>CM034392.1:1724886-2924886 GCA_019925095.2 Dendrolimus kikuchii | reverse complement strand
GAGAAGGGTAAGTGCGCGTATTGACGCGCCCCCACATGGGCGCCGGCGTCAGCCGGGAGCTCGGAGGCGCAGATACGCGCATGACTTCCCTCCCTAGGATAATACCGCTTCAGGGGCCCTCATGCATCAAGGGAGCAGAGGAGTCTTCACCCCTGTCGTCGAAGTGAGTTAGCTCTTCCAGGGGCTTTCTCAGGCACTTATTGCGCTAGGATCGGCGTGGGCGTAACTACGTTCTAAGTCTCATGCCTTTCCTGCCATAAGCGCGGGGCATCGGAGGAGGGTGGTTTTAGTGGGTATTAGCCATTTGGGCTCGAGTCTCCACACAAGCCGGTTGGTTACTGTTTGGATTGCCCCTTCTGGGAATGCCTCCATGATCGACTATGGTCTAATCCCTTTCAAAGGACCCGGTATTGTGCGTAAATAGCATTTCCCCCGCCTGAAAAAAAAAGCTTGCCAACATTGAAATAATTTTTCAAATCGGTTCAGTAGTTTCGCAGCCTAATTAATTCAAACAAACAAATTTTTCCTTTTTATAATATTAGTATAGATTAACGGAACGTACCCATACGAGACCTGTTCAGGGGGGAGGTCTTTAAAATACCACGCTTCGGCACTGGGTTTAGATTATCGCAGAGGTCCACGCATTTGGGGATGCGGTGAATCTAAGCCTCTGCTTATGAACACGTTGTGTGGCGCTTAATCTTGCCGCGTAAGGTCTAACCCCCACAAAGGACCCAGTATGGTACGAAATGTATTCCCTCTGCGTTGTCAAAGAAAAGAGGGCTTAGGTTTTGTAAGTATAGGTATGCACGTACTGTTGACGTCACGCGGCTAGCACCGTATTAATATGAGCCAAATTATATTTTTTTAACGTCTTGTTTTACGCAGGAACGTTTCCAAAACGCCGTCATCATTTTGGGAATGTTCCTGATAAGTGAAAATGAATATGAAGAGAGTGGCCCGTATATGGTCAATGGAGGAGCGAGATGGAATGCTCTTTCGTCTCAAAGGAAAATCTTCCAGCGGGGCTATTGTTGTTTCTCGAGGGCCTAGGCCCGTCTGTTATTGTTCGAAACTTGTATACATATATTATTTGTATGTTTTGGGAATCGTTTGCGACTTCAATTACCGTATAGCGCCATCTACTGGATTATAATTGTTCCACTACAAATAAAAGAGTTTGAACTTTCTGTTTACAGAAAATGATTTAAAACATATTTATTATTATTATTATTTATATTATTTATTTTAGCCGTGCAGGAACGGAGAAAGAATACAATTTCCTGCGGCCGGGCGGCCTGTCGTAAGAGGCGACAAAACAACCCACAGCCAGGTGGTAGGGCATTTGCCCGACTGGATGGCTACCACCCCTGGTCTAAAGTATGTCGCCATAACAACCTTGATTTGTGTTCCGGCATTAGTGACCAGGTTCCAGTTTCCCTTAAGAGAGCAGCAGCGCATTTATAGCATCTTTGGTGTTGCAAATGTCCATAGGTGATGGTAACCGCTTTCCATCGAGTGGGCTGTCTGCCTGTCTGCTGCACTCCAGCAATAAAAATAAAAAAAAAATATATAAATTATTATGTAAAAACTAAAGAGGCAGGGGGTCTTGGCCTATACTAAAAAAATTGGTCACGTAGTATGGATAATCCTGATCGAAATTTTGATATCTATTTTGTTATTTTATAATCTTTATTTTATTTTATTTTTTGTACTTGATAATGCCACGCTGGAATCATTATCACAGTTATAGCTCTTAGGGCCGGCTCGAATGGTGTGATACCACGCTCTCATAGAATATCGGCGAAACAGCATTGTGCTAATCGTAATAAGTAATAATAATATGTATGTATGTATGTATGTATGTAATAAGTATGTTTTGGCTTGTGTGTAGTTCTAAATGAATATTTTTTCTTTCTTCCCTTCTTTCAATCGTGTTTCGTGCCATGTGTGAGAGAGCACTCGGTAGCCGAAAATTTGGCGCTTCGGCTTAGAGCCTGGCCGAATGTTCGGTATTCGGCTAAACCACTATTCGTGGCATCTCTAATAATTGCTACTCAAAAAGTATTAATCAATCCTACAACGATGGTTCATTTTAGAGTAGTTTTACACAATTTTAGAAAGTAAAATTGCACAGCTGGTCCTCTTTCAGTTGCTGCCAAAAACTCCCGGAGACTTAAGACTTTTGTGTGAAAATGACAGAGTGCCGATAACCTATCTATGCACTTTGGTGTCTCTTTAGATAGGTGTAAATAATACAATAACAATAAATTACAATGTATTGAATACCACATATTTAAAGTCACGGATTTGTAGCTTAAGAAAAATATGAATAGAGTAGTTAACAGTCAAAGAAATTGAGACACTGATATGTAAAATGATTAAAATATTTCAGAAACCTTATAAACACAACAATCGTTTATCACTTACATCTCACTAAAGCTTGTTAATTGAACTGAGCGAAACACTGTCCAATAAGCACACAGATAAAACAAACAAAACTAAACTTATGTTGCAAAAACACAAGCGCAGGGGTTTAGACTGTGAGAAATATCCAATTTAGCCGCGTTTTCCCGCTAAATTGACGACATATTTCATTTAAGCCGCCATGTTGCCCTGTGCCCATGTGCGCTCTATCGCGCCACCTAACCAAACCGTAGCATTCACACGTTTTTAACCTCTTTGGTATTTGCTTGCATTCTATTTTTAAATATGGTTTCGCTTGGTTCGTATATGTATTTGTTTTAATGTAGTTTAGCTCAACACCTGTCGATTTAATTTAAGAATATAAAGGTTGTGATGGGTGTTTTAGCAGTAATTTGTCGAATTGCATAATATTATTTCTTTTATTTGGGACTAGCGTTGGATTCTTCTTTATGTTTAAGGCTTGGCAACGAGGCCTTTAAGCCAGGCGCCGTTGTATTGTAGGCTACAATCGACGTTATTCAACGGAGTTCTTGTGAAAACTCGAAAGGCCACATTTGGCTATATAGTTCACATTTCTCGCAAAAACACATAATTACTACTCAAAAACTATCAATATCCTACAACTATTGTTCATTTTAGAGTAATTTTACACATTTTTAGAAAATAAAACTGCACAGCACGACATCTCCTTTCAGTTCCCGCCAAAAACTCCCTAGCGTTGGCAAGACCCTGGGTTGTAGCTCTATGTTACTCATATAAAAAATTAATGAGGTTTTTTACATATATAAATTTTCAATGAAACTATCTAACTGATGGTGAAAATCGCTTAAAAATCATAGCTACATTATTTTATATACATACGTTGTGTCAATATTTAACGACATCACGAATTAATAACAATATCACATGACAACTAATGCATTAAACTCATAGCTACATCTGCGTGAAACAGTCAATAATTATAACATTATCTCAGAAGAAAAAGTGGCTTAAGCTAATAGCTTGTGAACTAAACTGTTATTTTTATATTTTAAAGGATGTAAACAGGTAAAGGAACTAAATTATATAATACTATGTTGTTTGTGTGTTAAACTAAAAAAACTTATGAAATATTAATAATGATTTCTGATGGTATTATTACATTATTATTCTAAATAACATATTTGTTTAAGGGACGATAGATTCTGTAATGGACTAATACGTATAAAACATATAAACCTATATAAATAATATATTGTATTGTGGGCAAAAATTTAGTAGAAAATATTTCTATAGGAAAACTTGCACGAAGCTCAACAAAAAATGGCTAGCCGCTTGATGGTGTAATCTTTATGGAAATGAAGGATTAGTGGGGTCCGGTTAAATTTTAGTTAAACGGCTACAAGTAGGATTAATTATGACAAATAGCTTTTTGTTCGAAAATGAATATTTATGTTCTACTAATTGCTCTGTTAAATGGGGATCTGCAATTCAGAATTAAGTTTCATTAATTATTAAGTTTCATCCGTGTAGTAACGGAGTAAGGATACAATTTACTGCGACCAGGCGGCCTGTCGTAAGAGGCGACAAAATAACCCACAGCCAGGTGGTAGGGTATTAGCCTGTCGAGATGGCTAGAGTAAGCCGCCATAACAACTTTGAGTTGTACTCCGGATTTTTTTTTATTCTCCCGACGCACACGCTTGTCAGGTTTTATTATGTATTCATTTTTTCTTTTATTTTATTTTTCTCTTTTTATTCTTTTGTTGCCAATTTATTTAATTTATTTAACAAATATGTCCAAAATTTGTATTTTCTTACTCTCTATTGTATCCAATACTATATCCTTATACTATGCTCTATTTCTACTACTATTTCTAGTATTTCGACTCTCTTATCTCTTTTCTTATACTATAATTATTTATCTTTAATAATAGCGGCCTCGGCAGACGTTGTTCTGCTCTGAAAAAATAAAAATCTAGGACCCGATCCCAGCGCCACCTACCGGTTCCAATTGCCAATCTAAACCATCCGGGAACCCACTTAAACACACAAAAACCAAAATCGGTCCAGATGATTAGGAGGATTCTAGAACCAGATCTCAGCGCCACCTACCGGTTCCAATTACGAATCTAAACCATCCGGGAACCCACTCAAACATACAAAAACCAAAATCGCTCCAGATGATTAGGAGGATTCTAGAACCCGATCTCAGCGCCACCTACCGGTTCCAATTGCGAATCTAAGCGACCCGGGAACCCACTCAAACACACAAAAACCAAAATCGCTCCAGATAATTAGGAGGATTCTAGAACCCGATCTCAGCGCCACCTACGGGTTCCAACGGGATAAAAAGTATCCTATGTCCGTCTCCTGTTTCTAAGCTACTTCCCCACCAATTTTCAGCCAAATCAGTACAGCCGTTCTTGAGTTATAAATAGTGTAACTAACACGACTTCCTTTTATATATATATAGATGTTTTCTATTTCTCTTTTATATTAAAAGACAGTAGTAAAAAGTACCAACTTTTGGCAATAATGCCTCTTGTGCACTGCTACATTATTTACTTACTGACACCATTCCTACTTTGCTAATTATTTGCTATATTATGCTACGTTTGTGATATATAAACTAAAGTATATAGACAAACAGTAAGTTATACATCCTTATTTCTTTTTATTAATTATCTAACTATTTTAATGCAGTACGTCACAAAAACCTCATATTGCCGTATTCCGGCATTAGTGGCCAGACTCCAGCCTCCCTTTAGATAGCGGCAGTACATTGGTAGCATGTTTGGTGTTGCAAATGTTCATAGGCGACGGTAATCACTTTCCATCACAATTGGGTCGTCAGTCTGTCTGCCGTACTCCAGCAATAAAAAAATACATAAAACTATTAATATTAGTCTATGAAAATATTGTTAGCTAATAACTGTCTGCTTCAGGTCTTTGCAAATACGTTTCCTACTTGTACTGTCTGATGAAGTTACTTTGAGACCTAGCTGCCATACTTTTTAAAACGCTTTTATATTATTATTAGCTTCATACGTATGTTAGTATGTAACGGAATCTTTCAAGTTAAATTTGATCGACTTCCCGGTTTCCGATTAAGCTGAAATTTTTCACGTATGCGTATATCGCGTGACAATGCAATAATATGGTACCATGGAGCTGATCTGATAATGGAGTCGGAAGGTGGCCATAGGAACTCCTGTACTACTATTATTTATTAAGGAAGAAGTTTATATTTCATTCAATGACTTAAAATGTTTGGCTTTTAAAATTCTTTAACCTTTGGTGTTACAAATGTCCATAGGCGATGCTAAACGCTTTCCATCAGCTGGGCCGTCTGCCTGTCTGCTGATATCATGCAATAAAAAAAGGAAAAGTTATTTTGAATTTTTTACCTGATTCTGTGGTCATTTTAGCACACATTAAATCTTTATAAAATGGTCTAGTTCGTGCGTCCCTATGTTTGTGTAGTGTTTATGTCATAGTCACTTTTCTCGGAAAGTACTGAGTCCATAATACATCGATGAAAGGAGACGGTGACTGTTTGGGCCAAAGAAATGTAATGAGTTGGGATATGACTTAAAAAAAGCGTTATGTTTATCAATTACAAAATGGAAAACATCACCCCGTAATTCTGTCGGGAAATGTTTAAAATAGGATAACAAATAAAATATTGTTATACACCGACAAAGAAATGCGCACACCTGCCGGTCGTAAAAGCGCAGTTTATTGCCTTACCAGATTTAGGAATTCTTTTGTTTACTTTGTGTTTAGAATTTGTAATTAAGAAAAACATGCTATTGTTTTTCTACTTGTTTTCTGGCCGTCATTAGTGTCGAACTAATCCTTATGTATGTCTTTGTAGACCACGGGCCATAAAAATGACCCGGACTTTTGGAGAGCTTGCGTGGGGCCATGGGAAGGCCAACACGTAGAGGCCTTTTGACAAATTTAATGTAAATGTGGCGTGACACTGACCGGCGATTATCGCTGTCTACACCATATAGTAATGCACTCAAGGACAAGCCCCGGTCAGTGTAGGACTATTGTGGGAAATGAGGCCAAAAAGTACCGGGCTATTGGGGTGAACTGCTGAACTAATTCTTATTATTATTGTTTTCAACTTTGTTGGCCGTTCGCAGGTGTGAAAATTACATTTTCTTGGAAGAACCCAGCCCACGAGCTTCCATTGTGTATTGTACAGTCTACTATAAAACAATGCCCGAACGGAGGGGTGAGGCAGTCGAGCGAGGATTACGATACGAGTAAGACGTACATTCGACAAGCGATATAGTGACGGACTATGCGCGTGTTATTCAATCGTGCAGTTTGTACTAGTAGTGTCTAGTTATATTTGTACCTATGTAATACGTGTTTGTATAGTTCTAATAAATTCTATAGTAATTCCAACAGCATTTTAATTTGAGTCCAACACTCGTAACAATATGTTGTCGATTACCATAATCGATAATGGAAACATTTCTTTGTCGGCCAATCACCGTCCACTGCTGGACGTAGGCCTCCCCAAGTCGGCACCACTCATCACTCATCGCCATCTCGTTTTTTTTAGCCAGGTGAAATCCGTTTAAGGACTAAGCTACGACAAGCACAGAAGCCTGTGTGCAAGTGTGTGGGATTCACCAGATCGGGGGTGGCACTAACTAGCGCGCCCAGTCAGAACTGGAGCCACGCTATTGCTACTTCCCAGTTAGGGATACCCACTAAAACCCCTGGGTGTTCCGTCCTGCGACTTATGCCAGGGCTATGGGTAAGCGGGTTTCCCAACTCCGGATGTCCTGGCAGGCGTGGGCCTCACGCACTCATCGCCCCCTTGCGCAAGTCATCAGTCCATCGAGCTGGAGGGCGTCCGACACTACGTTTACATTAACGAAAAAAATTATACCACACGATTAATTAATTCAAAATAACTAAACCCACTATATGTATAAAAAAATATCAACATAATAAAATGAAATCGTAAAATCATTCTTATATTTTTATATTCTGGGCCCAAGAATGCAAGCTAGCGTATCTATATTTAAAAAAAAATCATACCAAAGAGGTATGATTTTTTTTAAATCCTTATAAGAAGGGACGTTGTTTCCGTGTAATAGACAATATAACTAAGAGGTAGCGCTGCAGTCGCGGCTTCGTACAACTATTGCAAGTCACTAATAAACGTCATCATAGCAACGCAAACGCAGTTTCGCTGGCACAGCTAGCTTTGTACCTTAAATTAGATTTTGAATCTTAAGGATCGGAAATCATCATTATAACAAAAATTTTGCTTAATAATTCCCGAAGAAAAAGAAATGTAGAACGACGTCAAACTTGTCCAAAAGAAGTTTTAATTACGGCAGCAAATAATATGACGAATCAATATCGTAAAACAGATCCTAAAGCTTGCTACGGACAGTATAATAAATATAGCAAAAATATATTACACGCTCCGTGTTAACTCGCCAAGTTTTCTTATTAAGCAACTTCAGAGAGTACTAATTGCTTCATCTTGCAGTGAGAAACCTTAGTAAGGGCAATTGCGAAACTGCCGGTCATTGTATTGACATGATGCTTTGGATAAGAACATAATGTGTGATAGAAATTTCAAATGTCTTAAGTACATTTTCATACGATTTAATCTCATATGAATGAAGTAGGTAGATCGAACCTTGAGCTCTCAGAGTTAAGCCTGCCAAAGGAAGCTGATTTTGGAATAGGAAGCCGATAGTGCCGCAGTGTGTTATGACCACTTACACTTACTGAAAAAATAAAATCTCAGGACACCATCCCAGCGCCACCTACCGGTTCCAATAGTGCATCTAATCCATACAGGAACTCATTCAAACCATTGATGTAACACTTATTGTTACATCAATGATTCAAACACATATAAAAAAATTATCATAATCGGTGAAGTCGGTCTCTAGTTATGCGTGTACATATATTTCTACGATTCAATTTAATTTATAAAGAGTAGTGGTCGCCCAGTGGTCATAATTCGCCCATAATTAATTTAAATTATAAGTTTGAACATTATTAAAGTTCTGTTGTCAAAGACCTTCTATAATCACAGATTTCGCCAAGGCTACACTGATAATTTGACTTTAACAAACAAAAGAGTATATATGCGTGTGTGTGTCAAATACATGGTAGTGTATGTAATATTTTTTTTATTGATTTAATGTATTTTTTATGAATATTTAAAAAAAAATATTAGCATTCTGCACTCCTTCTCTATTTAAAGTATAAGTGTGCGAAATTTTATACTCCTCCGGCCGCGCAATTTTCGTAAAAAGGGGTACAAAGTTTATGCTGTGTTTTTGCTTCACGTACTAATATATAGATATATAAACATATAGGTTTTATTCATTATCTCCTCTTTCTCCTTCTCCGATGGTTTATTTTGTCGGAACTTTGTTCTTTTTTTTTTAATTATTTTCCTTTTATTTATTTCTTTTGACGTGGCAGAGACATGCTGGAATAATTTTCTTGATTACACCTTTTAGGGCCGGCTTTATCGGTGTGATACCACGCTCTCACAAAATATCGGCGTGAAACGTGAAATATACGAGAAGTAGGAATTCTGATGCCCTACTTCTTCCTTACCCTATCCCATGTTCCCTATTCCGTCCCTTCATTCTGTAGCCGCAGACGTCCGATTACCACGGCGGCCGTTCGCAAATAATCGACAAGCGCGCGTTCCTAGTCGTCCCGCGTGTTTCCCTCCGCGCACACCTCGCCTCACCTCACCTCGGCACGTGCAATCGCTCGAGTGCGCTTATTAATAATGTTATATTTCGTTTAGCAGCTAAATGTGTGTATTATAAAATATTAATCGGCATTTTTACCAAATAAATATGCATTCCTGAAGTGCAGTTCAAACGCACCACAGTATTTCTGTTCTACCTGAAGACCTCCAAAATTCCATTCCCCTACCCTGCTACCCCATTCCATCTGTGTGATCCCTCTATTATATTTTCCATCCTCTTTGCATCTTTTGCACACATTGAACATTTATAGGTATTTTTATCCGTGCAGGAACGGAGTAAGAATACAATTTCCTGCGGCCAGGCGGCCTGCCGTAAGAGGCGACAAAACTACCCACAGCCAGGTGGTAGGGTATTTGCCCGACTGGATGGCTACCACCCCTGGTCTAGAGTATGTCACCATAGCAGCATTGAGTTGTGCCGGCATTAATGGCCAGATTCCAGCCTTGCTTAAGAGAGAAGCAGCGCGTTTGTAGCACTTTCGGTGTTGCAAATGTCCATAGGCGACAGTAACCTCTTTCCATGAAGTGGGCCGTCTGTCTGTCTGCTGAACTCCTGCAATAAAAAAAAGGTTATGAGTGTCTTACATACACATAGAACCTGGCAATCAATCAACTCGATAATCACTCGATCGAATTGTATTCGAATAGATGATTTGATACACGTTGTTACGCGGAAAACGCGTACAGGGATGCTAATATATTTAAGTAATTATACGATTATTTATTTTATTTAAGAGGTGGTGAGATTTTATCTCTCCTATTATTTTAGGCTCTGCCACGAGATTTTCAATTTCAACGTTAGTTCGGACCCTCCAGCTACCATCGTCTCTCCTTGTTGGGCCCAATATCTTACGCAGGGGAAAAAAGGGCTTTATTAATCCGTTCATTTATTTGAATATTAGTGTAGTGGAACACTTACAAGCCAATAGATGGCGCTGTGCAATAATTGAGGTCGCAAACGTTTCCCGAAACGCATAAACAATATATTCAAATTTTCAACAAGAGGAACAACAATAGACTCGCTGGAAGATCCCGTTTGAGACAGAGGAGCATTCCATCCCAGCTCCTCCACCCTAGTCAGGGCATCCCTACATTAGAATTTATTAGTACCCTAATACCAGCGTTTCGCGTTATACGTAACATTAATTATTGAAGTAAAACTTGGAAATTTATGCAAATTTTTTGTGTATTGTCCAAAACTGCTTCGCGACGAACAATGGTGAGTTTATAAAACAAACTTTGGCTGGCTGTATGCAAATTGGCACCGCGTCAGAGCTGCGGATCCCATGGCATATGCATGACTCAACAATAGCTTAGTTTAAGCCCGCTTGCTTATTATTCCGCAAGTGAATGGGGTTAGCCTATAATGAATTAAGTATACAGGTTTAACTAACACTAAACTTAGGTTGTTTACAGAACATTTACTTTTTCAGAGATGAAAATTATTTTACTGTCATGTTTCTAAATTAGTTCAGTTTTAATAAAATACATACATAACTTCACGCCAGTTCCCTTGCGGGGTAGGCACGAACAACAGAGCGCCATTTAGGCTTAATCTTACACACCTCACTTGCCTCTTTGACATTCATAACTCTTGTCATGCACGCTCGTCTGTTCTTAAGGCTCCTGACATCACCTTCTGCTAGTACACGATCAATTTGATCATGGAAGGTGTGTCGTGGCCTTCCACGACTTCTGCATCCATCCACTTTTGCATTGTATATCTGTTTAGCCATTCTTTCATCATGCATCATTAATAAAATAATATAATAAAACTACTTTATAACAGTTTTAAGCGCGGTAATTTATTTGATTTTTATTATTCCGACGTTTCGGCCACTTTTCATTAGCCGTGATCGCGGAAGACAAAGATGTCAAGTGTCAATGAGTATTGTTAAAGTTTTATTTAGCCTACCGCCAATTTGTTCATTTTAATTATTTAGTTTTAATTATGTTGACGATGTTGCTGCTTTCTGGTTTATCAAATCTGGTGTAGTGGTTGCGTTTATCCAGCGTGTGTTCACTGATCGCAGACTTCGTAGACCTTGTGCGTTTCATGTCAGCAATGTGTTCTTTTACCCGTGTTTTTATGCTCCTCTTTGTTTGCCCGATGTATGATAATCCACACTCACAATCGAGTTTGTAGACACGTGCATCCAGGAGTGGGATATTGAATTTCACAGGAGTTTAGTTTTGTTCAGACCCATAACGACAGTATAACACCTTCCATGAAAATAAAGCTCTATGAAGCGGGACAATACAGATTTGCATGAATTTTTTTTTTTATATTAAAAACTCTGGTTCCGTACCCTTTTTTACAATTAAATTTAAGAAGTTAGGAAGTTGTACACGCTTATTTGTTACTTTATTATTGTGTGTGACATTTAATGAATGCATGTTTGTGTTGTGGTTTACCTTAAGAGTAACTTATTATATTAATTTATTCTAATTTTAATACTAAACTTATACTAATGTAGAGTGTATCTGTTACATGCTGGTGTTGTGAGGAAGTGCATGTGCAGTGTGTGCCATATGTATATATATATATATATACATTTAAGGCGGGGGAAATGCTGTTTACGCACAATACCGGGTCCTTTGCAAAGGATTAGACCATAGTTGATCATGAAGGCCTTCCCCCAGAAGGGGCAATCCAAACAGTAATCAACCGGCTTGTATGGAGACTCCGAGAAGTTGGACGGGCAACAACCAATACCCACTAAAACCACCCTCCTCCCGTGTGCCCCGCGCTTTTTGTAGGAAAGGCTAAGACTTAGAACGTAGTTACGCCCAGTCCGATCCAGCAGCGCAAAAAGTGCCTGAATGTGCCCCGGGAAGCAGAACACATCCACTTCGTCGACGGGGGTGATGAATCCTTTGCTCCCTTGATAGCTAAAGGCCCCCCGAAGCGGTATTATTCAGGGTGGGAAGTCACGCGCATACCTGCGTCTCCGGATGCCAGCCAACCGCCGGCGTCCGCGTGGAGTCGCATTAGTACGTGCAATAATACTCCTCTCCCTATCTCGTTCGGCGGCCCCTTTGAGAGACATTACCGTCTCACAAAAAGTAACCGCCGCCTCCCAGGTATCGCTGCTATGCAGCATGGCTTTCACCAGACTGCAGAGCGAGTCGATCACTCCTACTTGTGTCTCGAGTTTTATCTTAACTAGTGCCATGTGTGTTGTTTTTCCTTTCTGTGCCTAGGTTATTAATTTTTAGGGTCTTTGTGTGTCTTGGTTTACTTGTGAAGTGTGCGTGTAATGCAATGCGGTGGTAGTGCGCGTTGGTGTGGTATATTATTAATAATAATAATATACCTATATGTAATTGTGTAAAGTTATTTCATGTTTCATTACATAATTTAATAATAATAAACGTTCACATGTGAGCATTACATATACAATATTCATATACCACATCAAGCGATTTACTATCATTTAAACTTACATAGTAATTATCTATAATATTATAAAATTCTACACATACCGTGTCTAGGAGACTCTATAAACGCTGGAGAAAACGATGCAATTTCTCTTAGATTTCTTGTCTGTTTGTTTGTTCGGGATTCACGTAAAAACTACTGAGCCGTATTCGATGCGGTTTTCGCTGATCGATAACTAAGTCTTAGATTTAAAATTTGCGCTACTTTATATCCCGGGAATCCCGTGGGAAATTTACTGGGAATGATTTAAAATGGCCAGATTAAAAAAAACAATTTGTATTTTTTTATCGTGTTTGATGCCGCTTTTTGCCGTGTTTTTTATTAGCAATGCTCCCACTGGACGTATTATAATTTTATGCATGTAAGATAGTTACGAATAAGCGTTTTTTCAGAGTTCGCAATAAACAATATTGTTACGAGTCGCGAGACTCGAATTAAAAATGCCATTAGAATTACTAAACAGTTTATTAGAACTATACAAACACGTATAACACAGGTACAAATATAACCGAACGTAAAAAGTCCAAATGTAATGCACAATTCAATAACACGTGCAAAGTCCGTCACTACATAGATTACCGAATGTATACAAGTCTTGCTTTGCTCGTGGTTATCGCTTGACTGCCCCATCTCTCAGTTGGGTCCTTGCTTTATATTGTACCGATGCAATATGTCTGCCCGGCCGCGTGGACTGAATTTCTTAAAATCAGCTTGTATTTTAAAGTCGAAGCACCTGGCAGTGATCACAATATAACAATAGGCCGTAAAAGATTACAATACACAATGGGCTGTTTTTTTTAATCACAAATTTTAAACACAAAGTAACCGAAAGAAGTCCAAATGCCGAAAGGTAATAAAATGCAGGTGTGAATTTGTCTTTGTCGGTCGTAATAATATGTAACTTCCTACAGTCTGGTGGAACGACCGCGCGAATTAAGATTGATAAGAAAAATGGAAACTCCTAATATTAGAAGATGTTAAGGGATATTGGCTCATAGCGACTTTTTTCTTCATGTGTGGATCATTAAATGCATAGTGGCTTAACTTCATTTTTGATTTATTTTCAAAACCTGGAGTGTCGCCGACACAACCGTTTGTCCCATGAATTTTTTAACTATCCTCATATTGTGTGCCCACCGTTGGGCAATGGTAAAACCCCGATTTTAGCGAAAACGTTTCTTGTGAAATATAACGCAGAATTGAACTGAAAAGCGATTTTTTATATTTTTTAATGTTTACCTCGTTTTATGAAAAAACGTCCGAAGGGCTAACCTCTGGCATGCTGCAGGACTTTTTGTCATTGGAACACAAATAAATGACACATAATTAGGGTCATGTGATTTAAAAGATCTACACATAAGGAAAAGAACATCTACTTAACACTGTTACTGTTTCGTGGATTAGGCCACTCTTTCGCTCAACGACTCATTTTTTTTTTATTGCAGGAGATCAACAGACAGGCAGACGGCCCACTTGATGGAAAGCGGTTACCATCGCCTATGGACATTTGCAACACCAAAGCTGCTATAAATGCGCTGCTGCTCTCTTAAGGGAGACTGGTCACTAATGCCGGAACACAACTCAATGTTGTTTGTTATGTGGGCCTACTCTAGACCAGGGGTGGTCGCCATCCAGTCGAGCAAATACCCTACCACCTGGCTGTGGGTTGTTTTGTCGCCTATTACGACAGGCCGCCTGGCCGCAGGAAATTGTATTCTTTCTCCGTTCCTGCACGGATGAAACCTTTAACGTACGATCGTATATAATGTACTTTATCAAAACTTACATTAAGTAAAAACATTTGAATTTTAAGACTGGCTTACTAACTAACTAACTAACTCCGTTGGCTCAGCGACCCAAAGTGAGTCTTGGCCTCCGAAACGAGAGCACGCCGCTTTCCTCTGTCCTGCGCAGTGTCTTGCCAATTGTGGGCTTGTAGTGCGGTCAGGTCAGCTTCCACTCTATCCTTCCAGCGATACTTGGGACGACCAACCGGTCGTCGACCAACTGGTCGCCCCAAGTGCTTTCTTCACTCCCCGATCCTCCTCCATCCGCTCTTCATGACGGTGAGATTTTATCTCCCCAAAGACTGGCTTATACATCAGCAAATCGACAACCCTCGCAAGATTCCTTTCATCCGGAAGTGCTAAATATAAAATTAAAACTAAAAACTAAAAGTCTTTTTAAATAAATCTCGGACTGACCACAAATCACGGTAAATACAGAATTTTGCTTGAAGTTCTCTCTGAATAGGGTGAAATCTTGGGTATACATGGAAAATGCGTTATTCAAGCAAATCGGCGCGCTTTGAGTAATAAATAAGCCGCAGGTGAGGTCGAGCGGATGCATCTCTTAAATCTAGTCTTCGTTGAAATACATTTAACACAGGGTCGGATTTGGTGCTTTAAAAAGTAAATGTTAGAAAGATATTTATTATTTAAGAACTGGATATAAAATATGATAAATTTTACAATAATTGTTAAAACAATTTACGAATAAAAATGAAGTATTAACTTTCTTTGCTATTATTTAAATTATAAAAACATCTTTATATTTTAGCAAATGTTTAAACACTTACCTCCTTATTCATAATAGTTATAGGAGATTAATATGCCCGTTAAAAAAGACTTAAAAACATATTAGTCATAATTGCATTCTATTAAGACATTTTGTTATGACAAGAGTTATGAATGTCAAAGAAGCAAGTGAGGTGTGTAAGAATAAGCCTAAATGGCGCTCTGTTGTTCGTGCCTACCCCGCAAGGGAACTGGAGTGAAGTTATGTTTGTATGTATGTAATAATGTTATTAATGTATTTTATCCGTGCAGGAACGGAGAAATAATACAATTTCCAGCGGCCGGGCGGCCTGTCGTAAGAGGTGACTTAACAACCCACAGCCAGGTGGTAGGGCATTTGCCCGACTGGATAGCTACCACCCTTGGTCTAAAGCATGTCGCCATAACAACCTTGAGTTGTGTTCCGGCATTAGTGACCAGATTCCAGTGACCTTTAAGAGAGCAGCAGCGCATTTGTACCACCTTTGGTGTTGTAAATGTCTATAGGCGATGGTAACCGCTTTCTATAAAGTGAACCGTCTGCCTGTCTGCTGCACTCAGTCAATAAAACAAAAAAAAATGTGATGGCCTCTAAGGAAGTTTATGACATTTTATCAATCAAATCTTGAAGTCTTCAAGTCATCACTCGACATCAGGTGAGACAGTGGTCAAACGCAAACTTTATACATCCATAAAAAAAATATAGAACAATACATATCGTAACGCCCTCCAAGAAAACCTCGGGAGCTAAATCTGAGACAAAAGTTTTTTAATCAAAGGTAAATCAAGAAATTATTTCAATACTATTTAATGCAATGGGTTATTATTAGACTAACTACGGTCGTTTGTACTGTGTTATAAACTTAACAATGTAACAGTTTTGCTCAGATTTATGTACTATAATAATGTAGTTTTAATATTCACATCAAAATTTTGATGGCACCTATTTTCAAGCGGCAATTAGCGGCAACCGAGTAAGTGCAGATGTTGACGCTTAATTAATTTAGAAACCAATTACAAATCACTTTTGGGGTTCGATTAACCAGTTATTACCTGTTTAAGCCGCGATTAGAACGTGTTAGGTAATTGCTAAAGACATTTAGGGGTGGCGCTAATTTGATTTAGTACAGATTGTGATAGCGTGAGGTATTAGAGTAAGTTTGTTCATAGGAACTCTCTAATCTACTTTATAATGACTAGACTAATTCAAGTCATAAGTGTTTTATTTAGTAGTACAATAATATAATAATCTCTGAATTCCGAAAAAAACTCAAGCGGTTGCCAATTCGATTTCGCCGGAATACTCACATCCTTGCTTTACTCTATAGTATTTTATTTGTCCCTAGTACTCCTGATTACCTTAAACAAAGTTTTGAATTTCTTTCGTGCTCTCATAATTTACGCCCTTCTACTAAACTTAAATTGAACACTCCTGCGCATAACTCAACTTTTTATAACAACTCTTTTACTGTTAAGGCTATACAGCTCTGGAACGCGCTTCCTGTTACAATCAGACAAGCAAAATCGCTAGCGATATTTAAAACTATGATCAAAAAATACTACCTGTCGTTGGAATATGATATTTAAATTCACTTAGAAACATTTATATATTTTGTAGATATGTATATTAAGTATATATCTATGTAATATACAAAATTTCTGCATATATATATATATATATATATATATATATATATATATATATATATATCTAATATATAAAATTCTCGTTATGAATGTCAAAGAGGCAAGTGAGGTGTGTAAGAATAAGCCTAAATGGCACTCTGTTGTTCGTGCCTACCCCGCAAGGGAACTGGCGTGAAGTTATGTATGTATGTATGTATGTATGTAAAATTCTCGTGTCACAGTTTTCGTTGCCATACTCCTCCGAAACGGCTTGACCGATTTTGATGAAATTTTTTGTGCTTATCCGGTATCTATGAGAATCGGCCAACATCTATTTTTCATCCCCCTAAATGTTAGGGGTAGTCCACCCCTAAATTTTTTTTTATTTTTTAGTCAAAATTTTTAATTTCTATTTTTTTATGATACAACATACAAAAATACATACAACCCTAAATTTTCACCCCTCTACGATCAACCCCTATTTTTTATTTGTTAATTATAAACTTTAATTTTTTGGTAAGATTTTTAATCTTATTTTGTCATGACTAAGAATAGATAAATTATATCACTCTTTTAGATTCACAATTAGAACCGGTAGGTGGCGCCGAGATCGGGTTCTGGAATCCTCCTAATCACCTGGAGCGATTTTGGTGATTTTGTTTTTGTGTGTTTGAGTGGGTACCCAGATGGTTTAGATTCACAATTAGAACCGGTACGTGGCTCTGGGATCGGGTTCTAGAATTTTATTTTTTAAAGGCAGGACAACGTCTGCCGGGGCCGCTAGTATATATATATATATATATATATATATCATTTATGTATTTATTATTGAAATTTAAGCAGTTTGTACTATTTGTTACGTATACCACCATCGCCATTATCATCTCAATTAATTCCTGGGGTTGTCTGGAAGAGATCGCTTTTTAGCGATAAGACCGCCCTTTGTACATAACTAGATATAATTTTAGTCTAAGTTCATGTTTGTATTGGTGTACAATAAAGAGTTATCTATCTATCTAATATAAAAGAAATAGCTGTCCCGGCAGATGTTGTCCTACTCTGAAAAAGTAAAATCTATGACGAGAACCACACGGTTGGAGAGCTTCAGCATGTCATGCGAGTCTTACAACGCAATCAGCTGAAGACTCCACATCAACGTTACAAACGCCCTAAACCACCTTCAGTTAAGCGGTGCCCTGCTACCCTACCCTACATCAAGGGAGTCACACAGAATTGGTCATATCCGCAGGCGAGCTTCAATCAAAACATATTTCAAGCCGCATAAAAAGATTAGCCAATTTTTGAGACCTATGAAATGCAATATCCCACTCCAGGATGCAGGTGTCTACAAGCTCGATTGTGAGTGTGGATTCTCGTACATTGGGCAAACAAAGAGGAGCATAAAAACACGAGTAAAAGAAAAAGAACACATTGCTAACACACAAGGTCTACAAAGACTGTGTGATCAGTGAATACACGCTGAATAAACCCAACCACTACATCAGATTCGATAAACTACAAATCTTCGCGAAAGAGAATCGTTTCATACCTAGAATGATGCGGGAGACTATAGAATTAAAAAAAAACACCCAAATTTCAATAGAATGGTTGGCAAGTACCACCTGTTTGGGATCCGATCATCATAACTATCAAGACCCAAACTCAGTAAAAACCAACTGCCAGACCTCAGGACACTGTGAGCTCTTTCTGCGTGCACCAGAACACAAACCAATTTGATTGATAATTTCTTTTTGGAACGAAGTTCCTTATCGCGCGTTGTGAAAGGGGGCTAGACGGAAAAAATTCTTACGAAAAGTTGTCACGACACTTTTTGCTATAGTAAGCTATTGTAAGCTGTGCGGCGTCGCATGTTTCTCTGTCTGTCTGTCTGTCTCTCTCTCTCAATTCCAATTACAATTCCTTCACTAATTAATCGAAAGGAACTTCGTTCCAACCGGGTGTCCCTTGACACCTCTCAAGTTTTTTATTTTGCCTCTCACCCATTTTAATATTATATAAAATATTAAAGCTAGGCATGTTTGCTGGAGAGTTTCTTGAGCCGCTTCTTCTCTTCAAGCCACAACATATAACAAAGCGGAGGTAAATTAGATTAGGCTCCCATAGAGTAAATAATACTTAACTATAAACCAAATTAAAACTAAATAATTAAAATGAACAAGTTGGCGGTAGGCTAAATAAAACTTTAACAATACTTATTGACACTTAACATCTGTCTTCCGTGATCAGGCTACTGAAAAGTAACTGAAACGTCGGAATAATAAAAACGTAGTTTTATTATGTATGTTAGTCGCGAAAACTTAAGAAAATATTATGTGTTATTTATAGGTATGGTTAGATTCCATTGTGAATTAGATATAATTATATTGTGACGAGTTGCAGGACTCGAATTAAAAATGCCGTTAGAATTACTATATAGTTTATTAGAACTATACAAACACAGGTAGAAATATAACTGAACACAACTAGTCCAAACATAATGTACAATTCAATAACACGCGCAAAGTCCGTCACTAAATATATTACCCAATGTATACAGATCTTACTTCGCTTGTGGTTATCGCTAGACCGCTGATCTCTCCATGGGGCCATTGCTTTATATTACACCGATACAATATGGCTGCCCGACCGCGTAGACCTAATTTCGTAGAATCAGTTCGACACACCTGGCTAATGACTGCCATAAAAGATTACAATACACAATGGGCTGTTTTCTATTTACAACTTTTAAACGCAAAGTAAACAAAAGAAGTCCAAACGCGGAAAGGTAATAAAGTGTGATTTTATGGTATGCAGATGTGAATCTACTTTTGTCGGCGTGTAGGTCGTAACAATATTAATAAATTAATTAACTGAATTAATCAAATTTTCTATCTACCCAAATACGACTCTTTACTTCAAAGATTCGTCGTCACGATATTGTCTCCAGTAGCTTTTGCTGTAAAGTTATTGGTCGGACATAAATCTGGATGCTTTTAAAGACGCTCTTCGTACAGCGTACGATGAAACTGCGGACTTGTTTATCGCTGCATTTGAGGTAAATAGCGTCGTTTCATGAGAAAGTAACACAAGGTCTGTATTAAGTAAGTACATAAATATGAACATTTTAATCCGACCTCCAAAAGGAGGAAGTTTTCAATTCAGCTGCAAGTTTTTTTTGTATGTTATGCGATTTCTGCGTAAATTGTAAACCGATTTTCAAATTTTTATTCGAAGGTAGTCCCGTTGTAACCCAGTCAGGATCTGATGAGTGGATCGGTGAAATCGAAAGCCACCCTAATATTGTATATTTATTACGCGATTTCTCCCTCATTTCTAAAGCTATTTAATTATTTACGTAACTAATTTGTAGAAAAAAAATAACAAAAAATAATACCGACTTCAAAGCTAAATTAAATAATAAATATTTTCTACAACATATTAAAAACATTTGCACTTGGAAAATGTAGTAATTATTATGTTTTACTTGGCACAAATTTGAAGATACATACATATTGTATCAATCAGAATTGTACCAATTTGGAAGGAGGTCCCCGAGATACAGGTCGACCTAGTTTGGGGACCAATGAGTGTCAAAAATTGTGAATTATGTTTTATTCAATAAATGTTTTATTTTTTATTTTGATTGATTGTATATGCAGTAGAACCTCTTTAAGTAGAACCGCGATAAGTCGAAAACCTCGTAAATTCGAAAAAAATTGTGATCCCTTCCTTCCAACCCCAAAACCTTCGTTGCTTGAAATTTAAACCCACTACAAGTCGAAATAATTAGTGACTCCCTATAAGCAAATTCAATACTTATTTTACCTCTATAGCAGCCCATAAATGTCCCACTGCTGGGGCCTCCTCCTCATAGGGGAACGGATAGTATACCCACCACGCTTGTCCAAGGCGGCTTGGCAGGTTTGACACATCGGTTATCTCGATTGCAGGTTGCATCACGATGTTTTCCTTCACCGTTATTAGCACGTGGTAATTGTAACAATATGTACATTAGGTCAGAGAACTGCCTAAGTGGTGCATGCGTTCCGGCCAGGATCGAACCCGCGCCCTTTGAATTTGGGACACGTGCGCTAGCCATTACGCTACCACGACATATCCTTCTATAAGTCGAAAAAATTAATTGGACCTCTGTATCTCGAACATAGCTATATTTCATTTTACAACCCTTACAACTCGATTATTTCATTAAATCTTAACCTCTACAAATCAAATGTCTCCTTGTAAAATTTTAAGTCGAAATCCTACATAAGTCGAAAACTCTCACTTTTCACTCACTCTCACACTTTTCATCCGTGCAGGAACGGAGAAAGAATACAATTTCCTGCGGCCAGGCGGCCTGTCGTAAGAGGCGACAAAACAACCCACAGCCAGGTGGTAGGGCATTTGCCCGACTGGATGGCTACCACCCCTGGTCTAGAGTATGTCGCTATAACAACCTTGAGTTGTGTTCCGGCATTAGTGACCAGGTTCCAGTCTCCCTTGAGAGAGCAGCAGCGCATTTGTAGCACCTTTGGTGTGGCAAATGTCCATAGGCGATGGTAACCGCTTTCCATCAAGTGGGCCGTCTGTCTGTCTGCTGAACTTCTGCAATAAAAAAATCTCGAAATGTTTCACATCTCCCTTCAACTTCCACTTAAAGAGATTCTACTGTATATATTATACATACATCTGCCTGTCTGCTGACCTCGTGCAATACAAAAAAATATCTCGCCTGTTTCCCATAATAATGTTACGAGTCGCGAGACTCGAATTAAAATGCCGTTAGAATTACTATAGAGTTTATTAGAACTATACAAACACGTATAACACAGGTACAAATATAACCGAACACAACAAGTCCAAACGTAATGCAGAAGGTCGTAATTCCATAAAGCGCGTAAAGTCCGTCACTTATTAGATTCCCGATTGTAGTACACACGTCTTGCTTCGCTTTATACTGCACAGATGCAATATGTCCTCCCGGCCGCGTGGACCGAATTTTCTAAAATCAGCTTGTACTTTAAATACGTAACACCTGGCTAATGATCACAATACAACAACAGGCCGTATGCCAATAAGTAAACAAAAGAAGACGACCATAAAAGAATTTAAATGTTATTAGTTCAAATGCCGACGGGTAATAAATGTGCTTTGTTTCAGATATGCAGGTGGGTTTTGTGTTTGTCGGGATCTGAGTTGTAACAATAATATGTCCCATCTGGTTACTAGATGGGTGAAGGTTGATCTTCACCGTCTCGTCTACTACAGTAGAACCTCTTTACTTCAGTAAGTCGAAAACCTTCCAAAGTCGAAAAAAAATTGGACCTCTGTATCTCGAACATAGCAATATTTGATTTTATAAACTCTATAAATCTTAATATATATAAATCTCGTGTCACAATGTTTGTCCTCAATGGACTCCTAAACTACTTGACCGATTTTAATCAAATTTGCACACCGTGTGCAGTTTGATCCGACTTGAAAGATAGGATAGTTTACATTTGGATCCGGTAGGTGGCGCTGCAATCGGGTTCTAAATTTTATTTCTTCAGGGCAGAACAACGTCTGCCGGGGCAGCTAGTATAATATAAGTTTTAACCTCTACAACTCGAATGTTTCCTTACAAAATTCGCTTAAGTCGAAATCCTCCATAAGACGAAAACTCGGAATGTTTTGGCGTCTCCGTTCAAGTTCGACTTACAGAGGTATTACTGTATAAGATAATAGCCACACAAGCTATGATTTTGGCAGTATCCATTTCACGTTTGAACTGCACGAAACAGGTTACAGTAATGACCTGATACATACTGACAATCTAGCCTTGCCTGTTTATATCGTCGACGGAATATGATCTGAAGTGAAGTGTATCTGTTACCTGCTGGTGTTGTGAGGAAGTGCATGTGCAGTGTGGGCCTTATACTATACTTATATATATCGTCCTATCTAGTGCCATGTGTGTTGTTCTTTTCTTTTTTGTGTCTTGGTTTGTTTGTGAAGTGTGCGTGTAATGCAATGCGGTGGTAGTGCGCGTTGGTGTGAATATATGTATAAGTTTTGTTGTTAGTTGTGTGTTTGTGACTTTGTGTGGTGTTATAATTTATTGTTTGACATGACAGCAACATATTAAAATTGCCGCCTTGTTACTGTTGTTGCCATGACGATGTATGCAAGTGCCACTGTCTATCCTTTAGGAACAGCAATTTTTCTCTGAACGAAAGAAACACTATGTCCTCTATGCTCCTGATAACGTGTATGCGAAATATCGTGAGGATCTGTTGCGTGGTTAAGGCGTAAAATCGTAACAAAATCATATATTTACAGTAGGGGCTTTCCGAAGAGCTCACCCCCCGCAGCTACAACCTAATAGAGGGATAAGCAGCGATGATTAACTGCTGTCATCCAAACCGCGCCTTTTACAATATAATATATACCCTCGTAATTCCCGGATATATGACCGCCCTTTCACGATTTCACGAGCCGGAAAGTGATTTTCAATAGTTTGAGATATTCCACACGATTTATCGCTTACCTATGGAGCTGTAACTTCCTTTTGTTAAGAGTTTTTAACGGATATTAGGTCTTATTGGCTACGACATTGGGTTGATATGAAATTGGTTTTTATTATCTTTAATCAACATTCATTTTTGTTGGAGTTATAATTTTTAGCTGTGTTTAATCGAAGCGAATGAAACATGAAAGCTATATCTTGGTTTGTGGTGATATGTATTTAAGATGGTGTTCCATTGAAAATGTCTTAAGATATGGAATCGGTGAGAATGAATGCGGACGCGGCGTACGACGTATGGACGCAGCGCACAGCGTATATATCAGGCGTGTGAGAAAGATGAATATAATGCATTTTCTGAAGCATTCGTCGGTCGCGTATAGCATGACGCCCAACGTAACCAACATAATTTATACCTGATCACTGTTTTACTTAGAAGCTTTTAAGAGTAAGCGGCGTGTACACAACACTGCCACCGCAATGCCGCCGCGCCGTTAAGCTGTGTAGACTAGTTGCGACAGTATGGCAGATAGACAACGTTCACACATACACAGAAATATAACGAGGCAGCGGTGCCGTATACACGGCGCTTACATACTTTTTAACTGAGCTTTTAACATTTCTAGTTTCTTCAATAATCCAGGATATGTACATTTTAAAAATACGAAGTATTTTCTTTCGTTAAATTGTTCTCAGTTCAAATTTGACTACCCGCATTGGAAATTCCGTTTGAGCAGCTGACGAGTTTGCAACCCAATTTAATGGGATGCTCGCAGACACTGCACTAATTCCATAAAGCGATCCGCTCTCGCAGGTTATGTCTGTCACTGTGTTAAACGGATTTGGGGTCTGCGGACGCTGTAATGTAATATGAAAACGGTACTGTGTTAATGCATACACTTATATTAATACGATAAAGCCGAAGAGTTTGTATAATAAGATGCTTCATCGTATTGTGATGATAATTCTTTTACAGTGCAGGTTATCAAACTTTAGAATATGCTGCCTCTTACTGTCAGAGAGGCCACAACCTTACCAACATTTAGAAATTTGCTGAGAAAACACTATTTATCCACGAATAGCTATGTCTGATTAACACATAATCATGCTAATACATTTATTATAATAACTTATACTTAATAAAGTACTATCTGTCTCTAAATAAATTTATGTCTAATATATTAAACATTTACTTATTTATCTATTGTAATATATAAATTGCTTATCACATATAATGTTAACAAAGATATAAATTAAACTATACAATAAATTAAACTAAAAATAAACGATATATACAAACTAAAATTAAAGTATAAAATCTAGTTCTAGACCGCTGTCACGTCATGCAACACTTAATGACATAATTCGTCGGGCTCTTGTCACCGCCGGGGTACCTGCCGTCCTAGAACCGAACGGTCTGTGCCGCGACGATGGCAGGAGACCCGATGGTATGTCATTGGTGCCCTGGAAGATGGGTCGCCCCTTAGTATGGGACGCGTCTTGGGTCGATACTTTGGCAGCGTCCCATCTTCCAGCTACTAGCATGTCTGCCGGTACAGCTGCTGCACAACAGTAGGCCCTAAAACGCCGCAAATACTCGGCCATCGGAAATGGCTACATATTTGCGGCTTTTGGGGTCGAGACCCTGGGACCATGGGGCCTGAGGCGCACAAGCTTTATCGGGACATAGTCAAACGTCTGGTGGATGTCTCACGTGACCAAAAGACTGGTTTATACCTCGCACAGCGCATCAGCATTGCCATTCAGAGAGGCAATGCGGCCAGTCTTTTGGGCACGTTTCCGACTGACAGCGGTCTAGAACTAGATTTTATACTTTAATTTTAGTTTGTATATATGTTAACAAATATATTTATTTAAATTATTTTGTATATACGTATATATATTACTATTATATTTTTTATATATGTATTAAATTTATAAATTAGTGTAAGTATGTATATTTAAATTATACAGTCCTATCTTTTTTCTGCTTCACCTACCTACATCGCCAGATTAGTTAAGAATTACTTTTAAGCTGGGTTGCCTGGAAGAGATCGCTTTTAGCGATAAGGCCGTCTGTTGTTTTGCCAAGAAGTATTGTAATTATACATTTTGTTTTTGTATTTGTTTATTTTGGTGAGCAATAAAGTGTTATCTATCTATCTATCTATCTTATGTATTTTGAAATGTATGATATATAGGTATTTGTATATATACGTCTTTGTATATTTATTTCTTAAATTAGTTTGAGTATTCATGTATCTATTGCTTTTTTCCTGCACCACCTATATCGCCTGATTTAAACCTCTTTCATTTATATTGCCTGGAAGAGATCGCTTTGAGCGATCAGGCCGCCTATTTTATTGCCTAGAAAATATTGTAAATATGGTCTGTTTTTGTAATTGTATATTTTGGTGTCCATAAAGTGTTATTTCTCTCTGTCTCTCTCTCTTTGTTCTTAGGAAGGGTTGAAGAGTCCGATTAGAAAATTATATTTTGCATCCTGTCTAGTAATAG
The DNA here is from genome assembly GCA_019925095.2 of Dendrolimus kikuchii. Lineage (NCBI taxonomy): Eukaryota > Metazoa > Arthropoda > Insecta > Lepidoptera > Lasiocampidae > Dendrolimus > Dendrolimus kikuchii. The sequence continues at coordinate 2,899,051 of CM034392.1, read as the reverse complement.
GTAAGTAGCTGTGTATATGGTTTTAAATTACAAATTCCGGGTTAGACTGTTTTATAGAGACGGCCTCTGTGGTTGAGCGGGCTAAGCCTTTGCCGGCTTACCTCACTACAACGCAGAGGCTCCGGGTTCGATTCCTGGTATGGTAAATTTCGGAAACGTATTTTCTTCGTTATTTACTATGGTGTGGGTGTCTGGGATCGGCCCCAGAGTGGTCCGTTGTATATTACCCATAACACAAGCGTAACTTGCTTAATTTGGGGATATACAGTGTGTGTGTTTGTCTGCCGATTTATAAAAAAAAAAATATTTATGGCTGGGAGAGCAGGGGTTGTCAAAATTGCTACACCCTTTCCAAGCATTTATTTCATTTTTGACAGCTCGATGACGGATCGATTAGTAAAGCCCTAATGCGTTACCGACACGATTTGTAAAAATACTACTGACTTCATTTATATATAAGTTTATTCAGTTATTTTTCTTTAAAGTAGGACATTTTTCGATTTATTTACGTATAGTGTCGATGGTTTCTGCGTTATATGACTCACAGAACATCACAACAATAAAGTTAGACCATTATGTCATTTTTTTTCATGTGGGTTTTGCTGTTAAGAAATATTTTACTTGATAGACAAGCAAACGTCAAAAGTAAAATAAACGCTAGGAAACAGTATAAGGGCCGATTTTTCAATCATCAGATAACAGTTATCAGTCGAATAAATTAAAACCTGAGTGAATTCAAAAGTGAAACTATCATCTTATACTAATATATAAAGCTGAAGAGTTTGTTTGTTTGAACGCGCTAATCTCAGGAACTACTAGTCTGATTTGAAAACTTCTTTCAGTGTTAGATAGCCCATTTATCGAAGAAGACTAGAGGCTATATATAATCACGATAAGACCAATAAGAGCGGAGCAATACGCTTATAACATAATTGTATTATTTAGGTATAAGGTAAGGAAAGGAATGCTCCGGTAGTTCGGGCATGTGGAAAGAATGCATGATGAAAGAATGAGTAAACAGATATACAATGCAGAAGTCGTGGGAGGCCACGACACACCTTCCATGATCAAATTGATCGTGTACTAGCGGAGGGTGATGTCAGGAGCCTTAAGAACAGGCTAGCGTGCATGACAAGAGTTATGAATGTCAAAGAAGCAAGTGAGGTGTGTAAGAATGGGCCTAAATGGCGCTCTGTTGTTCGTGCCTACCCCGGAAAAGAACTGGCGTGAAGTTATGTATGTATGTATGTAAAAAAAAACAATAAAGGCATTGAAGAAACTTCCATCCAACCATAAATGAATATTTTCGAACCAAAATCATTGTAGGATTTGCTATTAAACGCTTGTATTTAAATTCCCGGGATTCGAAAATGCTCGTCTAAAACGTCACTGCAAATTCGTGAGTGTCAATCAAATCGACAATTCAAGACGTCTACGAGTGGCGCCACCGTCCATACGATACTGCATTTTTCACTCTTCAAAAAAAAATTCATCAACGAGCTATCGGTGAGTCGAATCTAACTATTTACAAGCGCATTTTTCAAAATATCAAACTTTCAATCGAACAAGCATTCATAGCAACGGTGCTGAAATATTGCAGTGAATAATACCTGTAACCGCAGTCCAGGCTTTGCCAGCCAAGTTTGTTGGGTAGCGTCAGCTGAGTTCGCTGTTCGAATTAGTTTGGGAATCCCAAATTAATCCCTGGGAATAATGGACGGGTCCCATAGTGGGAACTCAATATCCGCTCACACTTCCCAGGTATTGTTATCACACTTAGGAGCGAGGTGTTATTTATTATCAAGTAGTGCCCGAGATTGCTGTAATTTGTGTCGATGGGACATAAAGGCTTTTACAGGCGGGTCGGTCTGTTTACTGGCTTTTATTAGGGTTCCCTGGCCATTTTGGGTAACAGATAATAAGATATACTTGTAATTTATTTGCAAGTATTTCATAATTTCATAAAAGGCCACGACACACCTTCCATGATCAAATTGATCGTATACTAGCAGAAGGTGATGTCAGGAGTCTTAAGAACAGACGAGCGTGCATGACAAGAGCTATGAATGTCAAAGAAGCGAGTGAGGTGTGTAAGAATAAGCCTGAATGGCGCTCTGTTGTTCGTGCCTATCCCGCAAGGGAACTGGCGTGAGCTCTGTACGTATGTATTTCATAATTATAAGATCTTACAGTTTACAAATTACGTTGTATTCACAGTGCCTTTCCGTTTTTGGCGTCTGCCCGTCGCAATGTTCAGGGAACATGGAAATCACTCAGGCGGCGCAAATATGCAACCCTCAGTGAGAGTTATATGTTTGTGCCGTTTGCTGTCGAGACAATTGGACCGTGGGGTCCTGAGGCCATGAGCCTCTACCAAAATTTCTCGAAACGACTCATTGACTCTTCAGGTGATCAGAGGGCTGGTGCTTACCTCGGCCAACGGATCAGTATGGCGATCCAGCGAGGAAACGTAGCCAGCCTTCTGGGCACCTTACCCATAGAAGACGGTCATCTAGGCTCAGTATTCTACTTATAGTATTGAGAGAGACTATGAGTAGAATACAATACAAATAAGTTTTCTTGCATTGTATTCGATTGTATGTAATAGATTATAATATTGTTACATGCCGCCAAAGAAATGCGCACACCTGCCTGTCGTAAAAGCGCGGTTTATTGCTTTCCGGATTTAGGAATTCGTTTGTTTACTTTGTGTTTAGAATTTGTAATTAAGAAAAACATGCTATTGTTTTTCTACTTCCTTTATGGCCGTCATTAGTGTCGATCTAATCTTTATTGTTATTGTTTTAAACTTTGTTGGCCGTTCGCAGGTGTACAAATTACATTTTCTTGGAAGAACCCAGCCCACGAGCTTCCATTGTGTATTGTATGTACAGTTTACTATAAAACAATGCCCGAACGGAGCGGTGAGGCAGTCGAGCGACGATTATGATACAAGCAAGACGTGTACGTTCAAGAAGCGATATAGTGACGGACTTTGCGCGTGTTATCATGCAGATTTTAACAAGTAGTGTCTAGTTTTATTTGTACCTGTTTTATACGTGTTTGTATAGTTCTAATAAATTCTATAGTCATTTCAACGGCATTTTATATTCGTGTCCCACACTCGTAACAATATTATTGACTAGGTAAATTATAATATGTTGACGAATGTAGGCTACATGGACATGATTATTATTCTTATGTTTGTATGTCTTTTGAGACCACGGGCCATAAAAATGGCCCGGATATTTGGAAGGCTTGCGTGGGGCCATGGGAAAGCCAACACGTAGAGGCCCCGTGACAAATTTAATGTAAATGTGGCATGACACTGACTGGCGATTATCCCTGTCTACAACATATAGTGATGCACCCAAGGACAAGCCCCGGCCAGTGTAGAACTATTGTGGGAAAATAGGACAAAAAGTACCGGGCTATTGTGGTGAACTGCTAATGGTACTAGGGGTCTGGGAATATGGGGACTATGGCGTCTGCCCGTCGCAATGTTCAGGGAACATGGGAAAATGGGCAGACGGTGACTCGCCACTCCCTGCATGGGCCCCTAAAAATACCATAGAAGGCAGGGGCAACACGGGTGTGAGTGGCTAAGGGGTGTAGAGAGGTGGGCTGCAGGTTCACCGAAGCTACTTCCGACGTTAGGCCATTTATCACTTCCACCCCTGGAGCTTGAGTCTTAGCTCCAGCGATCTCCACTCCATTCCGGCTGGTTAAGGCTAGCACGGAGGCGGGGGCCTTGCCTTGGCCCCCGGAGTCAGGTACGAGGTGTCGCTACTCACCTAAGGCTTCGGCACAAAGCCCTCCTGCGGGATTTTTATTATTATTTTTGATTAAACACTACCTTAGATGTTCTATCTTCTTTAATTCGCCGTAACGCAACTAAACGTGGATATACTTCATCTAGTATATTCTAAGTACTAACAGCTGATGGTAGTATTAATAAACTATTTTTAATTAAACGTAAAGTTACACGATAAAGTTGCAAACAAAAACTATTCGTTTGAACAAACTACTAAAGAGAAATTGCTAAAGGTCCGCATAGTTCTTGCATATTATTTAGATTAGTCGGGCGTATTCCGTTTCACAGGGAAATATGAGTGATTTAACTATGCACAAAGGCTACAAGTAGTTACAGTGTTACAGCCAACAAAGCAATTTTAAAACTCGTTAGCTAATTGGGATTTGAAATATTCTAGACAGGTTGAAGGGGCAATATCAATGTTGTTTGTAGGTATAGAAAGAAGAGTGAATTTGGGGAATAGTTTGAATGGAGCGTTAGGTAAACTTCTAGGCGCTAAGAACCTCAGCCAGAAGGCCCAGCTCGCCATACACAACGCGGTGCTGGTACCTACGCTCACGTATGGAAGCGAGAGTTGGGTATGGAAGAGAGAGCATGAAAGTAGAGTAAACGCGGTTGAGATGCGAGCACTGCGCAAAATCTGCGGAGTGACGCTCGCGGACCGCGTTCGTAATGCCGAAGTAAGAAAGAGAGTTGGTCTGAAAGAGAGTGTCGGGGTGAAGGTAAGGAAAGGAATGCTTCGGTGGTTCGGGCATGTGGAAAGAATGCATGATGAAAGAATGACTAAACAGATATACAATGCAAAAGTGGATGGATACAGAAGTCGTGGAAGGCCACGACACATCTTCCATGATCAAATTGATCGTGTACTAGCGGAGGGTGATGTCAGGAGCCTTAAGAACCGACGAGTGTGCATGACAAGAGTTATGAATGTCAAAGAAGCAAGTGAGGTGTGTAAGAATGGGCCTAAATGGCGCTCTGTTGTTCGTGCCTACCCCGCAAGGGAACTGGCGTGAAGTTATGTATGTATGTATGTATGTTTGTAGGTACACTTCGATGCTGAATTTTTATGTAATACTAGAATACGTTCGCGACTTCATCCAGGCTTGACTTGAAATTCTCGCGGGGTTCCCGGGACACAAAGTACCGAAGTTATCGTTCTAGTGAAAACTGTGTCGGAATATTAAATTTAAAAAATTAGAACCTGTACATCCTTACGAACTGTGCTAATGGTCTATCACGCTCATGTTTGCTCATTAATTCATTACGGAATCATAATATGGGGAAATTTCCCTGATATTGCAAGGGTTTTTATATACATACACATACATACATAACTTCACGCCGCTTATTCTTACACACCTCACTTGCCTCTTTGACATTCATAACTCTTGTCATGCAAGCTCGTCTGTTCTTAAGGCTCCTGACATCACCTTCTGCTAGTACACGATCAATTTGATCATGGAAGGTGTGTCGTGGCCTTCCACGACTTCTGTATCCATCCACTTTTGCATTGTATAGTAGTCTGTTTAGTAATTCTTTCATCATGCATTCTTTCCACATGCCCGAACCACCGGAGCATTCCTTTCCTTACCTTCACCCCGACACTCTCTTTCAGATCAACGGTTTTTATATAGCCCAAAAGAAATGCCTTCGTGCCAAATTTGGAATGAAATGGTCAGAATTGTGCAAACCGGTTTTTAAGTCTCACAATCTCGTTACTCTTTTATCCAATTCAATGAGTCTTTGTTTGAAGAATTTAACAATGTTAACGCGAGACTTGTGACGGAAGTAAAATTAAAGATGCCTGTGCCTTCTCTGGATTTCTTCAGAAGGAACTGTATTTATAACTCTTTGCCAACTAATATTATAAACGTACCCTCAAGAAGATTCACTGTAGTCTTAAAAAAGTGGCTGATTAAGGAGTGTTTCTCTACTGTAGATGAATTTCTTAAAAAAAGTGCTTGTCGATTTTATCTATATGGAAAATCTTAGTGATCTACTTGTTAATTTTTCCCTTGACATAAATTGCTTACATATTATTATTTGCCAGGTGGTAGGGCATTTGCCCGACTGGATGGCTACCACCCCTGATCTAAAGTATGTCGCCATAACAACCTTGAGTGTTGTGTTCCGGCATTAGTGCCCAGGTTCCAGTTTCTCTTAAGAGAGCAGCAGCGCATTTGTAGCAACTTTGATGTTGCAAATGTCCATAGGCGATGTTAACCGCTTTCCATCAAGTGGGCCGTCTGCCTGTCTGCAGATCTCATGCATTAAAAAAAATATGTATATTACCAAAAATTGACATTTTTTTATAAATTAGAATATTTATGTAAATTATAATTTTAATTTTATTGTAATATTTAATTCATTTTGTACACCACTATGTGGTAGAATGTACTGTGCTTCTACATTTGTATAACACCTGTATAAACTACATTCTTGCAAATAAAGATATTGATTGATTGAAAAAAAAATAGCTAATTTTTATGCAGCCGAACAACTATAAACCGCTCTTGCAAAAATTCCCGCGGGATTCCCACGATAAAAATTAGCGTAGATTTTAAGTCTAAGAATTTTCTGTCGATCAGCGAAAACCGCATCGAAATCGGCTTAGTAATTTTTACGTGAATCCCTAACAAACAGACATTTTTTAAAATGGCACTATGTATCATAACCTAATGTATTTTCTACACGACTCTCTGCGGCAAGAAAACCCCATGAGCTTTCTGAGCCAGAGATGAATCTTTTAATGTATATCTTTATATATATAATCCTTCTGTACGTGTGTTGACAGTGAACTCTTCCTAAACGGCTGGACCGATTTGAATGAATTTTTTTGTGTGTGTTCAAGTGGATTCGAGGATGGTTTAGATTCACAATTGGACCCGGTAGGTGGCGCTGCATTCGGGTTCTAAATTTTATTTCTTCAGAGCAGAACAACGTCTGTCGGGACAGCTAGTGAATGTATATATCGTTTCAATTTGGGCCACCTGCATATCTGGAAACAAAGCACATTTATTACCCGTCGGCGTATGAGCTAATAACATTGAAACTATTTTAGGACCGCCTTCTTTTGTTTACTTTGTGTGTAAAATTTGCGATTGGAAAAACAGCCCATTGTGTACCTTGTAATCTTTATGGTAGTCATTAGCCAGGTGTGATTCTTAGAAATTCAGTTCAAGCGGTCGAGCAGACATATTGTATTTGTACAGTATAAAACAATGCCCCAACGGAGGGGTGAGGCAGTCGAGCGATAACGGATGACGGATTTTGCGCGTGTTATAGAATCGTGCATTACGTTTGAACTGGTTGTGTTCAGTTATATTTGTACCTGTGTTATACGTGTTTGTATAGTTCTAATAAATTTTATAGTAATTCTAACGGCATTTTAATTCGAGTCCTGCAACTCGTAACAATATATTGGACAATAAATTTTAAAAAATCTCTAAATAAATTGCATCACGTTCTCCACGTTCATATAGCCTATTCCAGTTGAATTTTTTTTTTAATAGCTCTAATGTACAGACACGACATGTTTAGAATTTTATAATATTATAGACTTGCTGACCCGGCAAACATTGTTCTACCATAAAAAAACTGTAGGAGGGTATAAAATACTTTACTACCTGTTCTCATACCTACCAAATATACAAAAAAAAATCATTAAAATCGGTTAAGCCGTTTCGGAGGAGTTCGACCACAAACACGACACGGGATTTTTTACTCGTTAGAAGCTAGACTAGCGAATTGTGCACAATTCTAGTGAAATTATATCCTTAAATTCCTATACTAAATCACATTTCCACTGCAAGCGGCGACTGCGAACATTTCTAGTAGTAACAATGAGGCGCCAACTAAACTAATTTGCAGCCGCCGAGACTGACACGTTCTAACATAAGTTTCGCATAATACATAGAACTGCTGCTGCGGTTTAGTTGGTCTATGCCGTATTGAGTGTGGACTAAAACTTGGAATGTGTCACACTTTGGACATAATTAAAGTCTAATTTGCAATAACTTTTTAAACTTCAGTAGTTAAGTGGCATAAATGGAGGAATTTCTTCAACACTAGTACCTTTTAGTGTGCTTGAAACATATATACACTTGACCATTTTTTTTTTATTACATGAGTTCAGCAACGGCCCACTCGTTGGAAAGTGGTTACCAACGCCTATGGATAATTGCAACATCAAAGGTGCTACAAATGCGCTGCTGCTCTCTTAAAGGGAGGCTGGAACCCGGTCACTAATGCCGGAACACAACTCAAGGTTGTTATGGCGACATACTTTAGACCAGGGGTGGTAGCCATCCAGTCGGGCAAATGCCCTACCACCTGGCTGTGGGTTGTTTTGTCGCCTCTTACGACAGGCCGCCCGGTCGCAGGAAATTGTACCTATTCTTTCTCCGTTCCTGCACGGATAAAAAATGCTTCGAATCCCAGAGGAAATAAAAGTACAGACGGTATTGAGTGAAGCATTTTTTAAATTTGTGTGTGAATAAATCAAAACTAGTCAGGAAAGGGAACTAGCTGTGCCCGCGACGTCGTCCGCGTGGAATTTGCTTTCAAAACCCTCCGATTTTGAAATATTCTTCATTGGTGCTCCGCTCCTATTGGTCTTAGCGTGATGATATATAGCCTATAGCCTTCCTCGATAAATGGGCTATCCAACACTGAAAGAATTTTTCAAATCAGACTCGTAGTTCCTGAGATTAGCGCGTTCAATCAAACAATATTAGTATATTTGGCTACAACACTAATACTTACATTTTAAATATCGCGATATCTTTTGAATGAAACGTCCGAATTGAATAATTCAAAAAGTTCTAGAAATGTATTGAATTCGTCTTCAATATGGAGTAATTTATTTTGATAAGGATTAATACCAAGGTACAAAATAAAGAGTTTTTGAAGCGACAGCATTTTAATTATTTAAAAAAATAAAAAAGTGTTTTCCACTTATTGTGAGATAACTACAATAGTTAGACATATGGTTACGCGATATTTTTTGTAGACAATTGTATGTTATGCAAAGTGGTAGTACATTGTTTTGTTCTATAATCAATAGTTTTCGCAGCGCACGCCGTGTAAGGATTTTTTCGGGTCATTTTTTTACACCTTGAGTTACATTATTGGACTTTTAGTAAGGATCTCTAATTTTTTTGAACATATAATATAGCCTATAGCCTTCGTCAATAAATGTACTATTCAACACTGAAAGAATTTTTCAAATCGGACCAGCGGTTCCTGAGATTAGCGCGTTCAAACAAACAAACTCTTCAGCTTTATATATAAGTATAAGATTTTGTACAATGCCGGTCACTCAAATTTCGTATATGAAGACTAGCCGTATATAATGCTTTATATATTTATGGCGGTCACTTAACTTCTAAGTATACATGATGCAGGGTTATAAACGTTATAACTTATAATACGAGGGTTTAGAAATAAATTAGGCGTGCGTCTTGAGCGGCCCACTCGTAATTAACAGGTCTCATGGCAATGATTATGTAATTCGCTGTATTCAGATATAATTATAAGGATTCAGAAACCGAAGAGTGGAAGAATTGTACTAATTATGTTCTCTTGTTCTTATTTTTAAGATATCATTGGCATGAGCTGTGTTCCAGCATTAGTGGCCAGGTTACAGTCCGCCTTTAGAACGCGGCAACGCTTTCGGTGTTACAAATGTCCATAGGCGATGGTAACCGCTTTCCATCAAGTGGGGCGTCTGCCTGTCTGCTGAAATCACGCCATAAATAAAACGTAGTAGAGGTGAAACTTCAGAGAATATACTAGCAGATAATTCGTCTCTGATGTTTTTTTTTTTCTGTGCCTGGGTTATTAATTTTTAGGCTCTTTGTGTGTCTTGGTTTGTTTGTGGAGTGTGCGTGTAATGCAATGCGATGGTAGTGCGCGTTGGTTTGAGTATGTGTATAAGTTTTATTGTTAGTTATGTGTTTGTGACTTTGTGTGGTGTCATAATTTATTGTTTAACTGTTGTGACATGAAAACTTTTCAGTTGGTGTTGATGATGATGGATGGTTTAGAAGAAAGGAGACGGCATTACTGCATAAAACCATCGCTTCACTACGCCAAGGTACTGTGCCAGCCTTCCTTTATATAACTGCCTGTATTTCCTTGTGTTCTGTGCAGCTATATTTCCATCATTGTGGTTTTACAACTAAGGGGAATGAATATAGGTAACAATTACCAATTCGCGTAACCAACTATTTTTTCTTTAAAATCTCCTTAGACACTGGCTTGCCTAGAAGAGATCACTATAAACGGTAAGGCCGTAGTTCTAATGCACACGTATCCATTTTAACTGTGGAGATTTAAGTTTATGGTGAACAATAAAAAGTTCTCATTCATTAATTCAAAAGTACTGTTTTCATCCCTATGATCAGGCAACTCGAAGCATACTTTTTGAATATGAGGAATGAAAAATAAATAATAATAACAGCCCATAAAAGCTTCACTGATAAGATCTGGCATCTCATTTACAGGGGAACCGCACAGTATACCCGTGACGCTTGTCCGAGGCGTATTGGCGGTTTTGACACATCCGTTATCTCGATGTGCAGGTGTCATCACGATGTTATCCTTCACGTTAGCACGTGTAATTGTAACAATATGCATATTAGGTCAAAAAATACCCAGTGGCGCATGTTTTCCTGTTAGGTTTCCAACTTGCACCTTTCGAGTCTGTGACGCGAGTGTGATAACCACTATCGGTCCTATTCATATTGAGTCAGAGTAACTAAGGTCCCATCCGGGCTGAAGGTGAATGTTCGAGGACCAGCCAGGGGTTTTAGTATCCCTGGCGCCGCTACGCGCATCTTCTTCCTTAGTTACCGTTACAGGGGGGGGGGACATCCCCCCCTGCTGTACGAAGTAGGGCACTCTGCTCCCCGGGGTGACTCAGTTACAGACCGTAGGGGCGTTAAGGTGCAATTACTCGGTGCGAGATCCCGTGATCCGCTATAAATGGGGCGCAGGTTTAATTTAGTGGGTAGTTCGGCGTCTGATTCTCGGGACAGCTTCGCTTTAGAAGTGAGCGTGGAGAACCGGTCGCTGAGAATTCTACACATCCTCGATAATATATTTTTTATTTATTTATAATAATCGGCAGACAAACACACACATTGTACATCCCCAAATTAAGCAAGTTACGCTTGTGTTATGGATAATATACAACGGACTACTCTGGGGCCGATCCTAGACACCCAGACCATAGTAAATAACGGAGAAAATACGTTTCCGATATTTACTATACCAAGAATCGAACCCGGAACCTCTGCGTTGCAGTGAGATACGCCGGCAAAGGCTTAGCCCGCTCAACCACAGAGGCCGTCATGCGGGCCTTATTCCTGCTTCTCCCGAAAGGCCCGTGGATGGTGTCCAAAAACATTGCACCTGCGTTATCAATAAAAAGGGGTTTTAGTATCCCTAGTTTTTTTTTATTGCAGGAGTTCAGCAGACAGGCAGACGGCTCACTTGATGGAAAGCGATTACCATCGCCTATGGACATTTGCAACACCAAAGGTGCTACAAAGGCGCTGCTGCTCTCTTCTTACCACGTTTAGTTGTAGTTTTATATTTGTTTAAAATATACCACGATCCTGGTTACCACACGCTCGGTTTTCCAACTCAATTATTTGTTTATACATTTATGGAATTTCATTTTTATTTCTATCAGAAACTTTCGTATTATAAATAAAACTTGTATTTTAATGTAATTCATATTCATAAACAAAAGTAGGTCAAGTTCAAGGTCAATCTTTGGCATTTGACTTTTGACGTTTGACAAGTGGTACCTTATGAAAAATATAGCAACAACATTCTTTTGATCTACGCTATGTTTTCCATTCATGTTTAAATCATAATTTCTAATCATAAAATAAATTATATATAAATATCTATTTCAATTTTCTTATTTATTTAATTAAATTTAATTTATCAATTACATAATGATCTACTTTTGTTATTGTTATTCAATGCCTATATGCCTATGTTAGCCAGGACGTAAAGATACGACTAACCAATGAGAGATGTATATAAAACTCGCTCTCATTGGTGGGAATTCAAAAATGTAAAAAGAGACACGGTTTTTGAATTCAGTTAGGAGAGACCATTTTGTACGAGAAAAAGATACTTACAAAAGTGAAAATAAAAAGTCAGTTTAAGAGTGAAGTTATATTTATTCAAGAGCCTTACATCACAAATATAATATCATAGCACACTCTTCATTGGTGACCACCGACTTAAAGAACAATGCAATCAAATACAATGGATGGTAAAGGTACAACTATTCGCGCCCCAGAAACGTCCGCCGAAACAGATGAAACAGTGTGCAGGATTGGGGTAAGATTGCCACCTTTTTGGCCAGAAGAGCCAGCTTTATGGTTCGCCCAAGTGGAAGGACAATTCGTGTTATCCGGTATAACGGCGGATGCTACTAAATTTTACCACGTTATATCTCAGCTTGACCACAGGTATGCAGCAGAAGTTAAGGATATTATTACATCCCCCCCAGCAGAGAACAAGTTTGGGAAATTAAAAACCGAACTTGTTAAGCGTCTCTCCGCCTCACAAGGGAAGAGAGTGCAACAACTTCTTATGCATGAGGAATTGGGCGACCGGAAACCGTCCCAGTTTCTTCGCCACTTACAAGCGTTGGCAGGACAGAGTCTACCCGAGTCGTTCATGGCCACACTATGGTCAAGCCGTCTTCCTGTAAACATTCAGACGGCAATAGCATCACAACCTAACTTACCACTCGAATCTGTTGCAGATTTAGCAGACAGGGTCCACGAAATAGCCCCACCATCACCTATGGTGGCTAGCACTAGTTCGAGCAGCGAAATAAGCGAGCTCACCCGGCAAATGGCAGAGCTGTCGCGACAGGTAGCTTCCCTCCAGAGTCAGGTACGCTCAAGGTCTCGATCTCGCTCATCTGAGAGATATCAGCGAAAGCCAACTGCACGTAGACGGTCATCAGATCGGTTCAATAAGAATTATTGCTATTTCCACAATCGTTTTGGCAGAAAAGCTCGCAGATGCCAATCTCCTTGTACTTACTCGGAAAACACGTACGGCAGCCGGAATTAGCGGCTAACGACTGCCTTAAAAGCCCTCGCCGCCTCTTTGTAACAGACCACAACACTAAATTACAATTTCTTGTGGATACAGGCTCTGATGTTTGCGTGTTTCCTCGATCTGCCATCAAGCAGCAACGCAGCAAGACAGACTACCAGCTCTTCGCAGCCAACGGCAGTACAATACACACCTACGGTTGGACGGAGTTGAACCTAAACCTAGGACTGCGACGTGCTTATACATGGAAGTTCGTCGTTGCCGATGTCAGTAAGCCAATAATCGGAGCAGATTTTTTAAGTTTTTATAATTTATTAATAGATCTTAAGAATTATCGACTTATTGATGGCCTTACTCAGCTTTCCACAACAGCGACATCTGCCGCGAAGACTTCGGCTATTGCTTCTATTAAGGCAGTAGGTGGAGGTTCAAGATACCATGAGCTGCTGCGTGAGTACCCAGACATAACTAGACCTGCAGGTACAAAAAGACATACTAATCATAATACGGTACACCACATCCGTACTACTCCAGGCCCACCTATCTCTGCTCGCCCACGTCGTCTACCACCAGATAGGCTCCAAATTGCCAAAAAGGAGTTCGAAGCAATGCTGGCAGACGGTACAGCACGTCCATCAGAAAGCCCTTGGGCATCTCCCCTCCACCTTGCTCCGAAGAAGGATAATGGTTGGCGTCCTTGTGGTGATTACCGGGCACTGAATGCCAGGACTATACCCGACTGTTACCCAATCCGACATATACAGGATTTTGCCCATCAACTGGCCGGCAGTAGGATATATAGTAAGGTAGACTTAGTTAAGGCATATAACCAAATCCCTGTACACCCAGACGACATACAGAAGACAGCAATTACAACCCCATTCGGATTATTCGAATTCCCATACATGACCTTTGGGCTCAGGAATGCTGCACAAACCTTTCAAAGGTTCATGGACGAGGTGCTCAGAGGCCTGCCATTTTGCTACGGTTACCTCGACGACATCCTTTGTTTTTCACAATCTGAAGACCAGCATTTTGACCACTTAAATAAATTGTTCCAGAGGCTGTCTGAATATGGCATACTAATCAATTCAGCTAAGTGCGAGTTTGGCCAGTCAAACATTAACTTCTTGGGGCATGAAGTCTCGGCAGAAGGTGTACGTCCTCTACAGGAGAAGGTGCATGCAATAAAAGAGTACCCACCACCCAAAACTGTCAAAGGCATGCGTCGGTTCTTAGGTATGTTCAATTTCTACCGCCGATTCATACCTAACGCAGCCAAAATACAGGAACCTCTAAATGCTGCACTGTCAGGTCCGAAACGTAAAGGGTCTAAAGACTTGCTAATGACACCGGAGATGACAGCAGCCTTCAACCTCTGTAAGACTAGCTTATCGAGGGCAACTTTGCTAGCACATCCGAACCCAGAAGCCGAATTGGCCATTCACACCGATGCCTCAGACTCAGCGTTGGGGGCAGTACTTCAACAGAAGACCTCAGGCAACATCTGGAGGCCATTAGCCTTCTTTTCCCGCCGCTTGTCCACAGCACAAAGGAAATACAGTCCATATGATCGGGAGTTGCTCGCCATCTATAAAGCTATCCGCTACTTCAGGCACATGGTCGAAGGTAAACACTTCACAATATTCACAGACCACAAACCCTTATCATATGCCTTCCAACAAAATAAAGATAAGTGTTCACCCAGACAATTTAGATATTTGGACTTCATTAGCCAGTTTACAACAGACATTCGTTATGTGGCCGGAAAAGACAACATAGTGGCTGATTGTCTGTCACGAGTGGAATTGTTAACAGAGAACATCGATTTTAATGCACTTGCACATTCTCAGAATGATGATTCTGAACTGCAAGAGCTCCTGGGCTCTTCCAGCCTCAAGTTAAGAAGAGTGAAAGTGGAAGGCACACAGAACATGCTATTTTGTGATGTATCCATGCCAAACCCTCGGCCTTATATTACAGCACCATTTAGAAGGCAAGTGTTTAACACGCTTCACAACTTGAGCCACCCAGGGTCGAGGGCTACTGTCAAGTTAATCACCCAGCGTTTCGTATGGCATGGGATAAAGAAAGATTGCAGAAACTGGACTAGAGAATGTATTGAATGTCAGAAAAATAAAATTTCCAGGCACACTGTTTCACCAATACCCTCGTTCCCGGTTCCGACTGAACGCTTCGCACATGTCCACATGGACATAGTAGGACCACTACCTGTTTCATCTGATTACAGATACTGCCTTACAGTCATCGACAGGTTTACACGTTGGCCTGAGGCATATCCCTTATCAGATATCTCAGCTGAGACATGTGCCCGCAGCTTCATAGCAGGCTGGGTATCTCGCTTTGGTTGTCCGCAGCGCATCACTACAGACAGAGGCAAACAGTTTGAGAGTAGCCTCTTCCACTCGTTGGCTGCTATGCTCGGCAGTCAGCACCGCCCGACGACTGCATATCACCCCACGTGCAATGGCATAGTTGAACGCCTACATCGTCAGCTAAAAGCGGCTATCAGATGTCATACTGACACCAACTGGAGTGAAGCCCTTCCTCTAGTACTCCTGGGCATACGCAGCGCTTGGAAGGAGGACATAAAATCTTCGGCAGCAGAGCTCGTATACGGAGAACCACTTCGCCTACCCGGCGAATTTTTCAACCCATCTGCCTGTCACTCAATGGATTACTCCAACTTCACCATACGCCTGCGGCGACACATGGCGAGGCTGGCTCCTACACCAACCAGTCGTCATGGGGAGAAGACATTTTATATCCCAAACACCTTGGCTACATGCAATTTTGTATTCCTCCGCCATGATGCTGTGAGACATCCACTAGATCCGCCATATACTGGGCCATATAAAGTCTTGGAGCGCGGCAAGAAGATCTTTAAAATCCAGGTCAAAGGCAAAGAGACTACAGTCTCCATTGATAGAGTGAAGCCAGCCTATATGACCAAGGATGACATCAGCACGCCGTCGAATGACACACAGGACGCTGGCACAACCTTGCCCGATTCTTCGACGCAACCGAGCGTTGAAAAACGAACCAAATCTGGAAGAAGAGTAAAATTTACGAATCACTATCGACCTTAGCTTCCAGCATCAGTCTCAGGGGGGGAATAGTGTAGTGGATGCACTTACCACGTTTAGTTGTAGTTTTATATTTGTTTAAAATATACCACGATCCTGGTTACCACACGCTCGGTTTTCCAACTCAATTATTTGTTTATACATTTATGGAATTTCATTTTTATTTCTATCAGAAACTTTCGTATTATAAATAAAACTTGTATTTTAATGTAATTCATATTCATAAACAAAAGTAGGTCAAGTTCAAGGTCAATCTTTGGCATTTGACTTTTGACGTTTGACAAGTGGTACCTTATGAAAAATATAGCAACAACATTCTTTTGATCTACGCTATGTTTTCCATTCATGTTTAAATCATAATTTCTAATCATAAAATAAATTATATATAAATATCTATTTCAATTTTCTTATTTATTTAATTAAATTTAATTTATCAATTACATAATGATCTACTTTTGTTATTGTTATTCAATGCCTATATGCCTATGTTAGCCAGGACGTAAAGATACGACTAACCAATGAGAGATGTATATAAAACTCGCTCTCATTGGTGGGAATTCAAAAATGTAAAAAGAGACACGGTTTTTGAATTCAGTTAGGAGAGACCATTTTGTACGAGAAAAAGACACTTACAAAAGTGAAAATATAAAGTCAGTTTAAGAGTGAAGTTATATTTATTCAAGAGAAACTCCCCAGCAACACATCTAGCTAAATATTGTTTTTCTTTATATTTCATATTCTATTTATACCTCAAATTCTTTTTTTTATAAGTTTTGTACAGAAGTATGTTACAGAATTACTCTTTGAAGAATTAATGGAGTTGTAGCAAACAATGCATACTCAATAAGACCAAGACAATAAAAGGAAAAAAAAATATGTTCTAGTTATAATAATGACATGACGTGCTAAAATGTTATGCTGCAATATGTCTCCAAAAGTTCCTTATAAGCTTGGCAAGATAAAAAAACGTTATACAAAATTTAGTATAAGAGGTTGGAGCGAGCTGCTATGTAAATGAATTTTTGTCATTTAAGTATTCTTCAATAGTGTAGTATCCCCTTTTTAGCAAGATGCTTTTTAATTTAGGTTTAAATTTAGTGAAAGGCAGATCTAACATTTCACTCGGAATCTTATTGAAAAGCGTATAGCAACCCCCAAGAAAGAGGACAGTACTTTTTGTATTGTCTGTGCTCTCTGTTACAGCAACACGTGAAAGCTACTGAACAGATGTATATGAAACTAGACACAGAGGTAAAAAAATATTATCCCAAAAATGTACATCGTTTCCGTGGGATCGACCATTACTTATAACCAAAAAGGCAGTGGTCGTGTTTATTTTTGATACCACCGTTGCAATACTTTTACACGTCATCATCATCGCAATGCAAAAGAAGATATTGCTGGTTCTTCTAGTAATTTAATAAATCTGTTTATTAATTTATTAATCAAAATAACAATCGAGAAAAGCCACGAAGTAGCAAAAATTGGTCAGAAATCATCGACGAAATCGTTAAGCACAAAGGGTGCCCAAATATTTGGCGACCAACAACCATTGTGTGGTGATTTATTATCGGCCAGATCTTGCTGTCGACGTGTGAATACGTCTTAATATGTCTTTGTGCCCGGGGGATTAACCCTTCCGCCGATTGACGTTAATAAAGCCCCGTGAATAGCCAAATGGACCCCTCATTTCTAACCGCTGCAGGGTTAGTTTTTTCAACCACCCGATGCTGATAGAATTGTTACATTATGAATGGAACTATCGACCTTAACTATACGAAGATATGAGCGACACTTTCTCACTTTTTTATCACTTCACATCACTGGATGGAAAGCGCTAAGACATTTGCCCTGCCGGTCTCGAAGAAAGGTAACATACCAGCGTGAAGCGTGTCGTACGGAGAAGGATTTCTGATGGTTCACTTCTTCCTTTAATTCTCCGTTCCCTCTAACCCGTGCCTTCTGTCTGATCCGTCCATATCACCCCTCCTGTATACATACATACATACATACATACATAACTTCACGCCAGTTCCCTTGCGGGGTAGGCACGAACAACAGAGTGCCATTTAGGCTTATTCTTACACACCTCACTTGCCTCTTTGACCTTCATAACTATACATACATACATAATTTCACGCCAGTTGCCTTGCGGGGTAGGCACGGACAATAGAGTGCCATTTAGGCTTATTCACACCTCACTTGCTTCTTTGACATTTATAACTCTTGTCATGCACGCTCGTCTGTTCTTAAGGCTCCTGACATCACATTCTGCTAGTACACGATCAATTTGATCATGGAAGGTGTGTCGTGGCCTTCCACGACTTCTGCATCCACCCACTTTTGCATTGTATATCTGTTTAGTCATTCTTTCTATATGCCCGAACCATCGGAGCATTCCTTTCCTTACCTTCACCCCAACACTCTCTTTCAGACCAACTCTCTTTCTTTCTTCGGTATTACGAACGCGGTTCGAGAGCGTCCCTCCTGTATAATTCCTACTAATACCTCTCAAACACTTTAACACAAATTATTCTCATGACTGGTTAAGAAATGTTTTTATCAGGTATCAGAATTATTTATTTAGATCAAATGACATTTATTTATTTTATTTATTATTATAATATTTTTTTTATTTCTAACATGCGCTCATAATTCAATATATTCGACAAGATACAGCTAGTAACGGCTATCAGTTATCTAATATCTAGGTACAAACAACTGACGATGACGCGACGTTGCCAACCAACTGACAATAAATACGAATAATCACAATAGCTAGTTAGATTCAGTGATTTCGTTTTCGCTACGTTGGTAACCGATCGAACGATATTAAACAAAATAATTATGCCTTCTCTCTCTTTCTAAATTATTCCTAACTTGCAAAACAGAGAAGACGCGAGTATTTGCTAGCAACTTAATCACCATTATCTAGCAACGCACAGACTAAGGAGGGATTAGCAACATTTCACGAATATGGTTATGAACCAAAGACAAGCTTATTTACATTATCGACTATTTAATATATTAAATTTAAAAGTCTGTGTTGTTTTCACTTGTATATTTCGTGTTTTACAGCTTTTTATGTTTATAATTTATATATATTATTTATTAGTAGTATTTATGATAGACGTATGTAAGGCGAGTGACATGTGTGATTTATAATAATATTATGAAGTAATGAAATGAGGTTGTAATGATTGAAAAAGTTCTGTTTATGTGACATCAATTATTGCACAGCGCCATCTATTGGCTTGTAAGTGTTCCACTACACCAGTAAATGGAACATGTGAACACAACACAAATAAAGATTTAATTTCATTTCATAATTACTCTATGTCATCTTAAAGGCTGGTAAATGATAAGGCGTTGGTGTTATCCCTAGCGTTTTTATCCGTGCAGGAACGGAGAAATAATACAACTTCCTGCAGCCGGGCGGCCTGTCGTAAGAGGCGACAAAACAACCCACAGCCAGGTGGTAGGGCATTTGCTCGACTGGATGGCTACCACCCCTGGTTTAGAGTATGCCGCCATAACAACTTTGAGTTGTGTTCCGGCATTAGTGACCAGTTTCCAGTCTCCCTTAAGAGAGCAGCATCGCATTTGTAGCACCTTTGGTGTAGCAAATGTCCATAGGCGATGGTAGCCGCCTTCCATCACGTGGGCCGTCTGCCTGTCTGCTGAACTCGAGCAATAAAAAAAAAATAGCGTTGAAAATATCTATAGACGACGGTAACCGCTTTCCATCAGGTGGGTGCTTTCCATTAGCGATAAAAAAAATCTGTTCGTTATAGTCGATAGTTGTTTCGAGAGTGTCGGGGTGAAGGTAAGGAAAGGAATGCTCCGGTGGTTCGGGCATGTGAAAAGAATGCATGATGAAAGAATGACTAAACAGATATACAATGCAAAAGTAGATTGATGCAAAAGTCGTGGAAGGCCACGACACACCTTCCATGATCAAATTGTTCGTATACTAGTAGAAGGTGATGTCAGGAGCCTTAAGAACAGACGAGCGTGCATGACAAGAGTCCCCCAGTTCCCCGCAAGGGAACTGGCATGAAGTTATGTATGTATGTTCGATATAGTCAATAGAATTTGCTACTTTTGAATATCCAAAATTTTTGCGTATTCAGCGCCAATCAATTAAAATGTTGGTGACGTTGTAAAAATAACGCTGAAGCTTTATTTGAAAAATTCGCATGAACGTTGGATGAAATTTATTTACAGCTTTAAACGGACGGATGTTAGTTATAGTTTAGAATTTTTTTAAATGGATTTTGTAGAAGAAGATATCATTATATTAATACGTAAAGCAAAAACTATGTACCCCTCTTTACGAAAATTGCGCGGACGAAGGAGTGTTATGGCGACATACTTAAATTAATTATGGTCGCCTTAAGAACAGACGAGCTTGCATGACAAGAGTTATGAATGTCAAAGAGGCAAGTGAGGTGTGTAAGTATAAGCCTAAATCGCACTCTGTTGTTCGTGCCTACCCCACAAGGGAACTGGCGTGAAGTTATGTATGTATGTATGTAATTATGGTCGAATTTCGAACACTGGACCAACAATAGTTTACATAAATACATCATAATATTGTATATCATATAAAGTTTGAATTTGTCAAGTGGGCCTTCAGGGCCAAATCCTAAACTATATAGCGATCGATTTGCTCGACAGTCTGGTGCAAGCCATGCTGCGGAGCGATGATCATTGGGTGGGTGCGTCCAATTTCTGCGAGGCTGTTATGTTTCAAAAGGAGGCCGCAGAAGAAGATAGGGAGAGAGGTACAAGTGCGCATGCGTCTTGCGGGTACCGACGTCAATTGGGGTTCCGGAAGCGCAGATATGCGCATGACTTCCCTCCTTGAAAATACCGCTGCAGGGACCCTCTAGCATCTAGGGAGCGGAGGAGTCTTCACCCCTGTTGACGAAGTGAGTTTACCTTTCCCGGGGCATTCTCAAGCACTTATGCGCTAGGATCAGCGTGGGCGTAACTACGTTCTAAGTCTCACGCTCTTGCTGCCATAAGCGCGGGGCACATGGGAGGAGGGTGGTTTTAGTGGAGTATTGAGTTTTCGAGTCTCCACACAAGCCGGTCGATTAGTGTTTGGATTGCCCCCATGGGAATGCCTCTATAATCGACTATGGTCTAATCCCTAGCAAACGATCCGGTACTGTGCGAAATGCATTTCCCCCGCCTTAATAAAAAGCTTTCGAACAGTATAAGAATTTTTAAAATCGGTTTAGTAGATCCCCCTACAACGTCACAAACACACAAACTTCTACCTCTTAATAATATTAGTAGAGATTATACCAAAACATAGGGTAGTTTGTAAGTATCAATTTCTATGAAGGGATGTCCCACGGCAAAGTAAAAGAAAGGGTTGTTTTTGTACAAAATGTTCTGTTTTTCATACATTATTTAAACCTCACCTCATTTCATTCAATAAGGAAATCATGAAAATTACTCCTATTTTTTATAGGCAACTAAAAATTAATATTCGAAACGCACGTTATTTTACCCCAATAAATCAAATCAGTCAATGATATATTGATTGCGTTCAAATGAGGTGCGGTGAAATGACCAGTGCAATTTGATGTTTAATTAATGTATGAAAAATGTAACATTTTTTTCAAAAACAACTCTTTCTGTTCCTTCACAGAAATCGATCCTTAAAAACTAAAGTATGATTAGGGATAATAATACGGGAGATGTGTTTATTCTTTCAAAATCAGCCAATTCGGTCCTAGACAAGCGTAATTGATTTTTGAAAAATTTAATAATACCACTTTAATTTTCGTTATATCGGCATTGAGACTTCTTTGAGTAGTTTTCGCTGTTTAGCATAGTTTAGGATCTGGCCCTGAAGGCCCACTTAATAATTCACCTGTATAACTATACATTACATTATCTACCGCACCATAAATCCTTATACAATATCAGCTCATAAACGATACCGAAGTAAGAAAGAGAGTTGGTCTGACAGAGAGTGTCGGGGTGAAGGTAATGAAAAGAATGCTCCGGTGGTTCGGGCATGTGGAAAGAATGCATGATCAAAGAATGACTAAACAGATATACAATGCAAAAGTGGATGGATGCAGAAGTCGTGGAAGGCCACGACACACCTTCCATGATCAAATTGATCGTGTACTAGCAGAAGGTGATGTCAGGAGCCTTAAGAACAGACGAGCGTGCATGACAAGAGCTATGAATGTCAAAGAAGCGAGTGAGGTGTGTAAGAACAAGCCTGAATGGCGCTCTGTTGTTCGTGCCTACCCCGCAAGGGAACTGGCGTGAAGTTATGTATGTATGTATGTAGCTTATAAACAGTCCACTTGGGCTCGAGCCTCTCCATTTTTCATGGGGAAAGCACAGTATGCTTGCTACGCTTGTCCAAGAGGGATTGGTGGTTTACGTACATTGATTATTTTTGAACACAGATTTTCTCAAGATGTGCACACGCTGGTAATTGTAATAATAGGTATATCCACCCTGAAAGTGGACATCACACAAAACATTGTCGAAGAATTTATGAGCAAGAAGAAGATCGAGGACTTCATACGGTTCGCGAAGATAATAGTAGAAAGAGTTATAAAACGCAATAAAAGTTAATAAAACTTTGCTAATATATAATATAGTATATATTTGTAAAGATAAAATAAGAAATAATAAGCTTTTTTGAAAAGGTTTTTAAATACAAGCTTTTGAGATCCTGGATATCATGTAGCAGTAGCGTGCTAGCCAAGACAAGTAAAACGAGCCCAAACACGACGAGTCTATCATGTTTAGTACAGGAGTTCCTATGGCTACCTTCCGACTCCATTATCAGATCAGCTCCATGTTAACATATTATTGCATTGTCACGCGATATACATATGCGTGGAAAATTTCAGCTCAATCGAAAACCGGGAAGTTGGTCAAATTTAACTTGCAAGATTCCACCCGAACTTACATCCATTGCAAGTTAAATAAAAGCTTGTAAAAAAAAGATCTCTGCTCTGACACATGGCGGAGGTGGCGTATTAAAAAAAGATATGTATATTAGGACAGAAACTGCCTAAGTGATGAGTGAACTGCCATAGTACTCGGCTAGGCGTCGAACTCAAGTCATTTAAAACGCACCTGAGTTACCCATTAAACCAACATGGCTGTGGAAATTCAATTCACCGTGTTTTAGAAACTGCTAGCATCGTATTTACAAGACAAAGGAAAGATTTACGCCAAGATTTCAGCGAGATTAGCCGGATGAGGGACATTTATCACAAGTTAGGACTTTTGAGTTAAGGCATAGGATAGACTTATGACCTCCAAATCTGTAATTTACCCTCTTTGTGGTTTGGATTTATACCTACAAAAGGGTTGTTGTGAAAATAATTTCAAACTAAACTTCGCCATTACAAACGAGCATAAATTAAATGTTACCATCTGTATATGTCGGCGCAAATACAACAATTAAAATTAAATTAATTAAAACAACAAGATTTTATTGTAATTTCAATACTTAACCTAAAAATTTGTGATCATGTGCTCGTGCGTCGACACGTGCACCGACCCCTATAAATACGGCAGGATTGTCGGACACTCAATCATTGCCTTAGAAATAAGGTGACTCTATACAAAACTTGCATCCGCCCCATCATGATCTATGCAAGTGGGGTCTTCGGCCACGCCAGCGATGCAAACATCTGGAAACTGCAAAGAATCCAGAACTACTTTCTGCGTGCTGCAGTCGACGCCCCGCGCTATATGCGGCACGCCGACCTGCATCGTGATCTGGAGCTTCCCTCCATCAAAGACTATATAATCACCCTATCGCGCAGATTCTTTGACCGTGTCCCCCATCACCTGAACCCTCTGGTGACGGAAACGGTCAACTACAAACCCACACCGAACGCTCCCACTAGAAATCGTCGCCCTCGTAATGTACTCATTGACGAGCCGGATGAAATCACCTATCTCCTCGCGATCATGAACCCAAGATCTACCAATCACACTCACTCACTATAGACACAAGTAGCCATATAAGATTAGCTTAGGCGTGTTGCTGGAGAGTTTCTTCCGCCTCTTCTTCTCCTCCAGCTATAACACGTTGCGAAGCGGAAGTAATGATAGACTAGGATCGGCTCTGCCGGCGGAGTCGATAATTAGTCCCCAAATAATCACTTCAGCCTGTTGGCTTAGCTCATTCAGTCTTTTACGGCTAAATCTCAATATAGAGTCAATCCCCCGCAGCGGTCGAGCCGAGGTCGAACCCCACAGGAGGTGCCTCCTCGAGCGCGCTGCTTCCGGGCTGAAGGCCTCCGCTCCCACGGAGTCGGGAAGCCCACAAAGTCCGGTATCGCTGAAACAGCCATCTGCGGTTATTCAGCCGGGTCCAGCTCCAAAAAAAAAAAACACTGTCATTACATTATTGCTCGAGCCGCGGAACGGGTCGGACCTCGCTGGGAAGTCGTAACGCTCTTGGAATATACGATCCGAGTACTCTTGAAATTCTATTTCGAGGTCTCAAATATGGGTCGTCACCAAGAAGCCAACAATCGTGACGTCAGCGTTGCTGGCGTCACACTTTTTAAAGACACTACGGAGGTCCCTCCTCCGTCATATATATATATATATATATATATATACAATTTATATCGACAGTCAAACACATACCTAAACTTGTTCAAACAAATCAATATAATAAATACAAATGTGACTTTGTTACTGATGTTTTCACACCTTAATTCTACAATTGTCGTCAGGAAATTTTGCAGACACGTTGTTTAATATGTTTTCTGTGGTTTTTGTTATCTGTGGTAAAATAGCAATGTTGTGTGATTACAGTCCACATAAGAAAAAAAAAGAGAGTACAATATATATTTTCCGAGTGAGAAGTACATGGTTTTAATTAAATAAAAATCCCACAAAAAAATATAACTTATTGATAAATGTAAGAAAACAGTGTCTGTCGTGTAAACACACGTCGTCAAGTGTATAAAAATAGGCAACATAGGCTACTTTTCATTCAGATAAAATATTGTTCGTAAGTGATAGATGAATGTAGCCAAAAAGATTGCATTTTATTGGCGCCACCGTTGCGATTAATTAAAGACTTTTTAACACACTACGCAGATACGATAATATTTTATCTGCGTATAAAAACGTAATTAACTGAAAGTACCACACATTACGCAGATATGATAATATACGAAATTATACATTCCCTCGTAATTCTTCAAACTTACTAGACCAGTTTCTTCGCGTAGATTGTTTATACAGAGTGTTACAATGAGTTGGCGTATATTAATTACTTCTGGATTTGATGGACAGGTCGTCAGAAGAGCTTAAAAATAAAATATAATATTACATACAAAAATTGAATGTCGCAATGAGGTTGGCACTCAGTGTTATGCTGTGCCGAAACATGGTTCGACGCAACACTAGTTTTCCGTGCCCACCTCCAAAATCACATGTGTCATAAGACTCCAAGTATGTAGGTAACCTTAAACTATTACATGAATAAAAAATAAAGTACAAATTATTCGATTAATTCGAGTCCTGTAACCCGTAACAGTATTATAAAATAATATATCTTTACCCTAACAATACAAAAAAACTGTCCTAAAAAAGCATACTTTATGTTAATATTATTATATTTAAACTATGATTCTGGCGTAAGAGCCTAGCTGCCAAATAATAATCATAATCACAAAGAAAGGAGATAGTAAAATAATAATCTATGCTAACATATCATTTAGTTTGAGTGGCATTACCACAGAGTATATTAATATAATAGGAGAGGCATTCGTCTGTCACATGTCACGTCTGTTATAACCTGACCATAATGTTTACAGAACGAGAACTATTTTTTTTGCCTTCCGACAATATTCTATTTTATCTGTAGTCAAGGTCAGTGGATCATAAACAAAGCGAATTTATCCATGTTCTTTTAATTTTAACGTTGACCAGTCTTAAATCCGCTAAAAAATAACTAAATACGCATATAACAATACCATGTTTCACGTGAGCAGAGATTTTTAAAGTTTGCAAAGGATGTCTAGTATAATTTCAAGCAAAAATCTTTACATTATAATTAGACGATATTTACCAAAGAACCGCCGATATGATAGGTTTTTAATGGTTAGTTTAGCTTCTTTTAACCAAATTCTTGTTAATTATCACAAGGTATTAAAGCTCTTTCTTGCAATATTATAGTCATCATTATTAAAGTAAACATCAAAGGCTATGTTGACAGAATGCGTACGTCGTAACTAAACTAACCCATCAAGTCATATTAAAAATCACTAGTAACTATTAAAATTACTGTTGACCTAATATTGGAGTTGCTAGAGTTAAGACAAATTTGCGAAAGTGGCGCCCCTATTATTTTCTACTTTATTTTGCCAACATGTACATGTCTCCATTCCAATAAGAGGCTGTATAATAAGATATAGAAATTTAGATGTAGCTGTACAAGTATCCACTGTAACCACGCCAGAAGTGAAGTAATCGATAAGACTTTACCTTGAGAGTGCCTAGACTAATAGGAACAGAGGCTATTAACCGCGGCCAGGTATCCGAGGCCCCGATCTATCATTTGACCCGATGATCTTGGGGTCTGGGCCGTTCTCATTAATCCAACCCGCTCGCCGCTGAGGGATTTATTGAGGAAATGAGTTCCACCGCTCGAAGGACCAACGTCGTAATGTGGTGCCAATATTGGATTATATTTATTACACGTACAACGTGTATTTCGGTGGTAAAAAACCGGACGGATTATGGATGTTGGAAATTTATGTTACCTAAAGGATTTGAAGGCCTCGTAATTTATTGGGAAAGGGGAACAGTTTTTATAAATATTATATGTGTAATTCATACATACATATTATTACGTCTGGTTCCCATGGGAGTTGGCAGAGACGAGGGATCTCCACTCGTTTCATCTAAGTATTTTCATTGTACTATTCATAAATGCATGTTTATTTGAGGTGCTTTTTAACACTATTCCCGCCATTCAGTTCAAAATCCTGTCCTGTCAAATTATTTCCATAACTACCCGCTTTCGTAACCGCTTTATCGAAACATCGTTTCTCAGCCGCCATCTTCCATTCTTTACGATTATCCTTGTCGTACTTACCGCTGTACTAATACTGCTCGTCTTTATGAGTCAGTCTGCTGTCGACCCTTGTTGCACATTTACCGACCCTTGTACGACAACCCGCACATCTTTCCGCCACCAATTGCCTAAAGTGCAGTTATACCGCGCCGCGTGTGTATATATAATATCGAAAGCCTAAAGAAGGAGACAAGCAAGAAGATTTGCTGCAAGAAACACGACTTGGTGATCAGCACGCATAGTTAGTGCAGCCCAGAGGCACGCAGGTTAATCTCCCCTCTATTCATACCAGTAATCCTACCACCGCTATTTGGATACGCGTTTAGTTCTTAGTCGTGGAAGGCCACCACACACCTTCCATGATCAAATTGATTGTGTACTAGCGGAGGGTGATGTCAGGAGCCTTAAGAACAGACGAGTGTGCATGACAAGAGTTATGAATGTCAAAGAAGCAAGTGAGGTGTGTAAGAATGGGCCTAAATGGCGCTCTGTTGTTCGTGCCTACCCCGCAAGGGAACTGGCGTGAAGTTATGTATGTATGTTTAGTTCTTAATACTGGGCTGTCGCGGAGACAAACACTTCTGTTTATTCACACTTACATTATATTAAGTATCAATTTAAAAAAATACCCTTATTTTTTTATGGCAGGAGTTCAGCAGACAGGCAGACGGCCCACTTGATGGAAAGCGGTTACCATCGCCTATGGACATTTGTGACATCAAAGGTACTACAAATGCGCTGCTGCTCTCTTAAGGGAGACTGGCACCTGGTCTCTAATGCCGGAACACAACACGAGGTTATTATGGCGGCATACTCTAGACCAGGGGTGGTCGCCATCCAGTCGTTAATAGTTCAGCAGAAAGTCTGATGGCTAACCTCACAGTGAGTGATTACTGTCCAGGTTCTCAAGATTGGGAATTTTTTTAGGGTAGGTATAATTATATATATATTGTCTCTGGAATGTAATAATTCAAGCCAATTTCCAAAATGTATCCGTTAATGACAACGGTATGGATGTCAAGTTACTCTGGCCTAGTAGATTCTTCAAATTGAGTAATTTTCCAAAACGTCATGTTACTCTGGCCTAGTAGATTCTTCAAATTGAGTAATTTTCCAAAACGTCATGTTACTCTGGCCTAGTAGATTCTTCAAATTGAGTAATTTTCCAAAACTCAATCTGGAGACCCTGTTACATGCCTATGTACATTTGGATCACCATATATACCACCAACGTGCAACAAGCTTCGAAGAGAGACTGGAATCTGGCCACTGATGCGGGAATACAACTCGGATTGTCATGGCTGCATACTCTAGACCAAGGGTGGTCTTCCAGACTATCCTATCACCTGGCTATTGGTTGTTTTGTCGCGTTCTAATATAGACCGCCCGGCTGTAGTATTAATATATTTCTCCGTTTCTGATATATTCGCAGATCATAATAACGTTTTCTTTTCTGTGAAGAACAAACACCAACCAAATGTATGTATGTATATGTATATAAATAAATTTTTTTATTGCAGAGAGCTTAAGAGAGCAGCAGGCAGGCAGACGGCCCAGTCGATGGAAGGCGGTTACCATCGCCTATGGACATTTGCAACACCAAAGTTGCTACAAATGCGCTGCTGCTCTCTTAAGGGAGACTGGAACCTGGTCACTAATGACGGAACACAACTCAAGGTTGTTATGGCGACATACTTTAGACCAGGGGTGATAGCCATCCAGTCGGGCAAATGCCCTACCACCTGGCTGTGGGTTGTTAAGTCGCCTATTACGACAGGTCGCCCGGCCGCAGGAAATTGTATTCTTTCTCCGTTCCTGCACGGATAAATATAGTATATAGTTTAAGATTCTACTTTTATGCTTTGCAATGATGTAATGTCTACCGTGACGATACCTTAAGGGCACAGAGGAAGATCAGCACTGGTTTTAACCGGCATTATGCTGAAACTGATGCCCCTTTTGGGGACAAAATTATATTACTTTAAACCTTTCAGCTCACTATTAGCACATATGTGTCCGCGATGAGAGTGCAGATCGTGTTTGTGCACGTGATCGTTAATTGTGTTGTTGTCTCACTCTGTTTATATAGGAGTTGTATGATTTGTATGAAATGGGTATATTTTCTTGGTATATTACGAGATAGTGATAGTGTTAGTCTTGCGGCTTTTGGAAGAGCTGAAGGGTTAAATATGTTAGCAATTATACTGTATTTATATAATTTGTCCTAAATAAAATGATTTTCTTTCTTCTTTCTTTCTTCAACATAACGCACGTAACAATTATGTCCACTGTGTTTTTGTTGAATACATTTCGTACATTACGGGCCCTTTGTGGAGGTTGACCTAACGTGGCGAGATTAAGCGCCGCACGGCTTGTGTGAGAGTCTAATACAGACGTTCTCAACTACACCACTAAACCCAAAACCTGCCTGCGCTTGAGTTGGAAGAAAATGATTTTTCGGACGTAGTTACACCCGTGTTCATCCGCTCATCAAGGCCTGAGTCACTCCAGGAAGCAGAGGACCCAATTCACCAACAGAGATTAGTTCCACCGCATCCCCAAATAATTATGTCAACTGTTTTTTTTTTATAACGCTGGGGGAATGTCTTTGGACACCATCCTCGGGTCCTTCGGGGAAGGGCCAGAATGCAGGCATAAGGCCTGCATCGAGGGTGTGTGGGACTCTCAGCGACCGGTCCTCCACGCTCGCTTCATAGCGCTTTTACAGGGCGTCATGGGATCTTGTACAGAGTAACTGCACCATGACGCCCCTACGCCCTGTGAATGGGCCACCCCGGGGAGCAGAGTGACCCACTTCGTACAGCAGGGGGGGGGGGGGGGGGGGGGGGGAAAGTCCGCTGTCATCCCCGTGACAGCGGTCTTTATGTCAACTGTTGCCCTAACTCAGTATCAACCAACGTAACATTTTTATTAAAACATAGAAACATAATTATACGCGTTGAACCAACCAGTCGCTACAAAAACACGGAACAATTTCCGAGAGATATAATCAGCAAAAACTTAATAGAATGTGGCCGAAATAAGGCCAGAACAAACATTAAATCTAAACCGTAACCGGCCAATCATAACACTATAAATAACGACGCAGTCCTCGTCCGCGCGTGACCCTTAGCCTAAAAGTAATGTTGCTAGTACGATACAAATTACGGAAGTCTACCGAAATTTTCTTCTTTCGCGAGAGATTTTTTTTAAGGATCTATTTTTGATATGTAACTTCTTTAGAATCGTTGTGATTTGAAACTCGATGAAACGAAAAAAAGCGACAAGCAATAGAGTTGAAAATATTTTAAAGTTCATAAATCAAATTGAAACTAGAGCAATTGTTTTATATTTTGGTTATCATAAGCCTCTCGTGTCATTTGTTCAAAGTGAAAACTGTGAATCTGAATAATATGTGTTATAATATATTTTAAATATGTAAAATATGAAATGTAATATTTTGCATTAACATATAAAATAATATTTGAGCTTGGTAAAAGTATTATAAAAACCTTATAATTGTCCTAATACTCTTGATTCTCTATATTTATCTCATTCTCTCGTAGGCTACTTTACACACTTCCTTTTTTTTGTTTGCATTTCTGTTCTAACCGAAAAAGATAATTAAATAGACAAGTAATTCCTGTACATCACCACATAAAGACAGAGAACACTACATGCCACTATAATTGTTAGACATCAATGACGTTTATTTAAACCCTAAAGTCATTGATTTTTTCAAAACTGTCATATGATCTGAAAATCGCCTCAATTTCAATCATTGAAGACTAATCGTTATAATAGATAAAAAATAACTCTCACTCGCAGGGTAAACCTAAAATATATAAAGCATCTTTTTTTATAGCGTCTATAGTGAATTAACAATAAGAATGTTAGTAATTAAAAACACAAATCGTTATAGTAAGTTAGTTATTGTAATTCACGAAGGCGCATGAGCTTTACTCGTGACAAACACGATTTGTGTATGCATAAAATCAAAACCATGCCCGCATGGTTGGTCGACACGCTCGCGACTGAGTGTTCCGTGAGACATGGACACTATCCTAATGTGCAACTATAATACGTTCGACCACCAGAAAAACCCGCTCGTCTACGTTGATTGCAAGAACTATAGACAAATACGTTAATTTGCCTATTCCAATAAGCAATATAAAAAAATAATAGGTCGGGGAAAAAGTTTCAAAGCATTTTATATAAAAATTCAAAAGGTTTTTTTATAAAGTTTACTTACATTTGACTAAAGTATGTAGATGCCATTTTGTTGGATAACTTTTTGCCATCTTGTAGGTAGGGACGTGATCCTATTGCTATAAAAATTCTGGGGCTTCTGATCAAAATACTGCGACAAGTGGTTTTGGCAGTCCTCTCGTGATGTTAACCTGACACTGCCTAAGGAATTCTGCAGAGACCGAAACAGGTGAAAATCTGAAGGTGCAAGGTCAGGACTATACGGTGGATGCATTAACACCTCCCAGCCAAACTCGTAATTCTTGCTGAGTGGCTAAAGATGTGTGAGGTCTAGCATTATTATGGTAAAAAACCACACCCCTTCTGTTGATTAATTCCGGCCGCTTTCTCTCCACTTTTTGCTTTAATCTCATCAGTTGTTCGCAGTACAGTTCAGAATCGATGGTCCTGCCTGGCGGTAACAGCTCATAATGAATAATGCCCTTCCAATCCCACCATACATACAGCATCACCTTGTTGTGAGTTAACCCGGGTTTCGCCACAGTCTGTGAAGCCTGACCGGCCTTTGACCATGATCTTTTTCACACGTTCGTGTCGTGATCCACTTTTCATCACCAGTTATCAGCTTCTTCAAAAATGGTTCGGTTTCATTACGTCGTAATAAAGAATCACAACCCACCCAGCTTTTTTAAAATGCGCCAAAACCGTTTTGTGGTCAATTTACAGTTCTCCAGCTACATCGTAACTACTAATATGCCGATCTTTCTCCACTTTTTCAAAAATGGCATCAATTTTGTCCGTAACAGGGCGACCAGAGCGACGTGCATCTTTGATATCAAAATTTCCGGATTGAAAACGCTTAAACCAAATTTGCGCTACTCTCACAGATACTGCATTAGGTCCATAAACATCACAAATTTTTTTCGCGGCTTGTGTTGCATTTTTATCTTTTTTATAGTAAAATTTTAAAATGTATCGAATTTCTTCATTAGATTCACTCATTTTAACAATAATAAAAACAAATGAAAATCACACATTTTCCTAATTTGAATTTGGAATTGTCTTCTTTAAAAGTAAAACTTTTTAATGATACCAAAACCAGCCAGATACAAATGGTATAGCCAAAGAGATCTTATTACAAGTTCATACACACTATATGCGAAAAGACTTTTTCCCGAACCTATTATTATCTTACAATAACTGACTTCCCGTTTTAATATATATGATATAATATTACATACAGATTTTAGTTATATGAAAATAATAAAAAGCAGCGTTTAAATACTACGACCGTTTTGAATAGAATACTTAAATATCATAAAATTAAATTTTACAACGGATTTTTATTTCGCACATAGCAACACTGCTACGCCTAGCCGTCTGGTATGGCGCGAACAAAA
Source organism: Dendrolimus kikuchii (assembly GCA_019925095.2). NCBI lineage: Eukaryota > Metazoa > Arthropoda > Insecta > Lepidoptera > Lasiocampidae > Dendrolimus > Dendrolimus kikuchii. The sequence goes on along the minus strand of CM034392.1, from coordinate 2,866,321 downwards.
TTATTGCCGTGTTTGCGCCCCTTTATGAAGTGGCCCATAATTCGAGATGTGCGATAGCATTTGGAGGGTTAGATACGAAATTTATTTTTTCGCTTGATTAGAGGTTGATTAACGGAAGCACGGGAGGGGTTAAGTGGAACAGGTTGTTTACCTAGCTGATATACGACTTTATTCGATTTTGGTAACGTTGAAAGGCTAATATATTAAATCTACACTAATATTATAAAGAGGAAAAATTTGTATTTTTGTATGTTTGTAACGAATAAACTCAAAAACTACTGGAACGATTTGAAAAATCCCTTCACTATTCGAATGCTACATTCATACATCATCCCTGATTTATATAGGCTATATAAAAATTAACCCATCAATGTAACCAAAATACTTGTCACTGGAATAGGGTTCTATGATCTTGATGAAGTTTAGATTTACAATTAGACCCGGTAGGTGGCGCTGGGATCGGGTACTAGATTTTTATTTTTTCAAGACAGGACAAAATCTGCCGAGATCACTAGAAGTCTTCATATATTATTAATCGGTAGACCTGGATACAGTCGTGGTATGAAAATGTTCGCCAGTTTTCAAATTGATTTATTTAACGTTAAATATTTTTGTTATAATTCCCGAATGAAAAACCGATTTTTGAAAAATAAAATAAAACAATTATTTTTACTGAATTTTAGAAAACATTGTATCTCTAATTTTTTCAGAATATGTCATTTACAATCCTTTGTACTCATGAATTTATTCATTTCTTTCTAAAGTGGTGGAACAGTGTCGAAAAAATTAAAAAGTGTTTTTCTCTTCATAACCTTGTATTCAAACAAACTGACATTATTTTGGTTTTTAATACAAAATACCTCTTTGAAAAGAACGTTACAATTATAACTATCTATATTTTTATATAAAAAATAACACATTAAAAATTATATAATTTTTCTATATGATTTTGTAAATATGTATCGGTGACGGCAACTACTTTCCATCAGATGCGTTGTCAACCTGTCTCCTGTACTCCAGTAATAAAGCAAGTATACAACGGAACTCAACTAAAGAGAACGCCTCTGTAATTATAGAAGATCTGTTTACATCTTTAACCGTTATTTTTTTTCCGGACCTATAATTGCGCCGCGCTAAGTAGCTACTTTTGAAGTTTCACATAAATAACTGACGAATTAACTTTAGGTAGCAGTATTAAAATAATTTATATGAAATTGAAGACATTGGTGTATTATCGAAAAGTTTTAACATAAATCGTAATTAAATTATGGATATTTTCTAAATTTCAAAGATGAGAGCAGCAACGAAGTTCGAAATATAATTTTACTTTTACGATGATATACTTAATGTAGATTTGCAAGGATGTCTGGAAAATCTGCCTACCCCCAACTAGATGAAAAAAAATTGTATTTTAAATGATTCGGTAATGATTGACGTCCTATATCGATTCTAATTTGTAATCGTATCACCATCGATAGTTCACGTAACTAGTAAAATTAATTTGATAGTTGCCAAATGTGGCGTTATAGAATAGCCGAACTATAGTTAGTCAATGATATGTTTAGTAGTAGAAAACAAAAGAAAGGAAGACAGTATGTAAAAACCATATAATAAATATGAAACTCAAAATTAAGTCTTTCAAAAATAAAGCGACAACAGCGCTCGAAGTTCCAAATAACAGAAAACGAGTATAAGAAAATTTTAAATCAAGGCCATAAATACGGTTCGTAAATAATGTGTCATTTTGATATATTTTGGCGCGGCTGCCGTTCTGGTCCATTAATGGGCCGGGAACGAATTTAAGGAGCTACAAACAGATGGGGTTTTGGGCAATTTTTTACATTGATCTCGCAAGGATTATTTGCCAGATTGTCTGTAGGCGTTTAATCACTTTCGCTCTTAATGTTTTCTTATAATTTTGAATAGGGATGTGAACTGATGTTGCTATAAATTTTAACATTATCTTCTTTACATAGTATAAAACTAATTCACTTTCAGTGTCTGTCTGTGTATCCGACAACTCCTCCTAAGCCACGCAACGGATTTTAACCTGTTTTCATTATCAGTTAGTAAATAACTTTTCACTGAAGGGTTATATATAGAAATTCAAATTCTTTACTTGCAGAAAACACGGTAACATAGATAAAACTTGGCTAGTGTACAAATACAGCATGTGCCCCTTTGGAGCGCACAAATATATATCGAGCTTTATCGCCATTTTATCGCAAGCGGCATTTGTACTTAAAAATATTTTTTATTACAAAAGGTAGTTTAAGCTATGATTTTGTTTTAAGAAATCCAATTTTTCGTTCAGTAAGGTCTAATCTAACTAAAATTGAAAGTCCCAAAACAAAATAATAGTTTAAAATATACAACAAAAAATGTATTTAGCGACATTTGGACCTAAGTACTATACTGTTTGTTGCAAAGGGTATTTTAAACTATTATTTTGTTTGCAGACTTTAGTTTTAGTTAGATTAGAGCCTAACGAATCAAAACTTTACAGAAAAAGGGCATGGAGAACCTTTTATCCCGAAAAAGAAAAAAAATACATATAAAAAAATACCACCGCTGGTCTAGAAGTATGCTGCCATAAAAATCTTGAGTTGTGTTCTAACATTAGTGGCCAGGTTCCAGCGTCCCTTTACAGAGCGGCAGAACATTGGTAGCACTTTTGGTGTTACAAATGTCCATAGGCGATGGTAACCGCTTTGAATCAGGTGGGTCGTCTGTCTGTCTTCTGAACTTATGCAATAACGAACTATAACGACTAATGACATAACAGATATTGAATATATAAATAAAATAAATAGTTACAGTTAGCGATTGTGATATCAACCGTAATTATGCTGATGAGTATTCCTCTAAATAGAGATTTTGAAGCCGAAAACGCCAAACCATTAAAATAGCCTATCTGCTTCATGTATATAATCTGTCGATACGACGAGTATAGTCCCGATACGACAGCGAATCTTGTCGGTCGGTGACGTCGGTGAAATATTGTGATTGCCGTCGCGGTGTCACTCTGTCTTGTCAGATCGATTGTGGCGGCGTTCCGTCACTATTGACTATAGCTTTAGAATCAGCTATATGTAAATAAAGCAGATGGGTAGTGGCACCGCAGCATAAATATGGGGAAGAGAACAGCCCAGACAAATTTAGGTGCCAACATAATAGCAACTACAATATATTGTTCAAAGTTCTTCTTGAAATTCCACTGGCATTTGCAACTCGCTCTTGTACCTTCTTTAAATAGTTACATACGTCTTCATCTTCATAATTTTTAAATTTGTCGGCTTCAGTTAAAAAATATTTATACACTTTGTAGACAATTTCGCGTAACTGACCATGTAAAGGCTTCCCTCTTTTTCCTAAAGATGCTATAGTACAATTCTAAATCATTTAATTTTGGGGGTGTTAACAACTCTCTATATGTATTCTGAACTTGACTCGATCGTACTCCACCGCATTTGTCGAACGACTGACAAAACGTAACACATGTAGTGTGCGAAATGGACAATGCTCTACAAAGCCGAAATTAGCCGAATGTCTCTTTCTAGAGGTCGATGTGCATTATTTCTTGCCCAGTACTCTACAATGTTGGATATAATGCTAAAAAAAATAAAGAAAATTGGGACAATGTCAACAACATGATGACCGAAATTATGTCCAAAAAGGCTTGTGACGAAATTGAAAGAAACAAATCCCTCTCTTCCCGCTTCAGTGAAGTAATGCCTAACTGTATACCACAGCAGTGCGAGGTTTAATAAGAAAAAAGATATATGTAAATAGCTGTACACAATCTTCTATAATAATATAAATATATAAAGTATAAAAATCGAGTCTGTATAATAAATTTAGAAATGAGAAAAAAATCAGGGCTAATTTGGAGCAAATATTGAAAATACAAGTTTTAAAATTGTTATCTATATGTTTGTTAAAGCATCACGTGACAACTACTGCACATATAAACAATCCTTAGGATATTTTATATCCCGATAAATGTGTTGCACATTGCAACGCGGACGAAGTATTTTATTTATTTTATTGCAGGAGATCAGCAGACAGGCAGACGGCCCACTTGATGGAAAGCGGTCACCATCGCCTATGGACAATTGCAACACCAAAGGTTCTACAAATGCGTTACTGCTCTCTTAAGGGAGACTGGAACCTGGTCACTAATACCGTAACACAACTCAAGCTTGTAATGGCGACATACTTTAGACCAGGGGTGGTAGCCATCCATTCGGGGAAATGCCCTACCACCTGGCTGTGGGTTGTTTTGTCGCCTCTTACGACAGGCCTCCCGGCCGCAGGAAATTGTATTCTTTCTCCGTTCCTGCACAGATACTGATACATAAGTTTCGCTGCTATAGCTAGTTTATATTCGTCTCTTTGCTTCAATAATATGTTATCAGGAAAATTGAAATTTTAGAGGAGAGAGTTTTTAACTTAATAAGGTATTTTATTTGCTTTATATTATTCCGACATTTCGGCCACTTTTCAGTCGCCGTGATCACGGAAGGCAAAGATGTCAAATGTCAATGAGTATTGTTAAAATTTTTATTAAGCCTACCGCCAACTTGCTCATTTAAATTATTTAGTTTTAATTTTTGTTTATATTTATTATTCACTCTATGGAAGCCTAATCTAATTTAACATCGCTTCGCAACTTGTGGTTTGACGAGAACAAGCGGTGCAAGAAACTCTTCAGCAACTTGCCTAGCTCTAATAATTTTATATGATATTAAAATGGGTCGGAGCTAAAATGAAAAGAGAAATTGTCAATCAAGTTGATTTGTGCTCCAGTGCACGTAGAAAGAGCTCACAGTACTTGAGGTCTGGCAGTTTTTGCTGGGTTTGGGTTTTAAAAGTTTTGACGATCGAATACTAATTAACTTAATAATTAATTAAGTACTACTACTAAATATTTAGCATTTAGAAACACACATAATACATATCGAGTACTCAGCGATACTAAAGATAATACTTGTTGTGAGATACTACCCACATTACGAAGTATTTAGGGGCTAGGCTACCGATGGTCCATTATGGGCTACCGGTCCCATTTCGGCCTGTTTGGATCCATTTTAGCCCATCCCGGCCCATTTTGCCCGATTGAAACGCAATAAGTTTCCAACAAATAATTGCTTGCTATCTCGGTTGCGTGGTTCTACCCTTTTTTGATAAGTTTTTTAAGATTTATGTTTTCACTGATAGAGGTTCGAATGTTGGCAGCTCGGGGATTTGCCTTGGATTTGTCTGATTGAAAAGGTTTTGAAACTTTACTTAGGATTAGGGTGTGGCAACTGGCATAATAAGTCAAGATGTAAGGTGTTTATATTTAAGTGTTGTACATCACGTATTGTATGTGTAACTTAAATCTGTTGGAGGTATCGAGTTTGTACAGTCGTGGTATGAAAATGTTTACCAATTTTCAAAATAATTCATTTAACGTTCCGCGAGCACATGTTACTTTTTCAAAGTAAGTCACAGAACAGACTGTTCCACAGAAAATTATGTTTAAATATTTGACAATAAAGTTTAAAATTATTTAGATCAAAGTTGTTTGATTTTCTGTCTTGTCTAAGATGATTGTTTAGACATGTATAACATTTTTATTTGTTTTAATATTTATGTTAAGCGTAGTGATTATACCCCCTTTGTTTTTTATTGTTAATCTCAGCGTCTGTCATTGTCAACATTGCAATTTTCTTTTTTCACGTTTTAATACTTTAAGAACGTAAGATTTATTAAAATGTTGACAGTAGTGTTTCTTGTACTCATGGAAGCAAAAATCGACATTAAGGTGACGAACATTTTCATTCCGCGACTGTACAATAACATTAAAATTGACAAAAAGCCAATTTTAAAACTCGGTAAAAGGGGTTTAAAGTATTCTAGAAATATTTTGTATTGAGGAAATATCAATGTTATTTGTAAGAAAATTTTGATCTTAAACTTTTATTTCAAAGTAAAATATAATAAATTTGTTGAGGGTGTTGAATTTGTACAATGAGTTTAAAATGAGAATAAAAATCTGGGGGCTAATTCGGACCAGCAGTAGATGAAAAATTTTTAGAATGTTTTTCCGTCTGTTCGAGAATTACGTGAGAACTATTGAACGGATTTAAATGAAACTCGACACGGCGCTAGCTTATACACTTATTATCAATTAAGATACTCTTGATCCCGTCAACGATGTAGAACCGCTTTCGTAGGGAAAAGTGTATTCGACATGGTGCCAATGATATTCAATAAAGTACCCAGATCTCTAAGCAAAGCAAGCTATTAACAAGTCCTGAAATTCCCGGGACACAAAGTATCGAAGCATTTGAAAAAAGAATGTAAGCTTAATTTTATCCGTGCAGGAACGGAGAAAGAATACAATTTCCTGCGGCCTGTCGTAAGAGACGACAAAACAACCCACAGCCAGGTATTTGCCCGACTGGATGGCTGCCACCCCTGGTCTAAAGCATGTCGCCATAACAACCTTGAGTCGTTTTCCGGCATTAGTGACCAGGTTCCAGTCTCCCTTAAGAGAGCAGCAGCGCATTTGTAGCACTTCTGGTGTTGCAAATGTCCATAGGCGATGGTAACCGCTTTCCATCAAGTGGGTCGTCTGCCTGTCTGCTGAACTCCTGCAATAAAAAAAGCTATCATTTTAATGGGTACTGTGTCGGAGTAAGCTAATTTGTATGCATCTGAACAACTTCAAACCGCTCCCGGAAAAAATCCCGCAGGCCTCCCGGGATAAAAAATCACACATTTTATTAAATTAAATTTACTATCGATCAGTAATAAATCACATTAGATTTCGTTTTTTTTTAAATCTGGCCATTTTAAATCATTACCAGAAAAATTCCCGCGGGATTCTCAGGATAAAAAGTAGCGCAGAGCTTAAGTATAAGAATTAACTGTCGATCAGCGAATACCTCACCGAAATCCGCCTAGTAGTTTTTACGTGAATCCCGAACAAAAAGACTAAAAAATCTAAAAAAATGAATCGTGTTCTCCATCGTTATATCGTCATATAGTCTATTCCAGTAGTCATTTTTAATTGCTTCAATTTGATATTATTATAGATTCTAAAAATCATGTTTATATTTCTGTAGCGATTGTAACAAAAAAGGAACATTTATAAATCATCATGTTAGTATGTCAATTTATGTATGTCGCAGTAAGCTGTCTCGAAAATTAATGAATAACTAGCTGACCCGGCAAACGTCGTACCGCCTCAGAATCAATAAATAAAAAAACCTGAATGATAATTGCAAATGAAAAAAAACAAAAGTATTCTTTTAAATTTAATTTGATTTCTGAACGACGGGACGAACATCAAATGTTTGACAGGCAGGAATAGTTTCTAATGGAAAGCGAAATTGTTGTTTTTACTATATTTCAAGCATTTTTGCATATTTACCCACCTTTTAAACCTTCCCTGGACTGTGTAACGTACGTAACGTAATATTAAATATATTTTAAAAATAATTATTAAAATAATAAACGCGAGCATCGCCGAGTGATACACTAGCCTTTAGTGGTTTAAGCAACCGGTCGCGGCGGCTCGCAGGCCGCGCATTTTGACAGCACATCGGTGCTCGACGGGTCATTTCGTTGTCAAATTTGAAACAACCAGCACGTTATGTAATCTTAAAATTTATTAAGATAATTATTGCTTTTTTTTTGTCAATTTTAATTTTAATTAGTGTTTATAACCCACGTTTTTGGTAAGTGTTGAAACCTATATATAATACTAGCGGCCCCGGCAGACGTTGTCCTGCCTTTAAAAAATAAAATTGTAGAACCCGATCCCAGCGCCACGTACCGGTTCTAATTGCGAATCTCAACCATCCCGGTACCCACTCAAACACACAAAAACAAAATCACCAAAATCCCTCCCGGTGATTAGTAGGATTCCAGAACCCGATCTCAGCGCCACCTACCGGTTCTAATTGTGAATCTAAAAGAGTAATATATTTTTTTAAAATTCTAAGTCATAACAAAATAAGATTAAAAATCTTGCAAAAAATTAAAGTTTATAATTAACAAATGAAAAATAGGGGTTGATCGTAGAGGGGTGGAAATTTAGCGTTGTATGTATTTTTGTATGTTGTATCATAAAAAAATAGAAATTAACAATTTTGTCTAAAAAATAAAAAAAAATATTTAGGGGTGGAGTACATTAGGGGGATGAAAAATAGATGTTGACCGATTCTCATAGATACCGGATAAGCACAAAAAATGTCATCAAAATCGGTCAAGCCGTTTCGGAGGAGTATGGCAACGAAAACTGTGACACGAGAATTTTATATATTAGAAGATAAGCTTGTTAGTTGTAGTTTTTTTTTTCGCCCACGCATGCTTTATAGTTGTCACCTCATTAAATTGTGCATGTGGCTATGCTCAATTTTATTTCTTTTTCTTACATTTTAATTGATCTTGTTTTTATTCATGTTCATATTGTCAGAACTTTAATCTCATTTCATAAATTTTAAAATCATTGTATAAATTTCAAATGTCTTGTAACTCCGTCTGCCTTCCGCTTGGCCATCTCACCAGCTACGGTCTTTTGCCCTGTTTTGTTGTCTTGCCGAGGTGGCCGACTTTTGGAAGCGCTTCCGTTTTATATTAACACGCTGGACGTGCATTCCAGATCCTTTTTCCCCCTTCTTAAAATTTGGCTTGGAGTTTTGTGGAAAAGAAGTGGAGGTCTCATTGCGCAGTGCACCTGGAAGGTCATCCCCGGCTGTCCAAGATACCAAGCCCCTACCGACGGCACCACCCCTGGACTTGCGGACACTTCAGGGCAGTACGGCCACAAAAATCGAAACGACAGCCAAGGCAAAACTAACCCCGCTTTCTTATGTATATATATTTTTAATTTAATACACGTATGCGGTATAATATAGTCGTATTATTATATTACCCGCTATAACTTCCACAAATAATTCAAAACCAAAATTAGCCAAATCAGTCCAGCCATTCTCGAGTTTCAGCAAGACTAACGAACAGCAATTGATTTTTATATATAGATAAGCTTTCTAATCTATTTATCTTGTATGTGTTGTCTTGCTTTGATAATTATAAGTATAATATTATTACAAAGTATTATTTTCTATTTGCGATTAAAGCTATCGGAAGCGCTTAAGCAACTCACGAAATACGTAATTAAATTTTCCCCAGTCGGTCATTTGCGGGGCTTAAACTCAGAAACAAGTCCCGGACAGTCCCGAAAAACAATCTTGCCGCTAAGGCCTGGGGGCGAGGCCAAAAATTCAAACGACTCGTTAGTCGACCAACTTTTAGGCGTTTCAACGAGAAATCAGATATTTGCGCCGAAGTTGTGCTTTAGTTTACTAATGTGTACATTAAATTAAGATTTATGATTTTAAATATATATATATGTCGGCAGAAATACAACAATTAACGTATTACAAAAACAATAATAATTTATTTAATTACTATGAGTTTATCGTAATGTGAAATTAACGTAAAACAACAAGATTTTATTGTAATTTTAATACCTAACCTAAAAATTTGTGATCACGTGTACGTGCGCCGACACGTGCACCGAGCCCTATAAATACGGCCTCACTGTCGACACTCTGTCATTATTGTTCGAGCCGCCGAACGGGACGGACCTCTCTAAGAAGTCTTAACGCTCTTGGAATAAACGATACCAAGTACTCTTGAAATTTTATTTCGAGGACTCAAATATGGGTCGTCACCAAGAAGCCAACAATCGTGACGTCAGCATTGCCGACGTCACACTTTTTATAAACACTACGGAGGTTCCCACTCCGTCATATATATAAAAATAATAAAATTTATAAGAACACACTTCTGGACAATACTACATTACGATTAGCCGCGAGTTTACTCCTGAGGGCACCATGTTGCGTATCAAATCACTGTCAATGTGGAGTTATGGTAGGCCGATTTGGACACCATGGGTTGTCATGTTTAAAAAGCGCAGGAAGAAGTTCTCGCCATGCCAGCCTCAACGACATCATCCGCCGAGCTCTTGTCAGCGTCGGCGTACCGGCCATTCTAGAACCGAATGGCCTGGTACGTGACGATGGCAAGAGACCGGACGGAATGTCACTCGTCCCTTGGAAGATGGGGCGGCCGCTAGGGTGCGATGCGACCTGTGTTGACACCCTGCCCCGTCACATCTTTCAATGACCGAGACGGGGGCTAGCAACGCCGCCGCTTCAGCTGAAGATGTCAAACAGTGCAAATATGCAGCCTTAGGGAAAGGTTACATATTTGTGCCGTTTGGGGTTGAAACATTAGGTCCGTGGGGTCCGTCGGCAAAGAGAAACTCTTTGACGCTAACCGTAATCAGCTGGCTCATATTTCGCACAACAAATAAGCATCGCCATACAGCGCGGCAATGCAGCCAGCCTTCTGGGCATGCTCCCCGTTGGCAGTGATCTGCTACATAGTGTATTTTAGTTTTGGGGTCTTTGTTATTTAAAAGTATTATAATACATTCTATTTAATTATAATTATATAAAAACAATATCACCAATTGAATTCGGTCAAACAAAAGTATCATATAATCAAGAATATATGTATATATATATATATATATATACACACACACACACACACACACACACACACACACACACACACACACACACACATATATATATATATATATATATATATATATATATATATATATATATACATACATACATAACTTCACGCCAGTTCCCTTGCGGGGTAGGCACGAACAACAGAGCGCCATTATATATATATATATATATATATATATATATATATATATATATATATATATATATATATATATATATATATATATATATATATATATATATGTATATATATATATATATATATATATATATATATATATATATATATATATATCCTCCTTGATGTATCCGTCAAGTTGTCAAGTCCGGCTGTGCGAGCGCAAGTGGCCAGCGAAACTAAATTTGGTTTTAAGTTCTTTTGCAAGGAGCGCAATACAGCCGTCCTGATGAGTCATATGTGTAGCTGTAGGACATTTTAGGGCGGTCATTTTTGATAAGGCGTTGCTCTTCAGAGTGTTCTACGCGCTGCGTTTCGAAGGCAGCAAGAGCTTTATCAATAGAACTACGCCACTCCCTTCTTTGCAGTGCAAGATCTTTCCATCTGTTACTTGAGATGTCACATACAGACAGATGGCGCTTGAGTACGACCCTGTAACACAGAAATCGTCCGCCAGATTTGCGCTTTCCATCCTTAAGCTGTGAGTAAAGAACAGCTTTAGGCAAACTAGTATCTTTCATGCGTACAACGTGGCCACACCATCTCAGTTGTTTCTGTAGATACTCATAGGTACCGGATGTAGCTCGTCGTTCTGGCTAATGTAAAACCAAATATTCCATCAGGACGACATAATACGTCACATGTAGGGTATAACCACCAAATGTTTACCGCGTACGTAAACCAATTTAGAATCGCATCGCCATTTAACCCGAGTGGGAAATTAGATTCGGCACCGAGACGATGTCTGATATAGCGTTCACTCGTCTCATTTGCGATTTAAATGTGTCGTATATTTGAGCTTGTATTTTGTGTTGGAATGTTTAAATGAGTTTAAAACAAAATATTCGTATACTGGTTGTATATACTGTTACGAATTTGTGGGATTCGAACACACACGTAATTTATAGTTCTTGCAAACACAACCAAAATTCAATAAGTCTAAAGCGTAGAACTGAAAATCGTATTAACATAAAACGCGCAAAGTTCATCGACGTGAGATTCCCGTTCCGAAAGTACACTTAGTAAGGTCTCCCAATAAACATGCAACCATTGGAATTCTAAAACTTGTAAGCTTAATCCGAAACAACATGGCTCATACAAACTTGCAACGAAATTTGAGCAATAAAAATGATTTATTACGTCTTATGCGAACGCCTACCATAAACACAAAGGCGGGATGATTGACGATAGATGGTTACTTAGAGAATTTGCGCGAACAATTGTCAGTGAACAATTAAAATAATCGTAAGAAGTGTTACGGAGAATTTCAATACCGAGGGTAATAAATTGCTTTTTACGAAAGGGTAGTATTATTGAGTTGCTGAATATGGCAACGCAGGTTAATTTTTTCATTGAGGAAAAGTCAGGCAAAAAGTAGCTCTAATAAATGTACATGTATAATATATTGAAGGTGAAGGTAAGGAAAGGAATGCTCCGGTGGTTCGGGCATGTGGAAAGAATGACTAAACAGATATACAATGCAAAAGTGGATGGATGCAAAAGTCGTGGAAGGCCACGACACACCTTCCATGATCAAATTGATCGTGTACTAGCGGAGGGTGATGTCAGGAGCCTTAAGAACAGACGAGCGTGCATGACAAGAGTTATGAATGTCAAAGAAGCAAATGAGGTGTGTAAGAATGGGCCTAAATGGCGCTCTGTTGTTCGTGCCTACCTCGCAAGGGAACTGGCGTGAAGTTATGTATGTATGTATGTATAATATATTCTTACAACTCAGCCCCCCGACAAAGACAAATTCCACGAAGCACGCTATTACCTGTCGGCATTTGAACCAATTGTAATACTTTTATGATTGTCTCCTTTCGTTTACTTATTTATTGGTTATTGCGGAGAACAGCCTATTGTACTCGTTTATGGCCGTTTGCAGGTGTAATTAACCAGGTGTGCGGATTACGATTTCTAGGAAATTAAGACGACGATACGGGCGGGCACACTTGTATTTGTGAAGTATAAAACGACGGCAGGATGGAGAGAGGTGTTAGTCTAGCGAGAACCACGATCAAGGCGAGACTTGTGCACATTCGATAACCTATATAGTGACGGACTGATTGTGTTCAGTTATATTTGTACCTGTGTTATACGTGTTTGTATAGTTCTAATAAATTCTATACTAATTCCAACGGCATTTTTAATTCGAGTCCCGCACTCGTAACAATATAATAATAACAAGAGATTAATGGAAATAAATAAAGCGAAAGTCATTTGTCGGGATCATCGCTATTGAGACCATCGTCTTTGCCGAACCCAATGGGAAACAGGCGAGATAATATAAACCGATAAACTGATCATAACACTAGGGTTACACACACACACACACAAACACACGCACACACATACCCGCGCGCACGCACAAATTTTACATAGTTCTAGGTTAATTAATGAATAATTGTACTATATATATTTAAGTTTTTATAATAAAATTCTGTTGGGTGCCGCGATATAGACCCAGAGTCTAGTGCAGCAACAGCCGCCACAAAAATTGTAGCCTTAATTTTAAGTATTATAATTCATTACCATATGTTTTAGATATAATTATATAAGGCCTAGAAATAAACTTATATAAATAAATGAATGAATTTTGAATGTGAATATGTTTGTATGTATATTTTAATATATATAAATTACGCGTCACGTTGTTTGTCCGCGATGGACTCCTAAACTACTTGACTGATTTTAATCAAATTTGCACACCGTGTGCAGTTTGATCTGACTTGAAAGATAGGATAGCTTACATTTGGACCCGGTAGGTGGCGCTGGAATCGGGTTCTAAATTGTATTATTTCAGGGCAGAACAACGTCTGCCGAGACAGCTAGTATTATATCAATTATAGTACACGAGCCGAGCGAGCGAAGAGAGTGTGCTGTGGGTAGCTAGTGAGTAATAAAATAACTGATTTTTGCGGGAAATTAAATCGTGATATTTTACTATGAGATTTAAATTCTATTTATTTTTACTCTGTTGAATAACAGTCGTAGAATATTGGATTATTTATTGATTGTTTTTATACAAGATTTGAGTGTTTGAGCAAATCAAACAGTTCGCGTTACTTAGGTGCCATTATGCAAACGCAAACGAAAATCCGCTGACAGCAGCTATTTACTACTATAAGAAATCAACGTCTCGTGAATAGTAATTTTATATATTGTATATTTTCTATATATCCCTACCACTTGTTCAAAGAGGTAAAATAATAAAAAGACAAAACGTATACATAAATCCCTAAGACCCTCAATAAATTGGACCGTAAGACGGTATTAGAAAGGGAAAATTCCATATTTCGCTGACATGGGGCCTCTGGAATGATGAGCAATACCTCCCGAGGACAGAAATGGGACCTACTTGTTACCTATTCGGTTTTACCTTTCCCTTATATTACCACTATCATTTATGTAATAAAACTACTTTTAAACGGTTTTAAGCGAGGTAATTTATTTGATTTTTGTTATTCCGAGCTTTGGCCACTTTTCAGTGGCCGTGATCACGGAAGACAAAGATGTCAAGTGTCAACGAGTATTGTTAAAGTTTTATTTAGCGTACCGCCAATTTGTTCATTTAAATTATTTAGTTATAATTTTGTTTATGGTTATTATTTAGTCTATGGGAGCCTAATCTAATTTAATTAATTTAAACGTCGGAATAACAAAAATCAAATAAATTACCGCGCTTAACACCGTTAACACGTAGTTTTATTATGTATACAAGTCGGAAAAACTTAAGAAAATATTATTTCTTTTGTTTGTTTGTTTTCCTGTAGTATGTGTATATGTAAGCATTTTTGTACTATGTTAGCTTTACTTTTTTACTTACACAAAAACTGAATTCGGTTTTATTACATCTTATACTAATATACAAAGCTGAAGAGTTTATTTGCTTGAACGCGCTAATCTCAAGAACTACTGGTCTGATTTGATAAATTCTTTCAGTGTTAGATAGCCTATTTATTGAGGAAGGCTATAGGCTATATATCATCACGCTAACCATTAGGAGCGGAGCACCAATGAAGAATGTTTCAAAATCGGGAGGTTTTGAAAACAAATTCCACGCGGACGTACATCGCGGGCACAGCTAGTATAGTATATAAGAACTAAATTAATGTAAAATTAAAACAGAATTAAGATAATAAAATTACATCTTAATGGTGTTAAGCGTTGTATTTTATTATATGTATGTATATATATATACATACATACATAACTTCACGCCAGTTCCCTTGCGGGGTAGGCACGAACAACAGAGTGCCATTTAGGCTTATTCTTACACACCTCACTTGCCTCTTTGACATTTATAACTCTTGTCATGCAAGCTCGCCTATATATATATATATACATACATATATATTATATATATTATATTCCGACGTAAAAATGGCCGTAGGCTAAACAACCTCTTTAATATTACTCATTGATACTTGACATCTTTGATTTCCGTGCTCTCACGGCTACTGAAAAGTGGCCGAAACGTCGGAATGAAAATAAAATAAAATACCCTTTTGGAAGTAGGTTAAAAAGTTCGTACAGAATTAACTATTTATACTACTTTTCCACTAGTCTAATTAAAAAAAAAACAATATATTTAAGTTTTCTTACGTCTTTTTTATTTTATTTTATTTTTTCTCTCTTTTGTCTTTTACTTATTTTAAGAATTTCACATTATTTTATTGCCAATTTATCTATTCACAAAATTTTGGAAAGTATCAAAATGACCTAATAATTATTATCTAAATTCTTCTTTTGCTTATTTTTCTACCTAGCGAGCTACTTATCTATTTATACATTCTTTGAACTAGTATTATTCTAATTGTTTACAGCGGACGGTATTATTGCTAAAAAGCGATCTCTTCCAGACAACCCGCGATCACAGTATTGCTGATTAGAAGTGGCGATGGTGATATACATAATTCTTGTACGATTATAATAACAGCCCATAGATGTCCCACTGCTGGGCTCCGGCCTCCCACTATAAAGCTTAAAGTAACACTTCGTAATGTAATCATGTTGCATTTCGTCGTTTCAGTGTAGATGCACCATTATGTGTCAAGTCTAAAAGAAAACTACAATGCCACTATCGCGCTGTCTGTAGTTTTTTTCAACGATCCGGCAAACCTGTCAGCCCTGGACGTCGCCTAATGAAGTTTCTCAAGTGAAAATAAAGACAGAGTCTATCCTTTCTCAAGTAATGAGTAGAGTTTCTTTGTGGAGATAAACCATTGTTCGGGCGCTTTGTCTGCCCAGACTCGATTCGTGAGCCACGATAAGCCCACTGTCGCTATTCAGCAGGCCACGGAGGGGGGCTAGAGGCGTCTGCGGGGGCAGGGGGGGAGAGCTCCTGCCAGAGATTGATTTTAATTAGCAACAATTAAGTGTTTTTGATGGATTCATTGTTTAAACCTTCTGCTTAATATTCTGTATTGTTTAATATTAATTTATTTAAAAATTATATTTTAGGGCTGCTGAGTAACTAGTAGTACAGTTGCCAGTTGTGGTAGCATATTGGTAGACGTCGTGTATCTAATTTGCGTTTCAAATAACGTGGGTTGGAATCCTACCCGGGAGGCGTGCACAACTTAAGCAGTTTTATGACCTAACTAGCAGTGTCCGCGACGTCGTCCGCGCGGAATTTGTTTTCAAAACCCCCGGATTTTGAAACATTCTCCATTGGTACTCCGCTCCTATTAGTCTTAGCGTGATGATATATAGCTTAAAGCCTTCCGCGATAAATGGGCTATCCAACATTGAAAGAATTTTTTAAATCGGACCAGTAGTTCCTGAGATTAGCGTGTTCAAACAAACAAATACTTCAGCTTTATATATTAGTATAAGATAAGATGTGTATATATACAACTACCACGTGCTACGATGAAGCAAATATCCCACTGAAACCTGCGCAAACAAAGTACCGCAGCATTTAAAAAATAATACAAACTGACGTTTTCGTGAAAACTGTGTCGCAGTAAGCTTTATTTTATGCATCTGAATAACTACAAACTGCTCCAGGGAGAATTCCCGTGGAATTCCCAGGATAAAAAATAGCGCAGATTTTAAGTCTAAGAATTAGCTGTCGATCAACGAAAACCGCATCGATTTCAGCCCAATAGTTTTTACGCGAATCTCGTACAAACAGAAAAGAAATTTAAAAAAATATATATTATAATCCAGTCTCCCAGTTGTTTTTTTTCTTCTAAATAGCTTCAATGTACAGACACGACATGTTTAGAATTTTATAATATTTTACATATACATATATTTTGACGTGAGGGCCTTGTGTAATCGTTGCCTTGATTACAGTTGTTGAGGCTGGTTTGATTGGTGTGGACGAGGTCGATGGGCCATCACCTGCTAGGGCCAGCGGAGGAGCTATGCCATAAGCCCGTGGCCCTGGCATTAAGAGTGAAGGTCGGAATACCGAGCTTGTTTAGTGGGTGTCCCTAACTGTGGTGTGGCAATAGCATCTTTAGTTCTGCCTAGAAGTGGCTGCCTGACATTAGTGACCAGGTTCCAGTCTCCCTTAAGAGAGCAGCAGCGCATTTGTAGCAACTTTGGTGGTGCAAAAGTCCATAGGCGATGGTAAGCGCTTTCCATCAAGTGTGCCGTCTGCCTGTCTGCTGATCTCCTGCAATAAAAAAAGTGCTAGTGTCACCGCGACCTGGTGAATCCTCACACACCGGCCGCGATTTCCCCCCTATGCGCGGCTGACGGCCTTAAATCGGGTTTCCCCTTCTTAAAAAAAATAACGGTTCGATCGGTGCGATACTACGCTCTCACAGAATATCGTTGCGAAACGGTTAGTTTTAAGTCCCATCCCTTCTATCTAATATATAAAATTCTCGTGTCACAGTTTTCGTTGCCATACTCCTCCGAAACGGCTTGACCGATTTTGATGAAATTTTTTGTGCTTATCCGGTATCTATGAGAATCGGCCAACATCTATTTTTTATTCCCCTAAATGTTAGGGGTAGTCCACCCCTAAATTTTTTATTTTATTTTTTAGACAAAATTTTTAATTTCTATTTTTTTATGATACAACATACAAAAATACATACAACCCTAAATTTTCACCCCTCTACGATCAACCCCTATTTTTTATTTGTTAATTATAAACTTTAAAATCTTTTGGCAAGATTTTTAATCTTATTTTGTCATGACCTAGAATAAAAAAAATATATTACTCTTTTAGATTCACAATTAGAACCGGTAGGTGGCGCTGAGATCGGGTTCTGGAATCCTCCTAATCACCTGAAGCGAATTTGGTGATTTTGTTTTTGTGTGTTTGAGTGGGTACCGGGATGGTTTAGATTCGCAACATCTGTCCGTCCTTGGGTGCAGTTGAAAACCAGCGTCAGGCACCTGTTGCCTGGCATATGCTGAACTGTACGTATTTCGTGCCATTGCGAGACTTTTTTTGGTATATATCATCATACAATTCATCGCCATGTGTCTCGTTATGCGATGATCAAATAAACGTTTTTCTTTCTTTCTCTCTTTCCTTCTTATCGTATCCCCTCCATCCTTTTTTATATCCATGCAGGAACGGAGAAAGAATACAATTTCCTGCGGCCGAGCGGCCTGTCGTAAGAGGCGACTTAACAACTCACAGCCAGGTGGTAGGGCATTTGCCCGACTGGATGGCTACCACCCCTGGTCTAAAGTATGCCGCTATAATTACTTTGAGTTGTGTTCCGGCATTAGTGACCAGGTTCCAGTCTCCCTTAAGAGAGCAGCAGCGCATTTGTCGCACCTTTGGTGATGCTAATGTCCATCATGTGGGCCGTCTGCCTGTCTGCTGATCTCTCGCAATAAAAAATAAAATAAAAATCCTATCCTAAAGGCTGGCTCCAGTGGCTCCTGGTGTTACAACCCTCTATAAACGACAATAATCACTTTACATTCAGTGGGCTGTCTGTCTATCAGTTCCCCTGCTTTGTCATAAAATATACATACATAACTTCACGCCAGTTCCCTTGCGGGGTAGGCACGAACAACAGAGCGCAATTTAGGCTTATTCTTACACACCTCACTTACTTCTTTGACATTCATAACTCTTGTCATGCACGCTCGTCTGGTCTTAAGGCTCCTGACATCACCTTCTGCTAGTACACGATCAATTTGATCGTGGAAGGTGTGTCGTGGCCATAAAATATAGATAGATAGATAACACTTTATTGTACACCATTACACAGAAACTTACGGACTAGTATTTTATATGTATGTCTCTGCAGACCCAGAGTGGTCCGTTATATATCACCCATAACACAAGCGTAACCTACTCAGCTTGGGGATATACAATATGAGTGTTTATCTGTCGATTATTATTATATTCTAATTATATGTCTTTTGAAGATCACGGGCCTTAAGAATAGCCCGGACTTTTGGAGAGCTTGCGTGGGTCCATGGGAAGGCCAACACGTAGAGGCCTTTTGTCAAATTTATATATAGTATGTTCATACAACTACATACATATACTATCTTCAAGGCTCATTGAATAAGCTGCTAATTACCATTGAATCAAGTCTATTTCCAAAGTTGGACAGCCTTAAACGTGAAAAAAATATTGAAAAACGTTGTATTACGAACTATAGTATATGTATATAGTTGTATAGTATAGCTATACAACTGTTTAATTAGCAGCTCATTCAATGAGCCTTGAAGATAGTATATGTATATAGTTGTATAGTATAGCTATACAACTACATACATATACAACTACATACATATCAAGGCTCATTGAATGAGCTGCTTATTACAATTGAATCAAGTCTATTTCCAAAGTTGGACAGCGTTAAACGTGAAAGAATTATTGAAAAACGTTGTATTACGAAATATAGTATATGTATATAGTTGTATAGTATAGCTATACAACTACATACATATACTATCTTCAAGGCTCATTGAATGAGCTGCTAATTACCATTGAATCAAGTCTATTTCCAAAGTTGGACAGCCTTAACCGTGAAAGAATTATTGAAAAACGTTGTATTACGAAGTATAGTATATGTAAATAGTTGTATAGTATAGCTATACAACTACATACATATACTATCTTCAAGGCTCATTGAAAGAGCTGCTAATTACAATTAAATCAAGTCTATTTTGCAAAGTCGGACAGCCTTAATTGTGAAAGAATTATTGAAAAACGTTGTATTACGAAGTATAGTATATGTATATAGTTGTATAGTATAGCTATACAACTACATACATATACTATCTTCAAGGCTCATTGAATGAGCTGCTAATTATCATTGAATCGAGTCTATTTCCAAAGTTGGACAGCCTTATTACCGTGAAAGAAGTATTGAAAAACGTTGTATTATGAAAGATAGTGTATGTAGAATAGGAATAGGAAGTAAAATTAAATTTTAACTCATATGTATGGAACTTCAAAAAGTGTCCTCCAGTGGAACTTATTTTGAATAAAAACTTGAATTTTTATATAGTTGTATAGTATATTTATACAACTATATACATACCTATATACTATCTTTCAGGCTCATTGAATGAGCTGCTAATTACCATTAAATCAAGTCTATGTATATGAGGCCAGACCCCAAAAACAATACGGAACTGGCACTTAAAGAAAATTGAATAAGCAATGCAAAGCCAGTGTTCGAGTGTCGTCAATCGGTGTCGACATAGGCGGAGGCTATTCATTAGAGCGGGCAACAGCGCTACGTTGCTACGAAAGTGCTACGCGGCTACGAATATAGATGCCGGACTAATAGGGTTGGCCTATTTTAATAAGACGCAGGATTTTGTTTTACACAAGATTCCTAATTAATTAATTATAAGAATAATTAATTAATTACTTATAAGATTAAAATATTCTATATATGTTGCAAATATTATAATAAATCTAATAGCATAATTATTTTAAATTATGTATTGTATTCATTTTGATAAAGAGATACATAAACACGTTCAATTTTGGAATGTTTATAAAACTAGACGTGCTAGCGGCTTTGAATGCTTGGATTTTTTTTTCACATAACCCTAAAAATAGTTGCCTAAGTTACTCCTTATAAAATCAGCTATCTGCCAGTGAATTTCTAAGCTGGAACATCCGTACAGACAGAGAGACAAAAATTTTAAAAGTTTATTTTTTGATATACTTTTATTTGCATTTAGTAAAATGCTGTTATATTGACATTACAAACAGACATTTCAACTTTATTTATCTGTACAAATTTGTTTGTTCGTTGCACTTGTCTCGGTTTTCAAAATATGTATATCTGTATTAGATTTCAACTAGCACATGACGGACTTACACGTTTAAAAAATAATAATGGTTTTCTATATGTCACGATTAAAATAAACCAGAGAGTATTTTTACATTTAATTTACAATTATTATACAATTTTATTTCGAAATATTTATAATTAAAATTATTTTAGGAACTAGTCAAGAAATTATTTAATATTCGCATAATAAATGACAACTCAATTTACGAGACATCAATCAAGACAGCTTTTAGAATATAATTTGAACCAACCTTCAATATAAATACAATAACACAGTACCTATATAACTCAAATAATATCAACAATGCATTCTTTATAAGGTAATTGCGAAATATCAATATGGCTATCCTATAAGAAGCTTAACAGACTTCAGATGCGTTTGGAAATCAAGTGAAAAAGAAAAGAAAAACATTGTTGCCTTTATATATATAGTCGTCTGCATAACTACCACGCCACACGAATGCTATCACCGCTAAACTACTCTTTCTTGAAAATAATTTGTAACAATTATGATTGTTTTTGGTATTTTAATTTTAAGTAAGTAATTATTATTATTTATCTATTGTAATCGACTCGAATTAAAAATGCCGTGGAAATTACTATAGAATTTATTAGAACTATACAAACACGTATAACACAGGTACAAATATAACTGGACTCAACCAGTACAAACTGCACGATTCAATAACACGCGCAAAGTCCGTGGCTATATAGCTAATCGAATGTACACACGTCTTGGTCGTATCGTAATCGCCACTTGACTGCCTCATCCCTCATTCGGGGGCATTGTTTTATACTAAATTATACAATACAACACTTGTCTGCATGGACTGAATTTTCCAATAATTACACCTGGCTAACGACCGTCATAAAGGATTACAATACACAATAGGCGACTTTTCTAATTACGATTTTTAAATACAAAGTAAACAAAAGAAGTCCAAAAGCGGGAAGGTCCTTTATGGCGGGCAGGTGTGTATTCACTTTTGTCGGCATGTAACAGTAATATATGATAATATAAAATGCTTGTCAGATATGTTAACAAATATTTTTATTTAGATTATTTTCTGTATACGTATATATATATTACTATTATATTTATATATGTATTATATTTATAAATTAGTATGATTATGTATATTTAAATTGTACAGTCCTATCTTTTTTCTGCTCCACCTATATTGCGAGATTAGTTAAGAATTTCTTTTAAGCTAGGTTGCCTGGAAGAGATCGCTTTTAGCGATAAAGCCACCCGTTGTTTTCCAAGAAGTATTGTAATTATGCATTTTGTTTTTATATATGTTAATTTTGGTGAGCAATATAGTGTTATCTATCTATCTATCAAATCTTTTAAAATTAGTACAAAAATCAAATTTAACTATACGACATATCTGTCAATAAAATTATTTACCATCTCATATTTATATTATATTTGTCAAATAGATAAAATATGATTTGATTATATGCATTGAAAAATAAAACTCGATAGCAAGACTTGTGTTAAACGTGCTAGTCAGCCATAAATCACAACCCTCCTTTTGTTCCTTTTTAGTTGAGCCAAATTAAAATCCTGTCAGCCCTAGACGAGATTCTGGCAAATTGATTTTGTCAAGGTTGATAGCTACGCCGCTACGCCGCTACGCTGCTACGAAGTACTACGAGTACATGGCTACGAGTGTTTAGAATATAGATGGCTTGCTTTCACTCGTTTTACTGTAGTTTACAATTTAATTAGTCTCGAGTTTTGAAGTGATGAAATATGTGTATAATATATTCTATATACATATATACATTATTGACATTGAAGAATATGAAATGTACATATATACAATTTTGACATTGAAGAATATGAAATATGTTAATGTCTAGACTGTCTTTGGGGCAGAGTAATAATATTAATAATGGGGCAAATTCTAAGGTTAACAATAAGAATTGATGGGCTAATGTGGGAACACTGCTAGCTCAGCGTTTTGTATCGTATGTTATGCAATGCACCTCGAGCATCAGTTTTCTTCCAACATTTATCTTGACTATACGTTACTTGATGTAATATTCATTTGCGTAACATTAAAAGATAATTAAATGATCAATAAATTAACTCAAACACGCTAATTATTTATGGACAATAATCCAATCACCAAATATACTACTTCATACGTTCATACGGAATGACTTTAATCCCCTGGCAGCGTGGCAAGCCTTTGGTGTGGGATGCGACTTGCGTAGACACGTTGACCGCATCCCATTTACCAAACACGTCTAGATCAGCCGGTTCGGCGGCGGAAACAGCTGAATCACTCAAGCGGTGCAAGTATGCAACCCTCAGTGAGAGTTATATGTTTGTGCCGTTTGCTGTCGAGACGCTTGGACCGTATTTATCGAAACGACTCATTGACTCTTCAGGTGATTAGAGGGCTGGTGCTTACCTCGGCCAACGGATCAGTATGGCGATCCAGCGAGGAAACGTAGCCAGCCTTCTGGGCACCTTACCCATAGAAGACGGTGATCTAGGCTCA
Source organism: Dendrolimus kikuchii (assembly GCA_019925095.2). NCBI lineage: Eukaryota > Metazoa > Arthropoda > Insecta > Lepidoptera > Lasiocampidae > Dendrolimus > Dendrolimus kikuchii. Next base: position 2,842,764 of record CM034392.1, on the reverse strand, counting down.
GTAATCTACTTATAGTCTTGAGAGACTATGAGTAGAATACAATACAAATAAGTTAAGTTTTCTTGCATTGTATTCGATTATATGTAATTATACACGTTCATATTATTATTATAACAAAAGAATGTAAAACAAACTTCAACGGACAAGTGGCAAAATGAATCGCAACAAAATTTTAACTTGAAGTTTTACGGACAGTTTTTCAAATTGGACAAGTACATTAACAATCTGCGCGTAAAACTTCAAGTTAAAATTTTGTTGCGATTCGTTTTGCCACTTGTCCGTTGAAGTTTCACTTCTACATGTGTCCCAGCATCCTTCGATTTTTCACAGGTTTACTGCAAATTATAATTTGGTTAGGTCTGGTACATTTTAATGAATGCATTTTTTATTTAAAAATATTTTATTTTATCAAACAAAAAAACTGAATTCGATCCGTAACCAAGAAACACATCCATAGTCTAGTCTAAATTTATGCCGATCTTCCACGCGACCCTAACGCTTTTTCGTGACAGAAAAATCCTAAAACCCCCCGTCTATATATCGGGTGTCCCAAAAAGGACGCAAGATTTCAATTTGCCACCATTTTTGTATTTTAGTTTTTTTAGGGTTGGCAGCACTGAATATTTAGGGTTTGTAAAAATGGCGGGTTATACGAAAGATCAACGCGTTTTTATTATTGAACAATATTTCAAAAGTAATGAAAGTTTGGCGGGTACTGTTCCAAAATTCCGTCCAAAATATGGTCGGAACATTGACGTGACTTCATCAACTGTGAGCAGAGTGGTTGCAAAATTCAGGGAGAGTGGATCAATTCATGATGTTCATTCCACTGGTCGTCCAAAAACAAGCCGTTCAAATCGGCAATATCGAATCAGTGCGTCAGAATGTCCGTGAACATCCAGGAACATCCATTAGACATCGTGGACAAGAATTGCAAATTTCAAGAAGCTCTCTCCGGCGTATACTCACTAAAGATCTGCATCTCCATGCTTTTTTTTTATTATTATTATTATATATATCTCAGCCAGAAGGCCCAGCTCGCCATACACAACGCGGTGCTGGTACCTACGCTCACGTATGGAAGCGAGAGTTGGGTATGGAAGAGAGAGCATGAAAGTAGAGTAAACGCGGTTGAGATGCGAGCACTGCGCAAAATCTGCGGAGTGACGCTCGCGGACCGCGTTCGTAATACCGAAGTAAGAAAGAGAGTTGGTCTAAAAGAGAGTGTCGGGGTGAAGGTAAGGAAAGGAATGCTCCGGTGGTTCGGGCATGTGGAAAGAATGACTAAACAGATATACAATGCAAAAGTGGATGGATGCAGAAGTCGTGGAAGGCCACGACATACCTTCCATGATCAAATTGATCGTGTACTAGCGGAGGGTGATGTCAGGAGCCTTAAGAACAGACGAGTGTGCATGACAAGAGTTATGAATGTCAAAGAAGCAAGTGAGGTGTGTAAGAATGGGCCTAAATGGCGCTCTGTTGTTCGTGCCTACCCCGCAAGGGAACTGGCGTGAAGTTATGTATGTATGTATGTATGTATATCTCTACGGACTCGAGTTCCGTACCCTTTTTTAATACTTAATTTCTATGAAAAATTTGAGACTCCGTACACGCTTATTGTTTATTTTTGTTAGTGTATGTGACATTATATGTAGTAATTTTTCTGTTTTGGTGTACCTTAAGAATAACTTATTATATTAATTTATTCTAATTTTAATACTAAACTTATACTAATGTAGAGTGTATCTGTTACATGCTGGTGTTGTGAGGAAGTGCATGTGCAGTGTTGGCCTTATATCTATACTTATATATAGTCGTATCTAGTGCTATGTGTTGTTTTTTTTTCTTTTCTGCGCCTGGCATCTCCATGCTTATAAAGTTGAAATAACACAAGAGCTGAAGCCTCATGATCCTGGACAGCGACGAGAGTTCGTTGAATGCATTATCGACCGCCAAAACAGGGATGCAGATTTTTCATACAAAATCATCTTTAGCGACGAAGCACATTTTCATCTCGATGGCTTTGTTAATCGTCAGAATTGCCGCATTTGGGGCTCAGAGAACCCACATGTGATTGTTCAAAAACAAATGCATCCACAACGGATCACTGTTTGATGCGGATTTTGGGCTGGAGGCATTATTGGACCATATTTTTTTCAAAATGAGGCCGGTGAAGCAGTTACATGATAACAAGGTTTTTTCTAGCCGAATTAGAGGATATCGATGTGGAAGCAATGTGGTTTCAACACGACGGGGCCACTTGCCACACAGCCACACACTTGCCAGGTGGTAGGGTATTTGCCCGACTGGATGGCTACCACCCCTGGTCTAAAGTATGTCGCCATAACAACCTTGAGTTGTATTCCGGCATTAGTGTTCAGGTTCCAGTTTCCCTTAAGAGAGCAGCAGCGCATTTGCAGCAACTTTGCTGTTGCAAATGTCCGTAGGCGATGGTAACCGCTTTCCATCAGTTGGGCCGTCTGCCTGTCTGCTGATCTCCTGCAATAAAAAAAAAAGCCAGAGAAACGATGCAATGACTGCATGAAACATTTCCTAGTCGTGTGATCTCTCGATTCGGTGATCAGAATTGGTCCCCTAGATCTCGCGATTTAACGCCTTTAGACTTCTTTTTATGGGGTTATTTAAAGTCTAAAGTCTATGCCAACAAGCCCACAACCACTCATGCTTTAAAAGAGGAAATTCGACGCTACATCTATGCAAAATGGTCATAGAAAATTTTGACAAAAGAGTGAGCATGTGCCAGCAAAGCCTAGGAGGACATTTGCCTGACGTATTATTCCACATGCGGAGGGTTATGTCAGGAGCCTTAAGAACAGACGAGCGTGCATGACAAGGGTTATGAATGTCAAAGAAGCAAGTGAGGTGTGTAAGAATGGGCCTAAATGGCGCTCTGTTGTTCGTGCCTACCCCGCAAGGGAACTGGCGTGAAGTTATGTATGTATGTATGTATGTATGTATTATTCCACAAATAACCCTATTTTATGTGTTTCAAGATTTTATATACAAATATATTACAACGAAAAAAAATATGTGTTTTTTATCAATTTCAAATCTTACGTCCTTTTTGGGACAGCCTTTAGGTATAGAAGTTTCACTTCAAAAATATATATTTGTGCATGCATGATATACTTGTAAGTTTTGAAAACACTACAACACTTGGCGGCGACAGATGATCGCGGGCGTGACAAATGCTTCGGCCGTCACCGAAACACGCTTGTTCGTCACGCCATAATATCGCGGGTTTAGAGTTATTATTTCCTTTGAAATACGACGTTGTAAAAGTGATTGGCGTGCAATTTACTCGCTTTTTATTGCCTTTTGATGTTGTTTATTTAATATTAAAGCGCTTGCCCAACTAGTTTACTATGCTCTGTAATGGGATTTGAGATATTTCGAACGTTGTAGTAATAGCATGGTACATTTTTATGAGAGGTATAAATAAATCTCGTGTTATGATTTTTTTTGTATTATTCTTTGAGATTAGACTGAATACATACATATTTAGCTTTAATTATTTGTTATCATTTGAAATTTAATTTATGTGATCTATTGATAATGTTTTTTTTTGGAATTTTCGCCATAATCTATACTAATATTATAAAGCTGAAGAGTTTGTTTGTTTGTTTAAACGGCGCTAATCTCAGTGTTGAATAGTACATTTATTGAGGAAGGCTATAGGATATATTATATTTTCAAAAAAATTAGGGATCCTTACTAAAAGTCCAATAATGTAACCCAAGGTGTAAAAAAATGATCCGAAAAAATTCTTACACGGCGTGCGTTGCGAATACTATTAATTATAGAACAAAACAATGTACTACCACTTTGCAGAACATATAATTGTCTACAAAAAATACTACATAACCATATGTCTAACTATTGTAGTTATCTCACAATAAGTGTTTTTTTTTTAAATAATTAAAATGCCGTCGCTTCAAAAACTCTTTATTTTGTACCTTGGTATAAATCCTTATCAAAATAAATTACTTCATATTCAAGACGAATTCAATACCTTCCTAGAACTTTTTGAATTATTCAATTCGGACATTTCATTCAAAAGATATCGCGATATTTAAAATGTAAGTATTAGTGTTGTAGCTAAATATACTAATATATTGTTTGATTGAACGCGCTAATCTCAGGAACTTCTGGTCTGATTTGAAAAATTCTTTGGATATCAGTGTTGGATAGCCCATTTATCGAGGAAGGCTATAGGCTATATATCATCACGCTAAGACCAATAGGAGCGGAGCACCAATGAAGAATATTTCAAAATCGGAGGGTTTTGAGAGCAAATTCCACTCGGACGACGCCGCGGGCACAGCTAGTTTTTATAATAAATTACAACTTTATATATTTAATTTCCATTGTATTTGATGTATACGCGTACATATTTGGAGAGAATATGGAAAAAATCTTTATTACAGAACCAACGCCCCCGACAGACGTAGTCCTGTCCTGAAAAAATAAAAATCTAGCCCTCGATTTCAGCGCCACCTATCGGGTCTGATTGTGAATCTAAATCATTCTAGTATGTCACTGATTTGCAGTTGGTATCGTGCGTGACGAGAGCTGTCAATTGCGGAAGAAGGCGGAATTCCAAACCTAATTTATTTAAAAAAAATGTGTGTGCAGTTCAAACGCAGTAGAAGTGGAATTCAGAGAATATACTCACAGATAATTCTTGTCTAGCTTTTATTAATATAAGTCGTGGTAGCGTAATGGCTAGCGCACGCGTCCCAGAGCCAAGGGACGCGGGTTCGATCCTGGCCGGAACGCATGCACCGCTTAGGCATTTTTCTGACCTAATGTGCATATTGTTACAATTACCACGTGCTAGTAACGGTGAAGGAAAACATCGTGATGCAACCTGCACATCGAGATAACCGATGTGTCAAACCTGCCAAGCCGCCTTGGACAAGCGTGGCGGGTAAACTGTCCGTTCCTCTATAGTGGGAGGCCCGAGCCCAGCAGCGGGACATTTATGGGCTGCTATTATTATTATTATTATTTTATTAATATAATTCCTTTAGCCTAAATGTCTCAACATATTATAATTCAAAATAAACCTCTTAAGTATCACTTTCAATTTTCACTGTTTTAGTGTAAAAAATAATATTATCAGTTTCAATTCGGTCCAAGTTGGACCTATGTTTAATCATCAATCTTATTGACTCTCTAATCTGTGCTGCACAATCTAAAACTCTGTCTCATTCTCTCGCAGACTTAGTTTTATAGATTTATTTATGTGTTTATATATTTTAGTGTCGCGTTTTCGTTTCATCGAGTTTCAAATTACGATTCTAAAGAAGTTTCACTCCAAAAATATTTTTTAAAAAAATCTGCGAGTTTTTCGATAATACATTCATAGTTCTTCTGCTTTTTGGGGGTGGTGAAAAATCCAATAATTCAAAGATCATAAAAATCGGTCCCGCCATTCTTGGGTTATAAATGGTGTAACTAATTAGATTTTGATATATATATATATATATGTAGATGGCTCCGATCCGATCCAAACAAACGTAAGGTAAAAGTCTAGTTCGCAAATAAGGTAGGTTTTTTTTTATATTTGTTGGCAAATAAGAAGACAAACCGCGTGATGTTAAGCAGTTACTTTTTGCCTTCTGCAACACTAAGCACCAGTTCTTTTATATCATCAACTATTCATTTGTCACACTATCGGTTAAAATTTGAGATAAGCTCCATATAAGTAATGTCAAAATTCAACCGATAGTAGGGCAAGAGAATGAATAGAAAACTGGCCATGAATTAATAGTATGGTATAAGAACCGGTCATAAAAGAGCTAACGCCATGCACAACTCACCGAGAGTTTAAAAATCCTAAATAAAATAAAGTTAGTGAAGTATTAATAACACTAGGAAACAACCCAATCAAAACTAATATTGTTCACATTTACGTGCGCAAAATACGCTTCGCACATTACAAAACTGACTGTAAATAGTATGCAGCTGGACAAACTAGATTATGACGAACGTGACGTGCTCCGTGCAACGGGACAGCGGCGAATGAGCGTGTTTCCACTTTGTTTGTTTTAAGCATATTGTTTGGACATTGCTTATGCTGCTGTGCTTTAAGTGGGTCTTAGCACTATTTTGAATAGTTAGTAATCTAGTGCACAGTTATGTATATACACATAAATAAAAAATAGTCAATATGATGAACTTGATGTGCTCCGTGCAACGGGACAGCGGCGAATGAGCGTGTTTCCACTTTTTTTGTTTTAAGCATATTGTTTGGAAATTGCTTATGCTGCTGTGCTTTAAGTGGGTCTTAGCACTATTTTGAATAGTTAGTAATCTAGTGCACAGTTATGTATATACACATAAATAAAAATATAGTCAATATGATGAACTTGATGTGCTCCGTGCAACGGGACAGCGGCGAATGAGCGTGTTTCCACTTTTTTTGTTTTAAGCATATTGTTTGGAAATTGCTTATGCTGCTGTGCTTTAAGTGGGTCTTAGCACTATTTTGAATAGTTAGTAATCTAGTGCACAGTTATGTATATACACATAAATAAAAATATAGTCAATATGATGAACTTGATGTGCTCCGTGCAACGGGACAGCGGCGAATGAGCGTGTTTCCACTTTTTTTGTTTTAAGCATATTGTTTGGAAATTGCTTATGCTGCTGTGCTTTAAGTGGGTCTTAGCACTATTTTGAATAGTTAGTAATCTAGTGCACAGTTATGTATATACACATAAATAAAAATATAGTCAATATGATGAACTTGATGTGCTCCGTGCAACGGGACAGCGGCGAATGAGCGTGTTTCCACTTTTTTTGTTTTAAGCATATTGTTTGGAAATTGCTTATGCTGCTGTGCTTTAAGTGGGTCTTAGCACTATTTTGAATAGTTAGTAATCTAGTGCACAGTTATGTATATACACATAAATAAAAAAATAGTCAATATGATGAACTTGATGTGCTCCGTGCAACGGGACAGCGGCGAATGAGCGTGTTTCCACTTTGTTTGTTTTAAGCATATTGTTTGGACATTGCTTATTCTGCAGTGCTTTAAGTGGGTCTTAGCACTATTTTGAATAGTTAATAATCTAGTGCACAGTTATGTATATACACATAAATAAAAAAATAGTCAATATGACGAACTTGATGTGCTCCGTGCAACGGGACAGCGGCGAATGAGCGTGTTTCCACTTTGCTTGTTTTAAGCATATTGTTTGGACATTGACATTGTTAGCAAACGATTAATTAAATATTAACCGTTAATTGTGAAAAACAACACAAACATTTCAAGAACCAAACAAACACGCTAAGCTTCGTAAAAAGGGCAATAAAATAATCCCGACTCAGCGTGACAAACAAACACGCCGAGTATAAAAAAAATCCTCATTATCCTTAAGAGCGACCTCAATCCCTTCACTAATGACGTTGGGCTCTTATAATTAAACTATTTATGATAGAAAGTATTAAGGAGGTACATGAATGAAGTTCACTATATCTTTTATTGCAAAACTGGCTGAGGCAGGTGGCCCACGTACTAGAAAGTGGTATGCCAGCTGCATACGTCTAATCATCGCAGCGGACAACGAACTACTGACTAGCGCAACGCGGGAGCGCATATGTCAATAGTTGCATTATTTCACTCGCGCATCATCCGTCCCGCTCACACATTGTGCTACATATTGTAGTAGCTGTACGACTTGTTATATACGACAGAATAAAATTACAGTTATATAAACTTATATTATAATTTATGCCAAAAGTAAATAATGGTTCACATAATAAGTTCATAATACTTCATATAGAAGTGAGCGAGATTTCCTAAGCATGACTTTACCTTGTGGTTTCATTTATGCTCTTAAGGTCTCGTCAGCGCGATTTATGTATTCAAGTATGTTGCACAGCGCCATCTTAAGTGAATGTAAGTGCACAAAATGGTAACTAATTATAATTTTTGATATTCTTAGATTGCCACTTGATAGCGCTAGTTTCCGTACATTTTTTGTTTTGTGTGGTGGTTTCATGACGATATTCTGTGAGAGCGTGGTATCACAACGATCGAGCCAGCCCTAAAAGCTATAAGCAAGATAATGGCAACTTTACCACGCCGTAGGTAAAACTCCTTAGGGAGCTCCCTCGAGCATATATTGCCCCCCCGAGGCAACGAGCGCCTTCGTACCGGTAAAGTTGCTATATCAGAAGAAAAAAGAAAAAATATTTATTTAGAACTACATACAAACCAAAGCATACTTATAAATAAGACAATACAACTGTGAAATGAAGTTCTAAGTGGGTCCTAACTCAGCATGATGCTGGTTGACTCAATCAGCGCTGGTCTTCCGCTAGGGCCGCTACAATGGCTGTCGGAGACAGCGCTATATTAAGTTCAATAGTTCTACTAGTGCAAAACTAGATGGCGCAGTCTCCTAATTAAACATAATAAGGTTTGCAATACATTTTATCATAACCTTGTTTGTACGTGTTCGTAGTTCAGTTTAATAAATCAGTACATCAAGTCAATAAGTATTTTTATTTAGTGCAAGTTAGGTCGTCTTGTGAGTGTCAATTGCAGACGAGTTATTTATCTGTGAGTGATATACTGATAAACTGATATGAAAAATTATAAACAAATAGAGTGAGAAAATATAATAAAATTAATTACATTAATACAAAATTACACCATAAAACTATAGTTTTACGATTTATTTTGGCTTGCTATTATATTCGGTTTCCTCGTTCACTTACTGCGCATTCGCAGTGTGCGGGCTAATCATTCTTTCTCTTTTCTTTCTAGTCTAGTTTCTTCTCATTCGGATCTATCGTCATCGCGTGGAACAGGAATGAACTAAAGAGTTAAAGATATAAAGACATATATCTTTTGAGTTAATCACTCAGGAGTTACACACCGCTAGTCTTCGTCTAAGACAACGACAATGACACACGGATAGACAAAACGAAACAAACAAAATATGACGAGTACTATTGGAAAACAAATACTAATATAAAAATTAATGCTACGGGAATTTATAAACAAGAACATAATATAATATTTTCTTAAGTTTTCGCGATTTCTATACATAATAAAACTACGTTTTAACGGTTTTAAGCGCGGTAATTTTATTTGATTTTGGTTTTTCCGACGTTTCTGCCACTTTTCAGTGGCCGTGATCACGGAAGACAAAGATGTCAAGTGTCAACGAGTATTGTAAAGTTTTATTTAGCCTACCGCAAACTTGTCAATTTTAATTATTTACTTTTAATTTTGTTTATAGTTATTATTTACTCTATGGGAGCCTAATCTAATTTACTACCGCTTCGCAACATGTTATGGCTTGAAGAGAAGAAGCGGCGCAAGAAACTCTCTCAAAGAGTTTCTAAATCATTTAAAATTAACAAGTTGGCGGTAGGCTAAATAAAACTTTAACAATACTCGTTGACACTTGACATCTTTGTCTTCCGTGATCACGGCCACTAAAAAGTGGCCGAAACGTCGGAAAAACCAAAATCAAATAAAATTACCGCGCTTAAAACCGTTAACCTTAAACCGCGTTCGTAATACCGAAGTAAGAAAGAGAGTTGGTCTGAAAGAGAGTGTCGGGGTGAAGGTAAGGAAAGGAATGCTCCGGTGGTTCGGGCATATGGAAAGAATGCATGATGAAAGAATGAATAAACAGATATACAATGCAAAAGTGGATGGATGCAGAAGTCGTGGAAGGCCACGACACACCTTCCTTGATCAAATTGATCGTGTACTAGCAGAAGGTGATGTCAGGAGCCTTAAGGACAGAAAGTCAAAGAAGCAAGTGAGGTGTGTAAGAATAAGCCTGAATAGCGCTCTGTTGTTCGTGCCTACCGCGCAAGGGCGTAAAGTTATGTATGTATGTATGTTTGTATGTAAAACCGTTAAAACGTAGTTTTATTAAGAAAATAATTGAATAATTTAAGAATAACAAACTCGTAGCTTGAGAGATAACTATTCCAATGCCATGTTAAGATCGCGAAACATGTTAGATAATTGTGAGAACATAGTTGGCGCAGTCCATGCATATTCGCTTCCAAACTTCCTTGGCATATTTCAGTTATTAAGCGTTTAAGTTCATTAGAGATTAAGATTCAGTATGAGATATATGTAGATCAGAATTACACGATAAATAAGCTAGTTTATCTCCTAATCAAAACTCAAAACTCCTAATCAAAATATTCTTGCCACGGGTTGTCTGGAAGAGATCGCTTTTTAGCGATAAGACCGCCCTTTGTACCCAACTAGACTAATTAATACTAGTTCGTAAGTTTTTCTGTAATACATACATACATACATAACTTCACTCCAGTTCCCTTGCGGGGTAGGCACGAACAACAGAGCGCCATTTAGGCTTATTCTTACACACCTCACTTGCTTCTTTGACATTCATAACTCTTGTCATGCACGCTCGTCTGTTCTTAAGGCTCCTAACATCACCTTCTGCTAGTACACGATCAATTTGATCATGGAAAGTGTGTCGTGGCCTTCCACGACTTCTGCATCCATCCACTTTTGCATTGTATATCTGTTTATTCATTCTTTCATCATGCATTCTTTCTACATGTCCGAACCACCGGAGCATTCCTTCATTCTGTAATGGTGTACAATAAAGTGTTATCTATCTATCTATCTATCTTTATCTATCTTGTAATTTTAAATTTATATTTCACCATTACGAAAAGCTTACTAGCCTGTAGTATTTACCCAATTGTGCACAAATACCAGTCTTATCATTAAATAGTTATGCCCGCGTAATCGACCGCGTGATTTTTTTTTCGCGGCACTATATTTTTGCCAGGTGGTAGGGCATTTGCCCGACTGGATGGCTACCACCCCTGGTCTAAAGTATATCGCCATAACAACCTTGAGTTGTGTTCCGGCATTAGTGACCAGGTTCCAGTTTCCCTTAAGAGAGCAGCAGCGCATTTGTAGTATCTTTCATGTTGCAAGTGTCCATAGGCGATGGTAACCGCTTTCCACCTAGTAGGCCGTCTGCCTGTCTGCTGATCTCCTGTAATAAAAAAAAGAAAACTAGAAAAGAAGTAAAATTAAAAGAAGTAGCATAAGTTACTCCTTATAACATCGGCTATCTGCCAGTGAAAGTCTCGTTAAAATCGGTAATGCCGTTTCCGAGATTAGCTGGAACATCCAGAAAGGCTCACAGAAAAAAAATGAATATTGATTTTTGTTATAAGTACCGTACATAGTTTCATTTCAATTTAGTAAAAAGCTGTTATTTTGATAGTACACAGTAAACAGGCACTTCAATTTTATTTATCTGTGTATAAGAGCGATTTCTTTTAGATAAGCCATAGCGGGAATAATCCAAAGAAGTAGCTCTAGTGATATACATTCTCTTTTCTTTCACCCCCCAATTATTTGGGGTCGCCACAATAAGTCTTTTTCTTCCATACTCCTCTATTCTGAAATACGTCCTCTGTCACACCACAAATCATCACATCATCCATACCTTCACACAATCCACCCTACTCTTTTTTGGTCTACCTTTACATTTATATCCATCGATCTGGCAGTTTAACATTCTTTTTGTCACGTGACTTTCATTCTTCCTCATTACATGCCCATACTGCCTCAGTCTTCTTCGTCTCAATTTTTCAGACACGGGTGCAACTTGTACATATTGTGTGATTAACTTTGTAAATGTGTTGTATAACAGACGGTCTGGAAATGATATTTTCCTTCTTTCTGATATATTGCTAAGATTTTTTTTTAGATTTTTTTGGGAAGAGAGAGCATGTAAGTAGAGTAAACGCGGTTGAGATGCGAGCACTGCGCAAAATCTGCGGAGTGACGCTCGCGGACCGCGTTCGTAATACCGAAGTAAGAAAGTGAGTTGGTCTGAAAGAGAGTGTCGGGGTGAAGGTAAGGAAAGGAATGCTCCGGTGGTTCGGGCATGTGGAAAGAATGCATGATGAAAGAATGACTAAACAGATATACAATGCAAAAGTGGATGGATGCAGAGGTCGTGGAAGGCCCCGACACACCTTCCATGATCAAATTGATCGTGTACTAGCAGAAGGTGATGTCAGTAGCCTTAAGAACAGACGAGCGTGCATGACAAGAGTTATGAATGTCAAAGAAGCAAGTGAGGTGTGCAAGAATAAGCCTAAATAGCGCTCTGTTGTTCGTGCCTACCCGCAAGGGAATTGGCGTGAAGTTATGTATGTATGTATTTTTTTTATTGTATAGGTTTGCGTTTGACGGACATTGCACCTGATGTCAGACGGAAATGCAGTCTAAGGTGGAGCACGCTTACCTAGAAGGTAGTTGCTCACGTGAGACTTGAAGGCAACTGAATTGTATGTTTCAGGAAAAACAGACTACAGTAAAGATCACTAATCAGCGATACGTATTATAAAGTGGAAACAAAGAACTTCGTCCACTTATTTGGTATTTCCACCATATATCAGTGGCAGGGCTTCTACGTCTGCTTGTTCTGTGGTAAACATGTGAGGAAGGAATAAATCCATGCAATTGCGCAGCTGTTCTGTGAATTTGTGTCTTACTCCCGTGAGATACTTAATAAATATGCAGATAAATCCAGAACGAAGAAAGCATGGTTTAATAGGAGAAACACATGCCTTTAATGATACACATGATATGGATCTTTTTTTAATTTCAGGAGTTCAGCAGACAGGCGGACGGCCCACTTGATGGGGAGCGGTTACCATCGCCTATGGACGTTTTCAACACCAAAGGTGCTAGAAAAGAGCTGCTGCTCTCTTAAGGGAGACTGGAACCTGGTCACTAATGCCGGAACACAACTCCAGGTTGGTACGTCGACATACATTGGACCAGGGGTGGTAGACATCCAGTCGGGCAAATGCTCTACCACCTGGCAGTGGGTTGTTTTGTCGCCTCTTACGACAGACTGCCCGACCGCAGGAAATTGTATTCTTTCTCCGTTCCTGCACGGATAAAAAATTGCGATGGTGATGGCGATATTACCATTTTTGGAGATGCACTTAGTGAAATTGCCACGTGTCTAGATATACTGGTAGGTGAGAGACATAGTATAAAGTACCACTTCATTTTGATACTTGTCATATTCTTAGTAAGAATCTGGGAAACCGCCTGCTTTATGCCCCCTGATACTTTAACGTCATAAATAATTATGGCATTATGCCAAAATCAATAAAACTCGAATAATATTGTACATTGAGATAACCAACATGTGAAAGCTGCCAATCAGCCTTGAACAAGCAAGGCGAGGGGCGAAGTTCAGGCGTGTAAAATTTAGAAGCTTTTATAACAAGTAATTTCAAAAAATATAACAATTGAAAATGTGGTATACAATGGAAAATTGTTTGATACCTTTCACAAACACTTGAAATTGTGTAAAAAAATTCAACACAAAGGTTTTGTATTAAAAAATATTAATACAAGGAAAATTAATACGCTTGGCAGTCTCTTCAGAGCGTTAGATAATTTGTATTAATTTAGGTATACCACCAATTCCATTATCCATTAGCAAAGCTATTTCGGAGAACCAGCGAATATCTCAAAAATAAATACTGCAAGGACAAATAGGTCATGACCTACAACTTTTAGAACTTTCTACGTACATTTTCATTTTAAACTTTAAAATACTGCTAAAACTATTGTTACGAGCTACGGGACTCGAATTAAAATGCCGTTGGAATTACTGTAGAATTTATTAGAACTATACAAACACGTATAACACAGGTACAAATATAACCGGACGCAATAAGTCTGAATGTAATGTACAATTCAGTAACACGCGCAAAGTCCGTCACTAAATGTATACACGTCTTGCCTCCGTTCGGGCATTGCTTTATACTAAAATGTTCAATATGTCTCGACACAATACTCGAACGCATAACAATAATTTCTAAGAATCACACCTGGCTAATGACTATCATAAACATTACAATACACAATGGCCTGTTTTTCTGATTAATTTTTTTTAAACACAAAACAAACAAAAGAAGTCCAAATGCCGAAAAAGGTAATAAAATGTGTTTCTACAGACGCAGGTGTGATTTTGTCTTTTGTCGGCATTCGTTCCTAACACTATTAACTTTTTTTTTATTGCAGGAGTTCAGCAGACAGGCAGACGGCCCACTTGATGGAAAGCGGTTACCATCGCCTATGGACATTTGCAACACCAAAGGTGCTACAAATGCGCTGCTGCTCTCTTAAGGGAGACTGGAACCTGGTCACTAATGCCGGAGCATAACTCAAGGTTGTTATGGCGGCATACTCTAGACCAGGGGTGGTAGCCATCCAGTCTGGCAAATACCCTACGACGTGGCTGTGAATTGTTTCGTCGCCTCTTACGACAGGCCGCCCGCCCGCAGGAAATTGTATTCTCTCTCCGTTCCTGCACGGACAATAATAGTCATTTAAAATTTTTTGTAGCAGAAAGGAAGGTTCTTCGTAAGATTCTGGGTCCATCAAGAAGAGAGGATGGTAGCTGGAGGGTCCGAAGTAACTTCGAAAATGAGAATCTCGTGGCCGAGCCTAACATAATAGGAGAAATAAAAGCGCACCGCCTCCGCTGGCTCGGTCACGTAGAACGGATGGGAGAAGATCGCAGCGTGAGGAAAGCATATTAGGGACGGCCGGTAGGTCGGCGTCCGGTCGGCCGTCCTAAATATCGCTGGAAGGACAGAGTAGAGGCAGACCTGTCTGAGCTAGGAGCCAGTAATTGGCAAGAAACCGCACAGGACCGAGAAAAGTGGCATGTTCTCGTTTCGGAGGCCAAGACCCACTTTGGGTCGCTGAGCCAACGGAGTAAGTAAGTAAAATTTTTGTCTGCCTGTCTCTGTAATGTGTTATCTCTGGCAGGTATGCTGTGTACAAATGTGCGTTCACCTTTAGAATGCTAACGTAATATGTATCCTGACATTGCAATCCCCTTTCAAAACAACCCTTTGCGTCCACATGACGGCCGTGTCCTGGCTGTCAGGGCATTTGTCACGGGCCCCATAATCCTCGCACCCTAATTGGCCGCCATCCTTCATAGACATAATATGCTAACAAATTGTTGGGACAATACCCTTGTTTTCAAATTCACGTAGTGTTTTTTTTTTATTAATAAAAGTCATTTCAACTTTTTAAAAGTTAGTCAGTTAATTCTGTTTATTTCATTTTATTTTATGGCTTGGCAGCTAGGCCTTTGAGCCAGATCTTAGTTTACAATATAGTTTCTTCTATTTTCTTAAGCCTATGTGTAGCACAGCTGAACTGTAGGTAATCAGCTAGTGCCATTCAACGGAGTTCTTGTGACAACTCAAAAGGCCACATTCGACTATACAGTTCACATTTCTCACAAAACACATAATTACTACTAAAAAACTATCAATATCCTACAACTATTGTCCATTTTAGAGCGATTTTACACATTTTTAGAAAATAAAACTGCACAGCACAACATCTTTCAGTTCCCGCCAAAAACTCTTAATTCTGTTTATGGGTCTGTAATAATTTAGAGATGTGAGAGTGACTTTGTTTCTTTGGTGCTTTTGGTGGATATAAATGAAGGATTTTTTTGATTGGAAGTTGAAAGGTGTGAGCGAGAGAGATAACACTTTATTGCACACCAAAATATACAATTACAAAAACAGACCATATTTACAATATTTTCTGGGCAATACAATAGGCGGCCTTATCGCTCAAAGATTGCTTTGCCTATTTCCTGCACCATCTACATTGGTAGATGGTGCAGGAAATAGGCAATAGATACCTAAATACTCAAACTAATTTAAGAAATAAGTATACAAATATATACACATGTGCATAGCTCATATATATACACACATATAACATATTTTAAAATACATAAGTTATCATCATTATTTATATTAACACGTGAAGCAAAAACTTTGCACCCTTTTTACGAAAATTGCGCGGACGGAGGAGTATGAAATTTTACACACTTATAGTTTACTAGCTGATCCGGCAAACGTTGTTTTGCCATATAAATAATTAATTACTAAAATGGCTTTTAAAAAATAAGGGTTGATCGTAGAAGGGTGAAAATTGAGGATTGTATGTATTTTTGTATGTTGTATCATAAAAAATAGAAATTAAAAATTTTGTCTAAAAAATAAAAATAAAAATTTACGGGTGGACTACCCCTAACATTTAGGGGGATGAAAAATAGAGGTTGGCCGATTCTCATAGATACCGGATAAGCACAAAAAATTTCATCAAAATCGGTCAAGCCGTTTCGGAGGAGTATGGCAACGAAAACTGTGACACGAGAATTTTATATATTAGATATACACAGATATTGTATACAGATATACAATGCAAAAGTGGATGGATGCAGAAGTCGTGGAAGGCCACGACACACCTTCCATGATCAAATTGATCGTGTACTAGCAGAAGGTGATATCAGGAGCCTTAAGAACAGACGAGCGTGCATGACAAGAGTTATAAATGTCAAAGAAGCAAGTGAGGTGTGTAAGAATGGGCCTAAATGGCGCTCTGTTGTTCGTGCCTACCCCGCAAGGGAACTGGCGTGAAGTTATGTATGTATGTATGTATAGTTTATATAGAGAAGTAGTGCAGAATGCTAATATTTTTTTAAATTATGCATAAAAAATACATTAAATCAATAAAAAAAAACATTACACACACTACCATGTATTTGACACACACACGCATATATGTATAATCTTTTATTTATTGTTGCCTTGGCGAAACCTGTGATTATAGAATAACAAGCTTTTGACAAGGAGTTTTTGGCGGGAACTGAAAGGAGACGTTGTGTTGTGCAGTTTTATTTTCTAAAAATGTGTAAAATTACTCTAAAATGAACAATAGTTGTAGGATATTGATAGTTTTTGAGTAGTAATTATGCGTTTTTTCGAGAAATGTGAACTATATAGCCATATAGGCCTTTCGAGTTTTGATAAGAACTCCGTTGAATGACGTCGATTGTAGCCTATAATACAACGGCGCCTGGCTTAAAGGCCTAATTGCCAAGACTTAAACATAAAATAAAATAAAATAAAGCCTTTGACAACAAATTATTATGGACGAATTTCGACCACGAGCGACCACTAGTAATAATAATTAGTACTGAGCAAATTAGAAACAAATATTGTGGGAATACCGATAAAATATTCAAGAAAAATGTTAAGGACTGTGCACACAGATGGATGATTGGTGTTAAGAAGCGCCTGCCTAATTTTACACACCAATTGTGGCTACATGCGTTTTACAGGCGTTTAATATTAACGGCCTTTTTTTGTATACACCGACATAAAAAATATCTCTCGCTCTGTACGTCGATTACACGGAAGAACAGTCTCAAATTTCTGCGTTTTAATTTTATCCTGTCTCCGCAACAATTGGTGTTATTTTTAATTTCTTTATAATAGAACCGCTATGCGAAGCATAAAGATAGACATGACGAAGAGCCCAATAACAGCGATACTTAGTTAAATAATACTTGAACAAATTCCTTCCCTACATAAGTGCGTGAGTAAAAATACAAGAAAATACAAAGTGGGAACATTAATCAAAGCTTGAAGAAGTTGCTGCCGTGACTCGACAGTTTCACTTGGCAATACTGTTTGCTTTGGGCGCATGACTCGACTGACTCGGCCCGAAACTTGAGTTTTTGTTTCGCGACGTTTTAGAGATGACAGGCTTTTCGTTTAATAGCGGCATGTTTAACTTTTTTTCAAATACAAGCATTCGATGTGAGTTTGTACCTAATAAGATTAATATGTACGAATTTTCCTAATAATCTTTAGATAGTATAAAAAACTAGCGGCCCCGGCAGACGTCGTCCTGCCTTTAAAAAATAAAATTCTAGAACCCGATCCCAGAGCCACGCACCGGTTCTAATTGCGAATCTAAACCATCCGGGTACCCATTCAAACACACAAAAACAAAATCACCAAAATCGCTCCCGGTGATTAGGAGGATTCCAGAACCCGATCTCAGCGCCACCTACCGGTTCTAATTGTGAATCTAAAAGAGTAATATAATTTTTTTTATTCTAAGTCATGACAAAATAAGATTAAAAATCTTGCCAAAAAAATTAAAGTTTATAATTAACAAATATAAAATAGGGGTTGATCGTAGAGGGATGAAAATTTAGGGTTGTATGTATTTTTGTATGTTGTATCATAAAAAAATAGAAATTAAAAATTTTGTCTAAAAAATAAAAAAAAAATTTAGGGTTGGACTACCCCTAACATTTAGGGGGATGAAAAATAGATGTTGGCCGATTCTCATAGATACCGGATAAGCACAAAAAATTTCATCAAAATCGGTCAAGCCGTTTCGGAGGAGTATGGCAACGAAAACTGTGACACGAGAATTTTATATATTAGACTAGATGTCGCTTTCCGCGTCTATCTGTATGGCCATGTTCTAAAACCATATTTGAAGTTACAAGCTTTTATTTAACTTGCAATGGATGTACCTATGTACGAGTATGTATGTATGTATGTAAGTTCGGGTGGAATATTGCAAGTTAAATTTGTTCGACAAACCTCCATGATCAAATTGATCGTGTACTAGCAGAAGGTGATGTCAGGAGCCTTAAGAACAGACGAGCGTGCATGACGAGAGTTATGAATGTCAAAGAAGCAAGTGAGGTGTGTAAGAATAAGCCTGAATGGCGCTCTGTTGTTCGTGCCTACCCCGCAAGGGAATTGGCGTGAAGTTATGTATGTATATATGTAAATTTCTTCAACTTCCCGGTTTCCGATTGAGCTGAAATTTTGCACGCATATGTATATCGCATGACAATGTAATAATATGTACCATGGAGCTGATCTGATGATGGAGTCGGAAGATGGCCATAGGAACTCCTGTACTAAACAAGATAGACCCGTCGTGTTTGGACTCGTTTTACTTGTCTTGGCTAGCACTCTGCTGCTACATAATATACAGCATCTTAAAAGCTTGTATTTAAAAACCTTTTTAAAAAAGGTTTTTCACATAAACACGCTTTTTTACAATAAAATCAATTTTTCTTACATAATTTTTCATTCAAATTTATGAAAATTTATTTTCTAATTTTTTAATTGGATTTTCTACAAAAGCGTATTTTTTTATTTTATTTTTTAAACTATTATTTATTTAAGAACTAACGTAACTTTCGGCCTGTCGTAAGAGGCGACAAAACAACCCACAGCCAGGTGGTAGGATATTTGCTCGATTGGATGGCGAGCACACCTGGTCTAGAGTATGCCGCTATAATAACCTTGTGTTGTTTTCCGGTATTAGTGACCAGGTTTCAGTCTCGCTTAAGAAAGATTACAGGAGCTTAGCAGACAGACAGACGGCCCACTTGATGGAAAGCGGTTACCATCGCCTATGGACATTTGCAACACCAAAGTTGCTACAAATGCGCTGCTGCTCTCTTAAGGCAGACTGGAACCTGATCACAAATGCCGGAACACAACTCATGGTTGTTATGGCGACATACTTTAGACCAGCGGTGGTAGCCATCCAGTCGGGCAAATGCCCTACCACCTGGCTGTGGGTTGTTAAGTCGCCTCTTACGACAGGCCGCCCGGCCGCAGGAAAATCGTATTGTATTGTGAAAAGGTGAAAAAAAAAGGGAGAGATAAATAATATACAGATTACAATTTCCACTCGTGGAGACTTATTGCACGTGAATAGTACATTATGGTACTAGTGTGTAACATTGGTGATTACCGCCGAGGCGCCATTGAGACTCGAGCCGTAGGCGAGGGTCTTAAGAGAGCCGAGGACGGTAATCATCAATACACACGTGTATCATACGACGTTTTTCAACACACTTGTGAATAAAATAACAACAAAAACTGATTTTATTTAGTAGATAAAAAAAAGTTATATATGAGTGAAAGTTTTATTTATTAAACACGTACGAGTTAAAATTATCTATTTAAATAAGAAGTTGCATGAAATGAGCAAGCAATAGGAACAATAATTTATTTGTTCTATAGGACACGATCTTTTTTTTTGAATAAAAACTTTTTTAAGAACAAAGCAACTCAACCAATAATATTAAAAAAAAAAATCTATAACTCACTAGTGAGTTATAATGTTTTTTACTCACAGTTTGATAATGGGTGTCATTCTGTGCCTAATTGCGGTGACCATAGAGCCACTTTATGAGCAAGTGTGTTGAAAAAAATATTTCACACCCTATCCGAGAGATTGTTACCTTCATCCTTTACGGCATACGGTTCGCAGTACATAAAAAGTATATTCATATATCAAAACGCGTAAACAAGCATCATTTATTTACATGTCCCTGGGCCATTTGCATTAGCTGAATCTCGCGTGCGTATGTGTACTTTCGATAAAAAATGTTCCGCATTTGTAAGACTATGGGTTTGGGGCGGGATAAAGTTATAAGAGGTAGGCGTTTACTAAAAAAATCAGCGATTTGCGTGATGACAATTTTCTCTTAATAAATTCTCTCTCAGAGAAAATGGCTTCTTTGCGTTACGTACTTAAATTTCTTTGTCTTATTTAATTATTTAATAACATCTGTAGGCGACGCACACATACAATACATTGTGTATTTGCTTGTATGTATTTTATTAACATTAATAAAACTATTATGTTAAGCGCGGCTTATTATGTGTCTAGTCTAGTCGTGCTATTTAGGGCGGAATATTTGTTACTTTATCATTAAAATAAGGGCAACACGACGGGGTGCGCCACACGGTGCTATTGGCCAATTTGAAAAATCAGTGTCACGCGAGTCCCCGCTCGAAGCAAGCGCAACGGCCGTAATTTTGTTCTTCCAACGCCGTGTACACACCCCCGAAGCCTGGCAGCCATATTTCTCGGTGTTTTTTATTTAAATATTACCAGCATCCCCTACAACATCTACTCTTTTTGTTATATGCCTGAAAACGTATTTAATATAAGACCAGCTGTATATTTAAAATTACTCAACTGACTTTGTACAAACAAACTTTTCACCTCATAGTTTAAAAGTACAAGGTGGGAGGAGGGGTTTTACTCTTATTACGACTTTGAAAGCAAACATCCCATCGCATATTCACTTATTTTTTATGACATGTCCAATTACAGACTTTACTTACTAACTTACTTTAACTTTTCAAAAAATGTTCTCTAGTACAACTTAGTTTGAATAAAAAAATAAAATCCCACTTTGTTCATCCTACTCTTATAATTATGTATCGCGGCCACGCCCGATTGTTTCTTTGGCAAATACGCTAAGTTTTTGTAGAAAACACGTTCCTGTCGAATATTATCCATATAGATACAGGCCAAGGAAAATTATTACGACATACTCAGACAGAAAAAGGCGAATTAACGACGAGGATTTTTGTTCTTGAAAATAAAAAACAATATTAAGAGTAGTTTTATTTTTAATATTATTTTTATTTTAATAATGAAATTAACAGTATTTGTTTGAAAATGGACTAACATTAATATTTTTTTGAAGAAGTAAATTATTACTTATTTAATTACCAAATAGCGATGTTTAAAAATACTGATCATAATCTTATACTAATATATAAAGCTGAAGAGTTTGTTTATTTGTTTGAACGCGCTAATCTCAGGAACTAATGGTCTGATTTGAAAAATTCTTTCAGTGTTAGATAGCCCATTTATCTAAGAATGCTATAAGCTATATATCATCACGCCAAGACCAATAGGAGCGGAGCACCAATGAAGAATGTTTCAAAATCGGGGTGTTTTGAAAACAAATTCCACGCGGACGACGTCGCGGGCACAGCTAGTTATTTTATATAAGCACAAAGAGAAAGCAATAAGATATTTCTAAGAAAGGTGAATTATGTCCAAAACCGCTGAATCTTATGACATTAGGCTACATCAAAATTTATTAAGGCCCTAACAAATTTGTCGTTGACAAGTATAACACATTCAAGCTGTATGGAGCGGCGATTGCTTAAGTGAAATATACTCCATTTATAACACCTTCCCTTTCTTAAAACTAGGTGAGCCCGCCGCTTTGTTCACGGAGGACTTAGGAGTCAGTTCAGCAGACAGGCAGACGGCCCGCCGAATGAAAAGCGGTTAGTTACCATCTCCTATGAACATTTGTAATACTGTAGTGGATCACTTACAAGTGTCAATAGATGGCGCTGTACAATACTTGAGGTCGCAAACGGTTTCCGAGACGTACAAAGAATATATACAAATTTCCAATGGGCCTAGATCTGCGAGGAACAACAATAGCCTCGCTGGAAGATCTTCCTTTGAGACGGATGAGCCTTCCATCTCGCTCCTCCAACCATTAGGGTCAACCCTAAAACACCAAAGGTGCTACCAATATGCTTCCCCTGTCTAAAGGGAGACTGGAACCTGGCCATTAATGCCGGAACACAACTCAAAGTTGTAATGGCGACATACTTTAGACCAGGGGTGGTAGCCGTCCAGTCGGGCAAATACTCGACCACCTGACTGTGGGTGGTTTTCTCGCCTCTTACAACAGGCCTCCCCAATGCAGGACATTGTATTCTTTCTCCGTTCCTGCACGGATAAAACTTTATATTCATATCTTCTAAAATGGGCTATAGGGTAGGCTATATCGTATCATTGTTAGTAGATATCATTGTTTCCTGTGATTACCGCTACTAAAAAGTGGCCAAAACGTCGGAATAAAAATCAAATAAAATCGCTTAAAACCGTTAAAACGTAGTTTTATTTTGAATTCGAACTAAAACCGACTGTTCATCGTCTTTAATTTTGGATCATTCAAACGAAGTGATTCATATAATATAAAAATGCCGTTGAATACGGTTGGATCCGTTTAGTTCTGCGCTATTCAATTTGGTTGGTCCGTCTAATAATAGCTTAAGTTTTTTATGACTAACTAATTTTATTATTCCGACGTTTCGGACACTTTTCAGTAGCCGTGATCATTCATTGACACTTGACATCTTTGTCTTCCGTGATCACGGCTACTGAAAATTATCCGAAACGAAAGAATAAAAATCAAACAAAATTACCGCGCTTAACACCGTTAATACGTTTTATCCGTGCAGGAACGGACAAATAATACAATTTCCTGCGGCCGGGCGGCCTGTCGTAAGAGGCGAGAAAACAACCCACAGCCAGGTGGTAGGGCATTTGCCCGACTGGATGGCTACCACCCCTGGTCTAAAGTATGTCGCCATAACAACCTTGAGTTGTGTTCCGGCATTAGTGACCAGGTTCCAGTTTCCCTTAAGAGAGCAGCAGCGCATTTATAGCACCTTTGGTGTTGCAAATGTCTATAGGCGATGGTAACCCCTTTCCATCAAGTGGGCCGTCTGCCTGTCTGCTGAACTCCTGCAATAAAAAAAATAAAAAAAACGTAGTTTTATTATGTGTACTAGTCGCGAAAACTTAAGAAAATACTAAAATGTCAGTTTAGAAAATACAAGTTTACTAAAGTCGAGATAATCCGCCCTTGCAAAGACTTAGCGTGCAAAGCTAGCATCGTTCTGAGAGGCAGATTTGTTCAAACCAGTGTATTAATAAGAGCTTAACGGCAATTATTAAAAATACAATTATATAAAAATTAAGGTGCTTTTAGCAGCTTATAAAAAAAAAAATATACAATCGAATATCTTGTTTATTTTATAAGCTGCTTATAGCATTACTGCCGATTAAAACATTAAAGGATATTCAAAAATAAATATTGGACTTAATAAACTAAGGCCTTTGGCAAATCTTTTTTCCGATAATCTTCTTGCCATTTTTACGAGTTTTATATTATTGTTACAACTTAGGCTTCGACAAAGATAAATTCCACATACAGTCTGTAAAAGCACATTTTATTTATAATCCTATTATGATCGTCTTCTTTTGTTCACTTATTTATTGGCATACGTTTCTAAGTTATTGTGGAGAACAGGCTATTGTTGTATTGTACTCGCTCATTAGCATCATTAGCCAGGTGTTGCAGATTACGATACAAGCTAATTCTAGGAAACTGTGTCGATCTTTTCGGGCGGGCACATTTTGTATTTGTGATGTCTAAACCGACGGCCTGATAGAGAGGAGGCAGTTGAGCGAGAACCACGTTCTAGGCGTGACGTGTGTACATTCGGGAATCTAATATTGACGGACTTTGCGCGCTTGATTGAATTACGACCTTCTGCATTACGTTTGTACTTGTTGTGTTCGGTTATATTTGTACCTGTATTATACGTATTTGTATAGTTCTAATAAACTATAGTAATTCTAACAACTCGTAACGTTATGTTGGAGGAGTATTAATAATCTGTGCAGTGCAGCTTGTTACTATGCGACACCATTCAGCGGCTTTTAAAGGCAGTGGTGAGAAATAAAATCACCATTTGATTTTGAGGGTGTTTGTGGACTGTATAGGTTTTTAATTTGGTAATCTCTTCTGCTTCAGGTCAGCATCAGGTCCGAAGAGTGTTTAACTTATTATGTATTTATATTTACTTCGCGAGACGTGCGCACAGTCTTATTTGTAAGAGCGGTTTTTTATACGGCGGAGCGATAAAATTTATGCGTGTGGTGCGAACGATGAACTAAGACGGAACGGGGTGATGCGGATCTTATCGTCGTGCGTTTTTAATATAATTTTTCAAATCACTTTGATGCGGCGAGAATAGGACGGGCGGTAAGGTTTAGTGGAAAGAAGGAAATCAAAAATGCGATAATTAATTACCAGGCAGCTTCTGGTATTCGGCTTCCAGGTGCTGGAACAATATTCCGCCACCAATAAAAACCGTTCGAAGTGCACATATATTTAAAATCAAACTGAGAACGTTCCTGTACGAACACCAAAGGCAACAAGCAGATTTCGCACTTGATACAAGCGCCTTAGTAAGCCACACAAATTCACTCCTGAAACCGGCGTGCACCGGGCAAGTGAATATTAAATAAGGTACTGTCTCGAGACAACACTCTTCGAACATGAAGAGTTCTCCTTCAACCCAGAGGGAAGTGGTTACGTCAGTTGACGAAGTCAATGCCTTACCTGCCTTTGGAATAAGATAGCCCTCTATCTTCCTATAGAGGGCTATCTTATTCCAATGGCAGGTAAGGATAGCCTTTCCTTCCTGTCCTCTTGGGACAGAGTTCGAAGGATATGGTAGGCGAATGGAATAAGTGAAGGGAATTGGAGGATTAAATACGAAAGACGGTATAAGCGGATGGGGAATTGGTCTATCGAAATACAAAGTATTCTATTTTCATCCCTTTTTTTTTTATTGCAGGAGTTCAGCAGACAGGCAGACGGCCCACTAGGTGGAAAGCGGTTACCCTCGCCTATGGAAATTTGCAACAACAAAAGTGCTACAAATGCCTGCTGCTCTCTTAAAGGAGACTGGAACCTGGTCACTAATGCCGGAACACAACACGAGGTTGTTATGGCGGCATACTCTAGACCAGGGGTGGTCGCTATCCAGTCGAGCAAATACTCTACCACCTGGCTGTGGGTTGTTTAGTCGCCTCTTACGACAGGCCGCCGGGCCGCAGGAAATTGTATTCTTTCTCCGTTCCTGCACGGATAAAAACCCTTTTAGGAAAACATAACAATTTTTTTAGTAAGACTGGTTGAGTCTTTTGCATAGTTATACTACAATTTAATTTCATTTCTTCTTGTAAATTTGTTGTTGTTTTGACGTACCTATTATTATTTTTCAAAATCATTATTTTCACAATTCAATAATCGTTTCATAACATATTATGTACTTATATTAAATTGTTCAAAATATGTACCTTTTGTCTATTCTTTGTTTGGTGTTATTCTAATCATAGATCGTTATATTAATACGTGTACTAGCAGAAGGTGATGTCAGGAGCCTTAAGAACAGACGAGCGTGCATGACAAGAGCTATGAATGTCAAAGAAGCAAGTGAGGTGTGTAAGAATAAACTTAAATGGCGCTCTGTTGATCGCGCCTGCCCCGCAAGGGAACTGGCGTGAAGTTATGTATGTACTAATACACAATGTACAAGAAGTATTAATTATAATAAACCTATAAGTGATTTGATCTTTTACAGTGGGACGTATGACATCTGTGATTTAGGAGATGGCCACTGAAAATCAGTGCGGTGGCGGACTATGTTTCGGCACAGCAAAATGCTAAGTGCCAACCTTTCGCAAATTGCGGCAAACAGTTTTCTATTTTAAATATTTTTATCATCATATATTTTGTAGTTTTTGTGTTACATTTTAGAAACAAATGTTTTCTTTCTTTCCTTCTTTATTACTTTTAAAAGATTTGTATGACGAAAGAATGACTAAACAGATATACAATGCAAAAGTGGATGGATGCAGAAGTCGTGGAAGGCCACGATACGCCTTCCATGTTCAAATCGTGTACTAGCAGAAGGTGATATCAGGAGCCTTAAAAACAGATGAGCGTGCATGACAAGAGCTATGAATATCAAAGAAGCAAGTGAGGTGTGTAGGAATGAGCCTGAATGGCGCTCTGTTTTTCGTGCCTACCCCGCAAGGGAACTGGTGTGTAATTATGTATGTATATTAATACGTGAAGTAAAAACTTTGTACCCCGTTTACCCCGTTACCAGTGGTCGCCCATGGTTGAAATTCGACCATAATAATTAATTTAAATTATAATTTTGAACATTATTAAGGTTCTGTTGTCAAAGACTATAACATCTATAATCACAGACTTCGCCAAGGCTACATTGTTAATTTGACTTGAACAATAAACAAAAGAGTATATATGCGTGTGTGTCAAATACATGGTAGTGTGTGTAATGTTTTTTTATTGATTTCATGTATTTTTTATGCATAATTAAAAAAAAATATTAGCATTCTGCACTCCTTCTCTATATAAACTATAAGTGTGCGAAATTTCATACTCCTCCGTCCGCGCAATTTTCGTAAAAAGGGGCACAACATTTTTGCTTCACATATTAACATATAGATTCATGTAAATAAGTTCAGCAGAATATATTTCACTAGCGGCCCGGCGCAGTTTCACCCGCGCTCTGTCCCGCTTCCGTGGTACTTATATAGCGTCATATTATGACATTCCCTGTTAATGTAAAACACTTTTTAAAATCGGTTTAGTAGATCCAGAGATTACGTTGTAGGCAACGTCACAAACTCACAAACATTACCTCTTTATAATATTAGTATAGATAAAACTAGAATAAATTAATATAATAAGTTATTCGTAATATACATATACCTCAACACAAAAATCAATAAATTAATGTCACACACAAGAACCAAAACAACTAATAAGCGTGTTAAATTCAAAAAATTAAATCTAGAAATTAAGTTGTAAAAAAGTGTATGGAACTCGAGTCCGTAGAGTTGTTAATAATATTTTTTTTTTTATTGCAGCAGATCAGCAGAGAGGCAGACGGCCCACTTGATGGAAAGCGGTTACCATCGCCTATGGACATTTGCAACACCAAAGTTGCTACAAATGCGCTGCTGCTCTCTTAAGGGAGACTGGAACCTGGTCACTAATGCCGAAACACAACGCAAGGTTGTTATGGCGACATACTTTAGACCAGGGTGGTAGCCATCCAGTCGGGCAAATGCCCTACCACCTGGCATAGATATAGAAGTATAGATTTAAGACTGGATACATGAATGTTTGAAACATAAAATTTAGTAAGTCGAAATCAGCCCCATAGTTCTATAAGGCATTTCCTTCTTAATCCCGCTGGTTAATAACACCGAGGGTTGACACCGTTTAGAAATATTTTTTCCTTCCGCAACGCGATAACAGCGCACCGCCACTCTCAGCTTTAAAATTATCTTAATTACATACCAATTAACTGTGGTTAAAAATTTTTTTTTTTTACTGCGTTTGTACAAATTTGTTTCGAGCTAAAATGAGGGACCCGCCTTAATTTCTATTTAAAATTTGTTATTTAATCTAACAAATGAAATTGAAACAATTTCCTAGTTTTCCAAATAAACGTCCAAATTCAAGCGATATTATACGACGTTTAATCATAAATTTTATGCGTGCAGGAACGGAGAAAGAATACAATTTTCTGCGTTGGGGCGGCCTGTCGTAAGAGGCGACTTAACAACCCACAGCCAGGTGGTAGGGCATTTGCCCGACTAGATGGCTACCACCCCTGGTCTAAAGTATGTCGCTATAACAACCTTGAGTTGTGTTCCGGCATTAGTGACCAGGTTCCAGTCTCCCTTAAGAGAGCAGCAGCGCATTTGTAGCACCTTTGGTGTTGCAAGTGTCCATAGGCGACTGTCAAGTGGGCCGTCTGCCTGTCTGCTGATCTCCTGCAATAAAAAAAAAAAAAAAAGCATTCCTTTCCTTACCTTCACCCCGACACTCTCTTTCAGACAAACTCTCTTTCTTACTTCGGTATTAGGAACGCGGTCCGCGAGCGTCACTCCGCAGATTTTGCGCAGTGTTCGCATCTCGACCGCGTTTACTCTACTTTCTTGCTCTCTCTTCCATGCGTGAAAACATTTAAAAAATTGTCTGTCATTGTAATTAAAAGTTTCTTTCGATTAAGTCTAAAAATGGCTGTACGTGTATATGCGAAAAGGTCTTTTAAGTAATTAATTTATTTGACAAAAAAAAAAATATCAGTACTATTTTTGGTAAGTGCTAAGGGTGCAAATACAGAAATAATATTAACTTATTTACTTTGTAAGTCTTGTATTTATTAAAACATCTCAAGAATTTTCCATAAACATAACAATTTAAATTAGAAGAAAATACTGTAGACGACTTGTACCTTATACTATTTCCAAGCGTTTATCTTACTTTTGACGTTTGCACATCTATCAAGTTACATATTTCTTGACAGTAAAGCCCACATAAAACTTGTCGTACTTCATTGTTGTAATGTTCTATGAGTCATGTAACACACAGACTATTAAACTATCGACACTATACGTAAATAAATCGAGGGTAATTCTACTTTAAATGGCACCTAAATGGCACTCTGTTGTTCGTGCCTACCCCGCAAGGGAACTGGCGTGAAGTTATGTATGTATGTATGTAATTCTACTTTAAATAAAAATAATTGTTTACAAATTATTTATAAGTGAAGTCGATTTTTATAACAAATCCAGTTGGTAACGTATTAGAACACAACTATTGATCCGTCATTGAGGTGTCAAAAGTAAAATAAATGCGTGGTTTTTTTTTTTTTTGACAAACACTGGTTACCATTTTAAATGTCATCAGCCAATAACCGTACCTTGCTGGACGTAGGTTTCGCCAAGTTGGCGCCACCGTTACCGTATATACCGTTTTAAAAGCTTCTCCATTTTTAAATATCATAGGTACATTTAACATCTGGCTATACTTGTTATTCCTTTAATTGATATTTTGACATCAGTTTTAGACATGTACATTACAAGAAATATATAAATTCACATAAATCGATTTATTTTTGAGACCATAAAGAGGAAACAAAAACCCCATTATTATTAAATTTACAAGAAACGAGTGAAAAGATATAGTTTGTCTTGTATTCCGTTTACATTGAATGAAGTATATAATAGTGTGTGGACTGTATATATATTTAATTAAAATAAATATATGTGATATATACAAGGAGATATTATAAACACAATTAAAAAGAAAAAAGGAACTTTAAATTAAGTAAACACGAAAAAGCCTGTTGATCAAGAAATTTAGAACCTAATATTTCGGATATTAATTTTCTTTATTCTTTATTGTACACAAAATAGTTACAAATACAACTACAAAATAGTGGTGATGTACAAAGGCGAGCTTAACCCTAAAAAGAGTTTTCTTCCAGCAAACTTATGGGTCTAGCGAGAGTGGGAAATTAAGAGGCAGGGTTGTGTACATTAAAGTTTTATTATTTATTATTATAATGTATGTCTCTGAAGACCACGGGTCATAAAAATGACCCGGGCATTTGGAGGGCTTGCGTGGGGCCATGGGAAGGCCAAACACGTAGAGGCCCTTTGACAAATTTAATGTAAGTGTGGCGTGACACTGACCAGCGATTATCCCTGTCTACACGATATAGTAATGCACCCAAGGACAAACCCCGGCCATGGTAGGACTATTGTGGGAAATGAGGACAAAAAGTACCGGGCTATTGGGGTGAACTGCTAGTGGTACTATGGGTCTGGGAATATGGGGAATATGGCGTCTGCCCGTCGCAATGTTCAGGGAACATGGAAAAATGGGCAGACGGTGACTCGCCACTCCCTGCAAGGAGCCTCAAAAATGCCATAAAAGACAAAAGCAACATGGGTGTGAGTGGCTAAGAGGTGTAGAGAGGTGGGCTGCAAGTTCGAAGCTATTTTTGACGTGATGCCAATTATCACTTCCACCCCTGGAGCTTGAGTCTTAGCTCTAGCGATCTCCACTCCGTGCCGACTGGCTAAGGCAAGCACGGAGGCGGGGCCTTGCCTTGGCCCCCGGGTCAGGTACGAGGTGTCGCTACTCACCTAAGGTTTCGCCACAAAGCCCCCCTGCGGGTTATTATCTACATATCAAGTCTGACAAATAAAATTATTATTATTATGATTTTTATCTCTTATATCCATTTATTTTCAAAAAATTTACATTTTTTTTAAATATATAAAGAGTAGAAATTTTTTATAAAAAAAATAACATTATTCTTTTATAAAAATACATCAAAAATAAAATACATATTCAATAAAAAAAATATAAAATCTTGCAGATCACCGCCAGCGGGGCCTAGGGTCCAAACTACCGGTGGTTAGGGCTCCAGAGACAGGAACCCTTATTATTATTATTATTGAATTTTTCTTAGAAAATATACTAAAACTATTTTTACAAACACAACATTAAACCGTCTTAGATAACAAAATAGATTACCTTTACTATAGAATATTTATATTTCCATGGAAATAATCGCAAGAAAACTACCGACAAATAATAAAACGAGAACCTAAAAGCATTTTCGTTTATAGTATTTGGCGGCACATAAAACATTTTAGGCGGGCTCCAGTTAATTAAGGATCACGGAAAGGGTTTTGAAATATAGCTCCTTCCGGATGGTTTGCTGCCCTTAAACCCCATAAAGCGAGTTTTAAGATGCTTAATAAAAAATATTTTAAAAGTTCACGTTCATAAACATGTTTAAATTCCTAATACTTTATTAAACTTTGTTTCATTTGCTCAAATACCTACAAGTTCATTAGAGATGTAAATAAATTCTGTTAAGTTTTTTTTAACTCGTCTATCTGCGTATCTTCTTTATATTAATTTGAGGTTCAATTTAATTCACATTAAAATAAATTAAAAAATTAAAATGTACAGGTAATCTCTTCTCTATATAAATATTATAAACGCGAAAGTTTGTATGTATTGATGTATGTTTGTTACTCTTTCACGCAAAAACTACTGAATGGATTTTGATGAAACTTTATAATAATATAGCTTACACATCAGAATAACACATAGCTATAATTTATAAAGATATAGTGTGCATTGTCCCCACCACGCAGGTGAAACCGCGGGCGCAGCTAGTCTAATATATAGCACAAAAAGTATTACAACTGATAAATAGGGCCCACATCATTGTCAGCTGGGAACGTTCCCAAAACGATAGCAGCGTTACCACGTTAGACGGCAACGCTTATGCGTTGCCCAAAATACAGATCAGCCTTTTGGTCGCGTGGGACTTCTATCAATCGTGTAGATAGGTCTCGATTAAGGCGGTGTGCTTCTAGCCCATGGCCTCCCAGAGCTTCGACACCAAAAGCCACAAATATGTACCCGCTCTGCACGGATGCATATCTGCGGCGTTTAACTCTTCAGCTCACTATTAGCACATATGCGTCCGCGATGAGAGTGCAGATCGCGTTTGTGCACGTGATCGTTAATTGTGTTGTTGTCTCACTCTGTTTATATAGGAGTTGTATGACTTGTATGAAATGGGTATATTTTCTTGGTATATTACGAGATAGTGATAGTGTTAGTTTTGCGGCTTTTTGGTATATCGATAAGTATATCGATAATTGAACCTACTTATGCAAAATGGAACCAACCCACATACTGACAGTTTTGAGAAAAAGCTGTTTTTATTAAAATTTTGCGTTCCAAAAAATATGTCTATATTGTGGAAAAAACATTTAGAATATTGTATATTATATTTTCTCGTTATAATTTTTATTGAGTCGATAGAAGGTGCATTTTGAAAGTCTTCTGCATCCTTAACCCAATTTTGGCATGTTTATGGATTGGTTCTGTTTTGCATAAGTAGGCCCAATTGTCTTAAGGGTTAAGGTCCTCTTGCCGCGCGGCAGCTACACCCGCTAACGGATCTATGTCTGGAAAATAGGACGTAGTAAGAGTGAGACGCAGATATCTGTATCTGTCTATACTAATATTGTAAAGGGGAACGATTTGTATTTTTATATGTTTGTGACGAATAAACTCAAAAACTACTGGACCGATTTCAAAAATTCTTTGACCATTCGAATGATACATTATCCCTGATTAATATAGGCTATATAAAAACTAGGGGTCCCTACTAAAACTTCAATAATGTAACCCATCAATCTAAACAACCAACTTTGCCAGGTGGTAGGGCATTTGCCCGACTGGATGGCTACCACTCCTGGTCTAGAATATGCCGCCATAACAACCTTGGGTTCTGCTCCGGTATTAGTGACCAGTCTCCCTTAAGAGAGCAGCAGCGCATTTGTAGCACCTTTAGTGTTGCAAATGTCCATAAGCGATGGTAACCCCTTTCCATCAAGTGGGCCGTCTGTCTGCTGCACTCATGCAATAAAAAAAAAACAAAATACTTGGCGCTGGAATAGGGTTCTACGATTTTGATGAAATTTATGAATTTAAAAATGAGAGAGACTCAGGGGGGCTAATTCGTACCAGCGTAATCCGAAAGTACAATAACTTTTAGAATTTTAGTCGGTCTATCTATTAGTGCATCCCGTGAAAATTACTGTACGGATTTAAATGAATCTCGACGCTGAGCCAGCTTATCTCCCGGGTCAACATATAGGATATTTAAAAAAAATGTGTAGTGTGTAACATCGGTGATTACCGCCGAGGCGCCATTGAGACTCGAACCGTAGGCGAGGGTCTTAAGAGAGCCGAGGACGGTAATCATCAATACACACGTGTATCATACGACGTTTTTCAACACACTTGTGAATAAAATAACAACAAAAACTCATTTTATTTAGTAGATAAAAAAAGTTATATATGAGTGAAAGTTTTATTTATTAAACACGTACGAGTTAAAATTATCTATTTAAATAAGAAGTTGCATGAAATGAGCAAGCAATAGGAACATTAATTTATTTGTTCTATAGAACACGATCTTTTTTTTTTGAATAAAAACTTTTTTAAGAACAAAGCAACTCAACCAATAAAAAAAAAAAAAAAAATCTATAACTCACTAGTGAGTTATAATGTTTTTTAATCACAGTTTGATTATGGGTGTCATTCTGTGCCTAATTGCGGTGACCATAGAGCCACTTTATGAGCAAGTGTGTTGAAAAGTATTTTACAGTATTGATAGCGCAAATAAAGTATCGCTGGCACTGCCAGGCAATGATATATTATGATCATCTTTAATATGATGACCACGAAGCTAATACTGATATTAGAGGGATCAACCGCATTTAGCCAATTTTGTTCAAAGTCGCAAAATCGAAAGGTCATACTTCTTCTTCAGCCATTCTCTGTCCACTGCTGGACGTAGGCCTCCCCAAGGACGCGCCACATATCCCGGTCTTCAGTCTTCGTCATCCAGCCCCTGCCGGCGATCTTGCGCAGGTTGTCAGTCCACCGGGCTGGCGGGCGTCCTACGCTACGTTTGACGAGACGTGGACTCCACTATGTCGGTTACCTTCGTTCTCTTACGGATGTCTTCATTTCTGATTTTATCCATAAGAAAGCGTTTAACATAGCTCGCTCCATAGCCCGTTGAGCGACTTTGAATTTGTGGACCAATCCCACAGTCAGTGTCACAGGTCTCAGCACCGTATATCATGATTGTTAGGACGAAAGAACATAACGAAATTCATCGACAATGGATGTCTCAATTTTATGTTTACATGAATCATTTTTGTTGAATCATCCATATTGAAACGTAGAAATGAATCGCCTTATATCAGATGTAATATATACTGTAGTATATAATATATATAGTAAAATGTTTATACTGTACCTACGTTAGAAGTCATTTGGAATAAGCCACTCATATATGGAACCCACGCTATCATAAATTTATTTTCAACACACTTTCTCATAAAGTGGCTCTATGGTCACCGCAATTAGGCACAGAATGACACCCATTATCAAATTGTGAGTAAAAAACATTATAACTCACTAGTGAGTTATAGATTTTTTATTTTTATTTTATTGGTTGAGTTGCTTTGTTCTTAAAAAAGTTTTTATTCAAAAAAAAAATATCGTTTTCTATAGAACAAATAAATTAATGTTCCTATTGCTTGCTCATATCATGCAACTTCTTATTTAAATAGATAATTGTAACTCGTACGTGTTTAATAAATAAAACTTTCACTCATATATAACTTTTTTTTATCTACTAAATAAAATGAGTTTTTGTTGTTATTTTATTCACAAGTGTGTTGAAAAACGTCGTATGATACACGTGTGTATTGATGATTACCGTCCTCGGCTCTCTTAAGACCCTCGCCTACGGCTCGAGTCTCAATGGCGCCTCGGCGGTAATCACCAATGTTACACACTAGTACCATAATGTACTAATATCGCATTGAAAGTGTGCAAAAGTGTTTTATTCGTCATTTATGTTACAGGAAAAAGATCCAGTACTCTAGTGATTCATATTTTGATCTTTGCAAAAAGTTTCACCTCTTGCCACTTAAAGACCGACGAGATATTGCTGACTTTTTACTTCTTCTAAAAATTATCACCTCTGATATTGATTGTCCAGATCTCCTAAGTAAGGTCCACTTTAATATTCTATCGAAGTCTCTACGATTTAATCAACCCATAAATTTATCTTTAAGTTTTACTAATTACAGACAAAACTCATTTCTAGTGCGAGCAAGCAATTATTTAAATAATGTAAGTAAATACGATGACATCGACCCATTTGTAATCAGTATTTCAGGAGCCGAAAACCAGTCATTGGCTTTCTTGTATTAATTATAGTTATCTAATCAAATGTATTTAGCTGTACGTTTTACAAAAAAAAAAAAAAAATTGCGAGGGTACTTCCGAATATTCTTTGATATAAAAGACAAAAGAGAGGGAGAAATCATCGCCGAGGGCAGAAGTAAATAATGGTGCACTGACATGGCGATCTAAGAATAGAAGGGCGCATTATATTGATGACATCCTAGGGATAAACGGTAAATCCTAAATATAGTTATAGAGGATAATAAAAGTATGCGACACTGACCGATAAATCGCCGCCGTAGAACGGATGGATGACAAAGGTCTCGTTGCCTATGTGGATGACGCCGGAGACGCCGTTGCAAGTGTGGAAAGCCGCTGAAGCACCCGGATAGTCCTTCACTGTTCCATGATAGTAGCAGTGCTCGATTTCCTGTGAATGAAACATGCTAATTTTAGTGTGTAGCTTCTAAGTCGTGGTAGCTTAGTGGCTAAGGCATTAAGTTTCATTCCTATAATGTGGATTTGAATACTGGCTGCGAAGCTAGATGCGAGATATTGAAAGTCAGAAATGAATAATTTCGTCTTAACCGCATCGGTATAACTATGAACAGTAAGAACTTAAAGCTTTCTAGCAAAAAAGAAACCGACTTCAAGGGTAAATAAAAGGCTGGTACTTGTAGTCGGTACATTTTGCAAAGTTGTTGTATTTAATATATCGTAGAAAATATTTATTATATGCATTTTAGTAGCTCTTGAAGTCTCTTTCTGTTTTACTAGAAAATAACAATCAAATGTATTCGAAACTATGATGATGATTCTAACGCAAACAAAGTCATCAAAATCGGTAGATAAACAAAAATTTTCTGCTATATCATCGGAACCGAAAGTTATGGTAATCGTAAAATATATTTAATAATCATCAAGATCGGTTCAGAAACTAAAAACCAAATAATAGCTGAACATACATTACAAAAAAAAATTCATTGTGTGTGGCAGTTCACACGCAGTATTGCAAAGTTGTTGTCCTTAATATATCGTAGAAAATAT
Source organism: Dendrolimus kikuchii (assembly GCA_019925095.2). Lineage (NCBI taxonomy): Eukaryota > Metazoa > Arthropoda > Insecta > Lepidoptera > Lasiocampidae > Dendrolimus > Dendrolimus kikuchii. Next base: position 2,806,657 of record CM034392.1, on the reverse strand, counting down.
TTATTATATGCATTTTAGTAGCTCTTGAAGTCTGTTTCTGTTTTGCTAGAAAACTTAATTTTTGAGTTTCTAGTTACGTATATGGTATTCAATAACAATCAAATGTATTCGAAACTATGATGATGAATCTAACGCAAACAAAATCATCAAAATCGGTACATAAACCAAAAAACTTATGACTGATTGCAAAATTTTCTGCTATATCATCGGAACCGAAAGTTATGGTAATCGTAAAGTATATTTAATAATCATCAAGATCGGTTCAGAAATTAAAAAAGCAAACAATGGCTGAACATATATTGCAAAAAAAATTATTGGGTGTGCAGTTCATACGCAGTAGAAGATAAAACTTCTGAGATTATACATACATACATACATACATAACTTCACGCCAGTTCCCTTGCGGCGTAGGCACGAACAACAGAGCGCCATTTAGGCTTATTCTTACACACCTCACTTGCTTCTTTGACATTCATAACTCTTGTCATGCACGCTCGTCTGTTCTTAAGGCTCCTAACATCACCTTCTGCTAGTACACGATCAATTATCTGAGAATATACTCCCAGATAATTCTTCCTTAACTTTTATTAATATAAATAAAAGACATTTAGCCTAAATTCGTAAATATTTTATGATTAAAAATAAACTTCTTAAATATCACTTTAAAATTTTCACAGTTTTAGTCTAAAAAATATTATTATCAGTTTTCTTTCGGTCCAAATTGGACCTATGTTTAATCATCGGTCTTATTGTCTCTCTAATCTGTGCTGCACAATAACTCGTATCTCATTCTCTCGCAGGCTCGGTGCTATAGATTTGTGTTCATCTCTTTTAAGTGTCGCTTTTTCGTTTCATCGAGTTTCAAATCACAACTATTCCAAAGAAGTTTCACTGCAAAAATCACGACGAATTCAGAACCTCTTCCTTTTTTTGAAATTGGGTAAAATGACATAGATGTGGATATAGGCTAAGATGTAAATTAAACCAAAGTTATTTTTCACCTACCCCATAAAACCACAAGCCATGACCCCACCAATTCGGACTTAACACCGCAGAAAACATCGTAAAACACAAATCCTTCAAGACATTAACATGCAGTAACATTCGCTGCGAATGGTATAAAAAAGTAATTGAATTAATTCGGTTATAAAACAGACCTTTGGCACTGGGACTTCTAACTGGACTTTCCCAATGGCGAAGGCCAGGACATGTCTGTTCCACGACACTTTTTTGTTTTGATGTGCAATAAATCTCGCCTATTAAGGCTGCTTCCATACTAGTCGGCACGAATTCGGCAAATACAAGTAAGTTCGGTATATACGCTTACGACATAAGGACGTCAAAGATATTGTTCTCACCAGTTCGACTCACCGAATCGAGCTGGTGATGTGTCGATGGGTAATAAATAATAATAATAATATATTTTTTTTTTATTGCAGGAGATCGGCAGACAGGCATACGGCCCACTCGATGGAAAGCGGTTACCATCGCCTATGGACATTTGCAACAGCAAACTTGCTACAAATACGCTGCTGCTCTCTTAAGGGAAACTGGAACCTGGTCACTAATGCCGAAACACAACTCAAGGTAGTCATGGTGACATACTTTAGACCAGGGGTGGTAGCCATCCAGTCGGGCAAATGCCCTACCACCTGGCTGTGGGTTGTTAAGTCGCCTCTTACGACAGGCCGCCCGGCCGCAGGAAATTGTATTATTTCTCCGTTCCTACACGGATAATTGTATAGGCACAGGATACTTGTGTATGTGTGCCTTTCATCTCTCTAGCCTTAATAGTTTTTGACACAATCAACAGACATACAAAGAGATATCGGAGTGTGATTTCATATTATAAATAGTTCGTTAGGGCCACGCGGCACTCGAACAGCACCCAATCGCCTCGCATGCGAGCTGTCGATGTACTGACGACAACCTGTGAACCACTCGGTGACAACCATCTGCTCGGTGTGATTCACGTATAGATCTAGTAACAATCGCTGATAGACTACTCGGCAATTCGTGGATAAAGCGATGGTCATTGATTGACAACAGGGCGTCAGATGTCTGGTTGCTCTAATCAACCATGACCCTTACTGTATTTGTTTACAGCCTAAAAATAGGAGAAATACTGGCCTTGAAGGTCAGCCCCCATTTATGACAATATTAATCGTTGTCGGAGCCAAAATTGAAAAATTTCAGTCGAAGCCGACGCTATAAATTGTGTCAGGCTCCAGTAGTCCGTCTTATTTAATTTGTCACGAGGCTGGAACGATGGAACGAAGATATTTCACGATTTATACTCGTTTATCAATATTAAGGTTGTAGCGTGCTTAATATAAAACGGCGCGGGAGGCGCCTCTGTGCCGTTTTTCCTCTCCCGCTCCTCGTACAATACGTCGGTACCAACGCTTGGGCCTGCAGCGAGTTAGAGTTGGGTAGGACATGATTTTAAAATGAGTTTGCAAGAGTAACATGACATTTTGTACTGAACCAGTACAATGTACCCCTTCAAATGAGGCGAGAAGATTTGTATGGTTTGTACCTTTGATTGTATGTTTGATGAGGCCGGTGAGGCGGTGACCGTCATTCCCTCATTTGTCCCAAACTAAATTTCTTGGGGGTAGGGTAAATAATAACTTCGACATTACTCATTGACACTTGACAGCATTGTACATACATACATACATAATTTCACGCCAGTTCCCTTGCGGGGTAGGCACGAACAACAGAGCGCCATTTAGGTGCATTCTTACACACCTCACTTGCTTCTTTGACATTCATAACTCTTGTCATGCACACTCGTCTGTTCTTAAGGCTCCTGACATCACCCTCCGCTAGTACACGATCAATTTGATCATGGAAGGTGTGTCGTGGCCTTTCACGACTTCTGCATCCATCCACTTTTGCATTGTATATCTGTTTAGTCATTCTTTCATCATGCATTCTTTCCATATGCCCGACAGCATTGTCTTCCGTGATAACGGCTACTGAAAAGTTGTCGAAACGTCGGAATAAAATTCCGTGTCAATAACCGTTAAAACGTAGTTTTCATTATAGTTCTAAATATGTATGTATGTATTGCTGTTGCTATATACATAATGATATATATATATATATGTATATATATATATATATATATATATGTATATATATATATATATATATATATATATATATATATATAATATTAATATGTATTGTTTATTCTCTATTTTTTATTCATTTTTACCGATTTCAAAAAAAGGAGGAGGTTCTCAATTCGTCAGGATCTTTTTTTTATGTATGTTCACAGATTACTCCGAGATTCCAGTAGTTTTCATTTTATGAACATTTTTTTATGAAAAAACTTCCATTCCGTTCCCTATGTACACCGATTACGCTGAGTTTTATGATCCGATTTACGTGATTCTTAATTAGTTTGATGCGGAATAGTTGCCATTTGGTCCCCTAAAAATTTAACATAGTTTGGCCCAGTAGTTTTCATTTTACGAACATTTTTTTGTTCCCGTTTCTTGGGACCTATATTTTTTAAGGAGCGCGGCACCTTTCGTAGGTCTACCCATACATAGCTAGACACTAACAAGTAACAAAAAAATAAAAAAGCAAAGTAAAACATAAAAATTACTATATTTTGAAAATTACTAAACACCGACTTTAAGATGTTTTAGATAATATATATTAATAATAATAGCTTTAGAAATAAGTTATTTTATACCTTTTACTTTTTTAGTTTTTGAAGTCGGTTGTTTTTAAACCAAGTTTTTTTTTTCTTTCAAATGTCCATAGGCGAGGGTAACCACTTTCATCAGGTAGACAGACCGTCTGCATGTCTGCCTCATTCCAGTAACAAATAATATACAAATTTCGTATCGCCATATTTACAGAAGTACCTTTTGCGGGTTTGATTGAAAAAAGCAACCCGAGAACTTGAAACATAATATTGTTGGCAGCGTAATCGAGACACGCGGCTTATTGCGAAATGAAATTTGAATAAAAATGTACGCAGGGTACAAGGCAAGTTGCCTAATGAACATTTATAACTCCCCTCTACTGTATAAAGTGGAGGTATAATGAAAAGAGTAATATAATTTCGTTTATGGTTCACTTGGATCTATTAGAATTATACTTATAGATAGATTAGTATTACTTATCTATCATCATCATCATCATCCGAGCGTTAATTCCCGGTTGCGTTCGGAGCGTTCACTCCGACGCCCAGGGTCCGCTTTCCTACTTTTTCTACTCCACTTCGCGCGGTCTTCAGCATCCCCCGTTTTGAGACCATTGGTACGCATGTCATCCTTCACAACGTCAAGCCAACATTTCTTGGGCCTTTCCCTTCGACCGGGACCTGGCGGAGGCGGCATGGCTAGACATTTGTTCCCCACATAATTAGCCGGTCTTCGTAAGACGTGGCCGTACCAACGTAAGCGACACTCTTGCAATTTGTCTGCTATGTCACGGACATGAAGACTGCCGCGGATGCGGGAGTTCCTGACTCGGTCTTTCCGCGTCACTCCACACATCCATAATACGTGAAGCAAAAACTTTGTACGAAAATTGCGTATTACTTATCTATCATCTATATATTAATACGTGAAGCAAAAACTTTGTACGAAAATTGCGCGAACGAAGCAGTATGAAATTTCGCGCACTTATAGTTTATATACAGAAGAAGCGACGAATGCTAATTTATAATTTTTCCAAAATTATGCATAAAAAATACATTAAATCAATATTTGCTCAGTACTAAGTGTATGTCTTTCAAGACCACGGGCCATAAAAATGGCCCGAACTTTTAGGGGGCTTCTGTGGAGCCATGGGAAGGCCAACACATAGAGGCCCCTTGACAAATTTAATGTAAATGTGGCGTGACACTGACCGGCGATTATCCCTGTCTACACCATATATTAATGCACGCAAGAACAAGCCCCGGCCAGTGTAGGACTATTGTGGGAAATGAGGACAAAAAGCACCGGGCTATTGGGAAGAACTACTAGTGGTTCAGTATTAATTATTATTATGTTTATAGTTTTATGTTTATGTAATTTATTACTATAATTCATACTATATGTATATATACATACACACACACACACACACACACACACACACACACACACACACACACACACACACACACACACACACACACACACACACACACACATATATATATATATATATATATATATATATATATATATTATATATATATATATATATATAGAAATATAGTTGGTATGAACTCTCTTTCGTACGGGGTGAAGGTAAGGAAAAGAATGCTCCGGTGGTTCGGGCATGTGGAAAGAATGCATGATGAAAGAATGACTAAACAGATATACAATGCAAAAGTGGATGGATGCAGAAGTCGTGGAAGGCCACGACACACCTTCCATGATCAAATTGATCGTGTACTAGCAGAAGGTGATGTCAGGAGCCTTAAGAACAGACGAGCGTACTTGACAAGACTTATGGATGTCAAAGAAGCAAGTGAGGTGTGTAAGAATAAGCGTAAATGGCGCTCTGTTGTTCGTGCCTCCCCGCAAGGGAACTGGCGCGAAGTTATGTATGTATATATATACAGACATATGCAAAATTCGTTCGTCCTAAAGTGCAGTTGAAAACCAGCATCAGGCATCTGTTGCCTGGCATTTGCTAAACTGCACCTATTTGGTACCATCGCGAGATTTTTTTTTGGTATATACTTACATTGTTTAATTCATCGCCATGTGTCTCACTATGTGAAAACCAAAACGTAGCTCACTATGTGTAAGAAAAACAAAAAAAAAAACTACGTGAAGACCAAAACGTTTTTTCTTTCTTTCATTCAGATCAGCAGAATATTTAATATGGCGAGCACACCATTGGCTGTAATAATAACATTTTAACCATCAAAACATTTCACAAATTATGTACATGTCCCGCTAACCACAAAATTCTCCGTCAAAACATCCAAAATTTAATTTGGTAGAAAACAAAACTTGTTCAACAAGTACAATAAAATGCTAAATTAACGACGCCTCGGTGCTCCGCCCGGCGGAGCCCTAAAAACGCAATAATAATAACTTCTTATAACAGTATACAATATTAGGTACGTAATCGTGTGACGACGGTACTCCAGTCTTGTTGTTTCGTGCTTACTTCAAGATGTATTCTTCAAAAAATCACAGAGAGGATGATTTACATTTTTTTATTGTATGAGTTCAGCAGACAGGCAGACGGCCTACCTGATGGAGAGCGGGCACCATCGTCTATGGACATTAGTAACACAAAAGTTGCAGGTACACCGCTGATATAGAAAGAAGAGTGAATTTGGAGAATAGTGTGAATGGAGCGTTAGGTAAACTTCTAGGCGCTAAGAACCTCAGCCAGAAGGCCCAGCTTGCCATACACAACGCGGTGCTGGTACCTACGCTCACGTATGGAAGCGAGAGTTGGGTATGGAAGAGAGAGCATGAAAGTAGAGTAAACGCGGTCGAGATGCGAGCACTGCGAGAAATCTGCGGAGTGATGCTCGCGGACCGCGTTCGTAATACCGAAGTAAGAAAGAGGAAAGGAATGCTCCGGTGGTTCGGGCATGTGGAAAGAATGCATGATGAAAGAATGACTAAACAGATATACAACGCAAAAGTGGATGGATGCAGAAGTCGTGGCCACGACATACCTTCCATGATCAAATTGATCGTGTACTAGCAGAAGGTGATGTCAGGAGCCTTAAGAACAGACGAGCGTGCGTGACAAGAGTTATGAATGTCAAAGAAGCAAGTGAGGTGTGTAAGAATAAGCCTAAATGGCGCTCTGTTGTCCGTGCCTACCCCGCAAGGGAACTGGCGTGAAGTTATGTATGTATGTAAAAGTTGCTAGCAATGTGCTGTCGCGCTCTAAAGGGAGACTGGAATCTGACCACTAATGCCGGGACACAACTCAAGGTTGTTATGGCGACATACACTAGGCCACGGGTGGTGACTATCCAGACGGGAAAAACCCTACCACCTTGCTGTGGGTTGTTTTATCGCTACTTACGACAGGCCGCCCGGCCGCATATAACTGTTTTGCCATTTAATAATAAATATAATAATTTGAGCTGAAGTAGTTTTCCAACAGAGGACCAAGGCCACTCTTAAGCTGCTGTAAGAAACTCTGCCAACGTAGTCGAGGGGTAGACAGCTACCGTCGCGTCTACGTCGCGGTCTACCGGCACGAACTGTTGTCATATACTTGTTTTGTGATTCTACTTTTATCCATTCTCTCTACATGCCCAAACCACCGCAACATTCCTTTTTATACTCATATTATTACATAGAACATTAGTAATGGGTTTTCATAGAATTTCAGCCTTCTTGTTTGTACGACAGTAATTGGGTACATTTTGTCTTATTTAAAGAAATATTAAGGCACTCCGACATTTAATTTTGTAGCATACATATTCTATTCTACCCACAAGAATCAGACATCCCTATACGATCAATCGCGTCGCTCAAGTTTCATCCTTCAAAATCTTGCAATTTTTTTTACAATCCGCCCAAGATGGATCTCGACCCCAGCCATTTCCCCCACACTAAATTAAACAAGGTGCTGGAATGGATTCAATCTAAAGTTCCTTCAATCCAATTTGAATTTCCACACCTTGCGAGACGGGGGATGACCTGGAAGTCACCCTTCATGTCCCCGATCGGCTATGCGTTGCGCACAATAGCAATTTGTTTCGATTTTCTGAATCAGGCACAAAATTCACATCCCTGTTTCTAAGGCCCTGTGCACACGGCGTCTTTTTACACGTATATGACGCGCGATAAAGCGTTTTATACAAGTTTATTTATTTTAAAAGAGCTTAAAACCGTTAAAATGTGGTTTTCTTATGTCAGTCAGTCGTGCTGCCAAACCTCTTATACTCTGAGACATGGTGTGCATACAGCCGCCACATCCGCACTCTGGACCGATTCCACCTTAAACGCCTTCGTACCATCATGAAGATCAGATGGTCCGATAGAGTGCGAAATACCGAAGTTCTTCGGCGAGCCAATGTTGGTGGCATTGAAGCCTACTTAATGCGTCGACAGCTTCGGTGGTGCGGTCACGTATCACGTATGGCGGAGGAAAGAGTGGCCAAGAGCAGCTTCTTTTCTGAACCGGAGGAGGGAAAGCGGAATCATGGCGGGCCCCTTCTTCGGTACAAGGATGTCCAAAAGCGACACATGAAAAGATGCAATATAGAGCCCTATCGATGGGAAAGTTTGGCATCACAGCGGCCAGAATGGCGCAGGATGGTGAACAGCCAAGTACGCGAGTTCGAGGTTCAGCGTATAGCTGACCTTGATACTAAACCCGACCAGTTAAAGACTTGCCAACGGCGTACTCACGTGCCCTCGCTGTGCACGGGGTTTCGCCGCCAAGATAGGCTACATAAGCCATCTTCGCACGCACCAGCTTCAATTATCTGACTAGGGGTCAAAGTGGTCGCCATGGCCGAAAACGGTCGGAACAATCATCATCATCATCATCAGTCGAGAAAGCTTAAAAAAATACTTTTTCATTCATTACCAAACATAGTCCAAAGAGTATATCTAAAAATACATCACAAAATAATCTTTGCGAAAGGTCTTGGCTATCTGAACGTATATCTAATTAAATATCACACGAATCCCAGTCTTTCTGGGCTTGGACGCGATTGCTGCTTCTGCGGTTTTTCCAAAGGTGAATAATACTGCCTTTTACTTTTAATCAATGCTCGTGCAAAAAGATAATTTAAACCACGGTTCACTGAGCACAGAGAAAAAACTAATGGGTTTTCCGAGCTCTACTTTTTGCTGTTTGTGCTGAACATGTAATGATTTATTTATGGTTTGTTACCCAAGTAGTTTAATAGTACATTATGGTACTAGTGTGTAACATTGGTGATTACCGCCGAGGCGCCATTGAGACTCGAGCCGTAGGCGAGGGTCTTAAGAGAGCCGAGGACGGTAATCATCAATACATACGACGTTTTTCAACACACTTGTGAATAAAATAACAACAAAAACTCATTTTGTTTAGTAGATAAAAAAAGTTATATATGAGTGAAAGTTTTATTTATTAAACACAAATGAGCAAGCAATAGAAACATTAATTTATTTGTTCTATAGAACACGATCTTTTTTTTTTAATAAAAACTTTTTTAAGAACATAGCAACTCAACTAATAAAATTTAAAAAACAGATCTATAACTCACTAGTGAGTTATAATGTTTTTTAGTCACAGTTTGATTATGGGTGTCATTCTGTGCCTAATTGCGGTGACCATAGAGCCACTTTATGAGCAAGTGTGTTGAAAAGATGTTTTATTGCTGGAGTAGCACAGACAGGCGGACGACCCATCTAATAAAATGTGGTTATCGTCGCCAATGGACATTTGCAACACCAAAGGTGCCCAGCATGTAACAGATACACTCTACATTAGTATAAGTTTATTATTAAAACTAGAATAAATTAATATAATAAGTTATTCGTAAGATACATGCACCACAACACAAAAATCAATAAATTTATGTCACACACAAGAACCAAAATAAATAATGCGCGTGTTAAATTCAAAAAATTAAATCTAGAAATTAAGTTGTAAAAACGGGTACGGAACTCGAGTCCGTAGAGTTGTTAATAATAATAATAAAAAAACACCAAAGGTGCTACAAATGCGCTGCTGCTCTCTTAAGGGAGACTGGAACCTGGTCACTAATTCCGGAACACAACACAAGGTTGTTATGGCGGCATACTCTAGACCAGGGATGGTTGCCATCCAGTCGAGCAAATACCCTACCACCTGGCTGTGGGTTGTTTAGTCGCCTCTTACGACAGGCCGCCCCAACGCAGGAAATTGTATCTCCGTTCCTGCACGCATAAAGATTATTATATTAGGTATGATATTAGAGATTAGTAATATCATACCACCCACAACACAATACAATTCTAAGAAATTCTAAATTAAATACTAAAGTTCATTAATGAACTACAATGTACACAAGACAACTCCACTCCAGTCATCAATTTTGAGTTGTTAACAAACAAATCACTTTAGAACATTTTAAACAAACAACCTTAGGACAGGCCGCAATCGAGTCGAAATCAATTTCGCATTACGAAATTCCCTGGGATTATAAAAGGGACTCCTGGGCGAAAATGCTTCGAGCTGTTGGCGATCAAATTAGTACTTCGCAGTAAATATTCGAATTGTAATTATAGGTACGTATATTGCGAGTTAAGAATATCTACTGATTTACCTACTATTCCTTTCCTTGCCTACTAGATAAGGAAAGGAATGCTCCGGTGGTTCGGGCATGTGGAAAGAATGCATGATGAAAGAATGACTAAACAGATATATAATGCAAAAGTGGATGGATGCAGAAGTCGTGGAAGGCCACGACACACCTTCCATGATCAAATTGATCGTGTACTAGCAGAAGGTGATGTCAGGAGCCTTAAGAACAGACGAGGGTGCATGACAAGAGTTATGAATGTCAAAAAAGCAAGTGAGGTGTGTAAGAATAAGCCTAAATGGCGCTCTGTTGTTCGTGCCTACCCCGCAAGGGAACTGGCGTGAAGTTATGTATGTATGTATGTATGTACCTACTAAAAGAACCGGCAATAAAATACTATATACTAGTGGTCATCCGTGGTCGAAATTCGACCATAATAATTAATGTCAAAGACTTCTATAATCACAGATTTCGCCAAGGCTACACTGTTAATTTGACTTGAACAATAAACAAAAGAGTATATATGCGTGTGTGTATGTCAAATACATGGTAGTGTGTGTAATGTTTTTTTATTGATTTAATGTATTTTTTATGCATAATTATAAAAAAAATATTAGCATTCGTCGCTTCTTTATATAAACTATAAGTGTGCGAAATTTCATACTCCTCCGTCCGCGCAATGTTCGTAAAAATGGGTGGAAAGTTTTTGCTTCACGTATTAATATATAGATATGCGAAGTCCCCTGACTATCTCAAAGAACGCTTTCAGTTCCTTAATTACATACTCCTCTATCTTGAGATCGAGGACACGAGATAGTGGAATCAGTATGAATGAATCTTCATTTGAAGACAGGGGACAGCTGTCTGATTTCACTATCTCATCGCCTCAACCCGACCTAAAGGCTGACAACGCGATGGCTGTACCCTGATATTGCAAACGCCTATAGGCGACGGAAACACTTTCCACAGCTTTGTGAACAGCTATGAATAACTTCGCAATACCAAAAAAGTAAGAGAATAGAAAATGCAAAGGAGGTATTGTAATAACAAAGATATCCAGAATTAACACTTGAATTTTATTTATGTTTAATTTAAAACAAGACGGATTATCGACAGCCGCCTCCGCCCGATCCTCAGAACCAATATTAACCCGAAAGAGTTTTCAGGATTTCAGAGTTTCCTTCGAACTCAATTAAAGCTGCGACATTTTGATTGTCTGCGTGAATAAGACGAGTTCAGATCAATAATATTGGTTGAGAGAACGAACCGAGAAAGGGGTGTCTCAGAATAATCGGTTTAAATTTATAAATATCTGATTTAGATCCTTTTGTCGGTAGACAAAAGTCGTGGTAGCGTATGCGCCCCAACTTAAAGGGCGCCGATTCAACTCCTGGGCGCAACGAATGCACTACTTCGGCAGTTTTTCAACATAACGTGCATCTAACCGCGCAGGAACGGAGAAAGAATACAATTTCCTGCGGCCAGGTGCCTGTCGTAAGAGGCGACTTAACAATCCACAGCCAGGTGATAGGGCATTTGCCCGACTGGATGGCTACCACCCCTGATCTAAAGTATGTCGCCATAACAACCTTGAGCTGTGTTCCGGCATTAGTGACCAGGTTCCAGTCTCCCGTAAGAGAGCAGCAGCGCATTTGTAGCACCTTTGGTGTTGCAAATGTCCATAGGCGATGGTAACCGTTTTCCATCAAGTGGGCCGTCTGCCCGTTTGCTGATCTCCTGCAATAAAAAAAATCAAAAGTTACAATTATCAAGTGCTAACAACGGTGAAGAAAACATCGTGATAAAACCTGCACATCGAGATAACCGATGTGTCAAACCTATCAAGCTGCCTTGGATAAGCGTGGCGGGTATACCGTCCGTTCCCCTATAGTGGATAGCCGGAGTCAATCAAGGGTAGCTTTATGGGCTGACCTTTATGTCGGCAGGGAAACGCACACTTGTACATTCTCAAGCTAAGCAAGTTACGCGTGAGTTATGGGTAATATATTATATAACGGATCACACTGGGGCCGAAGCCAGACACCCAGACCAGAGTATCTCACTAAATAACGGAAAATCAACGTGTAATGCAAAATTTCATAATGATGCTCAAGAATGGTTGGTTAAAGGATTAGGGATGCTCAAGACCTCACAAAGTTCTTTGTTTTTTTTATTACTGGAGCAGACAGACTCACGGCCCAATTGTAATGGAAAGTGGTTACCGTCGCCTATAAACATTTGCAACACTAAAAGTGCTACGAATGTGCTTCTGGACTCGTAGATGGGGCTGGAACATGGCCACTAATGCCGGAACACAACTCAAGATTGTTATGGTGGCATGCTCTAGACCAGGGGTGGTAGCCATCCAGATGGGCAAATGCCCTACCACCTGACAAGTGAAAAAGAAGAAGAGTAAAGCGGCGGCATGTTACATACGCTGCGCATGGCGAGACTCTAAGCCTAAGAAAACAAACCATAAGTTTTGAAATGGATCTTCCGAACGAAATGATGATAAGTTTACAGGGAAGGCCGTATTTTGTGCTATTTACTTAACAATCCTAAATAATTACAGCCAGGGCAACCCTACATCAAATAGAAGTTTCGTTCAACGTCGAACTGAAAATTGATTGATGTTTAATTGTAAACTCCCCAAGCTAAAACCTCTAATTAATTAAATTTCGAAAAACTTTTTTTCAATTTCGGTTCGATGTGAACGGAACAAATACTATGTATAGGTGAAACCAATTGGCAGAGAAATTAAAAAAAAATCTGTTATGATGCACATGTGTCGCTAAAGTGATAGTAGGTAGGTGACATATGACAAATGAAAGAAAAAACGTGGTCTGGATAATAATACGTACACGCTGTAAGACCACCTCCTGTATTTTTATCGTCTCCTGGAGAAGCCTTAGTAACTAGAAGAAAGGTGGCGGCAATTTTTATTTTTTATTTTTTTATTGCAGGAGTTCAGCAGACTGGCAGACGGCCCACTTGATGGAAAACGGTTACCATCGCCTATGGACATTTCCTACACCAAGGTGCTACAAATGCGCTGCTGTTCTCTTAAGGGAGACTGGAACCTGGTCACTAATGCTGGAACACAACTCAAGGTTGTTATGGCGGCATACTCTAGGCCAGGGGTGGTAGCCATCCAGTCGGGCAATTACCCTACCACTTGGCTGTGGGTTGTTAAGTCGCCTCTTATGACAGGCTGCCCGGCCGCAGGAAATTGTATTCTTTCTCCGTTCCTGCACGGATGAAAAGCAAGGGGAAAGCGAAATTGTTAGCATTCCAATAGTAGTCATATGTAAATCGACCTCAGCGCTAATGAGTTTCGGATAGGACGCCATATCCTCTTTCTGCGAGCGTGTCATGCTCACCAAGGAGGAGGTGGTGTGAGAGCGTGAGTGTAACAACTTGCTCCTCTTGCGCCAAAGGAGGACGTGTCGGCGTCGGAGGGCGACCTTAGACCTCCACCACCAAAATGAGGGCGGCGTTTCGTGCGTGCATACTTCTTCTCTCTTGGGTCGCGTTATAAACCACCCCACGCATAGAGAGTACAATGTCACCGGGCGCTTGTCTCCCCGCGGCAGTGGAAGAGACCGTAAGACCGTCGCTTGCCAGGGCTTGCAGAGCGGCACGGCCATACACCCCTGGCCCTAGCGTAAAGGCAAAGAGCTGACCCTTGACCGTGGTGTGGCAATAGTACTTCTTGTTTGCGGTGCTAGTGCCACCCCAACGTGGCGAATCCCACACTCCTCGTATAGACCTCAAACGGATCACCCCTCGTTAAAAAAAAGGAGGTACGGGTTACAGGGAATGTGAAGAATGGGATACAGTGGGCCACTGGAAGTATTGTTCATCGTAAAAAACACTTTTAACTCAAAGCTAACCGTTGTACGCCGATATTTAGTGAGAGCGTGGTATCACACCGATTAAGCGGGAGCAGCGAGCTGTAATCTTATTTATTTATTTAGGTTTATGGTTTGGCAGCTAGGCCTTTAAGCCAGATCTTAGATTACAATATAGTTTCTTCGTTTTCTTAAGCCTATGTATATATAGCTCAGCTGAACTGTAGCTTATCAACTGACGCCATTTAACGCAGTTTTTGTGACAACTCCAAAGGCCACATTTGACTATACAGTTCACATTTCTCACACAAACACGTAATTACTACTCAAAGACTATCAATATCCTACAACTACTGTTCATTTTAGAGTAATTTTACACATTTTTAGGAAACAAAATTGCGCAGCACAACATCTCCTTTCAGTCCCCGCTAAAAACTCTCGCGAGCTGTAATGAAAATAAGGATTTCAGCATGACTGTACCACATCTAGACTCCTTAGCACTACTATCTATCTATATACGGCCTCTGTGGTTGAGCGGGCTAAGCCTTTGCCGGCGTAACTCACTGCAACGCAGAGGTTCCGGGATCGATTCCTGGTATAGTAAATTTCGAAAACGTATTTTCTCCGTTATTTACTATGGTCTGGGTGTCTGGGATCGGCCCCAGAGTAGTTCGTTGTATATTACCTATAACACAAGCGTAACTTGCTTAATTTAAGGATATACAATGTGTGTGTTTGTCTGCCGATTATTATAATTATTATTATTATATATATAAAAGAAAGTCGTGTTAGTTACACTATTTATAACTCAAGAACGGCTGTACCGATTTGGCTGAAAATTGGTGGGGAGGTAGCTTAGAAGGAGACGGACATAGGGTACTTCTTATCCCGTTGTAATTGGTAGCTGGCGCTGAGATCGGGTCCTATAATCCTCCTAATCACCTGGAGCGATTTTGGTGATTTTGTTTTTGTGTGTTTGAGTGGGTTCCGGGATGGTTTAAATTCACAATTGGAACCGGTAGGTGGCGCTGGGATTGGGTCCTAGATTTCTATTTTTTCAGAGCAGGACAACGTCTGCCGGGGCCGCTAGTTGATATTAATAACATTGAAACTACATTGATACCTCCAATTCGGAAAAAAACGCCGACCCGCGTATCTATTCACCGGAAGAGCGCACAAAAATATTGTCGGAATCTTCATTTACAAAAGCCCCATAGTTATTGTGACATCATCCGCCATCTTGGCAAGATGGAAGATTAAAAATTCAACGTGCCCTCTATGGTTTTTTTTTTCTTTTCATTTTGACGTCTACGTTTTTAACTTTATTTTATCTGGGAGATACTTAATGTCGAATTTGTCTTATTCAATATCCATAAATAATTTTGAACTTCTGCCGCGGGAAGTGAAGGGAGAAGTATAAGGATGTGCTGTTACACTCAGAGACGTTAAAGGATTATTAACTTGAAGAGCAGTTAACGAGCGGACCGCGTTCGTAATACCGAAGTAAGAAAGAGAGTTGGTCTGAAAGAGAGTGTCGGGGTGAAGGTAAGGAAAGGAATGCTCCGGTGGTTCGGGCATGTGGAAAGAATGACTAACCAGATATACAATGCAAAAGTGGATGGATGCAGAAGTCGTGGAAGGCCACGACACACCTTCCATGATCAAATTGATCGTGTACTAGCAGAAGGTGATGTCAGACGGTGAGAACAGACGAGCGTGCATGACAAGAGTTATGAATGTCAAAGAAGCGAGTGAGGTGTGTAAGAATAAGCCTGAATGGCGCTCTGTTGATCGTGACTACCTCGCGAGGGAACTGGCGTGAAGCTATGTATGTATGTATGTAAGAGCAGTTAAATTGATTTTTAAATTTATAAAGGATAACGGAAATATTTGTCACTTTATATTGGTCTATCCTAAGGAAACGACGTCATTTATCGGGATAAAGAGTATCCCAAGAGTTGATACGGGATATAAGGTAGCTCTGTTAAGAGTTTCACGAAAATCCGTAAGGTAGTTTACACCTGATGCTCTAACAGACAGACACAAATTATAAAAATCGCCCTTTTCAAATCTGCTAGTTCGATAGCTCCCCTGATTTATCCTGTAGTTTTGTACAAACTAGACACACTCAATTACAATTATTATATTGTTACGAGTGCGAGGAATTCGAATTAAAATGCCGTTGGAATTATTATACAGTTTATTAGAACCATATAAACACAAGTCCAAACGTAATGCAAGAAGGTCGTAATTCAATAAAACGCGCAAAGTTCGTCACTTATTAGACTCCCGATTGTAGTACACAGGTATCGCTTCGCTGGTGGTTCTCGCTCGACTAACTCCTCCCTTAATCGTGCCATTGGTTTATACTGCACAGATGCAATATGTCCGCCCAGCCGCGTAACCGAATTTCCTAGAATCAGCTTGTACTTTAAATCCGTAACACCTGGCTAATGATTACAATACAACAATAGGCCGTATGCCAATAAGTAAACAAAAGAAGACGACTATAAAAGAATTTCAATGTTATTAGTTCAAATGCCGACGGGTAATAAATGTGCTTTGTTTCAGATATGCAGGTGGATTTTGTGTTTGTCGAGATCTGAGTTGTAACAATATTATAAATATACGTAGATAATTTAATTTTTATAATTTTGAATTTTTGCTGGTATTTACGCATGTTAAAAATTGTGCAAGCTTTGCGTTAATACGAGCCTTTATATTTAAGGTATTTAAAAGTATTATTTTGTTTTAAAACTTTCAGTTTTAGTTAGATTAGACCTTATTGAATAAAAAACTAAAAGTAGTAACGCTTTAAAATACCTTTTGCAACAAAAAAAAATTAGCTCCAAATGTCGCTTACGATAAAATAGCGATGAAGACTCCTCTTATATAATAGTTTTTTTTTGTTGCATAAATTCAGATAGTCGGCCCATATAGAGCCCAATTCTGCTACTACCATCGTCTCAATCGTAGGTTTGCCCGATTTCGCTATTCTGTTAGCTCCAATAGCGTGCACGTGGCAAGCCACTCTCAATATTTAAAAGCGAACACATGCGAAACAAATGTTTAAAATTTTGATAGCTTTTCAATATTCATTTCGGCTAATGCCTTCTGTTAATGTTAATACTATTTTTTTCTATTGTTATTCCGTCGAGATGATATCGAGAAGATATTGTGGATTTAGTAGATTACGAACTTTTATCACTACCGCAATGAAATCTTAATTTGAATATCTTCACAGCCAAGATATTGCAATAGCAGAATTAGACTCCTGATGGAGTGGTTATCAACGCCTATGGAATTTGTAACAGCAAAGGTGGTACCACTGTGCTGCCGCTCTCTAAAGGGAAACTGGAAGCTGGCCACGTTATGGCGACATACTCTAAACCAGTGATGGTAGCCATCCAGATGGGCAAATACCTTACAACCTGGCTGTGAGTTGTTTTGTCGTCTCTTACGACAGGCCTCCCCAATGCAGGAAATTGTATTATTTCTCTGTTAATTAATACATTAAACACAATTCAAAAATATTGAATTTTAATTTTATACCCGACCCGGAAGCTTGGCTTTCTTAATAATGACAAATTGTCGTAAATAAATTGTGTAGCCCAAGAGCCAGCGATATAGATTGATATCACCTATTTAAGATTCTATTTTCGTACGAAATGAATACCCCATGTACACCGGGCCAGTGTCACAGCCGCTTTTCTCTCTTTTTTCAACTTAAACATTGATAAATAAGGCTTTACCGTCGGCCTTTTATTAAAATTTAAGTCCGGATTAGGAATGGGAGAAACGGAATGTCACTGACGTCGTGTTTTGTGGGTCACTAACTTTTTATGAGCGCTGAACGAATATAACGAGCAATATTTTACCATCGGCTCCTGGCCCTGATTTATTGAGAATATTTGTCGTTAGTATATTATTGCGGGTATACCTGAGTTATTATTTGTGATGTGGTCCGTAGTGATTATTTCTTAGGGTTCTAAAGCAGTTTTATAAAAGCGAAAACTTTATTGTTACGAATTTGTAGGGTGTAAATTCGAAAATGGCGTTGGAATTATCACAAAGTTTATTAGAAGTAGGTACACACACGTAATTTGAGTAATCTATTGTTCGCGCTAATCTCTTCGTTCACGCTGTCGTAAGACTTCATAAAACCTTCTTTCCGCTGTTGGTATTTCATGCGAATTCTTGGAAGCCATTAAGCTGACCATTTAACGATTTCAAGAACCAGTGGGCGGCATGTTGCTAGGAGCTCATGTCTAATTTACAAATGAATCAGGGTCGGTCAGTCGGGAAATGCACCAGTCGTGTTCTAACTGCGAACGAGGCGTTACCTAGTCGCACTTTCGGAGCGGGTATCTTATAACGATGAACTTTGCGCGATTTATGTGATAAGGATTGTCTGCCCTACGGTTTGGTTTTGTTTTATTCGACTATTCTTTTAAGAACTGTGAATTACGTGTGTGGACCTCTAATGTGACTTTGTGATAATTCCAACAGCATTTTCGAATATACATCCTACTAAGCCCCTACAAATTCGTAACAATATGTAATTTTATTTTTTATTTTTATTGTTCTATAGGTTCGCGTTTGACCACAATCTTGCCCTATGTGGGGCGAAGATATGGTCTAGGATGCAGCACGCTTGCCTAGAAGGTACCTATTCACACGGAACTTAAAGACACCCAGGTTATATGTATCCGGAAAGACAGACTCAGGCAATGAGTTCCACTCCTTTGCGGTGCGTATGATGAAGCTAGATGTGGAAATCCACCATATATCGATGCCGCATGCCGGTTCGTCTGGTTGTCCGATGATGGAAGGGAGATGGCGGGATCAGATCGAAGAGCTCAGCTGCACACTCTCCAAAGTGAATCCGATAGAAAACCGATAAGCTGGCAACCCTGCGTCGATGTTCGAGACTTTGCATTTTGTCATCGAAAAGCTGGTCGTTGCCAACCAGCCTCCTGGCTCTCCGCTCAATCGACTCAAGTGCTTCGAGTTGATATTTGGCTGAGCCATTCCAAAGGTGAGAGCAGTACTCCATACATGCTAAATTAAATTTTGTATTTGTTTTATTTATTTAATCTATTTGTATAATATTTTGTTAAATTTAAGGTTAAACGTAATTACATAACGTTGAAACATTAGCAGTTATAATTAAAATTAAATAAATAATGAATTATTAAGAACAGTACGCACGTATATAAGTTTTAAAAAATTGCACGCCAAACCGGCAAAATACGTGATCATTATTAAAATAACAACACCTTTTATATGTTTGTCCAATAAATTATTTGATTTGTACCCTGAAAACTAATAATTGCATGCATACGCTGTTCCGTTATAAAAACCACAGTATTTTGTGTAACACAAAATTGGAACAATGCGCAACCTTTGTCATCAAAAAGCCAATTTCGTCAAAAAAGTCAAAGAAGAAACTAGAGTAGGCATGTCAGTCGGGGAATTCAGATATATAACGGTGAAAAAAGTGGAATGGGCTCAAAAGCCGGACGGTAGTCGACAAAAGGTAGAAAATTGGCATGTAGTACCAATTCGGACTTTATTGGATTTTTACGTACTACGCAGTTATTTTTTTTATAATGCATGAGCTCAGCAGACAGGCTTGTCCCGCATGGGAAACAGGCTTGATAGTATGAATACAGTATTTATAAATCAGTTATAAATTTAAACTTCTAATGAGCTCCTTTTCAATCTATATATTAATAGGTGAAGCAAAAACACAACAAACCTTTTTACGAAAATTGCGCGGACAGAGGAGTATGAAATTTCGCACACTTATAGTTTATATAGAGAAGGAGTGCAGAATGCTAATATGTTTCTAAAATTATGCATAAATACAATGAATCAATTTTAAAAAATCTGACACATGCTACCATGTATTTGACACACACACGCATATATACTCTTTTGTTTATTGTTAAAGTCAAATTAACAGTGTAGCCTTGGCGAAATATGTTATTATAGAAGTATACTTTTTGACAACAGAACCAGGTGGTAGGGGATTTGCCCGACTGGATGGCTACCACCCCTGATCTAAAGCATGTCGCCATAACAACCTTGAGTTGTGTTCCGGCATTAGTGACCAGGTTCCAGTCTCCCTTAAGAGAGCAGCAGCGCATTTGTAGCACCTTTGGTGTTGCAAATGTCCACAGGCGATGGTAACCGCTTTCCATCAAGTGGGCCGTCTGCCTGTATACTGAACTCCTGCAATAATAATAATAAAAAAAAGAACCTTAATAATGTTCAAACTTATAATTTAAATTAATTATTATGGTCGAATTTCGACCACTAGTTCCATCGGAGGGCATTCGTGCGAAGCAGTCGCAAATGCCCGTGCTCTTCTCGAAAATTGCAATTTTCCGCGCTTTTTCTCCCCCGAAAAGCGATAAATTGCGATAATAGTTGTGTAGTGACAGTGTACAGTGTTTTTTAGTTCGATTCCGGCGCGAATCAGTTGTTTTTCGACTGAGGTGAGTTTTTAAGCTCTATTCGCTTTGTTTTCGCGCGCTTCGGCGCATTACGCAATACTTAACGGTTATTTCGTGTTGTCAGACACACCGGTGCGCTTTCCTGGTCTTGGCGGGAGATAGGGCATCCAGTAATGGATGCCCCTGATTCCAAGTCGGCCCCTGGGCTTTCGGGTGCCCCTTGTAAAAGGGGACACGTGAAGGCCAAGGATGGTTGGCAGATGGCCGAGATCGGCGAAACGCGGCGGAAAAAAGTCCCGCCCAAATTATCAGCCCGACGCAGCAAGTCTGTTGCCGGGCCCCGCCCGCGGTGCCAGGCTGATGCCGTTATCACGGCGACAACCGAGGCACCTGAATCGCTAGGAAGGGCGGCGTCGGTGGTGGATCTCACCATAGACGCCCCCGAGGCTAGGAATAACGTGATGGGGCCACCTGCGGCACCCGTCACGCATAGGGCTCCGTCTGGCCGTGCGGCACGTAACAGTGCGGCACGCCCAGACATAGATAGGGAAGTGCTGCTCGCGGCAAACTCAGCTGTTTGCCTGGCTGTGAGTGCCGCGAGCACCATAGTCGAGTACGCATACATGGCGCCGTCGACCTCTGCGCGAGCTTCACCCGTGCACGGGGACGGCGCGTATGTACAGCACGAAGACATCCCACCGTCCGGTAGCGTCCCAGACTCGCTGGAGAACGCGCTCGACGGTGCGATTCGCGCGTTCAATTGTTCCCGCCCCAATTCGCCTGCCTGTAGCTTGGTCTATACGGCGGCCGGATCGGCGGCGGCAGAGAACGGGTGCCCCACGACGACGGTGTCGAATAGCGCATGGGCTTCACCCATGCCGACGACATCGGTCTGCGACATATCGGGTCGCAGCGTCGGGGACGGCCGCTCCACGACACCGGTTGCCGCGCGGGCTTCACTCGCGTCAACAACCGGGGTCGTGTGCAGGGACTCTGTAGGCGCGACAGCGGCGGCCCCTTCGTCTTCCTTCCCTACTGGGATGGGAGCCGCTGTCGCAATGTCGGCGCCTGTGGGTACAGCGGCTGCGGCGGCGGCGACGACGGCTACGTCCCCGTCTTCGGCAGCAGCGGCGGCGGCGGATTCGGCGTCTTCGTGCTTGTTGTTTCCAGCATCGATGCCATCGGCCTCGGGTTCGGCGACGCTGTCTACGTCTTCGGCGGCAACCGTGCCCATATCGTGTTCCCCCGTTTTTGTGGCCAGATCGAGGTCGCGCTTTTGGGACCGGTCCCAAAGCAGCGACGCCGACTCGGCCGCTACGTCGGGTGCCTCCACCCCAGCGCGCGCGCGCTCGCCTTTGCGCCCCGCGGGGGGCGCAACCGCGTCGGTACTCGCGGGTGCGGAGGCCTTCCTCCGCACCGAGGGGGGGGAAAAAGGGCGTAAGGCGCGCAAGGCCACCGCCGCCAAACTGGCCGCGGCTAGCCAGTGCGCCGCCCTCGTAGGGGACGTCTCGTCCTTCGGCCCAGGGGAGCTCCGCCTCGCGGCGAGCGCCCAAGTGGCCGAAATCCTTCAAATTGCCCAGACGTCGGGCAATCTGAAGGGGGGCTACGTGCGTCGGCTGAAGGATGCCGCGAACAGGTTGTCGGACATTGTCGACACCCTGGCCACGCGGAATCCGGAAACCGAGGCATGGAGGCTCGGAAACGAAAATGCGCGTTTGCGCATGGAATTGAACTCATTGCGGGGGGAAAATCTTTCCTACCGTAAGGAGTTTGAGGAAATGCGCAAGGCCCTAAAGGCCTCCGCTCCGGCTGTGGAGCCGGCGCCCGCTGTTGTGGCGACGCCGCCCCCCGTACCCGTCAAGCGGAAGGCCCGGGCTGTCGCGGCGGAGGTGGCGGCGATTCCGGAACCGCCCGCCGCGCTCGCTGCGGCTAAAAAACCGCGTCCGGCCCCTGCTGCGGTAGCAGGGCCAAAACCGGTTCCCGTCGACGGGACGGAATCGGCCGCGGCGCCCGCCGACGGGGCGGCGCCGACGTCCATCCCGATCGGGCCCGGCGGCGGGGAGTTCGATGCGTTTTTGCGAGTCGTGCTCGACGCCGTCGCGCCGTTCGTTCGCGCGCAATTTGCCGCGATTGAGGACCGGCTGAACCCCGCGCCGACCCTCCGTCCGCCGCTCGCGGCCGACCGAGGTAAGGCGCCGGCGCCCAGACCGGCGCCTCGCGACCAGGCCACCGGAAGGCCAAGACCAGTCACGGCTGCCGCCGCCGTCCGGCGAGGTCTGGGGGAAGCAAGTACCCCGGTCCCGGTGGAGGTGGTGGCGGCCCCGGCCGTCGGGGGGGCAGGCTCCCCACTGCCACCGGCCCCCCAAAAAAAGAAGCACAGCGGGGGCGTGAAGCGGACGCTCAGAAAGCAGCGGAGGGCGGCGCGCGCCGCCGCCGCTGCTTCAGCGGCCTCCGCTACGGTGCCCGCGCCTGTGGTGCCGGCCCCCAGGCAGCGGGCGGCGCTCGCGGCCGCGACACCGGTCGTCGCGGCGCCCGTCGTCCGCGCTCGCGGCACGCACGTCGCGCCGCCACTGGCGCCCGTGGCCCCCACCCCCGCCCCGGAGGGGGGGGCGTGGACCACGGTCGTCAAGCGGAAAAAGGGTAAAGGGGCGAGGGCCGACGGGCCCCCTCCCCTCCCCCAGGCGCAAGCTGCTCCCCTGCCGACGGGGCGGGGGCAGCAACAGCGGAAACAGGCTGCAAAGCCTGCGGTCGTATTCCGCGAGCCGAAGTCGGCCGCAGTTATCATTAAACTGCTGCCGGCAGCGGCCGCGAAGGGTGTCGGTTATCGCGAGGTCTTTGCAAAGGCCTCGACGGTGGTCGACATCGCGGCCATGGGCCTCCGCGAGGGGCTGAAGGTGGTGCGGACCGTCAGGGACGCGCGTCTCCTCGAGTTCCAGCCGGGACCCGAGAGCGCGGCCAAGGCGGACCGCGTCGCCGAGGCTCTGCGCGGAGCCCTTGTAGGGATGGCTGAGGTCGTCCGCCCCGTAAAGCGTGGGGAGCTTTACGTCTCTGGGCTGGACGAATCAGTCACGGTCGATGGGCTGCGTGACGCGATCGCGCGCGCCGGCAATTGCCGGCGCGACGACGTGCGCACGAAGCACATCGGTGCAGGACCGGGCGGTTTGGGCGCATCATACGTGATGTGCCCCGTCGCTGCTGCCAAAGCCATCGTCGAGCTGGGCTACCTCGTGGTAGGCTTCACCTCGGCGAGGGTGGAGGCACTGGAAGCCAGACCGATACGTTGTTACCGGTGTTACAACGTCGGCCATGGCGCCCAGACCTGTCCGGACACGTGCCCGGACCGGACCAACTTGTGTCTCCGCTGCGGTAAGAGCGGACACAAGATGCCGGACTGCACGGCCCGGAACCCCCACTGCGCGGCGTGCGCGGCGGGGGGACTCAACGCTGCCCACCCCACGTTGGCGAGGTTCTGCCAGCCTCCCTACGTGAAGGGCAAATTCGTCCATCCGAGGACGAAACAACGCACGGGTGTTACGGGAGTACGCGCAATGGACACCTCCAATGCCTAGTACGCCCGTAACAATACTATTTCAGGCGAACGTAAACCACTCCCCCACCGCTCAGGATTTGTGCCTGCAGGCGATGGCGGAGTGGCAAGCGAACTTGGCCGTAATAAGCGAACCTTATTACGTGCCGCCTTGCGGCAATTGGGTGGGCGACCTCGATGACGTGGTAGCGGTGGTGGCCAGAGCCGGTTCTGGCACACCGCTTACATGTCTCGAAAGAGGAAAGGGCTATGCGGTGGCGGAGAGCGGGAGTATCGTCGTCATAGGCGTTTACTTTTCGCGCAACCGCCCCCTGGCGGAGTTCGAGCTTCACTTGGACGCCATCAGGGCTGCCATAGGCAGATTGTCGCCTAAAACGATCTTCGTAATGGGCGACTTTAACGCAAAGCACTGTTCCTGGGGAAATGCGTTCACGGAACCTAGGGGCCGGACGGTTGAGGAATGGGCTCTTCAATCCGGCCTGACCATATTGAACCAGGGATCGGTCCAGACCTGCGTGCGCGCGCGGGGTGGATCGGTCATCGACCTGTCATTCGCCACTCATGCGGCCGCCCGCAGAGTTGTCGGATGGAGGGTGCTGGAGGAGGTGGAGTCGCTCTCTGATCATCGGTACATCAGATTTGAGCTTACCCCCTCCTCCGGTCCGAGCCCTGTTCATCGCCCCCCTCTCCTCCCGCGTTGGGCCCTTACCAAGCTCGATCCGGAGCAGGCCGAGGAGTGGGCACTCACGGAAAGCTGGGCCTACCCAGTCGAATTCGAGAACCTGGAGTCGCAGGCAGAGCACATGCGCAAGACCCTGACGAGGGTTTGCGACGCGGCGATGCCTCGCGTCTCCAAGCGGCAGCCTCCGTGCAAGCAGGTCCACTGGTGGACCGAGGAGCTGGGCGAGATGCGAAAGGCAGTTCGCATCATCAGCCACAGGCTCAAACGCTGCAGGGCGCGCCGTCCTCCGGACTACGTCGCGGAAAATGGACTCGTGGGAGAGTTTAGGGAGGCCAGAAAGGCCCTTTCGATTGCAATACTGCAAGCGAAAGCCCGGGCTCGGGCCGAGCTCCTCGAGACGCTCGATCGGGATCCTTGGGGGCGTCCGTACCGTGGGGCCCGCAACACGTTGCGGCCTTGCACATCCACGGTCACGGAAACGCTCGAACCCGAGGTGCTCCGGTCGGTTATCGACGGGCTCTTCCCGGATCCGGGAAACTTCACTCCCCCCAGTATGGGTCCACCCGTTCCCGACACCCCCACGGACGAGGAGCCTCACTTCATCTCCGAGGGGGAACTAGACGTTGCCCTGGACCGGCTCCGGGGCAGGAAGACGGCACCGGGACCCGACGGGGTTCCAGGTCGACTCCTCTTCCTGGCCGCTAAACATCTACGCGGCCAGCTGCGGGAACTGTTCGAAGCCTGTATTCGCGCAGGTCGGTTCCCGTCGCAATGGAAGGAGGGTCGTTTGTGCCTGATTCCCAAGGGAGGTCGGCCTCCCAACGATCCGTCCGCCTTCAGGCCCATAGTGCTGCTGAACGAGGTCGCTAAGGTCTTCGAAAAGATCTTGGCGGAGCGGCTCGTGAAGCATCTCGACGCTGTGGAGCCGGGGCTTTCAGAAACGCAGTTCGGGTTTCGGCGGAGGCGCTCCACGATGGACGCCTTCGAGACGCTGCGAACGTCAACGGACGAAGCCGTCCAAGCGAAGGATGTCGTTCTTGCGGTGTCGCTAGACATAGCGAACGCCTTTAACAGCCTCCCTCATGAGACGATCAGGGAGGGGCTCCGCGCGCATGGAGTCCCCCCGTACCTCACGAGGCTGTTGGGCGCGTACCTGCAGGATCGACATATCCTTTGGGAGGGCGGTGAGTCCGGCAATCCCGAGTTAGGTCGTCGACGCGTCGCGTGCGGCGTTCCACAGGGGTCGGTCCTCGGGCCGATTCTTTGGAACGTAGGTTATGACTGGATCCTTCGGGTTCCGGTCCTGCCCGGGGTAGGGCTGATCTGCTTTGCGGACGACACCCTACTCACGGCACGCGCTGCGTCATTTGCGGAATCCGTGGACGTCGCCAACGCCGGGTTGGCGATTGTCGTAGATCGAATAGCTAGGCTGGGCTTGAGGGTCTCCCCCGCGAAAACGGAGGCCATCATGTTCCATAGGAAATTTCGCAATCCCCCCGCGGACTTGACCGTTTCGGTCCAAGGGGTGGCCATTAGAGTAGGGCCCCAGATGAAATATCTGGGGCTAGTTCTCGATGGGAAATGGCTGTTCAAAGCGCACTTTGAGCAGCTAGTTCCCAAACTCGTCAAATCCGCGGGCGCACTCTCGAGGCTGCTTCCCAACGTAGGGGGCCCGGGAGGTGCGACGCGGAAACTTTACTCTGGCATCCTGAGGAGTATGGCACTGTACGGTGCACCCGTCTGGTCCATTGCACTTCACCGCCACAACAGAACCCTGCTGCATCGGGCGCAGCAGGTTCTGGCCGTGAGGACCATACGGGGGTATCGCACAGTGTCGCGGACGGCGGCCACCCTCCTGGCAGGCGATCCGCCCTGGCATCTCCAGGCGGACGTCCTGACAGTGGTGCGCCGCACCCGGCAGGATGCCCTAGCTAGAGGCCTGACCTTCTGTCAGGTCGAAATCGAGGCGATCAGGAAGCGGGAAACCGCCTCCATGATCGCCATCTGGTCTCAAGAGCTCGACAACCCTGCGGCCTATGGCGGCTACACGGTGGATGCAATCAGGCCACAGCTGACGGAATGGGTCAACCGCACCAGCGGCACCCTGACCTTCAGGACGACACAGATACTTACCGGACACGGATGTTTCGATAAGTATCTGTGTCGCATTGTGGGCTGCTTGCCTTCCCCGGACTGCCGCCAGTGCGGCGCGCTCGACACGGCGTTACACACGCTAGTCGAGTGCGCCGCATGGGCGCCGCAGCGTTTCGAACTTGAGACGCACGTAGGTCCAGTCGACTCGCTCTGCGACTTGGTCAAGGCCATGTTGCAGAGCAGCGACAATTGGGGGGCTGCGGTTACTTTTTGCGAGACAGTAATGTCACTCAAGGAGGCCGCAGAACGAGACAGGGAGAGAAGTCCTGCAGCGCGTGCCAATGCGTCTTCTCGAGGTCGCCGGCCTTCAGCTGGCACCCGGAGAGGCAGGTACGCGCATTACTTCCCTCCCTGAGTTAGGTTCCGTTTACCGCGGGGGGCCTTTAGCTTGCTAGGAGAGCAAAGGACCTTCTACCCCCGCACAACGAAGTGGGGTGTGTTCTCCCAGGGCACACTCCAGGCACTTTATTGCGCTGGATCGGCTGGGCGTAACTATGTTCTAAATCTCAGCCTTTCCAACACATACAAAGCGCAGGGTCGTCAGGGAGGAGGGGGTTTTTAGTGGGTATTGGGGTTGCTCGCCCGTGCAGCAACGCTCGGAGTCTTCCACACTATTCTGTGACGTCGATCGCGGACGGAGCGCTGCCAAGAGCATACTATTGCTGCAGTGTTATCGCCCCCGACCGACGCGTGTCGTTCCCCTAGCAATGACCCAGTTTGTGCGTAGGAGTATGAAATTTCGCACACTTATAGTTTATATAGAGGAGGAGTGCAGAATACTAATATTTAAAAAAATATGCATTAAAAAAACATTACACACACTATCATGTATTTGACACACACGCATATATACTCTTTTGTTTATTGTAACAGTCAAATTAACAGTGTAGCCTTGGCGAAATCTGTGATTATAAAAGTATAGTCTTTGACAAGAGAACCTTAATAATGTTCAAAATTATAATTTTAATTAATTATTATATTCGAATTTCGACCACTGGGCCACCGCCAGTAATATTAAATGCTCATTGGTTATTCTTTCTTCTGTGAAGGTGATGTTACTGCCTGGCACTAATGGCGACCACTAGTTATTATTATTTGACAGCTCAAAACTAATTTACTTACTGTTCTGACGTCGCTTTCAGCACCATTAGCGAGGTATTGTGTTTGCTTGAGATTAGGCGCTAGCAGTTGTCTGTGAACAAAGAAGAATAAGCATCAAAAATCGCAAGAAGAAGTTGATATCAAGAAAATTATCTTCTGTTTATATTTTATAAGTTTTTAACGGACTTCAAAAAAGAGGTACACGAGTTACAGGACTCGAATTAAATGCCGTTGGAATTACTATAGAATTTATTAGAACTATACAAACACGTATAACACAGGTACAAATATAACTGAACATAATCGGTCCAAACATAATGCACGATTCAATAACACGCGCAAAGTCGGTCACTAAATAGATTATCTAATGTACACAAGTCTTGCCTCGCTCGATTGTCGATCTCTCCATTGAGCCATTGCTTTATACTGCACCGATACAATATGACTGCCCGCCCGCGTAGATAGAATTTCTTAAAATCAGTTCGATACACCTGTCTAATGACTGCCATAAACGATTACAATACATGATGGACTGATTTTCTAATTATAAATTTTAAACACGAAGTAAACAAAAGTAGACAGTCATAAATAGTTTCAATGTTATTAGCTCAAACGCCGGCAGGTAATAAATGTGCTTTGTCTACAGGTATGCAGGTGGCCAAATTGTAACAGTATGTTCGTTACTCGACTTCTTCGTCAATTGTGAACTGATTATAAAAAAAATCTTTTAATCGAAATATTATAATCGCGAATTGGTCTCATTGTTACCATATCAGAATCTGATGAGTGGATTCCAAGAAATTAGAGAAACTCGCGAAAATTGTTAACCAACCTCTTCGTAACACGATATTTCCGTCAATTGTAAACCGATTTTCAAATTGTTTTCTTTAATCGTAAGTGTAAAATTCCAGCATAGCTGTACTACTGAATTTCCAACCTCATTTGTTGGAAGTTCAGCGTACCTCTTAAATTTAACCATAGAAATGTATGAAATATTTTATATGTCCTACTATTGTTGCTTTCCTGTTAAATAAATTCTTTATCTCTACTTTCTGTCATAAAGGCGGTCCAATTATGATTAAAATAATGATTTAATAACATATAACATAAATCGTCGTGCTATCAGCGCGTCGATTGTCATCAGCTGGGTGTTAACTCCCACTGCCTTCACGCAAAAGTTCCTAAGAACGCTTTTCCTGCGAACTTTAGGAATATGAAATGAGCACCCACAGGCGAGGCTTTTCCATAGCAGTTTTTTTTTATTGCAGGAGATCAGCAGACGGCCCACTTGATGGAAAGCGGTTACCATTGCTTATGGACATTTGCAACAGCAAAGTTGCTACAAACGCGCTGCTGCTCTCTTAATGGAGACTGGAACCTGGTGACTAATGCCGGCACACAACTCAAGGTTGTTATGGCGACATACTTTAGACCAGGGGTGGTAGCCATCCAGTCGGGAAAATGCGCTACCACCTGGCTGTGGGTTGTTTTGTCGCCTCTTACGACAGGCCGCCCGGCCGCAGGAAATTGTATTCT
The DNA here is from genome assembly GCA_019925095.2 of Dendrolimus kikuchii. NCBI lineage: Eukaryota > Metazoa > Arthropoda > Insecta > Lepidoptera > Lasiocampidae > Dendrolimus > Dendrolimus kikuchii. The sequence continues at coordinate 2,777,097 of CM034392.1, read as the reverse complement.
TTCTCCGTTCCTGCACGGATAAGTTGTCGGGTTTGGCTACATTCCTCTTGTTACTCACAACGACCACACTCATAACCGCGATTTTACCCGTTCCACTTGTTTGCGGACGTTACAATCATAAGCTCAAGTGGAACGGATTATGGAGCGTTGATGTCATTAACGACGAAACACACAAATGTCATTTCAAATTCAATAGTTTTTGTTCAAAATAAGTCCCACTGGAGAACACTTTTTGAAGGTCATACATATAATTTAAAATTTAATTTTACTAACTAGAACGGGTTGAAATAGGGGATTAATGTTTGTATGGGGGACCAATCATTTTTCAAGTTTATAGATATAAAAATTCATAATCTATAAAAAATGCGATAGTAACTCCATCTGTCTGTATGAATACCGAAAATGGACATAGATACTATTCATCCCGGTAGATGGGATAGTTTGCGATATAACATGAAGTAAATCTTCCGAGGGCAAATATCATCGACATAAAAATACAATGCAATGTAACCTGTATTATTAACGCCTGCTCTTTAAACAAGAGATACGCACTAGAGTTTGACACACGAGGTAAACTCCAGTTTAGAATATTTCTCAGTAACTCGATCATGTATTGCTATTATACGAACAAAAAAATATTGTACACGTAATGGCAGCACCACACTTGGCTTAGTGTAGTATCAGCAAATATCACAAACATGCCATCTACACATGGCCTGAATGAGCAAATAATTCAAACATATATTTGAACGTGAAACGGTTCGATATGAACGCGTTGACAGGAGCATCTGCTTATTTTTACTTTAATGCAACATGTCAATACTTGTTATATTTAAACAAGTATAAAAGTTGCTAAAAGACAGCAAAGAAGACGCTGGTAGATGCTCACAAGTTTACCAAAATTAAAAATAAAGTTGATTAAAAAAGTTAATTTTAAAAGTTTTAAACGCGTTAACGCAATGATGTTAGTGAGCGAATCAAGCATCCCAGTGGATCTCCCCTACATAATCGTAAAATAAAAAATGTACGGAAACTAGCGCCACCAAGTGATCCAGGAACATCAAAAATTATGTTTAATCCACTTAACTTCACTTAAGATGGCGCTGTGCAATGTCGTTGATTAAATACACAGCGCTGACGAGATCTTAAGAGCATAAAAGAAACCACAAGTTATTGTCATATTTGGTGGGTCTCGCGCACTTTTACATGGAGTTTTATGTGAACCATTTTTTACTTTTGGCATAAATTACATACATATATACATAACTTTACGCCAGTTCCCTTGCGGGGTAGGCACGAACAACAAAGCGCCATTTAGGCCCATTCTTACACACCTCACTTGCTTCTTTGACATTCATAACTCTTGTCATGCACGCTCGTCTGTTCTTAAGGCTCCTGACATCAACCCCTGCTAGTACACGATCAAATTATAGTGTTATATATAAGTTTTTTAAACTAATTTTCTTCTGTCTTTCCCTTTAATCCAATTTAAAACAAGTTATAACTTATTAATACCATCTAGTGGAATTTATAGAATTATCGATTATAGCGCCATCTATCGGACATGGTCCATGATATTTTGATATTTTATTCCAGAGAGGCTCATATATTTTATATATAGTGTATATTATATATGGAAGTAAGTGGGGAAGGTCGCGCCAAATATTCGGCTTATTTGATACCTTTGGTGTGTTATTAAAAACCGACAGTGGATGTAAATGCGCTTTTGATATCGACGTCATTTGCCTAATTTTTACAAATAAAGGAAATACAACGAATCTCCTCTGCACATGGCTGTTTTTGGGCATAATAATCAAATACAGGCTAAAGTGAAGCGCCGCCATGTTTGGCGAAATTACCTACTTGCGTTCACTTCGGCCGATTACTTTCGGGCGCAGTTTTCGGTTAAAATTTGTTGTTAGCGCTAAAGCAAGAAACTTTAGCGCTTCCTGGCCCGCAATTTCGGTAATTCACTCGCGTTTATTGCCACTGTTTAGTTGTTGATGCGTTTGATATTGTTTTCTGAAAGTTTCCGTTTGATTTCGTGCTCGTTTGCACACGATTTCTGCGTTATTCCGTTGTTTTATTGAAATTTTAAGTACTTAGTTTTTGGCGGGAGCTTAAGACAAAATAACTCACTGCCAGGTGCCTACGACCTATAAGAGAAACGTGATTGGTGAGTGGAATAGAGGGAGCGGATAGAGACGAGACGAGATCTCCTGATGTGTACGTTAGGGGCAATTTGATTAATCGGGCATTATTAATATAGACCGATCATTATGACGGCCTCTGTGGTTGAGCGGGCTAAGCCTTTGCCGGCCTTTATTTTTTTTTTTGGCCAGGGGACATCCGTTTGAGGACTAAGCCGCGACAGGCACAGAAGCCTGGGGGGTTGTTCGCGACCTGTGTGAGTGTGTGGGATTCGCCAGATCGGGGGTGGCACCAGCGTGCCCAGTCAGTACTGGTGCCACGCTATTGCCACTCCCCAGTTAGGGATACCCACTAAAACCCCTGGGTGTTCCGTCCTGCGCTTTATGCCAGGGCTACGGGGAATTGGGCTTCCCGTCTCACTCACTGGGCCTCTTCAAATGCCGGGGGACTACCCCCCCGGCAACGTCATGGTCAAATCCGGCGTGGGGCGGTTCGTAACGCGCCCCACGGGAGGAGAGATAAGCGCGCGCGGAACACTCGCGCTCTTATCTCGACGGCATGTGCGGGTGAGTGAGAACCCCTATACCCCAAGGGGCCCCACCCGCGCCGAGCCTTTGTCAGCCTACCTCGCTGCAACGCAGAGCCTCCGGTTTCGATTCCTGGTATAGTGAATTTCGGAAAATGTCTTTTCTCCGTTATTTACAATGGTCTGGGTGTCGAGGATCGGCCCCAGAGTAGTCCGTTGTATATTACCATAACACAAGCGTAACTTTCTTAATTTGGGGATGTACAATGTGTGTGTTTGTCTGCCGATTATTATTATATATTATTTAATAAAAAGTCAGGGTGTGAAAATATATATTATAAATAATGACCAAGAGCATTAATTACTTTGGCCGGCCCATATTAATAATGCCCGACGGCCCGTAGTCCATTTAAAAAATCATGGTTTGAAGTAACTTGAATTTATCACTTGGAACGGGCAGTATGAATACTTCCCTACTTCTAGCCGGACAATGTGATAAATTCAGTTACCTTTCCATAAGAATTATATAAGTTTAATTCATTTTGCAGGAACGGCGAAAGGATAAAATTCCCTGCGGCCGGGCGGCCTGTCGTAAGAGGCGACAAAACTACCCACAGCTAGATGGTAGGGTATTTACCCGTCTGGATGACTACCACCTTTGTCTAGAGTATGTCGCCATATCAATCTTGAGTAGTGTTCCGGCATTAGTGGCTGGGTTCCAGTCTCCCTTTAGAGACCGGCAGCCATAGGTAGTAAGTTCGGTGTTACAAATTATCCATAGGCGATGGTAACCGATTCCCATCAGGTGGGCCGTCTGCCTGGCTGCTGAATTCATGTAATAAAAAAAATAAGTAGCTGACAATTTCATCTCTAATTTTATGTGAACAAATCAGACAAGTGCTATTAGTTTACGCGTTATAAAAGGTTTCTTAAAGCTAATTAATGGCACAGTGGTCGTTACTTAGCCACGGTAGACGCATATCTCAAAAAAGTTCAACACAAACAAAAGCGCAGGGTCGTCAGGGAGGAGGAGGGGGTTTTTAGTGGGTATTGGGGTTGCTCGCTCGTGCAGCAACGCTCGGAGTCTTCCACACTATTCTGTGACGTCGATCGCGGACGGGGCACTGCCAAGAGCATACTATTGCTGCAGTGTTATCGCCCCCGACCGACGCGTGTCGTTCCCCTAGCAACGACCCAGTTTGTGCGTAAATCGGTTAAGCATTTTCCCTCGCCTCAAAACAAAATATATATATATATATATATATCTCAAAAAAGACTCACAAACCACAGTCAAAACAATAAACAACTAATTTAAAAATAGGATAATTTACAAAGCCTAGTTAGGGATTTCCGGAACGCTTCTCTTTGAACCAAACGTATACGGAATGCGGTCCGCAAACCGTTAAATGCGCTGCGATGCATGCGACCGTACAGTGGATTGTCGGAATGCACGCATCGCTTTGTCTCTAGTTTGGAGTATGTAGTTAGATATCATCAGGCTCATGATGCTTGAAAGCAGATGGGGACTTTCGGGTCAGTGAGATGTCATGAGTCAAAACAAGCGTTACATTTTTCTATTACAAAATAGAAAACATCAGCCATTTTTATTTAGAATTCGAGAAACCTCATAAATAAGGTCACAAATAAAATAAGTTATCCGGCTCGAAGGACCATGTCTAGTTTCCTCCTGGTGGTATAAGGTTCTTGAAGTAATTAGTAGATGTTGCACTGTATATATATATAATTACAATAAACATAATAATATTTAGTACTGAGCAAATCAGAAACAAATATTGTATATTGATAAAATATTCAAGAAAATTTTTATAATATTATGTGATATATATGTAATGTATATAACAAATATTTATAAACAGAATAGTTGTTGTAGAGGTATTTGAAAAAATCATAATATATAAGATAAATTGACACCACGGTCGAAGCCATCGCGAATAATACCGGAGTCGAAGCCAACGCGACCAACAAGCGTGGTATCACACTGATCGAGGAGCTGCAATGTAGATCATGATTCCAGTATGGCACTAACCACGTCGAAAGTTTATCGTACAATTAAGAAATAATGACATTTCTGCATCGAAAAGGAATGACTCTAATAATCGTAAATTACGTTAAGGATAAAACAGAATGATTAAGGCAGTATAATTTTCAAATTATCCCAACAACTTCCAGCGGCAATACCTTCTTCCGGCAACCGTTAAAGCTCGTTATCACGTTTTAAAACACGCACCTGAGAAAGCCATGCTAATTCACGTCACAGGCCACCACTTAATATGATAATAAAGGCATTACATACTCAAATATGTGGCTTTTAATGAGAGCCCTGGATGTATGCAAGGATTTCGTGATATACAGCCTGTTAGTCCTGCGAGCAAATTTACGTGAGTATAATATATTAGCTTTATTTGTTGTTGACCTCAAAAATTGTATTCGTGGCACTTGAGTGCCACAAGACTTTAACGCTAGTCTTACAACTCGTATGCAATATTGATATTGCATACGAGTTGCACAAGACTTTAACGCTAGTCTTACAACTCGTATGCAATATTGATATTGCATACGAGTTGCACAAGACTTTAACGCTAGTCTTACAACTCGTATGCAATATTGATATTGCATACGAGTTGCACAAGACTTTAACGCTAGTCTTACAACTCGTATGCAATATTGATATTGCATACGAGTTGCACAAGACTTTAACGCTAGTCTTACAACTCGTATGCAATATTGATATTGCATACGAGTTGCACAAGACTTTAACGCTAGTCTTACAACTCGTATGCAATATTGATATTGCATACGAGTTGCACAAGACTTTAAAGCTAGTCTTACAACTCGTATGCAATATTGATATTGCATACGAGTTGCACAAGACTTTAACGCTAGTCTTACAACTCGTATGCAATATTGATATTGCATACGAGTTGCACAAGACTTTAACGCTAGTCTTACAACTCGTATGCAATATTGATATTGCATACGAGTTGCACAAGACTTTAACGCTAGTCTTACAACTCGTATGCAATATTGATATTGCATACGAGTTGCACAAGACTTTAAAGCTAGTCTTACAACTCGTATGCAATATTGATATTGCATACGAGTTGCACAAGACTTTAACGCTAGTCTTACAACTCGTATGCAATATTGATATTGCATACGAGTTGCACAAGACTTTAACGCTAGTCTTACAACTCGTATGCAATATTGATATTGCATACGAGTTGCACAAGACTTTAACGCTAGTCTTACAACTCGTATGCAATATTGATATTGCATACGAGTTGTAAGACTAGCGTTAAAGCCTCGTGATCGTTAACTTATTTGTAAAACTGACGTGGTAGTCGACCTATGCTGGGATATTGATTAATTACAGAAGGCTCTCACAGAATGGTAGTGTGAAATGATAAGCGTGATCTAATTGTAATTCGTACGATACCTCTGCCTGTTCGCCAACTTCACAATAAAAGACATATACAAAATTATTTTCAGTTTAAGAACATTAAAAAAAGTGCTGCCTCCGTTTAGTTGTTAGCTGTAGTTAGTTTTTTAAGTTTACAAACAACCAGACGGATCATACGACGGAAAGTGGCTGCTTTCACTCATGGACATTTGCAACAACAAGGGAGTTGTTGTGGAACTTACCACCTTTAGACGTTTAAATAGATTAGGTAAGATTAATTTTTAAGTTAGGAGAAGAAGAGAGTGCTGTAAGCGATAAGGCCGCTTATTTTGTACTAGCTTCTGCCCGCGACTTCGTCCGCGTGAAATAGTAAAAAAAATAATTTGGTCTTAGCGTGATAATATATCGCCTATGACCTTCCTCGAAAAATGGGCTATCTAACACTGAAATAATTTTTCAAATCAGACCAGTAGTTCCTGAGATTAGCGCGTTCAAGCAAACAAACAAACAAACTCTTCAGCTTTATATATTAGTATGAGATTTACCAAGATAGTATTGTAATCGTGAATTTTTCTAATTATTTATTGATAAGCAATAAAGTGTTGTTTATTATTGACGGCCTCTGTGGTTGAGCGGGCTAAACCTTTGTCAGCCTATTGCAACGCAGAGGCTCCGGATTCGATTCCTGGTATGGTGAATTTCGGAAAAGAGTTTTTTTCGTTATTTACTATGGTCTGGGTGTCTGGGTATAGCCCCAGAAGTTAAAGTCCTAAGTAGTCCGTTGCATATTGCCCGTTGTATAGGTGTGTTTGTCTGTCGGTTATTTATTTATCGGTCAGGATTATCGACGATCCCGAATTTACAGACGGTATAGAACCTCAGAAGGGACGTTGGCGCTCTAAGCGCCGTTCTACCGTCTGTACAATGGGGAGTGTTCTGAGGACCTATTTAGTTTGGTACCTACGTCGCGATTTTACCACCGCACTGCTCGCCGGCTACTGGGAGTTCATCCGCACTTCCTTGACACCTGGAAGTTATTCACTGTAGGTGGCGCTCGCTCCTTGATACCATGCGCGAGTCTGCTATGGAATGAGCTCCCTCCCGCAGTTTTCCCAGAGTGCCACAATATGGAGCTTTTCAAAAAGGGCGTAAACAACTATCTAGTCTCAACGAGGTAGGCAACGCGTCGGCTCCCTTAGTGCTGCAGATGTCCATCGCTGACGGTAGCGACTTGCCAGACATTAAAAAAAAATTATCTACCGACTGAACACCTGCTTGAAGAACTCCGTATTGCAACGCTGTGTTAAAATCTTAAGGTTCCTCTTCTCTTCTCTTCCCTTCTCCTCCCTCAACTTACTCATATTTTTCATAGGTAGTCAATTACTTTGCAGCCATTTGAAACAACTCTATAGAAGCTTCAAATTTGGCGTGATTTCACTCTTAATTAGACCTACTTATGCAAAACAGAACCAATCCACAAACATGCCAAAATTGGGTTAAGGATGCAGAAGATTTTCAAAATGTACCTTCTATAGACTCAATAAAAATCATAACAAGAAAATATAATATACAATATTCTAAATGTTTTTTTCAAAATATAGACATATTTTTTTGTACGCAAAATTTTCATAAAAACGGCTTTTTCCCAAAACTGTCAGTATGTGGGTTGGTTCCATTTTGCATAAGTAGGTCCAATTTAAAAGTTAATAGGTGTGTACATCTAATCAAAGACTTAACGTAATGACATTATGGATGCCAGCTTAATCAGCGGTTCTATCCGCCTGTGTGTATGTTTGTAAATGAAAGTGAGTGCGCGTATCTCTGACGAGATGTACGATGCTTGCCTTGTCGGGATTTTTGCTCAGAACGCCTCTACAAATGCCACAGTCATGGTTAATTAGCGTAAAAGGTGAATATAATATTTTACTATCGGCTGAAGAGTTTCTTGCGCCGCTTCTTCTCTTCAAGCCATAACATGTTGCGAAGCGGTGGTAAATTAGATTAGGCTTCATAGAGTAAATAATAACCATAAACAAAATTAAAACTTGAGAGGTGTCAGGGGACACCCGGATGGAACGAAGTTCCTTTCGATTAATTAATTAGTGAAGGAATTGTAATATTATTTTTTTTAAGTTATAATAATATTTTTGTTACTATTAACAAATATAATGTAATATAAACTTAATCAGTACGCTCAATTTTAGTAATAATTGGCTTGTGGTAACTGAAGTAGGAAACATATGTTTGGAATTCTATTTTTTATTATTTATTATGTACAAAAAACTTGTATACACTCAACAAAAATAATCGTCGCGACACCACACTGTTCTATGCGAAATAGAAAGACGAAACGAAAATAACTGGCTTGCTTTCTATGAGAGAGAGAGACAGACAGAGAAACACGCGCACGCCGCACGGCTTACAACTATAGCAAAAAGTGTCGTTACAACTTTTGGTCTTAATTTTTTCCGTCTAGCCCCCTTTTGCAACGCGCGATAAGGAACTTTGTTCCCAAATTAACATGAACAAGTTGGCGGTAGGCTAAATAACACTTTAACAATACTCGTTGACACTTGACAACTTTGTATTCCGTGATCACGGCCACTGAAAAGTGACTGAAACGTCGGAATAACAAAAATCAAATAAATCACCGCACTTAAAACTTAAGAAGGCATTTAATAAGTTTAATGGTACACAATTGGCGATAGACATGACGGGACAAAAGAATACATGAGAAAAACGTGATGTCAAATAAAAATTAAATATAAATTGACGTCTGAGGTGCCAGTGCCAAGTTACACGGCCTCATTTTGACAGTAAGGGATCCCGACAATCCGGGCTCAACTGTATAACCGTCAAAACCGTTCAAGCGGAGAGGTAATTCAATGTTCGTGTGAAGTTAGTCCATTAAATTGTTCTTTACTGTGGTTCCTGTTGCCTCCTGAATAATTATAAGACGACGCGGTTTCTGAGCGGAAAGAGGGTGGGGATGATAAATAACTCGTATGGAGGGATGAAACTGGGTTTCTATGGAGTATTATTGTGATACCAGTGCTGAAAGCCTAACGTGGGTTTCATTATAAATGAAATTTCTTATTTGCATAAACGTAATACTAAATACAAGAAGAAATTGCATGACAAGAGTTATGAATTTTTTTATTTTTTTTTATTGCTCCTGCAAAAGCTGTGAGAATGCACATGTCTCGGTAAAGAGATATTAGGTTACATATGACAAATGAAAGAAAAAACGTGGTCTGGATAATAATAGGTACACGCTGTAAGACCACCTCCTGTATTTTTATCGTCTCCTGGAGAAGCCTTAGTAACTAGAAGAAAGGAGGCGGCAATTTTTATTTTTATTTTTTTATTGCAGGAGTTCAGCAGACAGGCAGACGGCCCACTTGATTGAAAGCGGTTACCATCGCCTATGGACATTTGCAACACCGAAGTTGCTACAAATGCGCTGCTGCTCTCTTAAAGGGGACTGGAACCTGGTGACTAATGCCGGAACACAACTCAAGGTTGTTATGGCGACATACTTTAGACCAGGGGTGGTAGCCATCCAGTCGGGCAAATGCCCTACCACCTGGCAAAAGTCAACATGAATGTCAAAGAGGCAAGTGAGGTGTGTAAGAATGAGCCTAAATGGCACTCTATTGTTCGTGCCTACCCCGCAAGGGAACTGGCGTAAAGTTATGTATGTATGTATGTAATACTAAATAGAAGCAAGTTAGGGCCAAGAAAAAAGGTTTTTCTTAAAGATAAAATAAAAACAAGACAGAGTAAATGAGCTTTACTAAGCATGTTGTTATGTTAGAATTAAGTTCATTAGGAATCTGGATGTGTTATTTTTTTTCGGGATATATTTGTGACCTGCTAAGATTAAGGCGCTATTGTGATATAAGTAAGCGAAGGTTGAAAATATTTCTTTCATGTCACACACTCGGAAAGTATGCTTGAAGTTACCTGATCACAGATAAAAACAGTACTTTTTGTCCCTAGGGAACGATTTTCCCTGCTGTCAAAAAATTTTAAAACTGTGACATATCCGAACTTTTTATACAGCATACATTTGACGGCCTCTGTGGTTGAGCGGGCTAAGCCTTTGCCGGCCTACCTTACTACAACGCAGAGGCTCCGGGTTCGATTCCTGGTATAGTAAATTTCGGAAACGTATTTTCTCCGTTATTTACTATGGTCTGGGTGTCTGGGACCGGCCCCAGAGTAGTCCGTTGTATATTACCCATAACACAAGCGTAACTTGCTTAATTTGGGGATACACAATATGTGTGTCTGTCTGCCGACTTAACTTAACTTAATTTATTTTTTTTATTTTTTAATTATTATTAACATATCTACGGACTCGAGTTCCGTACCTTTTTTTACTACTTAATTTCTATGAAAAATTTTAGAGTCCATACAGGCTTATTGTTTATTTTTGTTACCGTGTGACATTAATTTAGTGATTTACATGTTATGGTGTACCTTAAGATTAACTTATTATATTAATTTATCCTATTTTTAATACTAAACTTATACTAATGTAGAGTGTATCTGTTACATGCTGGTGTTGTGAGGAAGTGCATGTGCAGTGTTGGCCTTATATCTATACTTATATATAGTCCTATCTAGTGCCATGTGTGTTGGTTTTTTCTTTTCTGTGTCTTGCATACATTTAAATTAAAAAATATTAACAATTTTGCGACATGATTTTGAACTTATAAATAAATTTCACAAAATTATTACTTTATTTATATAAATTTGAGCTAAATATGTACTATCATTAGTGCCAAAAAAGTAATACTGGCTGGTAACATGCCACAAAAAAAAAAAACTTAATGTTTCATATGTGACGTATTAAATGAGAGTTCATCAGATTTAGATATGGATTTACCGCCTAATTTCATTAGAGAAGTAGTTGTTTGTTTAACTAATCAGTTTTTATTTACCTTCCTCATATTCGAAATGAAAAAGTAGAGTGTTAACCTCGGGTGAAAGACCTATTTAGGCACTCGAGCTATTAGCGCCCTCGATACGCTCGTGCCTAAGTATGCTACTTTCATCCCTTGTGTAACAATCTACTATTACAATGTACGTCATGTAATATGCAACATCATCAGTCATGCGGGCTAACTTTAGTTAGATTATTAAATCCGAACTAATATTATAAATGCGAATGTCAGTTTGTATGTTTCTGATGTTTTCTTGCCTTAACTACGCAACACACCATCACAAAATTTGCATACACGTTGTTAAGAGTATCGGACATAGGGTAACTTCCATTCAGAAAAATGTACTGTTTCCGAGAGATAGATGAATATAGCTGAAAAGATGGCGCTGCGACCGCGTTTTATTGGCGCCACAGTTGCAATTCACTAACAAATACACCATCATGGCAACGACAATGACAGTGACAATTTTATTCTATTGCTCTCTGTGATAGTTAGTTCTACCTTTGCTTATAACATGCGTACTTTTTAACATACATATCCTTTTTAACGCGAATGAGGTCGCGGGTAAATGCTTATGATAACAACCCATAAACGTCCCACTGCTGGGCAAGGGCTTCCCGCTATAGGGGAACGGACAGTATACCCGCCACGCTTGTCCAAGGCGGCTTGGCAGGTTTCACACATAAGTTATCTCGATGTGCAGGTTCCATCACCATGTTTTCCTTCACCCTTGTTAGCACGTAGTAATTGTAATAATATGCACATTAGGTCAGAATACTGCTTAAGTGGTGCATGCGTTCCGGTTGTAGTGGAACACTTACACGCCAATAGATGGCGCTGTGCAATAATTGATGTCACACACGTTTCCAGAAACATACAAAGAATATATACAAAATCTCAACTATAACGGATGGGCCTAGGCCTGCGAGGAACAACATTAGCTTCGCTGGAAGATCTTCCCTTAAGACGGAGGAGCATTCCATCTCGCTCCTCCACCCTACCCACGAACCCACGCTCTTTGAGTCGAGGACGCGTGAACTAGCCATTACGCTACCACTTTCAAATGCTTGTTTACTATAAATCCAATTTTATATCGCGAATATCCATAACCACCACACCTCCAGTCCTTAAATCACTTAAGACCTCGAAATAAGACGTCGCCTTCGACCCCAAAATATTATTAACGTCGGCCAAACCTAAACAGGGTTACAACTTAATAAAATTACCATACTTAATATCTTTAAGTTAAATCTGATTTATAACGGCCATTACTTCGCCCAGCGTTGGGCTTCGCGAATAGGATTGCGGCATATAAATGTCATAAGTTTTTAAAAAAATCACCGGGGTCCCTACCTTTATTAGGGTGAAAGCTGCGCGATTCCGGCACCCCCGAGCTCGGGAGCGGGCATGTGAAATATGCCCGATGGCAAGACCGTGTTCATGGCATAGGCGGCAGCGAGAGAATTTTAGAAAAATAAAGAAAGAAAAAAAAAATTAAAATGCGACAGACAATGGTGGACAAATGGATATGCTGGAATTATTATCTTGATTACAGCTACCACGCTCTCACGGAATATCGTCTTAAAACTTGAAGAGCTGCTAATGCTATACAAAGCACAAATACGAGCATGTATGTAGTACTGTTCTCAGCTTTGGAATGGCTCTGCCAAATACCAACATTTAATTCCTGCAACGATCCGTCATTAATGGTGACCCCGACGGATCATTAACAATGTTGTATCTAAAATAACGCATTTAACCCTTGTTTACATCTGCGACATACAATCACTAACACTAACATTATCCCAGACAAAGCAGAGGTATTAGAAAATAAAACTACACAGAAAAACAATTCTAAAGTATCTATATAATTAATTAATTAAGGTGAAGCAAAAAATGTTTGTACCCCTTTTTACGAAAATTACGCAGACGAAGGAGTATGCAATTTCGCACACTTATAGTTTATATAGAAAAGGAGTGTAAAATGCTAATATTATTTTTAACTACGCATGAAAAAAATCATTAAATCAATAAAAAAAAAACATTACACACACTACCATGTATTAGACACACACACGCATATATACTCTTTTGTTTATTTTTAAAGTCAAAATAACAGTGTAGCCTTGGCGAAATCTGTGATTATAGAAGTATAGTCTTTGACAACAGCACCTTAATAATGTTCTAACTTATAATTTAAATTAATTATGGTCGAATTTCGACTACTAGGCGACCACTAGTACACATATGTATGTATCATATACAATAGTTTTTAAGTATAACGTAATATACTTATTAAGTAGAAAACCCAGTAGTAATATTGTATAATAAACCAGTAGTATATATTTTTTTTATATTAAATAGTTTTTCGTTTGGCCACGATCGCGTCTATTGCCTGACGATGATGCGGTCGAAGTGGGAGCAGTCCTAAAATGGACCCAGTCTCAGCATAATGCTAGCCAACAAGGACTAGCGCTTTTCTTCCGTCTGGGACCAAAAAGTCGGTGGACAATTCACACGAGACTTGAAGATAACTGGATTGTACTTTTCAGGAAACACGGACTCTGGTAGTGCATTCCACAACTCTTCCTTACATAGAAGGAACGTGGAGGCGAAACGTTTAGTTCGCACTGGTAGCGTTTCCACTGTAAAACGATAGCGTAGACCAGAGCGCCTTGTGGTCCGAAGATGGAATGGTGTAGGGACAATCAGGTCGAACAATTCAACCGCACACTCTCCGAAATGAATCCTATAAAAAACCAATAGACTAGCAACCCCGCGTCGATGCTCTAGGCTTTGAAGCCTTGTCGCTACCAATCAGCCTCTTGGTTCTTCTCTCAATTCACTCTAGCGCTAGCTGGTATTTGGCTGAGACATCCCAATAAAGGTAAAGGTAAGGAAAGGAATGCTCCGGTGGTTCGGGCATGTGGAAAGAATGCATGATGAAAGAATGACTAAACAGATATACAATGCAAAAGTGGATGGCTGCAGAAGTCGTGGAAGGCCACGACACACCTTCCATGATCGAATTGATCGTGTACTAGCAGAAGGTGATGTCAGCAGCCTTAAGAACAGACGAGCGTGCATGACAAGAGTTATGGATGTCAAAGAAGCAAGTGAGGTGTGTAAGAATAAGCCTAAATGGCGCTTTGTTGTTGGTGCCTACCCCGCAAGGCCTACTAGAAAATAAATACATTTTGTATTATATACTCTCCGATAGTGATTTAAGATAATAGCTCCCTATCTAGACACACGAAAGCTCTTATGTGTGCTGATTTAAAAAAAAACACAACAATTCAATTCCCGCCAAAAAAAAACTCCATGGACCATATCAGATATGAATTTGGTTATACAAGAAAAATATGTTGTCGAAAATTGTTTGCCGACACCGTTCACGTCGTGTCATAAACCAAATCTTTCGAATATATCGAGCATTACAAGATATACCTGTCCTTTTCCCCCTAACAGTTGTTCTATATTGTCATCCTTGTTTATCACGTTGTGTATGCTAAACTCGTTGCAGGAAATGAGGTGAGTATCATGTGGGGTCATTCTGAATAAATTTTTCAGATTTGAAAAGAGGTATATTGATAAAAGTTAAGCCGATACAATATTAGACGTCTTGGGCCCTAGGGGTGGTAGCTAACCAGTCGGGCAAATGCCCTAGCACATGGCTGTGGGATGTTTTGCCGCCTCTTACGACAGGCCACCCCAATGCAGGAAATTCTAATCTTACTCATCTCCTGCACGGATAATGCTTAGACACGATACACATATACTGTTATCCCTATTTCCCATTGAAGTAGGGAGAGACGATTGTCGGAGTTAGATCCATATTTAGTTACATAGTTCAACCAGTACAAAAATAGATGGCGCTGTCGCCTAATTAAGCATACTATTGTTTGACACACACAAATATATAGGTGTCTCTATTGATTTCATAGCTCAGTTAAATAAACAAGTGCAACAAGTAATTGTGTTTCAATTATTAATGCAATTAACGTCATCTAGGACAACTTTATATTTATTTGCTGCGATTCTGACCGACGTTTTTCACTTCATTCATCAATTTTAATTAATCTCTTCATACAAAAACAGTTATTTAGAGTTATACCTGATTTTCTCAAAATATCTTCAGTTAGATCATGGGGAGTACATCGCGGTCTACTGGAACCGACTCTACTAGTCACATTTAAAGATAACAATATTTAAAGATGCTTAAATGATTGTCTACACAATGAACGCCTGAAATCATAATAAAAAATCTAGTAAGAAAAAACCAACTTCAAGAACGACTGAAAACCAAAAAATTATTACTTTCTACAACATCTCGAAGTTAGTCTCAAGTACAACTTAAAATTACTATATTATGCTTTGTTGTTATTTATATCGTTTTCTTGGCACCGACTTCAAGTTGTAATTTTTTTTTTTACTTTTTTAGTTACTTTTAAAGTCGCTTTTTTACAATAATGTTTTTATTTTTCACTTACAAGTTACGTAGGCTATCCAACAACAATGAAATTTGTATGAAACGATTCTGAAGCTGTACTGAATCCAACGCAAACATAATGATCAAAATTGGTTAAGAATTAAAAAAAGTTATCGCTGAACATATTTAAAAAAAATACACGACGAATTGACAGCCTCCTGCTTTTTTGAAGTCGGTTAAAAACCCAATCATATTTTAATTCCAGATCTGTTTCAAGATCCCTTTTGTCAGTAATGTATTGCTTATAATAAATTTTACCTACTACCCGTGCGCAGAAGGTTTGCCGATAGCCTCATGACGTCACGCGTCGACGGTCAGTAGGGTTGACAAAAAAGGTTACATAAATAGTTGTTGCAATAAATTTATTATTGTACATAAGTATATACAATAATAGTAAGTAGTCGTCAGCAAACCTGCGCGCGGCTTGCAATTCATACTTACATTTATTTTATTTTTCATAAAGGTAGCTCTTTTATAAATGTACGGAGGACGGAGTGTATACTCTGGGTTCACAAGTATTGTGAGTAAGTCGAGATAAATGCTTTCTCTCAGATTTGTTGAGTGCGTTCTCATATAAAAGTTTAGTTTTGATGTTCTTTGCTTTTATTAGTTGAGAATGCTGTTCCGAAATACTGTGAAGAGATTTATCGTAGAAAATATAAGTTAATATTTTACTAGAACTTCCCCGTGGTTTCGCTCGCGTGAATATCGACTCGAAAATAGATTATAGTCTTCAAAGTACATGGCAGCTTTGCTTACATGAAACAAGTTGACATTAACTGTGTGTGTGCTAACAATTACCCTCTAAATAGTGTAATACGAAATGCGTACATACACATTTTATAATTTGTGTAATTTAGTGGATAAAAATACACACACACACACACACAGTTTTCTGACCTACTGTGCATATTGTTACAATTACCACGAGCTAATAACGCAGAAGGAAAACATCTTGATGCAACCTGCACATCGTGATAACCGATGTGTCAAACCTGCCAAATTGCCTTAGACCGTCGCGTTCCCAACCCCCCCCCCCCCCCCATAATGGGAGGGAAAACCTCTGCTGGGAGCTCATTTAAGATTTTTACAGTCAAAAGTGTGTGAAAGAAAAAGAAAAGACATAAAAACAAAACCGACTTCAAACAAAGCAGAAAAAAAATAAATGTCTTCTACATCTTGAAGTCGGTGCATTTTGCAATTTTATTGTTGTTTTTTAGTTTTATTTGGCATCAATTTCAAGATGTAGTAGAAAATATAGATTTATTTTCTACTTTTTACTTGATTAAGTATTAAAATTTTAGCGCCTGTAGAAATTGTTTCATACCACTGGCACGCGTATAAAGTTTGCCTTACTAATAGTGTTGGCGCTCGGCGCTCTTCAAGAACGGTTCCTCTCGAGTTCTCTGGGATCCACTGATCAGATCCTGACTTGGCGACAATCGGACCACCTCAGGAGTATGCTCTTTTGAATAAGGAAAATTTTGAAAATCGTTCCACAATTGACAGAGAAATCGCGTAACATACACACACAGGCGAATTGAGAACCTCCTAGTCTTGGAAGTCGGTTAAAAATAACCATAACAAAATAAAACCCTCTGCTTCATTTAGTGATAGAGGATGAGGCAAAAAAAATCTAATTTGGTTTAGGTTTTAAGAACTTTATTTTCCTTAAGAACGGTATGTTGTGCTAGAGGAACTTTCAACTTCGCGTCAAGAAAGTGGGTAGAACGTAATTATTTGAAGGTCTAAAACTTCATCAAATGTTAAGTACATTAGAACTGCATTTTGTAAACACGATGACGTAATACATCGTTTATGCAATTCAAAGCGGTGACGTCACAGCGGTTATTCAATCGCTCGTGATGACGCAGCTAGCCGCAACGCAACTGCATTGAGCGTGTTGTTTTTATAAAATTTGTACATTAGTGTATCTTTTATATATTTTTGAAAATAGTGTATGTGTATATCTTAATTAAATAATGCCAGTTCGGCGGCGGAAACAGCTGAATCACTCAAGCGGCGCAAATATGCAACCCTCAATGAGAGTTATATGTTAGTGCCGTTTGCTGTCGAGACGCTTGGACCGTGAGGTCCTGAGGCCATGAGCCTCTATCAAAATTTATCGTTACGACTCATTGGCTCTTCAGGTGATCAGAGGGCTGGTGCTTACCTCGGCCAACGGATCAGTATGGCGATCCAACGAGGAAACGTAGCCAACCTTCTGGGCACCTTACCCATAGAAGACGGTGATCTAGGCTCAGTATTCTACTTATAGTCTTGAGAGACTATGAGTAGAATACAATACAAATAAGTTAAGTTTTATTGCATTGTATTCGATTATATTTTTGTTGTATTAAATAATTTATTATACAAAAACATGGTACATGGAATTGGTAAAAGATGTTACTTAGACCGACATAATTTTTACATGTTTGGCGAACAAATTTCGATACAACTTATTAATACATTATTATAAATAATTTATTATTTTGTTACAATTAGACAATTTACTCGTGTCACTTTTTTTTCAATGTTACACATAATGCTAATATTATTAAGTAGGATGCTGTCAAGAGATGTTAACTGGATTATTAAATATCGTTTAAGAATAATTCTACACAATTCAAAAATATCAAATAATTTTATGTTTATTGAAATTTGTCATTGAGGAATTCATCAATACTATATTATAGGTATGTGTAAATAATTACATTTATATGTAAATAATTAACTTATAAATTCATGGACATGTTTAGTGTGTATGCGTTTTAACTTTTAAGGTATATTGCCATTTTTCTTATTAAATAATAATAAAGGCAATTAGATAGACATTTTTTTACTAATTAATAACAATCGATGTGTATTTATTATTTTTATAAAATACCCCGCAAGGGAACTGGCGTGAAGTTATGTATGTATGTATAAAATAATATTTTTAGACCATTTATAAAAAAATATGCAAAATATTACAAAGCAATAAATACTTGTATAGGACACATCTTCAAGCTAAGCACTTACGTAATTTACAACGTATGAACGCCGCGCACAGCGTATGTGTATCGCGTTAGAAAGAACACTATGAATTTTCATAATAAATAAAAGTCGGCCGCGTCCAACGTCACGCCGTATGCAGTCTAAGGCGTTTGTAACAGATCACCGCCTTGCTAAAACCTTATCTTGCCGGTTTGATTATTCAATCCAATATATCGCGTTGTTCTCGCAATAAGACGATAAATGTACACACGTAACGTTGTACAAAATTCTCTATGTGTGTGTAGGTGTGATTCGGAAGATCTCGCGTTGCTAAGCAACGGGCCTTAGTCCACCGGACCGTAACTAACCTCCGCCCGAGGTGAGCACAGGTCTCATTTCCACCATCGCCCCATACCACCTATATCAAATATTGTGTAATTTTCAAAGGTAAGATTCCAGCGAGTTACAAGCTTTGCGGTCAGCTGTACCTTATTCGTTTGTATGTAATGTATTTTTTTTAATAATTTAAAACGATTTATCTTCAGATGAAATAAAAGCATAGCCGGAGCCCATGTCAACGAAAGCGTCAAATAAACCTCTATCTATCTCTATCCCAGCGATGCTAAAACTTGAACTGCTGGCAACCATTATTATTATTATTAATAATAATATTAAAATTCCCGCAGGAGGGCTTCGTGGCTCCCGCAGGGGGGCTTTGTGGCGAAGCCTTAGGTGAGTAGCGACACCTCGTACCTGACTCCGGGGGCCAAGGCAAGGCCCCCGCCTCCGTGCTTGCCTTAACCAGCTGGCACGGAGTGGAGATCGCTAGAGCTAAGACTCAAGCTCCAGGGGTGGAAGTGATAAATGGCCTAACGTCGGAAGTAGCTTCGGTGAACCTGCAGCCCACCTCTCTACACCTCTTAGACACACATACCCCTGTCTTTATGGCATTTTTTGGGGCCCATGCAGGGAGTGGCGAGTCACTGTCTGCCCATTTTTCCATGTTCCCTGAACATTGCGACGGGCAGACGCCATAGTCCCCATATTCCCAGACCCCTAGTACCATTAACAGTTCACCACAATAGCCCGGTACTTTTTGTCCTCATTTCCCACAATAGTTCTACACTGGCCGGGGCTTGTCCTTGGGTGCATTACTATATAGTGTAGACAGGGATAATCGCCGGTCAGTGTCACGCCACATTTACATTAAATTTGTCATGGGGCCTCTACGTGTTGGCCTTCCCATGGCCCCACGCAAGCCCCCCAAAAGTCCGGGCCATTTTTATGGCCCATGGTCTTGAAAGACATACCGTATATTAAAATAATCAATATTAATGTTAAACATAATTTTTAATACTAAATTCAAAGAAATTTAAATTTCAAGTTTAGAAGTCTTGTAAATGTACAAATACTACTACAAAAGCAAAAACGTCTCGAAGCTGATTTACTTGTACGTTCTAAGGATAATAATTGTTATGTGAACTTCTGTATAATTTGTCATACGCAAAAATAAACATTTAGTTCCATAATAAAAAATAAAAAAAAAGTTAGTGTAATCAATGTGTTAAAACCGGAAAGTTCTCTGATTATAACTATGTGACCAGTTAAAAAAAAAGCCAACTGCCAATATTGTTAGACTCCGATCAATTGACTTTGAGAGGCTGCAAGTATCTGTGACACAGGATTGTCATAGGTAGATAGGGTGTATCGTGGCCCAGGTACCTATAAGTATATTTATAGGGATGGAGGGCAACAGCACTCGCGTTCGACCGTTTGGGCACATCTGCTCTACCCCATCTCTTTTACTCCCTCATTCCATTCAAAGCTTCCATTCTATCCAATAAAAAATAATATAACAGCCGCTAAATGTCCCACTGCTAGGGTCGGGCCTCCCATTCTAGCGGGAATGGACAGTATACCCGCCACGCTAGTCCACGGCAGCTTGGCAGGTTTGACGCATCGGTTTTCTCGATGTGCAGGTTGCATCACAATGTGTATTTCCTTCACCGTTGTTAGCACGTGGTAATTGTAACAATATGCACATTAGGTTAGAAAACTGCCTAAGCGGTGCATGCGTTCCGGCCAGGATCGAACCCAACCCCTTTGAATTAGGGACGCGTTCCCTAGCTATTACGCTACCACGACTTCGATCCCCTATGGTGTTACAAACATCCGGAGAGCCTGCGGACTTGAGTTGGTGAAGAGGTTGTCCTTCCCCGCAGGGCACCCTTTGAGAAGCCAAGAGCGGGGTCGTCACAGATAGAGTGTCTCAGAACTGGTTCCTGTGGAGACCCGTAAAAGCGCATAGGAGCGGAGCGTAGGTTAGGTTTAGTGAGTAATCTGACGGTCGGCATCTCAGTGTCCGCTCGGAGGTCACGTTGAAAATACGATCGTTCGGTGTCCTCCCCCCAGGCCTGAAGATTGTGTCCAAAGAAATCCTCTTGCGTCAACAAAAAAAGATGTTTCATACGTCTACAGGTGATGGAAACCATTTGCCTCAAGCTGGACCTTCGCCTATCTGCCAGTTTCACATTAAAGAGAAATGAACCTGATTTGTGATTCTACTTCTATCCAGTCTCTCTACCTAAACCATTTTAACATTCTTTTTTCAACTCATTCACTTTCAGTCCACAATTTTCGCTTTCCTATACTTTTCGTGGTAACTTGGATAAAAATATAATACTTTAAGTCCCGGAAAATTGAGGTTTTTGCGTTGGATAAGGCTTCAAAGTTCTTGCGTGCGTATTTGGACCAGTGATTATAGTAATAACATTTGATATGTAGTACTTTCCATAGCGGAGATAAAGGGTATTTTTCTCCCAAAAATGGGATAGTAGCCAAAGCTTATGAGAGCAAGACTGAATGAAAAAACTTTTTTGAAATCTCGATAAGGAAGAACAAATAGTATTTTCTTTTTTGGAAAATAATAATAAATCTTTACGCTTATGTTTTATTAGAGTCTATCCGAGTCACACAGACCAGACAAACAACCGAAAATTTCTCAATTTAATTTACCATGTCAGCAATGGAACCCCTTCTGCATAGAGATGAACTAGACTGATTAATGTTTACCCTTCATTTACTCTATGCCCACTTTTACGACAGCAAGCAGGGAAGTGGGCAGGGCGAGTATACCATTGAGGCGATGTACGGGGTCGAAGATAAGCAAACAACAGTGTACTTCGCAGCGGATCTTTTGTATTTCCCATTCCTAACACACACACACACACACACACACTAACACATTGAAACACACAAACACATAGTATCTAATACGTCATACTTCAAAAGCCCATACGGTATGGATTTATGAGATACATTCTGTGGTTTGGGCTATATCACATCATGTTTCATATATATTGTTATTACATACTCTCATGACCCTAATATAATAAGGCATTAGATCTACATACGCAGTCCAGATATATGTAGATCTTATGGAATATAAAATAAAAATTTACACGACCACGTTCTCAGTCCGTTAATCTGCTCACTATTATCACAGTCACGTTCTACAATACGTAACAAAAACACCTACAAACCACATGGGTTTATTCCCAAAGCGCTTACAGAACATTAGATCCCTACCAATCCCCAATCCCTTAGTGGGAATCCATAAAAAACCCATAAAACCTGATCCCGTGGTGCTCGGATGTGCACTTTACATAACAAAGGAGCTACGCACAAACAATACAAGGTGACAGCTGACATAAATCTTCGTTCCAGTACGTACGCGAGACATGAAAAACACTTTTGGGTATAATTTCATCTATTACTAAAGTACTTAAACTTTATTCGCGAGTTTGACTGAGTAAATTGATTCACAATTAACGTTTGGACAGTGTTCGGTTTGATATGTCTTTATTATATATCTTACATAACTTGTAGCAAGTGCCTATCTATATCGAACCGAACACGGTTGAAATGAACGAACTTTCAGTGCACTTCCGACCAGCATCACTCTCGGGTGCATTCAACATTAAAATTTTAAACTATAAGAAATAAACAATAAACAAACATTATAACTAAATAAACATTTTTAACTTAAAAAATAACCCACACTGCAACCTCGGTACCGCTACAGACAGTTTAAACTAATTGATGCTTTTTTAACTGACTTCCAAAAGGTGAAGATCACGTAACACAACGTGATTTCTCCATCAGTTGTGGAAAGATTTTTTCTTTATTCGAGGGAAATCAAGAACAATCCCTGAAGAGCGCCGAGCGCCTAATCTTTTACAAAAGGCAACTTGCATACGCGCAACCAGTAGCACAATTTTTACAGGCGCTTAAAAAAATATTTCTCATTTTTATAGGCACTTAAAATATTGCTTTTTAATTGCTATTCAAGTAATTAAATATGAAGTCGGCTTTGTTATTGTTAAAATAAAATATGTTGTCTATTTTTGAGTTCAAAGTGGAATTCAAATTAATTTATTCAATGCTTTATGTAAATGTACAATAAGCATTGAATAAATTAATTTGAACTAAAGAGCAGATTATTTTAAACTTAAACAAAGCCGACTTCGAACTAAAAGTAAAACATAAATATTGTTACAACTCATGTCCCGACAAAAACAAAATCCACCTGCATATCTGAAACAAAACACATTCTATTACCTGCCGGCATTTAAACTAATTGTAACTATTTTATGATAGCCGTCTTTTGTTTACTTTGTATTTAAAAATTGTGATGAGAAAACAGTCCATTGTTTATTGTACTCTTTTATGGCAGTTTGCGGTCGAGTCATTAGCCAGGTGTGGCGGATTTAGTCGACTTAGATACTGGGACATTATATTTGTGCAGTATAAAACGATGACCTGATGGTCGGGGAGTCAGTCGAGCGAGAACCACGAGCGAAGCGAGACGTGTGTACTACATTCGGTGATCTATTTAGTGACAGACTGCGCGTTTTATGGAATTACGACCTCCTGCATTACGTTTGGGCTTATTGTGTTCGGTTATATTTTTACCTGTGTTATACGTCTTTGTATAGTTCTAATAAACTCTATAGTAATTCTAACGGCATTTTAATTCGAGTCTCGCGACTCGTAACAACATTTCCTACATCTTAAAGTCGGTACCACGTAAAACATAAAAAACAACTACAAAATTTGCGAAATGCACCGACTTCAAGATGTTATAGAAAAAAAAATGTGATTTTTTGGGTGACCTGGTAGAGATTTCTTTTAGCAATATGACCACCCTATGTACTCACTACCTATAGTCTTAAGACGATGAATTGTGTTATTTTTATTATGTTGGTATAGAATAAAGATCATTGTTTTTGTTTTAGAAGTAACAAGTGTAGAAGGAATTCAGAAAACTATGCTGGGTCCATAGTTTGCCTTGTCATAACTTGTTTGGGATATGTGTGTGTTTCTCCGCCGATTATTATTGTAACATATCTCAAACATTCACATTCATGTATTCAATTATATCGACGAAATTTACCAGTGAAGTGTAAAATAGACACTCTACAAAGGTCGAATCATAAATACCTCGTAAACAAAACAATATTTCACAAACTGTACACCGTAGAACGGAACGCAACTGGCGAAAAAGCTTGTGAACTGCACTACTCTGTGCTCAGCAATGCTCTGTACTAAGAACTACTCTACGTACATAGGGCTGTGCTGCATTGTTATAACTGTCATATTTTTTAATTTAAAAAAAATATTATGTTCTCGTATCTAGTATTATAATAATAAGCAATGACGGCCTCTGTGGTTGAGCGGGCTAAGCCTTTGCCGGCCTACCTCACTGCAACGCAGAAGCTCCGGGTTCGATTCCTGGTATAGTAAATTTCGGAAACGTATTTTCTAGGGAGAAATTTTTTAATCGGCAGACAAACTCACATATTGTATAAACCAAAATTAAGCGAGTTACACTTGTGTTATAGGTAATATACAACGGACTACTCTGAGGCCGATCCCAGACACCCAGACCATAGTAAATAAGGGTATTTACTATGGTCTGGGTGTCTGGGATCGGCCACAGAGTAGTCCGTTGTATATTACCTATAACACAAGTGTAACTCGCTTAATTTGGGTATATACAATATGTGTGTTTGTCTGCCGATTAAAAAAATGCACAAAATAAGAGATTCGTTGACTTGCATCTAACATAATAATAAACAGTACATATATAAATAGGGATGCGGACACATGTTATAATAAATACAAACATTACGTTATAACTAGTGGTCGCCCGTGTTCGAAATTCGACCATAATAATTAATGTCAAAGACTATATTTCTATAATCACAGATTTTGCCAAGGCTACAGTGTAAATTTGACAATAAACAAAAGAGTATGTATGCGTGTGTGTGTGTCAAATACATGGTAGTGTGTGTAATATTCTTTTTATTGATTTTTATAATTTTAAAAATATATTAGCATTCGTCGCTTCTTCTCTATACCTATATACTCTATAAATGTTCGAAAAGTCATATTCCTCCGTCTGCGCAATTTTCGTAAAAAGGGTGCAAATTTTTGCTTCACGTATTAATATATAGATACGTTCAAATAGAATGTTTAAGTAACAGGACTTAAAATAACATCTTATTAACTTTAAAATAAAGTTAAAGCTATTTAACTTTCATTACTTGTACATATACGTATGTAGTCGTAAGTATGTACGCTCGTATAAAACCTTTAAGGCTGAGACTTTTGTAATTTTGTAAAAAAGTATATCAGTAGATTTGACTGCCTACTACCCTATTATACTCCCCTCCATATCTTATATCTGTATAGTGTACCTTATATCATCTGTAATATTTCAAATAATTTTCGGACAGAAAATTGAAAACATTAATTTTAAATAGCTACATGCACTGAAATCAATGTAGTCCAATAAAACTCGGATAATCGGATAAAAATGTTGTAATTTACGAACTACGACGAAATTGCCAAAAAAATTGGTAAATTATTTTTTATAATTGGCAACCATATCCCACCGTCAGCCAGACCCGTTCCGTTTTTAATAATGTTTACTCTGTGCAAACGGGCAGCAACTAAAAGCGGGTTATGCAGCAAAAAATGAAAAGTTCGAATATGGAACAATCTCGGTTTTGAATTTAGAACGTAAACATACCATACATAATATATAACGTTCCGTTTCGCACGAATTTTGATAGATGTTTAATATGTAGTTCCTGACGAGCATTTCGAAAATTTCCTAGGCGATGTGAGGAGTTATTGGCGTGAACTGAAAGGGGGCGTTAAATATACATACATAATGTAGCGTTCTACATTAAAAAAACAACTGAACGGATTTGATTCAAACTAATTTAGATTAGAAGCGCTTTTAAAGTGGTTTGAAATCGCCTCTTGTGTTAGGCCGTCCGGTTGCAGAAATTAGTATTTTTTTCGCCGTTCCTGCAGGAATAAGGATGACGTATGGAGCGTTAGGTAAACTTCTAGGCGCTAAGAACCTCAACCAGAAGGCCCAGCTCGCCATACACAACGCGGTGCTGGTACCTACGCTCACGTATGGATGCGAGAGTTGGGTATGGAAGAGAGAGCATGAATGTAGAGTAAACGCGGTCGAGATGCGAGCACTGCGCAAAATCTGCGGAGTGACGCTCGCGGACCGCGTTCGTAATACCGAAGTAAGAAAGAGAGTTGGTCTGAAAGAGAGTGTCGGGGTAAAGGTAAGGAAAGGAATGCTCCGGTGGTTCGGGCATGTGGAAAGAATGACTAAACAGATATACAATGCAATATTGGATGGATGCAGAAGTCGTGGAAGGCCACGACACACCTTCCATGATCAAATTAATCATGTACTAGCAGAAGGTGATATCAGGCGCCTTAAGAACAAACGAGCGTGCATGACAAGAGTTATGAATGTCAAAGAGGCAAGTGAGGTGTGTAAGAATAAGCCTAAATGGCACTCTGTTGTTCGTGCCTACCCCGCAAGGGAACTGGCGTGAAGTTATGTATGTATGTATGTATATATTAGGGTAAGAAAGTTAAAATCTATAGATACGTCACACCCACACTTTCTAGGACTCTAAATCTATGCAATGTAACAAAAATTTTGTTAGAAAAAAATGATACAAATTACATAGACAGACTCAGACAGGATAGAAAGAAAGAAAGAAAATATTTATTTCTAAAAACGCGACACTTTAACAATGATTTATAATAATAATAATAGCATTGAAATTGTGTGCCGTAATTCGCGACATGAGGTTGGCACTCAGTTTTTTGCTGTGCCGAAACATAGTCCGACACAGCACTAATTTTCAGTGCCCACCTCCTTAATTAAAAAGCCATGTGACCCACGGTAGAAGCAAGTTAAATAAAATAAAATTATAAATTATAATCAACACATAAGAAACTAGCAGAAGGTGATGTCAGGAGCCTTAAGAACTGACGAGCGTGCATGACAAGAGTTATGAATGTCAAAGAAGCAAGTGAGGTGTGTAAGAATAAGCCTGAATGGCGCTCTGTTATTATGTATGTATGTATATAAGAAAAATAAGTACCTAAAAAATTAAAGTAACCTAAATAGAGCACTTATTATATACACATGTTACATATGAAACAAACAAAAGTACAATGATCAAATCAAATTCAGGCCAAATAACATAATATTAGGATCACGCATACACAGACTCAGAAAGTCTCAGACAGACTCAGACGAGCTTAGACGAACTCGGACAGACTAAACCAGACTGCCGAACGAATGGACGAACATAACGATTGCACATCAGTTTTTGCTAAAATCAATAATGGAACCTAAAAAAGTGGACTGTAATAAAAAAAAATCAGACTATGTTAACACTATTCTAAGAATAAGCGTCAATAAACACCCTAGCATCACCAGCCTATGATTAAACCCACGATATACAAGAACACACAGTACCTATATACTGCCTTACTTTGATCTAAATACTTCTCTCGCGTAAAACAATGCCGAATCTTGTATATCGTTAATCACAGCCGTGGAGGGGGTAGACAGCGCTCGGGCTGGTTAATTAATGCTCTTACAACGAGATGCTAGACCGGGGTATCACTAGCCTTGCGAATGGGTGAAAAGGCATATTTAAAAGGAAAATTCGATTCGCCCTAAGTTGATATTAAGTCTTACTATTATGTTATTGATAATTAAAACTATGCAGTAAATCAAATCAAATCAAATTTCTTTGTTTTAAAACTTCGTTTAAAAAAACCGACTTCAAAAACTAAAAAACTAAAAAATATAAACACCTTCCATGATCAAATTGATCGTGTACTAGCAGAAGGTAATGTCAGGAGCCTTAATAACAGACGAGCGTGCATGACAAGAGTTATGAATGTCAAAGAAGCAAGTGAGGTGTGTAAGAATAAGCCTAAATGGCGCTCTGTTGTTCGTGCCTACCCCGCAAGGGAACTGGCGTGAAGTTATGTATGTATGTATGTAATTGACATTCGAATTGTAAATGCTGTGCACTCCTTTAATGGGTCCACACGTCAGAACTTTTATATTAAAGGATTTGTAATGTAACATAATAATGTGTGTGCTGTATACTTGCAACTTATCTATCGAATAAAGACAACGTTTGCGTTTCACAATTGATACATACATACATACATACATAACTTCACGCCAGTTCCCTTGCGGGGTAGGCACGAAGAACAGAGCGCCATTTAGGCTTATTCTTACACACCTCACTTGCTTCTTTGACATTCATAACTATTGTCATGCACACTCGTCTGTTCTTAAGGCTCCTGACATCACCCTCCGCTAGTACACGATCAATTTGATCATGGAAGGTGTGTCGTGGCCTTCCACGACTTCTGCATCCATCCACTTTTGCATTGTATATCTGTTTAGTCATTCTTCCATCATGCATTCTTTCCACATGCCCGAACCACCGGAGCATTCCTTTCCTTACCTTCACCCCGACACTCTCTTTCAGACCAACTCTCTTTCTTACTTCGGTATTACGAACGCGGTCCGCGAGCGTCACTGCGCAGATTTTGCGCAGTGCTCGCATCTCAACCGCGTTTACTCTACTTTCATGCTCTCTCTTCCATACCCAACTCTCGCTTCCATACGTGAGCGTAGGTACCAGCACCGCGTTGTGTATGGCGAGCTGGGCCTTCTGGCTGAGGCCACAATTGATAAATAGCACTAACTGGCAAATAAAGTACCCTGTAAACTATATGTCAGATCAAGTGGCCAATAGCAAGTCTATCTGCCATATAAATCAGTCGACAGCAATAACATATGGTTGGCAGCTGTTATTCGAACAAATACTGTTGAAAGTTTTGTTTTTTTATTTAGATATATGTGTAAAATGCAAATATTTGATACCGTTGAAGACGAATTAGATGATTTTATGTGTATCATTTAACTGGAACGCATTAATTATATGCAATCATTGGATGATACAGACTGACCGAATTCGAACTACGGCGGGTCACTTGAGTAAAACAAAAACGATGCTAGATCGATACAAAATCTTTTTTTTTTTTTTTGGAGCTGGACTCAGCTGAATAGCCCCCGCAGATGGCTGTTTCAGCGATACCGGACTTTGGGGGCTTCCCGACTCCGTGGGAGCGGAGGAGTTCAGTCCGGAAGCAGAACGCTCGAGGAAGCATCTCCTGTGAGGTTCGACCGGGGCTCGACCGCTGCGAGATACAAAATCTGTTGATATTTGCTTATATACTTATATTAGCAAAATGCAAACCATACCGCGATCTATTGTTTGACTAGCGCCATCTATCGAAGTACAAAATAACTTTTGCTCAATACTTAATCACTTCTAATATTATTATAGTAACTCGCGTTAATACAGGCTTTAGGATAAGATAGATAGATAGATGACTTACTAAAGATGCTGTTGATTATTTATATTTATTAATTATAATTGAATATAATGTAACAAAACAAAGTCTGAAATTACACCAATACTGCAAACAATCGTTTATGTTGCAACTTTCACGTTTGTTCATTTGAGAATGACGTTCCGTTCACAGTAATACAAAAAATAATGTATATGTTGTTTTACATACATACATACATACATAACTTCACGCCAGTTCCCTTGCGGGGTAGGCACGAACAACAGAGTGCCATTTAGGCTTATTCTTACACACCTCACTTGCCTCTTTGACATTCATAACTCTTGTCATGCAAGCTCGTCTGTTCTTAAGGCTTCTGACATCACCTTCTGCTAGTACACGATCAATTTGATCATGGAAGGTGTGTCGTGGCCTTCCACGACTTCTGTTATGTTGTTTTGATCAATGTAAATTAAGGGATGACATATTTCAAGCTGTATTTATATAGAATGTACTATAAAATGATTAAAACATATTTTCACTTGTATTTAAAACACAGAATGCATTTCTTAATACATGTATTTCGTAAGACGGAACTACAAAATGCGACGTTGCCAAACCTACCAACTACTAAGTGGCAAATAGCTATGTGCCACATAATTAATTTGTTAAATAGCTATGGGCTACTTTACTTGTACATTGTGAAACAGGCCCTTAAAGAAACATTAGAACTGAACCAATTCTACTTTTGGTATGATGTAAAGAAATACGTGGTTTAAGTCTTTATAAAGCTTCCATGAAGCTTTATAAAGACGTACAGTGTGTGGGTATTTTGTCTTCATGCGTACTTATATAAAGTGCAGGTAAACTCCGCAGATGGTCATTTGTTATCCAACCGTAAGAACGGTAGCAACTTATAGTACGGTGGCCAGCCGTTCTACGGTTAGAAAGGCAAATTTTACTGGTAGTAAATAAAGTAGGAGATTAAAATAATTAAAATATACAGTGCTATTTCTAATTTAGTTGGTCTGAAAGACAGTGTCGGGGTGAAGGTAAGGAAAGGAATGCTCCGGTGGTTCGGGCATGTGGAAAGCATGCACGACGAAAGAATGACTAAACAGATATACAATGCAAAAGTGGATGGATGTAGAAGTCGTGGAAGGTCACGACACACCTTCCATGATCAAATTGATCGTGTACTAGCAGAAGGTGATGTCAGGAGCCTTAAGAGCAGACGAGCGTGCATGACAAGAGTTATGAATGTCAAAGAAGCAAGTGAGGTGTGTAAGAATACGCCTAAATTGCGCTCTGTTGTTCGTGCCTACCCCGCAAGGGAACTGGCGTGAAGTTATGTATGTACGTATTTCTAATTTATTAAAAATGAATGTGTATTAACTTGCGTAACAGTTAATGTATAAACCAGTTGAAACCATAAAAAACAGTTGAAAGGTTTCCAACACAGTTTCAAAACTACAAAGGCTCCATTAAAAATAAGTGTTAGTCGCCTGTCTGGAACAGTAGTAAACAAGAACATAAAATGTCACCCGAAAAGCTATTGTAAATATTAGACATTGAAAAGCATTTTCAAATCGTAAACAGGAAAGTGCGATGAAAGACTGAAAAGTTTATGTAGGTACTTTTCAAATAAACTACAATCGATTGGGTACATACATACATACATACATAACTTCACGCCAGTTCCCTTGTATGTATGTATAATCTACTAGTGGCCCGGCGCGGTTTTACCCGCGCTCTGTCCCGCTCCCTTGGTATATAACGTCATGTTATATAGCCTATAACACTCCCTGTTAACGTAGCTTGCTAACAGTAAAAGAATTTTTTAAATCGGTTTAGTAAATCCAGAGATTACCCCCTACAACGTCTCAAACTCACAAACTTTGCCTCTTTATAATATTAGTATAGATAATATTATAAATTTCTAAAGATACCGTGTCTGTATGTTGAAGATATTTAAAAAAAGCAACTTGAATAGACTATATAAACGATGGAGAACACGATACAATTTTTTTAGATTTCTTGTCTGTATGTTTGTTCGGGATTCACGTAAAAACTACTAGGCCGATTTCGATGCGGTTTTCGCTGATCGACAGCTAATTC
This sequence comes from Dendrolimus kikuchii, assembly GCA_019925095.2. Classification (NCBI taxonomy): domain Eukaryota; kingdom Metazoa; phylum Arthropoda; class Insecta; order Lepidoptera; family Lasiocampidae; genus Dendrolimus; species Dendrolimus kikuchii. Next base: position 2,745,688 of record CM034392.1, on the reverse strand, counting down.
TTAGACTTAAACTGTACGCTACTTTTTATCCAGAGAATCCTGTGGAATTCTTTTTGGGAATGATTTAAAATGGCCAAATAAGAAAAAACGAATTCCAATGTCATTTTTTTACTGATAGCAAATTCAATGTAATAAAACATGTTATTTTTTATGCGCAGAATTCTGCGGAAATTTTCCCGGGAGCGGTTTGTATTTGTACAGCTGCGTAGAAATTGCGTACGTATTTTTACTTTTTAGTAATTATGTTATCATTGTGTACTGTTTTTTTTTTCACGTATACATACATACATAACTTCACGCCAGTTCCCTTGCGGGGTAGGCACGAGCAACAGAGCGCCATTTAGGCCCATTCTTACACACCTCACTTGCTTCTTTGACATTCATAACTCTTGTCATGCACGCTCGTCTGTTCTCAAGGTACCTGACATCACCCTCTGCTCTCTCTTTCACGTATACATTCACTATAATTTTAATTCTACTTGTTTTTACCGTGGGTTGTATGACTTTTGTGATTAACGAGATGGGCACTGAAAATCAGTGCTGTATCGGACTATGTTTCGGCAGAGCAACATTTCGCAAATTGCAGCACATATTTTCATTACATAGATATAGATAATACTTTATTGCTCACCAAATAATCAATTTCATAAATGCACAATTGTAATATATTCGTAATACCGAAGTAAGAAAGAGAGTTGGTCTGAAAGAGAGTGTCGGGGTGAAGGTAAGGAAAGGAATGCTCCGGTGGTTCGGGCATGTGGAAAGAATGCACGATGAAAGAATGACTAAACAGATATACAATGCAAAAGTGGATGGATGCAGAAGTCGTGAAAGGCCACGACACACCTTCCATGATCAAATTGATCGTGTACTACCAGAAGGTGATGTCAGGAGCCTTAAGAACACACGAGCGTGCACGACAAGACCTATGAATGTCAAAGAAGCAAGTGAGGTGTGTAAGAATAAGCCTAAATGGCGCTCTGTTGTCCGTGCCTACCCCGCAAGGGAACTGACGTGAAGTTATGTATGTATGTATGTATGTATGTACAACTATAATATAGTCATGGTAGAAACAATAGGCGGCCTTATCGCTTAAAGCAATCTCTTCCAGGCTTACTAACTTAAGGAACAATGCAACCTAATATGGCAATGTAGGTAGTCCAGATTAATAGGTAGATCTTAAACAAACATACTTAAAGTACATATTTCATAAGTTAAATACATACAAATATATTTATAAGATATCTTAATATATATAAATTACGTGTCACGTTGGTTGTCTGCGATGGACTCGCTAAACTACTTGACCGATTTTAATCAAATTTGCATACCGTGTGCAGTTTGATCCGACTTGAAAGATAGGATAGCTTACATTTGGACCCGGTAGGTGGCGCTGGAATCGGGTTCTAAATTTTATTAGCTGTCCCGGCACATGTTGTTTTGCCCTGAAGAAATAAAATTTAGAACCCGATTGCAGCGCCACTACCGGGTCCAAATGTAAGCTATCCTATCTTTCAAGTCGGATCAAACTCCAACAGGGTGTGCAAATTTGATTAAAATCAGTCAAGTAGTTTAGGAGTCCATCGCAGACAACCAACGTGACACGTAATTTATATAAATTAAGATATATATATATATATATATATTATTATATTATTGTTATTATCTTGTATGTCTTTCAAGACCACTGACCATGAAAATGGCGCCCGGACATTTGGAGGGCTTGCGTGGAGCCATGGGAAGGCCAACAGGTAGAGGCCCCTTTACAAATTTAATGTAAATGTGGCGTGACACTGACCGGCGATTGTCCCTGTCTATACCATATAATAATGCACCCAAGGTCAAGCCCCGGCCAGTGTAAGACTATTGTGGGAAATGAGAACAAAAAGTACCGGGCTATTGTGGTGAACTGCTAATGGTACTAGGGGTCTGGGAATATAGGGACTATGGCGTCTGCCCGTCGCGATGTTCGGGGAACATGGAAAAATGGGCAGACTGTGACTCGCCACTCCCTGCGTGGGGGCCAAAAAATGCCATAGAAGACAGGGGCAACATGGGTGTAGAGAGGTGGGCTGCAGTTTCACCGAAGCTACTTCTGACGTGATGCCTTTTATCACTTCCACCCCTGGCGCTTGAGTCTTAGCGCTAGTGATCTCCACTCCGTGCCGGCTGCCTAAGGCAAGCACGGAAGCCTTGCCTTGGCCCCCGGAGTCAGGTACGAGTTACTATTAATTATTGTTAAGTGTCGCATTCTTATACTATCCGTGCAGGAACGGAGGAAGAATACAATTTCCTGAGTTGGGGCGGCCTGTCGTAAGAGGCGACAAAACAACCCACAGCCAGGTGGTAGGGCATTTGCCCGACTGGATGGCTACCACCCCTGGTCTAAAGTATGTCGACATAACAACCTTGACTTGTGTTCCGGCATTAGTGACCAGGTTCCAGTCTCCCTTAAGAGAGCAGCAGCGCCTTTGCGTCAAGTGGGCCGTCTGCCTGTCTGCTGAACTCGTGCAATAAAAAATAAAAAATAAATTTTTTGAAAGAAATATTTTCTTTATTTCTTTCTTTCTTTATTAAACGTGTGTCGTTATATTAATTCGACACTTTATATTAGCCAACTCTTCAAGTTAAGCATACATACAGTACACGCGTCAAAGCCGCGACGAGGCTAACAAGTTAATTTACACTGAGATTGTGCAAACGTTTCCGAAAGCACAACGCTGGTATATACATACTTGATTTATTATAAGAGTAACCGTAGTTATGTTTGTCTTTATGGAGACATTTGTAAAGGTTCTTGTAGACTTAAGCTTAAGAGACCACCGTACGCACTGTTTATTCACACACGTAATGACACTGATTGCAAAGGGTATAGCCGGGCTTCTAAGAGAAATCTGCCGCGCGGCTTTTTCTACTTTTAGTATAGGGGGGGTCGTTTTGTTACTAAATAAAAATAGCGCGTGTTCCAATTTCAGATGGCGCGGGTTCGAATCCTGGCCAGAACGCATGCACTGCTTATTCAGTTTTCTGACCTAATGTGCATATTGTTACGATTACCACGTGCTGATAACGGTGAAGGAAAACATCGTGATGCAACCTGCACATCGAGATAACCGATGTGTCAAACCTGCCAAGCCGCCTTGGATAAGCGTGGCGGGTATACTGTCCGTTCCCCTATAGTGGGAGGCCCGAGCACAGCAGTGGGACATTTATGGGCTGCTATTATTATTATTATTTGTTACCAAATAAAAATAGCGCGTGTTCCAATTTCAAAGGGCGCGGGTTCGAATCCTGGCTGGAACGCGTGCACCATTTAGGTACTTTTCTGACCTAATATGCATATTGTTATAATTACCAGGTGCTAACAACGGTGAAGGAGAACATCGGGGTGAAACCTGCACATCGAGATAATTTCGTCGATCGTCATCGATTTGTCAAACCTGCCAAGCCGCCTTGGACAAGCGTGGCAGGTATACTGTTTGTTCTCATATAGTGAGAGACTTGAGCCCAGCAGAGGAACGTTAATGGGATGTTATATGTTAAACTTATACACACACTCAAACCAACGCGCACTACCATCGCATTGCATTACACGCACACTTCACAAACAAACCAAGACACACAAAGAGCCTAAAAATTAATAACCCAGGCACAGAAAAGAAAAAAAACAACACACATGGCACTAGATAGGACTATATATAAGTATAGATATAAGGCCAACACTGCATATGCACTTCCTCACCACACCAGCATGTAACAGATACACTCTACATTAGTATAAGTTTAGTATTAAAATTAGAATAAATGAATATAATAAGTTATTCTTAAGGTACACCACAACATAAAAATCACTAAATTAATGTCACACACAGTAACAAAAATAAACAATAAGCGTGTATGGACTCTAAAATTTTTCATAGAAATTTAGTAGTAAAAAAGGGTACGGAACTCGAGTCCGTAGGGATGTTAATAATAATACATACAACTTCACGCCAGTTCCCTTGCGGGGTAGGCACGAACAACAGAGCGCCATTTAGGCTTATTCTTACACACCTCACTTGCTTCTTTGACATTCATAACTCTTGTCATGCAAGCTCGTCTGTTCTTAAGGCTCCTGACATCACCTTCTGCTAGTACACGATCAATTTGATCATGGAAGGTATGTCGTGGCCTTCCACGACTTCTGCATCCATCCACTTTTGCATTGTATATCTGTTTATTCATTCTTTTATCATGCATTCTTTCGACATGCTTGTTGTGCTTGTTTACTCTACTTTCATGCTCTTTCTTCCATACCCAACTCTCGCTTCCATACGTGAGCGTAGGTACCAGCACCGCGTTGTATATGGCGAGCTGGTCCTTCTGGCTGAGGTTCTTAGCGCCTAGAAGTTTACCTAACGCTCCATTCAAACTATTCCCTAAATTCACTCTTCTTTCTATACCAGCGGTGTACCTTCCATCCCTGCTAAAAGCACATCCAAGATATACAAACTCATTCACTTGCTCCAGCATAACATCATCGACCATTATCTTTGCATTCGTTCTGGTTTCTTCTCTTTCAAACACCATAACCGTTGTTAATAATAATAATAAAAAAATAAATAAAAAAATGGGATGTTATTATTATAACTACTGTGCGTATCATTTTTTTATAATGCGGGGTCATACTTTTGCGCGCTATCATCGGGCCCGGGATGTAGGACTCCCAACAGCCGGTCCTCTCCTCTGTCTTCAAAATTAACATTACCGAAATTCACGGGCAAAAGATAGTTTAGTATGAATATGAATGGAGATCAAATCATATAATTTATTACCCATTTTTAGTAAAGAGCCTTCATTCTATATTTATTAAAGAGACTCATTTTTAGTGAAGCCTTCCCCTCCCGCAGACGTTTGAAGTCGTCGGAAGTTTCGATTCCTTGGTAAAAAAACGACTTGTTTTTGTTGTGCTCTTGGGAAATTATTTTTGTTTACGAATGAATTTTGATTAATGAACGAAATGAAGTAAACATCTTTAAAAGGAGATGAATTATGTAATATTTCAAAAGGGCGAGCGTTCCTTCATATTGATAATATTTTATTTCGAAATAGTCTTATCTTCGTAATGAAAATCATAAATTACCACTGATTATGTAGCAGATTGACTTCTTTTAAATAAATTACACAGTTTGTGTTCGAACAGAATAATGACATAGAATTAAAACGTATCGGTTTTTGATTGTTAATGCGGTTCGTACGATGGCACTTTTATACCGCGTCGAAATGACGGTACCTATGCCGTGGAATTTCATATAAGACACACGAATTGCTGCTCTCTCGCGATGAATTTAATATTTAAGATGTAATAAGGAAATCCGACACGGAGATGTGCATAACTGCAGGTCGTAAAACGCAGTTTCAATGTCACCGAATTTATGAATTTGTAGTTCAGAAAAACATGCTATTGTTTTTTTACTTCGTTTATGACCGTCATTAGTGTCGAACTAATCCTTGCTTGCCAGGTGTGCGGATCAACTCGGTGAACACGGTTCTTTGTTCTGTAATACAGTTTAGTATGACTGAACGGAGGGGTAAGGCAGTCAAGTGACGACTACGATACGAGTAAGACGTGTGTAGTACATTCGAAGAAGCGATATAGTGACGGAATTTGATCGTGTTATTGAATCATGCAGTGTTACTGGTTGTATCCAATATATTTGTACCTGTTTTATACGTGTTTGTACAGTTCAAATAAACTCTATAGTAATTCCAACGGTATTTTTAATTCGAGTCCTGTGTAGCTCGTAACAGTATATTGAGTGTTATAGTGAGTGGAACATTATAATAGTTGTAGATCACAAGTGGTTGTATCGGAAAAGGACGAAGAGCGGGTGCATTTGGACGGACTATTTCTCCATCCCCTGTAGTGTGCCCCTTGCAGTAGATAAGTAGGATATTTTATATATTTCCTCTCTAGGGGTGTGAGGCAATGTAGCCTACAGGTAAAGCTAGTTCAATTTGTGGACTGTATGGGCGAGATAGTACCTACATCCTTGTACTAGGAAAGCAGAAGCTCCACCATCCCCGACATCCGCCGTCTCCTGGTTCGGTTCAGCTTGGTACGGCCAGTATTCACAATAATATGATAGAAAAGTATGAGCGCACGGTGCGATGTTTCTTAGTCAAAACGTTGAACAGAAAAGTGTCTAAAAGGCTGCCCTTTCCCTGATGTGCATTGGCCCTCAGAAGGAGGGTAGACGGCAAAATTCATGGAGCGATGTTCTACCTACTTCACCAGGCAAGGACCGAACAAGGGGCGCCCCTTCCTTAAGATACTGACGGATTAGTGTTCCCTCTGGTTCCTATGCTCACCACCGCCGGCTGGAGTGCCAGGTAAGTATACTTAGGTACTAAAAATTACCTTGTGGGTTTATACCGTCGGAAGATTGTATACAGTGGAGACTCGATTATCCAGACGTCAGTTATACGGATTCACGATTATGCAGTTTGGCAGTCATTTCATGATTAAGATTGCAGCAATATTTTAGTAATACGTAAAGCAGAAACTTTGTACCCAATTTTACGAAAATTGCGCGGACGGAGGAGTATCAAAATTTCCCACACTTATAGTTCATATAGAGAAGGAGTGCAGAATGCTAATATTTTTTTAAAACTGTGCATTAAAAATACATTAAATCTGTAGTGGAACACTTACAAGCCAATAGATGGCGCTGTGCAATAATTGATGTCACAAACGTTTCCCGAAACATACAAAGAATATATACAAAATTTCAAGTATAACAGATGGGCCTAGGCCTGCGAGGAACAACATTAGCCTCGCTGGAAGATCTTCTTTTGAGACGGAGGAACATTCCATCTCGCTCCTCCACCCTATCGGGGCTCACTCTTCAAATCAATAAAAAAACATTACACACACTATCACGTATTTGTCACACACACGCATATATACTCTTTTGTTTATTGTTAAAGTCAAATTAACAGTGTAGCCTTGGTGAAATCTGTGATTATAGAAGTATAGTCTTTGTCAGCAGAACCTTAATAATGTTCAAACTTATAATTTTAATTAATTATGGGCGAATTTCGACCACTGGGCGACCACTAGTTTAAGTAAATATGTAGCTACATACATACGTATGCATCTAATGTATGTCTATTTTGGTTGACAAGTTTTATTTATTATTTCGAATCAACAAGTGTACGCGAACGAGGTATGTTATCTTTCTAGAGTAAATAATATGAATAAAAATAATTATTAATAATTAATATGTTCAATTACCCGGATAGCTTTCGACAACAATCAGTACGGTTAATCGTGTTTACTGTATCCCCAAGCAAAGCAAGTTATGCTTGTGTTACGGACAATATATAACGGACCACTCTGGGGCCGATTACAAACACCCAGACCACAGTAAATAACGGAAAGTTGGTTTACGAAATTTACCAAGCCAGGAATCGAACCCGGAGCCTCTGCGTTCCAGTGACCTCAGCCGGCTGAGGCTTAGCCCGCTCAACCACAGACCGTCAAATACACCTATATTATGTTTACTAATAAATTAAATTGGAGTCCGTGTGTGTGTGTGCGCACCACACAGATGCGTTTAAAGGAGAGGTAGCTAATCCAGGACCAAACGGTCTCTCATATCGTATAACATCAGTTGTCTGACAGTAAAAGTGCCATCAAAATCGGTCCAGACGTTTCAGAGATTAACCGGAACATCCAAAACAATACAATATAACCATATAAGTATATACTTGTATATGCATTTAGTAATAAGCTTTCTTAAAAAGGTTTTTAAATACAAGCTTTTGAGATCCTGGATATCATGTAGCAGCAGAGTGCTAGTCAAGACAAGTAAAACGAGCCCAAACACGACGGGTCTATCTTGTTTAGTATAGGAGTTCCTATGGCCACCTTCCGACTCCATCATCAGATCAGCTCCATGGTACCATATTATTGCATTGTCACTCGATATACATATGCGTGCAAAATTTCAGCTCAATCGGAAACCGGGAAGTTGGTCAAATTTAACTTGCAAGATTACACCCGAACTTACATACATAGGTTCATCCATTGCAAGTTAAATAAAAGCTTGTAAAAAGCTTGTTAACTATTTTGTACTACAGCAACACTGGCGCGATGCAACAGCAGCGCCACCTTTTCTGTCTCCCTTCGCATTTTCTACATGCACCACACAAACTGCTTTTACGCATTAAATCATATATATTATCAAAAAGCTAGTGTGTGTAATTGGAAACCTCTCAGAACAATCCCCTAAACAAAGCTGTTGTTTTGGCATTACAAACACACATCACACACATAGATACAACAAATTTTAATACAAAAATTTAATAAAATACAAATTACATCACTCAACTGTCACGTTTCGCAAGAACTTAAAGAACTACCTCTTAGATGAGCAACGGAAACTAGAGAACGTCAATGTCAATCTTACTTATATATTATAATTTTTGTCTTCTGCCTCTACTATACTATTCTGTTTATAAATATGAATACCAACTTCAACGGACGGCTTTGTAATCTTCCAATAAATAAATTAGTTATTCTCAAGAATTTAGCGCCTATGATTTCCCACTACGAACTCTGGAAGCTCAAACATTATGTTTATATTAATTGTATGTATATCTATGTATGTAATTTATATTATTCATGCTATATATATACATATATATAAATAACAGTGCGACATCCGTCCGTCCCAGGGTGCAGTTGAAAACCAGCGTCAGGCACCTGTTGCCTGGCAAATGCTGAACTGCACCTATTTGGTACCATTGCGAGACTTTTTGGTATATATCACCGTACAATTCATTCATTGCTATATGTCTCGTTGTGTGATGACCAAATAAACGTTTTTTCTTTCTTTCTTTCTTTCAAATTTATTTATATATATATATAAATATATAAATATTTTAAATTTCACGTTTAAAATCCCGCGTAAATATCCCAACAGTTCCGTATTTGTAAGATATCTTCGGAATTCTAAATATTGAATTACGTTTTTTAAATCCGAAGTGAAATCTCATCGTTTCCGATGAAGTATCAAAATTCCAAATTCCGAAAAGTAAAAACTCAACTGGAACACTCCCTTTGTTTTCACGAAGCCACCCTGAAAAACTTTTGATCATAAAATATACAAAAGATAAAGTCGGACGTAACCCCGTTTTCGACTCGAAAAGTAGTAGCGGGGAACAATTTTTTACAAGTTAACTTTTTTTATATTATTATAGAAAAGTGAGTTAAGAAAATTGTTAGACGTTGGTCCCTGATGAATTGAATTTATGAAATTGGAGAGACAAGTCTGCAATCTTTTTATATGTACTTGTGGTCGGCCGTGGCTGAAATTCGACCATAATAATTATTTTTTTTCTTTTTTTTATTGCAGGAGTTCAGCAGACAGGCAGACGGCCCACTTGATGGAAAGCGGTTACCGTTACCTATGGACGTGTACAACACCAAAGGTGCTGCATAAATGCGCTGCTGCTCTCTTAAGGGAGAGTGGAATCTGGTCAATAATTCCGGAACACAACTCAAGGTTGTTATGGCGCTATACTCTAGACCAGAGGTGGTAGCCATCATACCCGTTTTGCTACCTCTTACGACAGGCCGCCGGGCCGCAGGAAATTGTATTCTTTCTCCGTTCCGGATATAAATTGTGTTATAAGTTTGAACATTATTAAGGTTCTGTTGTCAAAGACTATACTTTTATAATCACAGATTTCGCCAAGGCTACACTGTTAATTTGACTTTAACAATAAACAAAAGAGTATATATGCGTGTGTGTCAAATACGTGGTAGTGTGTGTAATGTTCTTTTTATTGATTTAATGGTTTTTATATGCTTATTTTTTTAATATTAGCATTCTGAACTCCTTCTGTAGATATAAACTATAAATGTGCGAAATTTCATACTTCTCCGTCCGAGCAATTTTCCTATTTATTATTTATTTTTATCACGGGTTGTCTGAAAGAGATCGCTTTTTAGCGCCAGCATTTTGTGCACAAATTGGTACTAAACTGTAAGTTTGTATGTCATGGTGTACAATAAATAAATGTTTCTATCGATCTCTACCCTCAATTATTACAAAACCATTTAACTTGAAATCTAATTTGAAATTACATCAAAAGCTCAATGATTCCATTTCACATCAGATCTGCGTATAGGATCGCAACTCGCACAAAGCGGAACGACACGAACGTTTAATGATAAAACGTGTTTGTATTTGCTTTGCCGAATTTAGATTTCATTATAGCGGTATATCCGCGGGATACCCGGGAAATAGGGGGATTCGCGGGGATCGGAGATCAACCGCCGCGAATTAGATAGCATCAAACGTGCGGTTTATTTCACTTACCTGTTTACAATGATATAAATCAATATATTTATTTTCCACACAGAGTTGATAGGAATACATACATACATACATACATAACTTCACGCCAGTTCCCTTGCGGGGTAGGCACGAACAACAGAGCGCCATTTAGGCCCATTCTTACACACCTCACTTGCTTCTTTGACATTCATAACTCTTGTCATGCACACTCGTCTGTTCTTAAGGCTCCTGACATCACCCTCTGCTAGTACACGATCAATTTGATCATGGAAGGTGTGTCGTGGCCTTCCACGACTTCTGCATCCATCCACTTTTGCATTGTATATCTGTTTAGTCATTCTTTCATCATGCATTCTTTCCACATGCCCGAACCACCGGAGCATTCCTTTCCTTACCTTCACCCCGACACTCTCTTTTAGACCAACTCTCTTTCTTACTTCGGTATTACGAACGCGGTCCGCGAGCGTCACTCCGCAGATTTTGCGCAGTGCTCGCATCTCAACCGCGTTTACTCTACTTTCATGCTCTCTCTTCCATACCCAACTCTCGCTTCCATACGTGAGCGTAGGTACGAGCACCGCGTTGTGTATGGCGAGCTGGGCCTTCTGGCTGAGGTTCTTAGCGCCTAGAAGTTTACCTAACGCTCCATTCAAACTATTCCCCAAATAGGGGAGTTGATAGGCCATATTTAATTATATTATCAAGCCACTCTAGAGCGTTCCACGCGCAAATTACCCCATTCTCGAGGTTCTGTAGTCATTTCGGCGAAAACGGAACCCTTGTAAAATTGCCATGTTCATCTACCCATTGGTATGTTATAATAATTTTCTCAATAACTACTGAGCCTAAATTGAAGCCGCGTACACATCTACGAGTCGTAACTCTAATCAAACGGATATAGTTCGACGGCCTCTGTGGTTGAGCGGGCTAAGCCTTTGCCGGCCTACCTCACTTCAACGTAGAGACTCCGGGTTCGATTCCTGGTATAGTAAATTTCGGAAACGTATTTTCTCCGTTATTTACTATGGTCTGGGTGTCTGGGATCGGCCCCAGAGTAGTCCGTTGTATATTACCCATAACACAAGCGTAACTTGCTTAATTTGGGGATATACAATGTGTGTGTTTGTCTGCCGATTATATTATAGTAAGGCTACGTTCACACGGATACATCAGGTTCTAAGCCGGATCTGATTTTTGCAGGAGGCAATTGGTGGCGGAAAGATCTGCGGGTTGTCGTACAAGGCTCGACAGCAGACTGACTCGTAAATACGATAAGTAACGTTAGCACAGTGGTGCATACGACAAGGATAGTACGGAAGATGGCGGCTAGGAAAGCTGATTGGAAAACGCCGTCAGGAAAAGCGGGTAGTTATGGAAATAATTTGACAGGACAGGATTTTAAACTGAGCACTACAATTGGCAAGCAACGTATAAATGTAGTAGGTACTCTTGTTTCGGAGGTTCAGTCTCATTTTGGGTCGCTGAGCAAATAGACATACATACATACATAACTTCGCGCCAGTTCCCTTGCGGGGTAGGCACGAACAACAGAGCGCCATTTAGGCCCATTCTTACACACCTCACTTGCTTCTTTGACATTCATAACTCTTGTCATGCACGCTCGTCTGTTCTTAAGGCTACAGACATCACCCTCCGCTAGTACACGATCAATTTGATCATGGAAGGTGTGTCGTGGCCTTCCACGATTTCTGCATCCATCCGCTTTTGCATTGTTTATCTGTTTAGTCATTTTTTTATCATGCATTCTTTCCACATGCCCGAACCACCGGGCATGAGCAAATAGAAATTACATAAATAGTTTGAAAGTGTTAAAATAAAACTTATATAAGCCTTTAGTATTCAACAACGGTGGTTCGGGCATGTGGAAAGAATGCATGATGAAAGAATGACTAAACAGATATACAATGCAAAAGTGGAGCGATACAGAAGTCGTGGAAGGCCACGACACACCTTCTATGATCAAATTGATCGTGTACTAGCAGAAGGTGATGTCAGGAGCCTTAAGAACAGACGAGCGTGCATGACAAGAGCTATGAATGTCAAAGAAGCAAGTGAGGTGTGTAAGAATAAGCCTGAATGGCGCTCTGTTGTTCGTGCTTACCCCCCAAGGGAACTGGCGTGAAGTTATGTATGTATGTAGTATTCAACCTCAAACATCAACCCATTACACAACCTAAAACTTTATTAACCCTATAATGGCTTATTAAAAGTTCGCATATAAAATGATTGAAGCACAAAACATGGCAAACTAATACCGTCTTTATCTTTCACGCTGTTAGTAACATAAGCTGTCTCACTCGGTGGAAACTTTTAATTGCCTTTCAGAATTTGAGGCAAATTGGGTATAACAATGTATTCGGAGTTTCGTATCGGTGTTGATCTACCCGTGACATGTTTGTTCCATAAAGGATACTGCTGGCAAGAAGCCAGAGTTAGCTATGCAGAATGCAACAAAAAGCTTGGTGTTTCTTGTACTAATACGTAAGGAAAGTACGAACCAATAACGGCTATGTTATTTTAAGAAGAATAACTAGCAATGTTAACGGCTTGGCCACGATTTTGGGCTTAGTGACAGACGAGGCGACGAGTGAAAATAATTACTAGGTTTGCAGAAAACATGTCGAAATCGCTGGTAAAATTTTAATTTAAAATATACAGGGTGTTACAGCAAACGGAACACCTACTTAAACGGGTGAAGAGCATAACACTAGCGTACAGTTACAAAAAAAAACCTTAAATTTTTCGTTTTAGAGTTATGACCGTTTAAACTTTCACTTCTTATCACCATAATTTCGCATAAAACCAGGTGGAACATGTACAGTAATTTTTAAAAAAATCAAACGTGTATTTTTATTTTCAAATTTATTTATCCTGTATTAAAAAAATGCAAGAAAACTAACTTCAGCAGCGACGTACTTTGGATAGGATCCCCCTTAACAATGTTTACAAATCGTTGAGGTCACGAACTGTCAGCTGAACTTTATAAAAACGCCGACTATCGGTAAGCCGGATGCGCGGTGCTTTGTCGGCGTTGTCTATGTTTGGCGGCATTATTAAAGGGCAACGAACTTACCAAATGTTTTATGCAATGTTCAATCATTCTTAGTGTACAATGTTAAGGAGAAGCACAACCAAATTTTTTTTCTTCCTGTATCTTTGTTATTATTAAATAATAAAATTATAATGCATCTTAATTAAGGTATATTCCCGGTATACTATAACGGTTTCAAGGAGGTATTCCGTTTGCTTTGAAATTGGCAAAATTAATGCCATTTGTATTAGAGACATATATATACATATAAAAAACTCGAGGGTTGTTTGTGCCGAACGCGACTTGTGGTATACTTCCAACATCTTCACTTTTGTATTTGTCGCCCGTGGCGTCGCACGTGCGACAATGCTGTGTCCAGGCTGCCTAACTTTTTGAAGGAGATAGTCTAAAAATAGATACATACATAACTTCACGCCAATTCCCTTGCGGGGTAGGCACGAATAACAGAGCGCCATTCAGGCTTATTCTTACACACCTCACTTGCTTCTTTGACATTCATAACTCTTGTCATGCACGCTCTTCTGTTCTTAAGGCTCCTGACATCACCCTCCGCTAGTACACGATCAATTTGATCATAGAAGGTGTGTCGTGGCCTTCCACGACTTCTGCATCCATCCACTTTTCCATTGTGTATCTGTTTAGTCATTCTTTCATCATGCATTTTTCCACATGCCCGAACCACCGGAGCATTCCTTTCCTTACCTTCACCCCGACACTCTCTTTCAGACCAACTCTATTTCTTACGTCGGTATTACGAACGCGGTCCGCGAGCGTCACTCCGCAGATTTTGCGCAGTCCTCGCATCTTGACCGCGTTTACTCTACTTTCATGCTCTCTCTTCCATACCCAACTCTCGCTTCCATACGTGAGCGTAGGTATCAGCACCGCGTTGTGTATGGCAAGCTGGGCCTTCTGGCTGAGGTTCTTAGCGACTAGAAGTTTACCTAACGCTCCATTCACACTATTCTCCAAATTCACTCTTCTTTCTATATCAGCGGTGTACCTTCCATCCGAGTCTTTTTGACTTTTTTTATTTCTTATTGCATGAGTTCAGCAGACAAGCAGACGGGCCACCTAATGGAAAGCGGTTACCATCCCCTATGGACATTTGCAACACCAAATGTATTATAAATTAATGCACTGCTGCTCTCTTAAGAAAGTCTGGAACCTGGCCACTAATGCCGGAACACAACTCAAAGTTGTTATGGCGGTGTATTCTAGACCAGGGGCGGTAGCCATCCAGATGGGCAAAGCCTGGCTGTGAGTTGTTTTGTCGCCTCTAACGACATGCCGCTCGGCTGCAGGAAATTGTATTCTTTCTCCGTTCCTGCACGGATAAATGTCAAAATGCAAGATATAACAATTAGGTATCATGCCAAAATACAACCGTGGAACAAACATACAGCAACAATTTACGCCGTATCGTTAATTTAGTTATAAAATCTGAATTACGAATCGTATTCCTGTCTCTCATTAAAATCTGTATTATACTCGAACCGACAAATTGTAAATTATGGTATAATTTCATTGGTTCAATTGGGCTATTGAATATCGTGCGTACGTCAGTGCAATCATTGATCTAACATTCTAACAAATAAATTAATTGACTTATTATATAAAATTGAATGTTTTTCAAACAATCAGAAGGTATTGTAGTCGGTCAAAATTGGGCAAGTGTTTGGCAATCTGGGCACAATGAAGCGTTAAAATATCCATAAAAAGGGGTTTAAACGAAAATATCTTATATCTCAAAAACTATTTAACGGATATTATTCAAACTTACTTTTATTGAAAGTATTTTTGAAGCTCTACAACCACAATTTGTTAAAAAAAATCTTACTGGATTACAACACGTTTGCAACGTAAGAGGTGTTAGCGATGTTCTGTGAACCTCGAAGGGATAACTGGACACCACAAATTTTGAAAATCAACTCAACGTTGTTACGGTGGCATATTCGAGACTAGACCTATCTATTATATATACCTATATATCCTTCTATCCGTGCAGGAACGGAGAAAGAATAAACTTTCCTGCGGCCGGGCGGCCTGTCGTAAGAGGCGACAAAACAACCCACAGCCAGGTGGTAGGGCATTTGCCCGACTGGATGGCTCCCACCCCTGGTCTAGAGTATGTCGCCATAACAACCTTGATTTGTATTCCGGCATTAGTGACCAGGTTCCAGTCTCCCTTAAGAGAGCAGCAACGCATTTGTAGCACCTTTGGTGTTGCAAATGCCTATAGACGATGGTAACCGCTTTCCATCAAGTAGGCCGTCTGCCTGTCTGCTGAGCTCCTGCAATAAAAAAAAAACCTTCTAAACAGTGGCATTAGTGCTACACGAATAGAATGAAAATGTATAGGGATGACATAATACTGTTACGAGTTGCAGGACTCGAATCAAAATACCGTTGGAATTATTATAGAGTTTATTAGAAAACTATACAAACACGTATAACACAGGTACAAATATAATCGAACGCAACAAGTCCAAACGTGATGCACAATTCAATAACACGCGCAAAGTCGGTTACTAAATAGATTACCGAATGTATACAAGTCTTGCTTCGCTCGTGTTTATCGCTTTATACTGCACAAATGCAATATGTCTGTCTGGCCGCGTACACTGAATTTCTTAGAATCAGTTTGTACTGTTAAATCCGAGACACCTGGCAGTGATCACAATACAACAATAGGCCGTAAAAGATTACAATATACAATGGGCTGTTTTTTAATCACAATTTTTAAACACAACTTTAACAAAAGAAGTTCAAATGCCGAAAAGGTAATAAAGTGTGTTTCTACAGGGCTGCAGGTGTGAATTTGTCTTTGTCGGCACCTAGGTCGTAACAATACTTAGTGTACCGATATGTCATACCCATACATTTTTCATTTTATTGGTCTTAATGCGAATTGTTTAAAGGGGCAGAGATCACAGCTATCCAGACCAGCAAATACCCTACGACTGACCCTACGACAGACCACCTGGATGCAGGATTATATGTTTCTCCGTTTCTACTAGAAAAAAATTATTACTTAAAATGGATACAATTTTCCATCTTATAGTTTAAAAGTTGAGGGGTACTTTGTAGAAATTTGCAAATTAATCTCTGGCCTACCCACACTTACCAAAAAAAAAAACAATATATCCCAAAATTTCATGTGAATCCAGTGCCAGAGTTCAAGCAAATTAAGCCACTAACATATTTTACTATCACAATAAAGTATACATATCTATAGATAACATATAACCCCTCACGTGAGATTGGACAGCTCCATAAATGTAAATGAGGCCATTAATTTGATTTTTCACTTTGGAAACGCAATATCGGACGTCCCAATCGTACCGAAAACCGATATTATCTCATTTATCGGTATAAAATTTACATAATTACCCGCCCTTGTACAATATATCGGTCTTTTATCGGTACACTGGTATTATTTTAAAAGGCATTTTATGCTTAGAACTTTA
Source organism: Dendrolimus kikuchii (assembly GCA_019925095.2). Lineage (NCBI taxonomy): Eukaryota > Metazoa > Arthropoda > Insecta > Lepidoptera > Lasiocampidae > Dendrolimus > Dendrolimus kikuchii. Next base: position 2,728,796 of record CM034392.1, on the reverse strand, counting down.
TGATACCATAGTCTGTTTGAAAGTGGGGAGAATTTTTTTTATTTGTATAAAAAAGTTTTTAGAACGTAGAATGTTTATTGAAATAAACCTCGTAATTTGAACAAGAACCTTTTTTCATACGGTCTTCTATATTTAAATTATATTATAATATACATACATACATAACTTCACGCCGGTTCCCTCGCGGGGTAGGCACGAACAACAGAGCGCCATTCAGACTTATTCTTACACACCTCACTTACTTCTTTGACTCTGTCTGTTCTTAAGGCTCCTGACATCACCTTCTGCTAGTATACGATCAATTTGATCATGGAACGTGTGTCGTGGCCTTCCACGACTTCTGCACCCATCCACTTTTGCATTATATATCTGTTTAGTCATTCTTTCATCATGCATTCTTTCCACATGCCCGAACCACCGGAGGATTCCTTTCCTTACCTTCACCCTGACACTCTCTGTCTTACTTCGGTATTACGAACGCGGTCCGCGAGCGTCACTCCGCAAATTTTGCGCAGTGCTCGCATCTCGACCGCGTTTACTCTACTTTCACGCTCTTCCATACCCAACTCTCGCTTCCATACGTATATTATAATATAGTAGTGTCTTAGAGTCAATTGTTATTAGGTATCTAAGTATCCACTACGCGTGTATGATTATGAAGAATAAAACTCTGCTGGTATTCACAACATGTGCCGTATTATTTCCCGGTCCATAACCAACAGTAGAAACGTTTTTTAGAATTTGTGTTGTACAAAGGATTGTTACACGCCGACAAAAGTGGATGCACACCTGCCTACCATAAAACACACACTTTATTACCTTTCCGCATTTGGACTTCTTTGGTTTACTTTGTGTTTAAAAATTTTAATTAGAAAAACAGCCTATTGTGTATTGTAACTTTTATGGCAGTCATTAGCCAGGTGTGTCAAACTGATTCTAAGAAATTCGGTGTATGAGGTCGAGCAGCTATATTGTATCGGTGCAGTATAAAGCAATGGCCCAATGGAGAGATCGGCAGTTGAGCGAGAACCACGATCAAGGCGAGACTTGTGTACCTTCGACAAAGACAAATTCCACGAAGCACGCGTTATTATTACCTGTAGGCATTTGAACCGATTGTAATACCTTTATGTCCTTATTTATTTTATTGTCTTCTTTCGTTCACTTATTTATTGGTTATTGTGGACAACAGCCTATTATACTAGTTTATGGCTGTTTACAGGAATAATTAGTCAGGTGTGCGGATTACGATTTCTAGGAAATTAAGTCGACAGTACGGGCGGGCGGGCACACTTGTATTTGTGAAGCATAATAGGACGGCAGGATGGAGAGAGGGGGCAGTCAAGCGATAATCGCAAGCGAGACCAGACGTGTGTACATTCGATATGCAATAAAGAACATTCATTCGTTCATTCAAAAAAAAAACTAGCATCTCCAATATTTAGGTCAAGAGTAATTTCGATACTTACTAGTGATCTTTAGTACGAAATCAAACATCGCGCAAGTATCAATTTGCTTTTGTTACACATACGCATTTTCTCAACATAGCCTATGATGTTTACTTTAATAATAATGACTAATTTTGCAAGCAGGAGCTTTATCACCTTTATAGTTAACAGAACAATTATTTGATTAAAAGAAGCTAAACTAACCATTACAAACCGTTCTTTAGTAATATCGTCGAATTATAACCAAAAGATTCTTGCTTCAAATTCCACTAGACATCCTTGTTATACATTAAAAATCACTGCTCACATGAGACTTGATATAGTTACATGCGTATTTATAAATTTTTTAGCGGATTTTAGACTCGGATCAACGTTAATTAAAATAACAAGGATAAATTCGCTATGTTTATAAATTTTTTTTATGTTTAAGGCTTGGCAACTAGGCCTTTAAGCCAGGCGCCGTTGTATTGTAGGCTACAATCGACGTCATTCAACAGAGTTCTTGTGAAAACTCAAAAGGCCACATTTGGCTATATAATTCACATTTCTCGCACAAAACACATAATTACTACTCAAAAACTATCAATATCCTACAACTATTGTTCATTTTAGAGTAATGTTACACATTATTAGAAAATAAAACTGCACAGCACAACGTCCCCTTTCAGTTCCCGCCAAAAACTCCCTTGTTTATAATTCACTGACCTTGACTACAGATAAAATAGAATATTGCCTGAAAAAAAAAAACGTGTGCGTCTCGTTACGTCCGATAAAAGTGATAACTAGCGTGAGAGAAAAGGAAGCCAGACAGACTGGTGCTGTAACGCGTTACGTAACGAAGCGGTTTACCCTCCCATAAGAAGTTATCACTTCAAAAATACTTCTCGTTCTAGACGTTATACACTATTATAAAAAATAAAATAAAATAAAAATAAAAAAGCCTTTCTTCTACCGTCATATTACAAACAATTAAATTCATAAATCGTTACTTATTTTTTTCTTTTTAAAATATGTCAAATTAATAAAATCTATGTCCTTTTTCTAAAATCTTAATATATATAAATTACGTGTCACGTTGTTTGTCCGCGATGGACTCCTAAACTACTTGACTGATTTTAATCAAATTTGCACACCGTGTGCAGTTTGATCAGACTTGAAAGATAGGATAGCTTAAATTTGGACTCGGTAGGTGGCGCTGCAATCAGATTCTAAATTTTATTTCTTCAGGGCAGAACAACGTCTTCCGGGACAGCTAGTATTTAATATATTATTGTTTATCTACGGAAGTCGCCTCAGCGACAGGCCTTCCCCAATTTTCTCCATTCATCCTTATTTCTTGCCAGTCGTGTCCAATGTCGGCCGCATCTTTCCTTAAATATGTCTTCCCATCTTTTAATTCGGTCTCCCTCTTTTCCTCTTAGCGTCTCTAGGTATCCATTCTGACACTTTCCTTGTCCATTTTTCCGTGTTTTTTTTTATTGCAGGAGATCAGCAGACAGGCAGACGGCCCACTTGATGGAAAGCGGTTACCATCGCCTATGGACATTTGCAACAGCAAAGTTGCTACAAATGCGCTGCTGCTCTCTTAAGGGAAACTGGAACCTGGTCACTAATGCCGGAACACAACTCAAGGTTGTTATGGCGACATACTTTAGACCAGTGGTGGTCGCCATCCAGTCGGGCAAATGCCCTACCACCTGGCTGTGGGTTGTTTAGTCGCCTCTTACGACAGGCCGCCCGGCCGCAGGAAATTGTATTCTTTCTCCGTTCCTGCACGGATAATTGTATATATAATAAATATAAATGTTCATTCTGTGAACGTGTCCTGCTCATTTCCATTTGAGACTTCTTACCTTTTTTTACTATATCACATACTTTTGTTTTAAAATAATAAATAAATAAAATTATAAATAAATTTTCCTTCTTATACTTTTATTAGTTTAAATGCAAGGTTAGTGATAATCACTACGAAGCTAGATGTCTCAGACATCATATTTTGCCATTGCACAAAAGAAGGCAAACAGCAGATATAGTGATGCTAAGTAAAATTGCACAGTCTAAAATAGACTCGCCTTATTTATTATCTAAAATATGTGTCGGGTTCACGCCGGGAGCGAACGAATGACGCTCCGAGAATAACAATAATAATCTGAAATATTATAATCAAAGTTTATTACACTAGAATTATTACAATTACGATATTTAATATTGCTCAATAATACACAGAAATATTAGGACAACTCCAAGAGTTGCATCCACGCTTGTCAGGTGTCGAGCAGCAATTTGCCCTTCAAGAATACTGCGATTATCAAGCAGTCATTATCGACCACATTATATTATGTGCTCCTCATCCAAGGCCACCAATGCAGACAGTCGGTTGAAGACTGCCCCTCCTCTGCCCGAACACTGCGTATTTAACAGGTCCTCGTAGCGCGCCGCAGTGACACCATCCGGTAATGTTGTGGCGCCAGTTACACTTCCTTCATAAAACGAACTTCCGCCATACGTATTAACTTCCAACATCCGATTACTCCATTTCCGATATGCGTTTGCTTAATAATAAATGCTTCTACGTTGACATCCGGTTATACGACCTCCAATTACTACGTGAAAGAATACTCTATCCGGTTATTGACTACTTCCGTCATATGGTTATTTTATAATAACAAATAGGATTCCTACATATGTTTAAAAATGCAAACAAGACGATTCCGGAATCCAATGCAATTGTTTATTCCTCGGATATCTAGTAATTGTAGGGCAAATTCGTATTTTAATCGTGTGTCAAATAACTATAATCTTTTAGCTGTTACACATGATATAGATTTATTTATTAGTAATCCACAAAATCTTAAGACGGCCCTGGTAGAGCATTGGTCTGAAAATTAACAAGTTAAGACGGCCCTGGTAGAGCATTGGTCTGAAAATTAACAAGTTTTATGTAATAGGTCAGTTTTAAAATAATTTATTTTCTTTTTTAATTTCCTGTTTGTAATTTAATTTATAGAACGTAAAATATTTACTAGCAAGCATTATAGCTAATCTACATGTGGAAACATTTAAATGGTTATAGATATTTAGTAGTATACACTCAGTTATAAACCGTTTGTTTTCCGAATAAAATAAAATCTTAAAATCTTAGGAATTTTATCCATCAGTTTCACGCCTAGCATACTTCGCTCCATACATACATACACCATTATACAGAAGTTTAAATTGTATCTTTTTTTTTATTGGACTTGACTTTATGTTGTTGGTCCGAAGACCTTACAACTTTACCGGGGTCTTTGGGGCGAGTGCCTTCGCCAAGCGAAGGCGCTCGAGCCCGGGGGGGCAACTTGCTCGAGGGAGCTCCCTAAGGAGTTTTACCTCGGCTGGACTGTTGCCATGAATGGGGAATGAATTTAATGATGCCCACCATAGGGCGACACAAAACACTAATTGAGAACGGGCGACGGGTAATATAAAGCCCGAGGGGAAGGATCACGGCGGGCCGGGATCGGTGGTTCGCGGTGGCCTACGCTATCTTACTGCCGTTTCGCAACGTGTTATGGCTGGGAGAGAAGAAACGGCGAAAGAAACTTCCCAGCAACACGCCTAGTCTATCCTGTGGGGGGAGCTATGTCACCTAGCGTCCCTCGCGGGGACGTGGAGAGATCTTGATTGGCGGCGTCTGAGACGCCGCTGTCTGTGTCCGTCTGTCGGTGCCTGCCAGCCTACTGTTCTAACCGTGGGCGGACTGATCCGGGCCAGCCGTTTCGTAATAACGTCGACTCTGTCCGTCAGGACGTTACGCGGTCGTCGCACAAGAGCCTTTCGACGAGGCTTATAATCGGACGCGTTAAATCGTATCTATTATTTAAAGACAGGAATAACAGAAAAAGATTTGACGACAAATTCTCTAAAATGTCATCAGAGCCACGTTGAATAAATGAATTGCATTTCTAAGCAAAACATAATCCTATTTAATCGTTAAAAAGATAAGGGGTTCTGTTTAAAGCTAGCGTTCCACAGATAGCAGAGATATGCTATGATAAACCGAACTAAACATGCGAAGAAATATTTTGGATGAAATTTAAGTCTGCATTTGCAGATGTCGTATCTTCTTATGTCTATAAAGTTATATCAATCTAGAAAACTACTATTTATTAATCGTAGACTTCGTTTTATAAACTAGCAGGTTTTAAACTTCGATAGACAGAAATGTTTATTTTATTGTATTGTTACGAGTTGCAGGACTCGAATTAAAATGCCGTTGGAATTACTATAGAATTTATTATAACTATACAAACACATATAACACAGGTACAAATATAATAACAAGCGCAAAGTCTGTCACTAAATACACAAGTCTTGCTCCGCTTGTGATTATCGCTCGACTGCCTCATCCATCAATCAAGGCATTGCTTTATACTGCACGGATGCAATATAGCCGCTCGGCCGCGTGACCGAATATCCTAGAATCACACCCGGCTAATGACTGCCATAAAATATTACAACACACAATGGGCTGTTTTCTAATCACAAAGTTTAAACACAAAGTAAACAAAAGAAGTCCAAATGCCGAAAAGGTAACAAAATGTGTTTCTACAGGGCTGCAGGTGTGAATTAGCTTTTGACGGCACCTCGGTCGTAACAGTATGTAGAATAGATATATTATAATTACTTTAGAGATTATTACGACATGTTTCAAGTTCTTTAGCAAATTTTTAGGGAAAATGTAGAAATATAGTTGTACAAAGGTTTCGTGAGTGACACGTTCAAAAGGTTTTGACACAGTTTTTTATGTATACTAGGAAAGATGACATTTAATATTCCATTATTGTTTAATAATAACAGTCCATAATTTATTCGTAAGATACATACCCTTCAACACAAAAATCAATAAATTTATGTCACACACAAGAACCAAAATAACTAATAAGCGTGTTCAATTCAAAAAGTTAAATTTAGAAATTAACTTGTAAAAAAGGGTACGGAACTTGAGTCCGTAGAGTTGTTAATAATAAATAAAAAATAAATAAAAAAACAGTCCATATTTATCTTACTGCTGAGTTCGGGTTACCCAACAAAAAAAATATATATATACGGGAATGGACAATATTGGGTATATTGTCCGCGGTTGTCCAAGGTGGCTTACCGAGTTTAACGCATCGGTTATCTTGATTTGCAGGTTTCAATAAATTTTTCTTCATCGTCGGACGTGGTAATTCTAATAAATATGAGCTAATTAGATCAAAAGCAGCTTGAGTATTACGTGCTTTTCCGACTAGGATTCTAACCCGTGTCATTTGGGACGCGAGTGAGCTAACCACTTAGGTATACCTTGACCATCCTTGATTTGTTGTCGCTTTATAGCTAACAGTGGAATAAGTGCCTTAAATTGAATTCATCTCATTATGGCGCTCTTGCCAGGGCTTGACCGGAATAAATTATGGTCGGTTGAGACACGCTAAAATGGTTTATTAAACGGCATTTTCCCTCTCATTTCTTTTCGTCGGGAGCGATAAGGACATACTTAGTAAAGTTCAATTGACTGTCTTCTATTTGTAAACGTAGCGAAAAGAGTTGACTATAAATTATTATTAGATTAAAAAATCAAAAATGTACAGGTTTTTTTTTATTGTAGGAGTTCAGTAGACAGGCAGACGGCCCACTTGATGGAAAGCGGTTATCATCGCCTATGGACATTTGCAACACCAAAGGTGCTACAAATGAGCTGCTGCTTTCTTAAGGGAGACTGGAACCTTATGGCGGCATACTCTATACCAGGGGTGGTAGCCATCCAATCAGGCAAATACCCTACCACCTGGCTGTGGGTTGTATTGTCGCCTCTTACGACAGGCCGCCCCAACGCAGGAAATTGTAATCGTTCTCCGTTCCTGCACGGATAAGACAGACAGGTATCTATAATATTATAAAATTCTACACATGCCGTGTCTGTATATTGAAGCTTTTTAAAAGAAAACAGCAACTGGAATAGACTGAATTATTATTATAAACGTTGGAGAACACGATGCATATTTTGTCGATTTCGATGCGGTTTTCGCTGATCGACAGCTAATTCTTAGACTTAAACTCTGTGCTACTGTTCATCCTGGGAATCCCGCGGGAATTTTTCTGGGAATTATACAAAATAGCCAGTTTAAAAAAATCGAATTACAATGTGATATTTTTACTGATCGATAGCAAAAATGTAATAAAATGTATGATATTTTTTATCCCGGAAATCCCGTGGGATTCTAACACAGTTTTCACCAAAACGATAGCATACATTCTTTTTCAAATGCGGCGGTATTTTGAATCCCGCGGGGATTTCAAGTTCTTTCGTAGACATTTTTTTCAAGCTGTGATATTTTATCACCGAACGTAACTCACTTTTATCCATAATTTTGCGTTTTTAGCAACTCGTTGCACAAAATAGTTTATTACGAGCGAACTACCCGACAAAAACAAGTGACAGTTGGCATATATATTGTGTGATTGACACTCTTTAATTTGAATATCGAACTTCTCCGAAAAAGGTATTATATATCGCCGTTTTGCTTCAATAACGTGATAAATCCGATAAACGGTTTTTCTTTTATTTGATAATTAAAATAATTTCCGATTTCATTGTTCTAAAAAACGTGATATCTTATCTGAAAGAGAGTGTCGGGGTGAAGGTAAGGAAAGGAATGCTCCGGTGGTTCGGGCATGTGGAAATAATGCATGATGAAAGAATGACTAAACAGATATACAATGCAAAAGTGGATGGATGCAGAAGTCGTGGAAGGCCACGACACACCTTCCATGATCAAATTGATCGTGTACTAGCAGAAGGTGATGTCAGGAGCCTTAAAAACAGACGAGCGTGCATGACAAGAGTTATGAACGTTAAAGAAGCAAGTGAGGTGTGTAAGAATAAGCCTAAATGGCGCTCTGTTGTTCGTGCTTACCCCGCAAGGGAACTGGCGTGAAGTTATGTATGTATGTGATATCTTTTATAGTACTTTTTTTTTTCATCCCGTCCACGGGACGGGATTTTTATATTTCTATTTATTACTTATATTTGCCTTTTTCTTTTTGAGCTTTTTAATTTCATTTTTTATGTTTTTTTTAATGATCACTTAAATCTATTATATCAGATCCTTATTCTGATATAACATCCTTCTTTCTTAACCTAGATATTCTACTTTCTTATTCATGCTATGAATTGGTTACTATTTATAGTACATTGTTGATTGACAGTAAAAGAGTTATTCACTTCGATACAATTTTTTTTTGAAGATTAATAAAACTCTTCTAATATTTCAATTTTCACGATAACACAGTATTGAAGTAAAGAAGCGATATATGCACTTCTAAGACCTTTTAGATTCACCCTCGTACTTCCTTATATTATTTCATCGTTTTGTGTATTTTTCTTTGTCATGTTGATGTGTAATAAAGAGTACTGTATTGCAATGCACTGCAGCTGCGAAAGCAAGTTAAATGTATACAGTGGAATATGCTCAAGGCCAGATATTCCATATGCAGCCAGCATGTTGAGCCAATTCATAGCAGCACTGGAAAGCAGCAAAACGAGCATGGCGTTATTTTAATGACACAATGAATTTCTGTCTAGCCTTTTTTTTTATTGCAGGAGATCAGCAGACAGGCAGACGGCCCACTTGATGGAAAGCGGTTACCATCGCCTATGGACATTTGCAACACCAAAGCTGCTACAAATGCGCTGCTGCTCTCTTAAGGGAAACTGGAACCCGGTCACCAATGCCGGAACACAACTCAAGGTTGTTATGGCGACATACTTTAGACCAGGGGTGGTAGCCATCCAGTCGGGCAAATGCCCTACCACCTGGCTGTGTGTTGTTAAGTGACCCCTTACGACAGGCCGCCCAGCCGCAGGAAATTGTATTCTTTCTCCGTTCCTGCACGGATAAATAGATAATATAAAGATAAGGATAGTTTACAAAAAGTCTAATTTAACTGTTACAGGCTACGTAGATGCAGACTAAGCATCTAATTATCTTGATAGACGTTCTTATACTGGCTTTATTTACAACGTTGACTGTTCAGCTGTGTCTTGGGAGAGCAGTAAGCAACGATCAGTCAGTTGTGCTCTCAAACACCGAAGCTAAATACATGACTTTGTCTAATGGAGCCAAAGAAGCCAATTTATCAAGTTTCTTACTTGAACGTTTGAAAAAAAAAGCTTTTAATCATTATGTATAATGATAATAAGTCAGCTCAGAAATTGTGCATTAATCAAATTCATCACAGCAGAAGCAAAACATATTGATATCAGGCATCACTTTATACGACAGGTGGTTAATTAGGGAATAATGAATTTAAACTATTTGTCATCCGATTTCATGTCTGCAGATAATTGCAGATAATTAATAAGATTGACGAAACCTTTCTGTAAGATAAGAATCTCATTTGCATATCTTATTGCACTTAAACCAATATAGATTAAGGGGTGATTTTAGGTTTCAATCTAAATTATTATATTTAATGAAAGAAAGAAGAAAGAAAGAAAAAGATTTATCGACTTAAAAGACACAACTCTATACATAAAACCACCTAATATATTTACAATTAATTTTACACAAAAACAAAAAATCCTGATACAAAAAACAAAAACAGGGAATATTCTGGTAGTTAAATAAAAATAACTAGCTTATTGTTCTCATCCCGACTCCGTGCTGTTTACTAGCTGAGAAGCGACACCGGTAGATGCACAGAAATATCTAGATATTATTTCTGTGGGTAGATGCCTGGCGGGGATAACTGATCGATTGATAATTTCGACCACTGATAGTTGAAGATTATGACAGTACTAGTATTAGCGATATTAGATTGGATTATTAAAAAATGGGGGTCAGTGGTACAAGGGTGAAAATTAAGGGTTATATGTAATTTTAAATGTCAAATCATAACAAAATAAAATAAAAAATAATGTCCAAAAAAAAATAGTTTACGACCTATTCTCAGCTCTATAGAATATACACAAATAATTTCATAAAAATCGGTTAAGCCGTTTCGGAGGAGTTTTGTTACAAACACTGTGACACGACAATTTTATATATATATATATATATATATATATATATATATACTGTAACTGTATTATAAAAAAATATATTGAAATAGTTGACACGAGTTATGACTGTCAAAGAGGCAAGTGAGGTGTGTAAGAATAAGCCTAAATGGCACTCTGTTGTTCGTGCCTACCCCGCAAGGGAACTGGCGTGAAGTTATGTATGTATGTATGTATATTGAAATAAAAATGAGAAGCTAAAAACGAAATTGCTACTCTCTGAAGAACAAATTACTAAAACCAATATTGTGATCTCGTATTATTTGCCCTAATTGCTATGACAACAATATAACCCACTTCGTGACATGCATAGCCTTTTTATATAACAACGGGAAATGTATTTGTGCATTGTCTCCGAACCCAGGAGGAGGTTACCGGAGGGCGTGTGGGACGTGACCGATGCTTCGAGCAAAAGAACCGTCTTACAAAAGCATCATGCGAGCATATTCTAATACAAAACAAACCAATTATTTCTAGCAATGTACTGTAACGAACGATCCGGTGCTACAGCGTTACCTCGACGGTAGTTTGTAATTGTCACTCTGTTAATTGAACGAATGAACGAATGGAGTGAATGAATGAAGCGAACGAACGGGGAGAAATAACCGCGGATTGTGAATGTATGGTTTTCGGCTCTATTTTTGCTGGTAGCGTATTGTTTGAATCTTGATTGGTGCACTTCTATGACGTCATGGACGTGCTATTTCAAATCTGAATTGGTTGCTGCTTGAAAAGAGATATTTTATGAAAGAGAAACACTCGAGCCACTTGTTAGGTAGGGTTTGTATTACAGTTGGTTCATTTGTATTACATACACTAGCTTCTGCCCGCGACTTCGTCCGCGTGGAATAGTTTTAATTTTTTTTGTTACCCCCCCCCCCCGTTTTTAAACATTATTCATTGGTGCTCCGATCCTATTAGTCTTAGCATGATGATATATAGCCTATAGCCTTCCTCGATAAATGGGCTATCTAACACTGAAGGAATTTTTCAAATCAGACCAGTAGTTCCTGAGATTAGCGCGTTCAAACAAACAAACTCTTCAGCTTTATATATTAGTATGAGATTAAAATGAATTGAGCATATAATATACAGGTGAATTTTCAAGTGATTCTTCTACAACGCAGTGGCTGCGGGTTCGATTCCTGGCGTGGTAAATTTCGTAACCGAACTTTCCGTTATTTACTACGGTCTGGGTGTCTGGGATCGGCTCGACCCCAGAGTGGTCAGTTGTATATTGCCCATAATACAAGTGTAACTTACTTGTTATCAATCATCATTTTGATGAAAAACTACACCACAATGTACCACCATTAATACTAGATCCATTGTTTACTCACAGCTCATGAGTTTGTATTCTGTATGGATCATTATTCAAAATGAATAATTATTTTCGAATAATCCATATCTTTCATATCGAATATTGGATATCTACAGCGAACTACAAAACTTTTGGTTCAGTATTCATAATTATATCGATGGTACACTATTACTTCGATACCTGATGATTTATTTAAAGTAAAGAATAACCGGTGCGGTTGTACCAAGAGATAGTAAAAGATACAAAAAAGACAGAGTTGTCAAAGAAACGCAAGCTATGAAGTGAGCTGGTTGGCAATATACCCCGCACTAGAATCAAACCTGTGTTACAGTTAGCACTGACCGCCATCCAGCTATAAGAAATGACTTGCGGTTAAAGTCTAATTTGTTACATAAAATAAAACTAAAATATTAGGATTCAGATGATATTATATTTATATTTAAGTGTCTGCATAGTATAGGGTGTGTACGTATGTATGTCCGTGTATATATATATATATATATATATACATACATAACTTCACGCCAGTTCCCTTGCAGGGTAGGCACGAACAACAGAGCGCCATTTAGGCTTATTCTTACACACCTCACTTGCTTCTTTGACATTCATAACTCTTGTCATGCACGCTCGTCTGTTCTTAAGGCTCCTGACATCACCTTCTGCTAGTACACGATGAATTTGATCATGGAAGGTGTGTTGTGGCCTTCCACGACTTCTGCATCCATCCACTTTTGCATTGTATATCTGTTTATTCATTCTTTCATCATGCATTCTTTCCACATGCCCGAACCACCGGAGCATTCCTTTCCTTACCTTCACCCCGACACTCTCTTTCAGACCAACTCTCTTTCTTACTTCGGTATTACGAACGCGGTCCGCGAGCGTATATATACACACACATATATATATATATATATATTTACATACACACACACAATTGCAATGTTATTATTATTATTATAAATCATTGTTAGAGTCGCATTTTTAGAAATAAATATTTTCTTTCTTTCTTTATGTGCGTTGTATGTGTGTTTGTGGGTGTGTGTGTGTGTAGTATAGTAAGTGTTAAGCATATAGAAGTAAAGTGGAAAAGGCTAAATTGATTTTGTGGCAAACTAAACTAGCATCGGAGGGTTAAAAAAAATATATCGTTGGAGTACTTATGGAAAGAGGTTACCGTTGCCTATGGATGTAAAAGCAAAAGTGTTAGTGTTCTTGATGATTTTTTTAAATCCGCAGACTAACTCACACATGGTATATCTCCAAGCTAAGCAAATTACGCTTGTGTTATGGGTTATACAACGAACCATTCTGAGGCCGGTCCCAGACACCCAGACCATACTAAAAAACAGAAAGTTCGTTTCCGAAATTTACCATGCCAGTAATCGCACCCAAAGCCTCTGCGTTCGACCTGTTAAAATTTAGCTCGCTCAATCACAGAGGCCGAACTTTGACAAGAGAGAGAAAGAGAGAGAGAGATAACACTTACACACAATATTCCACATCAAAATATACAATTGTAAATAACAGACCATATTTACAATATTTTCTAAGCAAATACAATAGGCAGCCTTATCGCTCAAAGCGATATCTTCCAGGCAACCTAAATCAAAGAAAATTGAATCAAACAATGTAGGTAGAACAAGCCACTTTCGTTGCTAAATTTAGAATCATATAATAATAATGTACTGATCATTGTTCAACAAAGAAACACAACAAACAAAAAGGCCAAAAAAGTTTCAAGGAGAACGTCTCAAATCATCCCAACAACTACATATGATTGATTAAATTTCGAATACATGCAAATAAAATATTTATTATATAATATATCTATGGTTTAAGATCACGAGGAACGTTGTGAATTGTATATTAACATAGATTAATTTAAAACTATTGTGGGGCGCTGTAGCCTTTTTTTTTTTTTTTGTAGACCCGGGTGTCTCCGTCTTGGGGCATGACAGAGGTACTCTTTTCTTATTTATTTATTGCTATTCATAGGTTTCAGTTTTTTCCTATCTCTATAGCTTCTAACTATTGCAAAAGGGATTTTACTGCAGTGTATGGTTGGGATAGATACGGGTGGGATAAATAAAGGCTTTATATAGATACATATATATTTATATTAGGTAATTTTAATTGGTGTGGGGGGCTATTTGGATGATACTGGATTTGGTTGGTGTTATGAGTTGGTTAGGATTGGTTTTGGTTGGGTAAGGTTGGTGCTATGTTTTCTTTATTTATTAATATTTCTTGCGTTTCCTTAATACTATTACATTTCTTATTTGTCTATATATATATTTGTGTATATGTTTCTACTGTTTACAATCAATTTCGGTGCCAAATTTTTATATACATATTTCCTATGATTATGTATTTATAATGGAATCTAGTTTACAAAATGTTGAATTCTAAACTATTTTCTATGATGATAGTATTTTGTGCAGCTTAACCTATGTTTTCTATTTAATATTTTCTTATATACATCTATAACTTCTTTGATGTGCTACAAGTACTTAAGGTAGTCTATTATTCTTTATAACTTATACTATATATATATTTCGTTCTTACTGCTACTTTTGACGCTGTCAGTGAATATACTTAAATATATAACTACAGTGTCATTATTTATATACACTTTTATGTTACCGCGCTGTAGCCTTAGGGTAATGTAGTGTGGTGGCCCTTGGTCAAATAACGCTGGTTTTATAATAATGGACTGTATGGGAAATATAGATATCTGACTTAGATCCTTGCACTAGAAAAGCAGTAGAAGCTCCACCAACCTTGAGATCCGACCTCTCCCGGCTTGGTTCTGGTTGCAGCACACAGAGGAACAGCGCACGGCACCAAATTCACTTTGGAGTGGTTACTTCTGTTCACTAGTATCACACAATAAGTTCTTGGCACGGCCAGTGATTACAATTGGATTTTTTTTTTTTTTTTTTTATTGCAGAAGATCAGCAGACAGGCAGACGGCCCACTTGATGGAAAGCGGTTACCATCGCCTATGGACATTTGCAACACCAAAGACGCTACAAATGCGCTGCTGCTCTCTTAAGGGAGACTGGATCCTGGTCACTAATGCCGGAACACAACTCAAGGTTGTTATGGCGACATGCTTTAGACCAGGGGTGGTAGCCATCCAGTCGGGCAAATGCCCTACCACCTGGCTGTGGGTTGTTTTGTCGCCTCTTACGACAGGCCGCCCGGCCGCAGGAAATTGTATTCTTTCTCCGTTCCTGCACGGATGAAATGAATTTATATACCTATTTAGAAGAATAGACGCACGGCGCGATCTCTCGTCACAACGTTGACAGATGTAAGTGTTTTTAAAAATGGCTGCATCTACCTTCCTGTGCATTGGCCGTCACCTCACACAGTAAGAGGGTAGACAGCAAAATTGATGGAGCGATTTTCCACCTACCTCATACTAGGCAAGGACCGAACAACTATATAAATGTAAAAATTATCAGTGACAGTGACATTTTGTAATTTGTCTTTGCCTTTAATGACTACAATAAATTGGTTAAAACAATAGCTCTGCCAAAAGAAAGTTGTTTTATACTTACAATAGACACAAAATGAAGCAACAATTTGATTAAAATAATACTACTTAGGGAGGTCCCGACTGGGTGGAGGAGCGAGATGTAATGCTCCTCCGTCTCAAAGGAAAATCTTCCAAGGAGGCTATCTATTGTTATGCCCTGCAGGCCTATACCCATTTGATATTGTTGGAAATTTGTAAGTTTCGGGAATCGTTTACGACTTCATTTATTGCACAGCGCCATTTATTGGCTTGAAGTGTTTCACTACACTTCAATAAACATTTTTTGAGCAGGATCCAGCTGAATAGTCGCAGATGGCTGTTTCAGCGATACCGGACTTTGGGGGCTTCCCGACTCCATGGGAGCGGAGGCGTTCAGCCTGGAAGCAGCGCACTCGAGGCGGCACCTCCTGTGAGGTTCGACCGCGGCTCAACCGTTGCAGGGGGATTGACTGTATAGGATTAAGCCGTAAAAGGCTGAATGAGCTAAGCCAACAGGCTGAAGTGTTTATATAATGGGGACTCGGTATCGACTCCGCCGGCGGAGCCGATCCTAGTCTGTATTAACTACCGCTTCGCAACGTGTTATAGCTGGAGGAGAAGAAGCAGCGGAAGAAACTCTCCAACAACACGCCTAAGCTAATCGTGTATGGCTACTTGTGTCTGTAATGAGTGGGTGTAATTGGTGGATCTTAACTTTGTGTGAGAGAATCCGAGCCGGGGGCTCTCTGGCGTCTGTTTTGTCTGCGTCTGTTATGGTAGGCTGATGTTATAAACCTCGAGGGGTTCACAATCGCGAGGAGCTGGGTGATTTTATCGGTCTCGTCAAAGAGTACATACATTACGAGGGCGGCTCCGCCCGATCATGACATACGCGAGTGTGGTATTCGGTCATGCCAAGCCTGCCCTTTTAGATAAATTGCAAATCGTGCAGAACAAATTCATGCGCAGAGCCGTCGGTGCTCCCCTCTATATGCGTAACGTCGACCTCCACCGCGATCTGGAGCTTCCCTCCATCAAAAACTACATTACGTCGCTCTCGCGTAAGTATTTCGATCTCGCGCCGCACCATCGAAATCCGCTCGTCGTGTCCGCGTCCGATTATAAGCCTCGGCGAAAGGCTCTCGTGCGACGACCGCGTAACGTCCTCACGGACAGGGTCGACGTTATCACAAAACGGCTGGCCCGGATCAGCCCGCCCGCGGTTAGGACGGCAGGCTGGCAGGCACGGACAGACAGACACAGACGGCGGCGTCTCAGGCGCCGCCAATCAAGATCTCTCCACGTCCCTGCGAGGGACGCTAGGAGACATAGCTCCCCCACAGGATAGACTAGGCGTGTTGCTGGGAAGTTTCTTTCGCCGTTTCTTCTCTCCCAGCCATAACACGTTGCGAAACGGCAGTAAGATAGCGTAGGCCGCCGCAAACCACCGATCCCGGCCCGCCGGAATCCTTCCCCTCGGGCTTTATATTACCCGTCGCCCGTTCTCAATTAGTGCTTTGTGTCGCCCTATGGTGGGCATCATTAAATTCATCCCCCTCTCATGGCAACAGTCCAGCCGAGGTAAAACTCCTTAGGGAGCTCCCTCGAGCAGGTTGCCCCTCCGGGCTCGAGCGCTTTCGCTTCGCACGACTTCTGCATCCATCCACTTTTGCGTTGTATATCTGTTTAGTCATTCTTTCATCATGCATTCTTTCCACATGCCCGAACCACCGGAGCATTCCTTTCCTTACCTTCACCCCGATGTATTTATTCAACGATATTGCACAGCGCCATCTTAAGTGAAGTTAAGTGGACTAAATATAATTTTTGATGTTCCTGGACTACTTGATGGCGCTAGTTACCGTACATTTTGTTTATTTTTCGATTATGTAGAGGAGATCCACTGGGATAGTATGTATACATGAACGTAGTCTCATGAGTTTTATTACAAATGTTTGACCAGCCCGCCCTTTTATTTATACAAAACACGTTACTAGTGATATAGATTAAGGAAAAACAAAGCACGAACCTATTTACTAAATGTTAAGAATGTAAGGAAGATATATTTGCTTCTGAAAAAACATGCCCACCGGAGATAGCGTTTCGGAGCGGTTTATTTATTATTTCCTTAATACGCAACAGTGGGGCAATTGCCCCATTGCGGGGCATGTAGGCTCGAGGGGCACATGAGAGGGCAAAAGGCTGTAAATTATCCCGTTCTCCCGACTGGGGCACAAGACGAACATGAATCAAAGGTACACTCGTGACGTTGTTTCTGCGTACCTACCCGTATCTATTTGGTATATACTATTACTTGTGTATTTACTATTACTAGTGGTCGCTCGTGATCGAAATTCGACCATAATAATTTCTTGTCAAAGACTATACTTCTATAATCACAGATTTCGCCAAGGCTGCACTATTAATTTGACTTTAACAGTAAACAAAAGAGTATATATGCATGTGTGTCAAATACATGGTAGAGTGTGTAATGCTTTTCTTAATTGATTTAATGTATTTTTTATGCATAATTTAATAAAAATATTGGCATTCGTCGCTCCTCCTCTACATAAACTGTAAGTGTGCGAAATTTCATATTCCTCCGTCCGCGCAATTTGGGTAAAAAGGGGTACAAAGATTTTGCTTCACGTATTAATATATAGTATATAGATTTTACACCAAAGTTTTCCCTACGGCTGTCGCGTGTCAAACCCAAGGCAGTAGTTTTATTATTTATCCTCATTATTATACATACATACATAACTTCACGCCAGTTCCCTTGCGGGGTAGGCACGAACAACAGAGCGCCATTTAGGCTTATTCTTACACACCTCACTTGCTTCTTAGACATTCATAACTCTTGTCATGCACGCTCGTCGGTTCTTAAGGCTCCTGACATCACCTTCTGCTAGTACACGACCAATTTGATCATGGAAGGTGTGTCGTGGCCTTCCACGATATATTATATTATCTTATATTATATAATATTATTATATTCTTCTTTCCTTTTATTATGTCTTTGTTTTACTGAGTATGCACTGTTTGCTACAATTCCATTAATTCTTCAAAAATTATTTCTGTGACATACCTACTTGTATAAAAATGATAAAAAAAGAGCTTGAGATATAAATAGAATAAGTAATATAAAGAAAAACGGTTTTTAGCTAGACGTGTTGCTGGGGAGTTTTTTGTCGATTCTTCTACTTAACAGCAATAACACGTTGTAAAGCGATGTACATATAATAGGAATTAAATTTAAATTTTAACTTACATGTATGATCTTCAAAAAGTGTTCTCCTGTGGAACTTATTTTGAATAAAAAAAATTGAAATTGGATATCTTACTTACATAAAAACAATTCGGGTTTTTACATATAATAATAACAAACAAACTAAGTTCATATATTCTAGAAAACTTCCCAGCAAAACATAGAGGTGAGTCAAAGCCAACCATTGCCAGGTGGTAGGGCATTTGCCCGACTGGATGGCCACCACCCCTGGTCTAAAGTATGTCGCCATAACAACCTTGAGTTGTGTTCCGGCATTAGTGACCAGGTTCCAGTTTCTCCTAAGAGAGCAGCAGCGCATTTGTAGCAACTTTGGTGTTGCAAATGTCTATAGGCGATGGTAACCGCTTTCCATCAAGTGGGCCGTCTGCCTGTCTGCTGATCTCCTGCAATAAAAAAATAAAAAAAAAAATGACATGTTGTTTATGACGACAAAGATATTTGTTAGTTTGGAGGAAATTTGACCGCCAATTTTGCTAATCCAATTTACCGGGATAAGGTGGTAGGGTATTTGCTTTGCCAGGTGGTAGGGTATTTGCTCGACTGGATGGCGACCACCCCTGGTCTAGAGTATGCCGCCATAACAACCTTGTGTTGTGTTCTGGCATTAGTGACCAGGTTCCAGTTTCTCCTAAGAGAGCAGCAGCGCATTTGTAGCAACTTTGGTGTTGCAAATGTCTATAGGCGATGGTAACCGCTTTCCATCAAGTGGGCCGTCTGCCTGTCTGCTGATCTCCTGCAATAAAAAAAAAATAAAAAAAACCAGATTTGAATTAATACAATGAATGACATGTTGTTTATGACGACAAAGATATTTGTTAGTGAATTGGAGGAACGCGATTTGACCGCCATCTATTTTGCTAATCCATTTATTTACCGGGATAGGGTAGGTGGTAGGGTATTTGCTTTGCCAGGTGGTAGGGTATTTGCTCGACTGGATGGCGACCACCCCTGGTCTATAGTATGCCGCCATAACAACCTTGTGTTGTGTTCTGGCATTAGTGACCAGGTTCCAGTCTCCTTTAAGAGAGCAGTAGCGCATTTGTAGCACCTTTGGTGTTGCAAATATCCATAAGCGATGGTAACCGCTTTCTATCAAGTGAGCCGTCTGCCTGTCTGCTGAACTGAAACTGTACGAATCGATGTTTGATCGAAGCTGCTTTAGTCGCTTCTAGGATCGACTAGGCAAAGCTCGAAACAGATTATTTTACATTCGACGTTTGACCTAAAATACTTTAGTCAAAAGCCGAAATTGGTATTTATTTCGGGTTTCGTCGAAAGACCTTGGTCTAACTTAAGATAAACCAGTCATTCCGGGAAGAGACTACATATCGACCTTTGACTATAACGTGTATATTGGTGGCAGTTGCTTCTTCTTTGGAAATGAAACTCGATATAAAATTGGACTGTATGATTATTATCAAACTATAAATTAGAATCGAAATATACATAAAGGAGTACGTAATTACAAATTGTGCGAGAGAGTCGAGAGAGAGAGTGGCAAGTCGTCAATGTGAATTGTAGTCAAGAATGAACCATTTTCGCCACCAAGGCCGCTCATATATCCCGCGTACCGTCCGACGCCTAGCTGCTAATTGTGCGAGCTATGGGCGTCGGCGGTATGAGGGGCGCGGAGAGTAGGTGTGCTCCGGCGGGTGGGTCAGGGCTCTCTGCCCGCAACAGTATATATTTAATCAAACAGTCTTTATGATTTTTCGATGTAATATACCGGAAATAATAACAGAGGACATTTAGTAGGTAATACGTGTACATTTACGATGCTATGTACACACAGACGTGATGAAAAAAGCCTAACATTTTCCATCTCCGTTCAAAAGCGTATTTAAACAAAAGTCTTTTCATATATTAATCAGAGAGCGGGATCGTCGAGTACAAAGGGAAAAAGCAATACGTAATACATAAAAGCTAACCGCCAAATACTCAATATTGGGGGAAAAGTTAAATTACATTTCATTACTGTAGAAAAACACGTTTTGAGGCACTGATTAGAGGCGCTTAAAATTATTATTGAACTCGTGGTAGCTTAGTGGTTCATGTAACCTTGTTTCAATTCAACAGTGTGAGTTCACATCCAGACCAGGAAGGATGCTTGACATGGTAGAGCCGTACTGGAGTCATTGTCTTTATTGATGGCAGTTGCTTCTTTCAAATAAAATTCGATGTAGACTGTATGACTTATTATTGGTGTTATTTACAATTAAACTATACATAGAAGAAATACGAAGAGTGTGTATTGGTGCTATTGTATTTTAGCAATGTGAAGCGAATGAGCAAGTGAGTGAACATTTCCGGCCTCCAAGGCCGCTTTTATAGCCCACGTTCCGTCCGACGCCTAGCTGCTAAGTGTGCGAGCTATGGACGTGGGCGGTATGCGGGCGGGTTAGGGGGGTGTTCTCTGTCCGCAACAGTTTTGATTATATATTATAGTTTGCTGAGCTGACTCGATTGGCGTGATACCACGCTCTTACAGAAAACAAAACCGACTTATAACTAAAAAGCAAAAACAAAAAAAACCTTTTTAGTTGTAATGTTGTTTGTTTGTAATGTGTGTTGTTTACTTTTTAGTAGCAGGAATAGGTGATATTTTAAGCGCATGTAGAAATTGTACCAATGACACGCTTATACAATTTTGCCTTTCGAAGAGTGTATGCGTTCGGCGCTCTTCAACAAGTGTTGCTCTAGATTTACCTGAGATTCATTCATTAGATCCTGACTTGGTGATAATAGGACTATATCAGGAATATACTTCTTCCAATAAAAAAATAAAATTGAGATTCGGTTCACAATTGATGAAGAAATCGCGTAACAAACATACAAAAAAAATCATACAGTCGAGTTGAGAACCTTCTTTTTTTGGCAGTTGGTTAAAAAGAGATAGAAGAATAATAGTTATTTATGATATTAGTGCGGTAAGCTGGTTTTTACAAACGAGCATTCGTCTCGGGCTTACCATAGTCACGAGCTACGTGTTATACAACCGCACGTGTGTCATAAACGTTTTTTAACACATTTGCGAGAAAACATTGCCTGCAATAGGTAATGAAACAAACAAATATCAGTCGCAAAGTCGCAATAATATTTGACGTTTCTAATATGAAAGCGGCGCGCATTTGCAAATAGCGCCACGCGCGCGTGGTGTAAATTAGAACTATATCTCTCATCTCATTTTCTCTATAGTATTAAACTGAGACAAATGTATTTATCAAAAGCGATTCCGAGGAGGTTCGATTATTCAGCTTATTTATTCTTGTAATGTGAAACTCCTTAGTGGAATTTATATATATTTTTTACACCTAAGTACCTACTTTACCTCAATTTTTATCTTTCGAACAATGTATACAGGCCTCATAAATGCATTTTTTGAGTAAATGTGTTGAAGAAATAGCGACGTACATAAAAGACACGGCACTATATTTTCAAAGCTAATCTCCCTTTTGCCATCATGCCATAACGAACCAACAATATCAAAAGATACATTAATTGTGTGAAGGAGACATGAACGTATGACAGACAACGTCTGCCAGAATAGACAATTAAGAAAGAGCCAATACATACCGGTATAAAATGATTGGATACAAGACAAGAGGATATAGAGATCGAATATGACATTTCTTGTAGCTGCCGTCATCGATAATACATATTATTGTGATCACATCGACTACACGAAATCCTTTCAGCGATATTCAATTATCGATATGTCCTCAGCAAGCCTATGTTGCGCGTCTCGCTAAAACAGGACAAGCGTCTGATGTGATTGAGTACGTCTGCCAGAATAGACCAGTAAGAAAGAGCAAAAACATACCGTTCCAACTTCAAATGCTTGGGTAAAAGGTAAGAGGAAAGAGAGATAGACTATGACAAGTCGCGTAGCTGCCGTCATCGATAACACATATTATTGTGTTCACATCGACTACACGAAATCCTTTCAGCGATATTCAATTATCGATATGTCCTCAGCAAGCCGATGTTGCGCGTCTCGCTAAAACAGGACAAGCGTCTGATGTGATTGAGTACGTCTGCCAGAATAGACCAATAAGAAAGAGCAAAACATACCGTTCCAACTTCAAATGCTTGGGTAAAAGGTAAGGGGAAAGAGAGATAGACTATGACAAGTCTCATAGCTGCCGTCATCGATAACACATATTATTGTGATCACATCGACTACACGAAATCCTTTCAGCGATATTCGGTTACCGGTATATCCTAAGCAAGCCGATGTTGCGCGTCTTGCTAAAACAGGACAAGCGTCTGATGTGACTGAGTACGTCTGCCAGAATAGACCAATAAGAAAGAGCAAAACATACCGTTCCAACTTCAAATGCTTGGGTAAAAGGTAAGGGGAAAGAGAGATAGACTATGACAAGTCTCATAGCTGCCGTCATCGATAACACATATTATTGTGATCACATCGACTACACGAAATCCTTTCAGCGATATTCGGTTACCGATATATCCTAAGCAAGCCGATGTTGCGCGTCTTGCTAAAACAGGACAACCGTCTGATGTGACTAAGTACGTCTGCCAGAATAGACCAGTAAGAAAGAGCAAAAACATACCGTTCCAACTTCAAATGCTTGGGTAAAAGGTAAGAGGAAAGAGAGATAGACTATGACAAGTCTCGTAGCTGCCGTCATCGATAACACATATTATTGTGATCACATCGACTACACGAAATCCTTTCAGCGATATTCGGTTATCGATATATCCTAAGCAAGCCGATGTTGCGCGTCTTGCTAAAACAGGACAAGCGTCTGATGTGACTGAGTACGTCTACCAGAATAGACCAGTAAGAAAGAGCAAAAACATACCGTTCCAACTTCAAATGCTTGGGTAAAAGGTAAGAGGAAAGAGAGATAGACTATGACAAGTCTCATAGCTGCCGTCATCGATAACACATATTATTGTGTTCACATCGACTACACGAAATCCTTTCAGCGATATTCAATTATCGATATGTCCTCAGCAAGCTGATGTTGCGCGTCTCGCTAAAACAGGAAAACCGTCTGATGTGACTAAGTACGTCTGCCAGAATAGACCAGTAAGAAAGAGCAAAAACATACCGTTCCAACTTCAAATGCTTGGGTAAAAGGCAAGAGGAAAGAGAGATAGACTATGACAAGTCTCATAGTTGCCGTCATCGATAACACATATTATTGTGATCACATCGACTATACGAAATCCTTTCAGCGGTATTCGGTTATCGATATATCCTAAGCAAGCCGATGTTGCGCGTCTCGCTAAAACAGGACAAGCGTCTGATGTGATTGAGTACGTCTGCCAGAATAGACCAGTAAGAAAGAGCAAAAACATACCGTTCCAACTTCAAATGCTTGGGTAAAAGGTAAGAGGAAAGAGAGATCGACTATGACAAGTCTCATAGCTGCCGTCATCGATAACTTCTCAATTTTTGATCACGTCGACTATGCGAAATCCTTTCAGCGATGTTTGATTATCGATATATCCTCAGCAAGCCGACGTGGCACGTCGTCTGCCTAACGGAACAAGCGTTTTGTTTGTTTGTGACTCGGTTTAATGAAGTTGTCGCCGGCCGACAGACACGCCGTGCCTGTTAGGTTTGGATCAAGTCTGAAGCTTATACCGAAATTAGACGGGTTAATTTCTGTCTTTCAATTTGTATAAAAATGAAACGTAAAAATATTATAAAAGTTTTTTTATGTCTCATTTCTATATAAATTGTCAACTCTGACGCACGTCTGGTGTTTACTCCTCCTTTTTTTTTTAGAAAATGTGTTAAATAAGAAAAATATGTAGTGTAGGGGTTTTTAACATGGCACGACAGTCATGCACTCGATATGAGGGTAGCTAAAAAGCTCACGTCTCAACAGTTGAGATGCCGAGCCGACATTGAAAACATGTGCACGAGCGCGGCGACAGCGCCCGAATGCGGCCGAATAAGAGCAGTCACAAGAAAACGTACAGATAGACAGATAACTATTTATTCAATAGAAAATACTCATATAAACACGACATACACTCATCAATATATTAAGTAAAGATTAAAATAATATAAGCAACATCAGAGCGCTTAACAGAAATATCTGTATTAATATACAGATATTTCTTCTTTCTCTTCAAAAAACAGCAAAAACTTTGTACCCATTTTTACAAAAATTGCTCGGACGGAGGAGTATGAAATTTCGCACACTTATAGTTTATATAGAGAAGGAGTGCAGAATGCTAATATTTAAAAAAAAATTATGCATAAAAAATACATTAAATCAATAAAAAAAAAACATTATACACACTACCATGTATTCGACACACACAAGCATATATACTCTTTTATTATTGTTAGTCAAATTAACAGTGTAGCCTTGGCGAAATCTGTGATTATAGAAGTATAGTCTTTGACATTAATTGTTATGGCCGAATTTCGAGCATGGGCGACCACTAGTAATAATAGATTTGCTAAAACTCATCTCGATAAGCTACATACATACATACATACATAACTTCACGCCAGTTCCCTTGCGGGGTAGGCACGAACAACAGAGCGCCATTTAGGCCCATTCTTACACACCTCACTTGCTCCTTTGACATTCATAACTCTTGTCATGCACGTTCGTCTGTTCTTAAGGCTCCTGACATCACCCTCTGCTAGTACACAATCAATTTGATCATGGAAGGTGTGTCGTGGCCTTCCACGACTTCTGCATCCATCCACTTTTGCATTGAATATCTGTTTAGTCATTCTTTCATCATGCATTCTTTCCACATGCCCGAACCACGGGAGCATTCCTTTCCTTACCTTCACCCCGACAATCTCTTTCAGACCAACTCTCTTTCTTACTTCGGTATTACGAACGCGGTCCGCGAGCGTCACTCCGCAGATTTTGCGCAGTGCTCGCATCTCAACCGCGTTTACTCTACTTTCATGCTCTCTCTTCCATACCCAACTCTCGCTTCCATACGTGAGCGTAGGTACCAGCACCGCTCGCCATACACAGTATGGCGAGCTGGGCCTTCTGGCTGAGGTTCTTAGCGCCTAGAAGTTTACCTAACGCTCCATTCAAACTATTCCCCGATACTATTCCCACTCTATAAACTAGCTAATATAAAAGAGGTGAACATTACTAGATCTATAGATTAACACTTAAATTAATTAACACAAACCGCCTAATTTGATTTTTTTGTTTTGTTCACTCTAAGGGTGGTTTAAAATATAGAAAAACAATAACTATATATGAAAATTGATTCTTAAATGTTTAAAAAGGTTTCCTAAAAACAAAACGGGGCAAATATATATATAGAAGGTAATATTATAATTATTTTAAGCTACATTTAATTCACTTTATTAGTGACTAGCTGTGCCCGCGAAGTCGTCCCTGTAGAATTTGTTTTCAAAACCCCCGATTCTGAAACATTCTTCGTTGCTGCTCCGCTCCTATTGGTCTTAGCGTGATGATATATAGCCTATAGCCTTCCTCAATAAATGGGCTATCTAACACTGAAACAATTCTTCATATCAGACCAGTAGTTCCTGAGATTAGCGCGTTCAAACAAACAAACTCTTCAGCTTTATATATTAGTATAAGAAGTATAAGATTTAGGGCCGATATTTCAATCATCAATAAACGTTATCAGTCGAATAAATTATAACCTGAGTGAATTCAAAAGTGAAATCATTCGAATGTTTTACACACACAACTGACATTTTTAATTTTTCTATGTTATACTTTATTCTATGAACAATTTTTATCAGGTAATAGAGAAATTTGCACATAATCGTATATACCTTAGTCCACTACATAAAAACATAGGGTAGCGAGTAGCTTAGAATTAACCTCTGTCATAGGAATCCGTGTGATCCGTGCAGGAACGGAGAAAGAATACAACTTCCTGCGGCCGGGCGGCCAGTCGTAAGAGGCGACTAAACAACGCACTGCCAGGTGGTAGAGCATTTGCCTGACTGGAAGTCTACCACCCCTGGTCCAATGTATGTCGACATAACAACCTTGAGTTGTGTTCCGGCATTAGTGACCAGGTTCCAGACTCACTTAAGAGAGCAGCAGCGCATTTGTAGCACGTTTGGTGTTGCAAATGTCCATAGGCGATGGTAACCGCTTTCCATCCAGTGGCCCGTCTGCCTGTCTGCTGACCTCCTGCTATAAAAAAAAGGAAAATGGCGTTTTGGATACACTAGTTCAGGATTATACATATAACGTAAAACGTACCTACACTTAGTCGATATAGGGTTTCTTCTTCGGATATTTTTTTTATTGCATGAGTTCAGCAAACAGGCAGACTACCCACCTGATGGAAAGCGGTTACCATCGCCTGTGGACATTTGTAACACGAAAGGTGCTAACGATGTGCTTCTGCTCTCTAAAGAGAGATTGGGACTTGGCCACTAATGGCGGAACATAACTCAAGACTGTTATGGCGGTATCCTCTAGGCCAGGGGTTGGACCTGGAAGTTGGTTATTTTGCCGCCTCCTACAACAGGCCGTCTGGCCGCAGGAAATTGTATTATTTCTCCGTTTCTGCACGTATATATGATAAGAGATTTTAGCGGGAAGTGACCGAAACGTCGGCACAATAAAAATAAAAAAAAATGCCGCGATTAAAACCGTTAAAACGTACATTGCTTTTCGGAGAGAATAGAGGAGATGAGAGAGGAGGTATGGGCTATCAAATCTCTCTTATCTTACGAGACACGATTAGTTCAAGGCTAAACGTATCGCAACGATATTCCGTGAGAGCGTGTTATCACACAGATCAAGCCAGCCTTTGAGCTGTAATCAATGGCTCTACCACGTCTGTTTTTCGTCAGTTTCTTTACTAAACTCAAAATTTTTCTTCTATTCTATTATATTCGTACTTGAATCAGAACACAAACTTACGTACTCACTCTATCTCCATTAAACGCCTTCCATTTTATTGGCGTGTATTGTTTTTCAATCGGCGATGTTCCCGGGCGCGAGCGAGGTGGATCGGTGACGTCACAGAACAAACATGGCCGCCATTACGGGGCAAATGGCGCCAATTCAGTTTCGATTTTTGTGTTCGTTTTTTGAATTCTTTACTAAATAATATATATTTTTATTGTTAAACATTTAAATTGGTATGCAATAGCTTCTTGTGAATTTTGAAAAATAAATTTAATTTTCGGTTCGGTTAAAAATATTTTTTTTTTCTTTTTTTTTTGGATTTTATGGCTTGGCAGCTAGGCCGTTCAACCAGGTCTTAGATTCAATGTAGTTTCTTCATTTTCTTAAACCTATGTGTAGCACTGCTGAACTATAGGTTATCAGCTAGTGCCATTCAACGGAGTTCTTGTGACAATTAAAAAAGCTACAATTGATTTTACAGTTAACATTTCTCACAAAACACATAATTACTACTCAAAAACTATTAATATCCTACAACTATTGTTCATTTTAGAGTAATTTTACACATGTTTAGAAAATAAAACTGCACAGCACAGCATCTCCTTTCAGTTCCCGCCAAAAACTCCGGTTAAAAATTATTAAAATCGACTCTCTTAGACGAAAAAAGTAGGTAGACCGAACCCCGAGCTCGAGATACAACACGGTTCAATCAAATTGAATCCATTTAATGGACAGGCATAGAACTGAAAAGACGCAACGGTTTTCAGTGACATTGAATGAAACATTTTGGTTGATTCACAATTCAAGGCCTACCTGATGGAAAGTGGTTACCATCGCCTATGGACACTTGCAACATCAGAGCTGCTACAAATGCGCTGCTGCTCTCTAAAGCGTGTCAGTGTTTTAAAAACTGTGCTAGCTTAGCTGCTAGCGCACACAATCTAAACTCAAAGGGCGCTGTTTGGAATCCTGGCGGGAAAGAAATGTGCCAGTTTCTGATCTAATTTGCATATTGTTACAATCACCACGTGCTAACTGTAAAGGAAAACATCGCTATGAAACTTGCAAATCCAAATAACCAATTTGTCAAATCCGCTTTAGACAAACGTGGCGGGTATACTATTCGTTCCCTGATAAACGAGAGGCCCGAGTCGAGTAGTAGTAGGAGGTTTATGGGTTGTTATTATTATTATCCTTGTATAACTTTTCTTATTGAATAAACAGAGGAATAAATATAAATAAATTACTTACGTATTGAGCTCGAGGTCTAGTCTAAACTTGTGGTTGAAAGCTTTGATGAGAAGTGATGTCCTATGGTAGTGCTTGCCGGTCTGTAACAAAAATAAGAAATCGTTAATACCCAGCTAAATAAGTTTTAAGAACTCACCGCCTAGTTCAGTGGTTCCCAAACTTGTTTTGTATACTGCCCATTTAGAGAATAAATGATTTATTAGCGCCCTCATTTTTTCACCTATTTAAAAACCACTATAACGTCAAATTAATTGTGAGCTATATTAGCGGAGAACGGAGCGACCGATTGACATGATTTTTATTTCATTTATTCAATAAAACAGGACAGATATATAAACTACGCGGAGAGAAATGTCGAACCAAGTTTGAGCAATGTCTTAATTAATATTAGTTGATGTTCACAAGTTGTAGTCGAGGCTCGAGAGTTCAGTCGGTGTCTAAGAGTCCTCCTAGCTAGATGAAATTACAAATCGCCCCCTAAGCCTCTACACAACGCCCCCATTATTTTTTCTGGGTCTCTTACCGCCCTTTAGGCCTGCAGCGCCCACAAGGGGGCGTTATCGCCCACTTTGGGAAAGGATGGTCTAGTTCATAATAATTATACGAGGCGTACAACAGGCTTGAAACGTGTTATTCATAATCGCATTCTGTTTGCAATTTTTAACCCATTTTTAGCAAGCCTATAAACCTCGTATATCTACTATTATAGTAAATCTGTAAATGGTTCGAGTTATTGCAGGAGACCAGCAGACAGGCAGACGGCCCACTTGATGGAAAGCGGTTACCATCGCCTATGGACATTTGCAACAGCAAAGTTGCTACAAATGCGCTATTGCTCTCTTAAGGGAAATTGGAACCTGGTCACTAATGCCGGAACACAATTCAAGGTTGTTATGGCGACATACTTTAGACCAGGGGTGGTAGCCATCCAGTCGGGTAAATGCCCTATCACATGGCTGTGGGTTGTTAAGTCGCCTCTTACGACAGGCCGCCCGGCCGCAGGAAATTGTATTCTTTCTCCGTTCCTGCACGGATAAGTCTGTCTTGTCTAAAAAAAAAACTCTAAACATCTTACTAACTTCTCACCAATTACAAGTGAAAAACTGACCTGTGACTTTTAGAACGGTTGCCCTACAATGGCTTTAAGCCCACAGGACAGCCGGGGCTAATGGCCACGTCGTGACGCGGGTCATTCCCGGACGGCTTAGCCTCTCCCCAAAAGTGTTTCATTAATGCCCACAGGGATTTGACAGTTCCCTAATTATGGTTTGCAGTATACTTGGAAGTTACCAAAATCGATTTCAGAGTCCCATAGTTGTTTTAGCAAAGACATAACCGTGATTAAACCGCCATGTCTATCTCTCTACCTTTGTAAGAATGTTTAACTGTGTATAACTAATCCGGCGGCTGGGAAGGCCTTGCTCTACAAAGAAGGGAGTGGCGTAATTCTATTGATAACGCTGTTGCTGCCTTCGAAACGCAGCGCGTAGAACACTTTGACGAGCAACGCCTTATCAAAAGGAGCCGCCCTAAAATCTCCTACAGCTATACATACGACTCATCAGGACGGCTGTATTGCGCTCCTTGCAAAAGAACTTTTAAAACCAAATTTGGTTTCGCTAGTCACCTGCGCTCGCACGGCCGGCCTTGACAAGGTTCGCCGTTGACAGATATGTCAAGGAGTATAACTATCATTTTAATCTTAATATCGAGGGGTCAAAGGTTATTTGTTTTAAGCGACATTTGCGAAACTGTGTCGATAGAGGAGTTTGAAGTTTCAATGACCCACAAAAAGACTTCATTAGTAAACTACAGACTATATTTAAAAAAGAATAAATCTGTAGTTTTTAATTGGAAACCAGGTTCATTATAATTCCTTAAGTTTGAGACATTAGGATGCAAGAAAACCATCAAGTCAATTCTGTCACAAAATGTCGCTTAAAACAAATAGCCTTTCACCCCTCGATATATATAAATGACGTTGTTTGTCCGCGATGGACTCCTAAACTACTTGACTGATTTTAATCAAATTTGCACACCGTGTGCAGTTTGATCCGACTCGAAAGATAGGATAGCTTACATTTGGACCCGGTAGGTGGCGCTGGAATCGGGTTCTAAATTTTATTTCTTCAGGACAGAACAACGTCTGCCGGGACAGCTAGTTAAATATAAATCTGTAATAAAACTACGTTTTAAGCGCGGTAATTTATTTGATTTTCATATTTCGACGTTTCGGCCACATTTCAGTAGCCGTGATCACGAAAGACAAAGATATCAAGTGGCTAAAGTAGGCTAAATAAAACTTTAACAATACTCATTGACACTTAACACCTTCGACTTCCATGATCGCAGTTACTGAAAAGTGGCCGAAACGTGGGAATAATAAAAATCAAATAAATTAACGCGCTTTAAAACCGTCGCGAAAACTTAAGAAAAAAAAATTATAAATTAAATCCAATAAAATATAAAGTATAATCTGGATTGCAATACAAATAAGTGTATACAGAAAACTTGTACTATATAGGAGTTGTAAATAATTAATTTACCATGTCAGATATTGGTCCCGACCTTTTTTTTTTTTTATTGCAGGAGATCAGCATACAGGCAGACAGCCCACTTGATAGAAAGCGGTTACCATCGTCTATGGACATTTGCAACACCAAAGTTGCTACAAATGCGCTGCTGCTCTCTTAATGGAGACTGGAACCTGGTTACTACTGCCGGAACACAACTCAAGGTTGTTATGGCGACATACTTTAGACCAGGGGTGGTAGCCATCCAGTCGGGCAAATGCCCTACCACCTCTACGTTCCAATAAACTAGGTGGGCAAAAACTTAGTCCACTCAATAACAGTGCTTTAACAAATACTTTTTTAGGTATCTGTGATCAAATAAAAACATAATAAATAGGTAGACTGTACCTATAGAAGGACAATCATTGATATATTTTATACTAGCTGTGCCCGCGACATGATCCGCGTGGAATTTGCTTTCAAAACCCTCCGATTTTGAAAGATTATTCATTGGTGCTCCGCTCCTATTGGTCTTAGCGTAATGATATATAGCCTATATAGCCTTCCTCGATAAATGGGCTATCCAACACTGCAATAATTTTTCAAATCAGACCAGTAGTTCCTGAGATTAGCGCGTTCAATCAAACAATATATTAGTATATTTCACTACAACACTAATAATTACATTTTAAATATCGCGATATCTTTTGAATGAAACTTCCGAATTCTAAAAGTTCTAGAAAGGTATTGAATTTGTCTTCAATATGGAGTAATTTATTTTGATGAGGATTAATACCAAGGTACAAAATAAAGACTTTTTGAAGCGACGGCATTTTAATTATTTAAAAAAATAAAAGAAAACACTTATTCTGAGATAATTACAATAGTTAGACATATGGGTACGCGATATTTTTTGTAGACAATTATATGTTCTGCAAAGTGCTAGTATATTGTTTTGTTTTATAATCAATAGTTTTCGCAGCGCACGCCGTGTAAGAATTTTTCCGGGTCATTTTTTTTACACCTTGGGTTACATTATTGGACTTCTAGTAAGGATCCCTAATTTTTTTGAAAATATAATATAGCCTATAGCCTTCCTCGATAAATCTACTATTCAGCACTGAAAGAATTTTTAAAATCAGACCATTAGTTCCTGAGATTAGCTCGTTGAAACAAACAAACAAACTCTTCAGCTTTATAATATTAGTATAGATAATATGATGGCATATTTCGCAAAGAGCTCCAAGCCCTTCGCTATATGGCTGTTTATTTTTAAGCCTAAACTATGCCCGGGACAGCAAATGCCGGAGGCTAAGCTTATTAAATTGTGATGGCCGCAATAATCCGATACGCCGCCGTGCATGCATGCCCGCCGACCTGCTCTGACCCGATCGACGGATTCGGGTATGGATGCTTCAAATTTCACCCTAACATGTAAAACTGACAGGGCTTGGATTAATCTATACCAAACTAGCTACATAGTCGTGGTAGCGTAATGGCTAGGGCACGCGTCCCGTACTCAAAGGGCGCGCGTTCGATCCTGGCCGGAACGCATGCACCACTTAGGCAGTTTTCGGACCTAATGTGCATATTGTTACAATTACCATGTGCTAAGAACGCTGAAGGAAAACATCGTGATGCAACCTGCACATCGAGATAACCGATGTGTCAAACCTGCCAAGCCGCCTTGGACAAGCGTGGCGGGTATACTGTCTATTCCCCTATAATGGGAGGCCCTAGCCCAGCAGTGGGACATTTATGGGCTGTTATTATTATTATATTATATAAACTAGCTACAAGTCTCTTGATTTTAGGTGCGCCTACGGGATCACAGTTACAAGAAATAACATCGGAGACGTCACGACCACAAAGCTGAGCCAAAGTCCTCCCGACTTCGTCAAATAGGGTATAAAAATTGTAGAAAGGGTTATAAATAGAAATCGGGCAATAAATAACGCTACAACCACATAATTCTATATGGTGTAGTGGGCATTAACTAATTATGTTAAAGGACGTAGCACCTAAACAGCAGCATACCTATACCCATATATTTAATAAATAGATATAAATAAACGAAATAAATAAATATATAATAAGCAGTAAATCAATAAGATAGTGTTACAACTTAGGCCCTGACAAAGACAAATTCCATGTACAGATCTGTAAAAGCACATTTTATTACCTCTCGGCATTTGAACTAATTGTATTTCTTTTATGATCGTCTTCTTTTGTTCACTTATTTATTGGCATACGTTTCTAGTTATTGTGGAGAACAGCCTATTGCTCTATTGTAGTCGTTTACGGCTGCTTGCGGGCTGTACCATTAGCCAGGTGTTGCGGATTATAATTACAAGCAAATTCTAGGAAATTGTGTCGACGTTGCCGGGCGGGCGCATTTACGTTTGTGAAGTATAAAACGACGGCCTGATGGAGAGAGGGGTCAGTTGAGCTACAACTACGATACGGGCGTGACGTGTGTACATTCAGGAATCTAATAGTGACGGACTTTGCACGTTTTATTGAATTATGTTTGCTTCTGCATTACGTTTGGATTTGTTGTGTTTGGTTATATTCGTACCTGTGTTATACGTATTTGTATAGTTCTAATAAACTTTATAATAATTCTAACGGCATTTTAATTCGAGTCCCGCTAACTCGTAACAATAGTAAGAAAAAGTAGTATAAGAAAAATTGCAAAAGAAAATAAATAAAAGAACCGATCCCCTTTCTTAGTAGTAGAATTAAAAATAAAAAAGACAAATAAAAGATATAAAAGAAAAGAAAACCCTCCATCTTACCACATGATGGAGGAGAGGCAAATAAAAAAAAAACTAGCTACAAGTCGTGGTAGAGTAATGGCTAACACACGCGTCCCAAACTTAAAGGACGCAGGTTCGAATCCTGGCCGGAACGCATGCACCGCTTAATGCAGTTTTCTGACCTAATGCATATTGTTACAATTACCACGTGCTAACAACGGTGAAGGAAAACATCGTGATGACATCTGCAAATCAAGATAACCGATTTGCCAAACCTGCCAAGCCGGCTTGGACAAGCGTGACGGATATACTGTCCGTGCCCCAATAGTGGGAGGCCCGAGTCCAGTAGTGGGACGTTCATGGGCTGTTCTTATAAACTAACTAATTTCTTTCGTCCTAACACTAACTATGTATAAGCCTAAATCGGCAGACAAACACACATATTGTATATCTCCAAATTAAGCAAGTTACGCTTGTGTTATGGGTAATATACAACGGACTACTCTGGGACCGATCCCAGACACCCAGACCATAGTAAATAACGGAGAAAATACGTTTCCGAAATTTACTATAACAGGAATCGAATTCGGAACCTCTGCGTTGTAGTGAGGTACGCCGGCAAAGGCTTAGCCCGCTCAACCACAGAGGCCGTCGAATGTCGTAATGGCGCTCTGTTGCTCGTGCCTACCCCGCAAGGGAACTGGCGTGAAGTTATGTATGTATGTATGTACTAACTATGTAATAAGACAATTTATCTGTACAACTTTAAAACCTAGCAAGAGTTCTATACAAAAAATTATCCACCACAGTAAAAAAATGTCATGAACTTCAACGATATACCATTTCTAAAGTTTTATTAGACTTAGGCAGAGATACGACATTTTGATACAGTATTTATGTGTTTTTGCAAACGGAATACATTAGCAAATGCCCAGCAGGACGATAAATATACAAATATTCATTTGAAAGCAATGTCAGTTGCTAAGTTTTGAAATAGCTTAGCCGACTTTATTGTAATATATGTCATCCATCCGATGACACATCTTACAATAATTTTTGACACTATTTACACATAAACGACAGGTACTTGTGGTTATGCGAATTGGATAATGAGTAAAAATCATAAGACTAATAGAAAATGGGCTGCAATTTATTACATAGGTACATTAATATCGTTTATTTGATGATAAACATTATACAATAATAAAATAAAAAACTTCGTTTAAAAAAACCGACTTCAAAAACTAAAAGGTATAAAATGACTTATTTCTAAAGCTATTATTATTAATATTATATTATCTGCTTTAGAAATAAGTTATTTTATACTTTTTAGATTTTTAGTTTTTGAAGCCGGTTTTTTCAAAGGAAGTTTTTTTATATTATTTGTTACTTTGTAGTGTCTAGCTATGTATGGGTAGACCTACGAAAGGTTGCGCGCTCCTTAAAAAATATAGGTCCCAAGAAACGGGAACAAAAAAATTTTCGTAAAATGAAAACTACTGGGCCAAACAATGTTAAATTTTTAGGGGACCAAATGACAACTATTCCACATCAAACTAAATAAGAATCACGTAAATCGGATCACAAATCTCAGCGTAATCGGTATACATATGGAACGGAATGGAAAATCTTTCATAAAAAATGTTCATAAAATGAAAACTACTGGGCCAAACTATGTCAAATTTTTAGGGGACCAAATGGCAGCTATTCCGCGTCGAACAAAAAAGAATCACGTAAATCGGATGAACGGTGAACATAGATAAAAAAAAGATCCCGACGAATTGAGAACCTCCTCCTTTTTTTGAAGTCGGTTAATAAATGGACAGATGCGCTAATTGGGGTAAATGTAACTAGTTAT
Organism: Dendrolimus kikuchii; assembly: GCA_019925095.2. Taxonomy (NCBI): domain Eukaryota; kingdom Metazoa; phylum Arthropoda; class Insecta; order Lepidoptera; family Lasiocampidae; genus Dendrolimus; species Dendrolimus kikuchii. Next base: position 2,692,879 of record CM034392.1, on the reverse strand, counting down.
TTCTCTGTAAGTGAATTGTAAATTATTTTGAGAAATAAATGTCTTCAACCTTTAAACCTTCATAAAGTCTAGATTTACAATAAATAGGAGAATTTATTGGCAATCAGCAATGTTCCTAGCATACATAATTATTATACTGTCTTAATGAAAATAAACATTATCTCTAAAACCTCTAAACTTTTTAATAAATATAAAGTCGTAGATATCCTTAAGGCGAAAACAGACGCATGAAAAGTTCCAGTGCAAAACATAAAGCCAATTGGACCTCACCTAGCCACCCAAGTATTACTGAATAAATCCATATGTAACCTTATATAATTAAAGCGTCCTTTTTATGCTCTAACGATTTTGTCATGGAATCAAAATATACGAGTCAATGAGTTGTCCCAACATGTTTTTCATAGAATGACCTAATCTTACACCTCCTTGCACAAGGATCTACTTTGAGCCCGTTATTGTTCCGATGGGGTTTGTATTGAGGTTGAATAATATTTTCGCAATATTGAATATGGATATAATATTGGAATAATTTTGTTCAGTGTTTTTATACTTGATTTATTTAGTAGTAGCTCGTGTTTATCTAATACGTGCGCGTGACTTCAGTCGGGCGGGATTATTGTTTATCGTTATGTTATGGCTCATTTAAACATACATACATACATAACTTCACGCCAGTTCCCTTGCGGGGTAGGCACGAACAACAGAGCGCTATTTAGGCTTATTCTTACACACCTCACTTGCTTCTTTGACATTCATAACTCTTGTCATGCACGCTCGTCTGTTCTTAAGGCTCCTGACATCACCTTCTGCTAGTACACGATCAATTTGATCATGGAAGGTGTGTCGTGGCCTTCCACGACTTCTGCATCCATCCACTTTTGCATTGTATATCTGTTTAGTCATTCTTTCATCATGCATTCTTTCCACATGCCCGAACCACCGGAGCATACCTTTCCTTACCTTCACCCCGACACTCCCAACCTACAATTATTCAATCATTATCAATAAATCGTTTTGGATCTATATATAGTACTAGCGGTCCCGGCAGACGTTGTCCTGCCTTTAAAAAATAAAATTCTAGAACCCGATCCCAGAGCCAGCTACCGATTCCAATTGCAAATCTAAACCATCCGGGTACCCACTCAAACACACAAAAACAAAATCACCAAAACCGCTCCAGGTGCTTAGGAGGATTCCAGAACTCGATCGCAGCGCCACCTACCGGTTCTAATTGTGAATCTAAAAGAGTAATATATATTTTTTTTATTCTAAGTCATGACAAAATGAGATTAAAAATCTTGCCAAAAAATTAAAGTTTATAATTAACAAATAAAAAATAGGGGTTGATCGTAGAGGGGTGAAAATTTAGGGTTGTATGTATTTTTGTATGTTGTATCATAAAAAAATTGAAATTAAAAATTTTGTCTAAAAAATAAAAAAAAATTTAGGGGTGGACTACCCCTAACATTTAGGGGGATGAAAAATAGATGTTGGCCGATTCTCATAGATACCGGATAAGCACAAAAAATTTCATCAAAATCGGTCAAGCCGTTTCGGAGGAGTATGGCAACGAAAACTGTGACACGAGAATTTTATATATTAGATAAATAAATAAATAAATAATCGGCAGACAAACACACACATTGCATATCCCCAAATTAAGCAAGTTACGCTTGTGTTATGGGTAATATACAACGGACTACTCAGGGGCCGATCGCAGACACCCAGACCATAGTAAATAACGGAGAAAATACGTTTCCGAAATTTACTATACCAGCAATCGAACCCGGAGCCTCTGCGTTGCAGTGAGGTAGACCGGCAAAGGCTTCGCCCGCTCAACCACAGAGGCCGTCATCATCAATATCTTATAGTAAACTTTAGTCTTATATATAGGGTACCAAATGTCAGAAACAAAAGTCTGTTCATATGCAAAGGCATACATGGTAAATAACTTACCTATAATAACTGAAATATACCAATATATTATGGATAAAACTTACTGTAATAAAACAGAATGATGTAAAAACACAAAATCTGCCCTTATCCCCGAATAAAGAGACGTCACGCCTAAACGGGGCCCCATCTCGAGGAGAAATTCAAAGGAAATAGAAAAACATGTCAATAAAACCATTATCCTATCCAATGAAAGCCCATTTAAATAATTTCAACTGACAAAAGCACAATTACTTTCACATTTAATAATAGACCTTAATTCAAAGGTAGAGAGTTGAAAAATGGATAAAAAGAAATAAGGAAAACATGAGATGCGTGTGATTTAAGCTTAAGGTCGGTGAAATTAGGACACATGGAAGCGTAACGCTACATAATCATGTGCCTATTTAGGTACATTTTCTATAAGTTAATAATTAAAGTAGATTTTTGACATACAACTAGCTTAGTAGTTAGTAGTGTCGTTCGATAAACTAATGCCACTAAAACTAAAAGGTCAAATATATAAATCTGTCACACGACCAGTCATGCTTTATGGGTCCGACTGTTGGGCCACTAAAGTGATAAACCACAAACGTCTGGACTCAGAATAAAACTACGTTTTAACGGTTTTAAGCGCGGTAATTTTATTTGATTTTGGTTTTTCCGACGTTTCGGCCACTTTTCAGTGGCCGTGATCACGGAAGACAAAGATGTCAAGTGTCAACGAGTATTGTTAAAGTTAAATTTGCTTTTAGCTCTAATAATTGTTAGAAAAAAAATTAGGCATGTTTGCTGAAGAATTTCTTGCGCCGCTTCTTCTCTTCAAGCCGTAACATGTTGCGAAGCGATGGTAAATTAGATTAGGCTCCCATAGAGTAAATAATAACCATAAACAAAATTAAAACTAAATAATTAAAATTAACAAGTTGGCGGTAGGCTAAATAAAATTTTAACAATACTCGTTGACACTTGACATCTTTGTCTTCCGTGATCACGGCCACTGAAAAGTGGCCGAAACGTCGGAAAAACCAAAATCAAATAAAATTACCGCGCTTAAAACCGTTAAAACGTAGTTTTATTATGTATACAAGTCGCGAAATCTTAAGAAAATATTATGTCTCCACTCAGCTTAGATGAGAATATTAAAATGGATGTGTGGTGTTACAAGAATGAATAAGATGAGAAATGAGTATGTAGGAATCATATTTGTTATTATAAAATAACCATATGACGGAAGTAGTCAATAACCGGATAGTGTTCTTTAATGTAGTAATTGGAAGTTGTTTAACCGGATGTCGACGTAGAAGCATTTATTATTAAGCTAACGGATATCGGAAATGGAGTAACCGGATGTAGGAAGTAAATACGTATGGCGAAAGTTGGTTTTATAAAGGAAGTGTAACTGAAGTGGCGCCACAGCATTACCGGATGGTGTCACTGCGGCGCGCTACGAGGACCTTTTAAATACGCGGTGTTCGGGCAGAGGAGGGGCAGTCTTCGATCGGCAGTCTACGACCGACAGTCTGCATTGATAGTCTTGGACGAGGAGCACATAATATATTGTGGTCGATAGTTACTGCTTGATAATCGCAGTATTCTTGGAGGGCAAATTGCTGCTCGACACCTGACAAGCGTGGATGCAACTCTTGGAGTTGTCCTAATATTTCTGTGTATTATTGTGCAATATTTAATATCGGAGTTGTGGTAATTCTAGTGTAATAAACTTTGATTATAATATTTCAGATTATTATTGTATTATTCTCGGAGCGTCATTCGTTCGCTCCCGGCGTGAACCCGACAAGTACATAAGTGGATCTGTGAAAGTTGTACCCGTGACTGAAAAATTGAGAAGAAGAAGATTAAGGTGGTATGGGCATATAATGTGGAGGGATGAAAATCACGTTATTATTATTATTTATTAATTGGTTTTTTTTTATTGAGACTTCGTCACCAGTGACGATATCAGCCTCATAGGTGATGGCAAATTTACATTTTTTAATATATTAAATAAACTTAAGTATAATTTTAAACTTAACTGTACTAACTATTTTTAAATATTTTAATCAGAACTTAAATAATAATCCAGCCTCCTTGCTCAAAGGGTTGCTTAGAATAGTATTTATTCCTCCACTATGCAGTGACGAGTCTGGCAAGAGTGTCCTTCTAATTGGTTGGGTTCGTGAAAGTAAAGAGAGAACTAGTGTTGCAAACGTCCACAGGCGACGGTGTCCACCTTCCATCAGGTGAACCGTCTGCATGTTTATCTGCTTCAGGCAGTAAAAAAACTTAACCCATTAAGAGGGAATCACCACAAATTTGTTCTCGAGTGTCACACACGGCAAATTGGGAAGCACCACAAATTTGTGGTCAAATACAGATAATTGAAACGTTGAACTGATGCTTTCTCTCTCTGACTACATAGAATTTGTATTAGAGTAAAAGAGACGATACAATTCTCTTGGTTTTGGCGCGGCAATTTTGATGGCAGCAGGCAGCTTTGGACAAAAATAATATTAACTTTTTACCCTCAAAAGGGTTAATGTGTGCTTAAGGCTACACCACAGAAGTGAAAACTTCATCAAGACGAGTAACGCTCGCCCAGCGAATATAGCTCCCGACTCGAGCCGACTTTACCCGAACGAGCGTTACTTAGCCGAGCGTAAAGGTGACGGCTCAGTCTAATTCAATACCCACAAAATAAAGTGCTCAGCGCACCTAAAGATGTTTTCACTTCAAAAGAATGAAGACTTCCAAGCCTAGTAGTGGAGCCTTTGTGAGTTGTTAAAGTTATTCCCGTGTAAACGAAGCCACGGACAAAACTCGTGATATATAAAGGGAATAGGTAACAGCTTTGTAACCTAAATGAAACGTTTCGTGAAAAACACAAAACGAAGAAACAAAGAAAATAAAAAACAATTAATGGCACAGCACTCAGTGTCGCCGTGCGCACAAAAAAGAGGCTATGCGGGAGGACGACTTACCTTCCGATGGTTCCGTACATTATTGATGTATTTGGAAGTATTCAACGCCGTTGAATAATTTATTGAAATCGATTTCTTTCAATAAGGAAGTGAAGACAGAAAATCAATGGCTTATATCTTTATATAATATAACTAGGTATGCTTGCGACTTGCCTATATCACGCGGGTTACGGCTATTTATATCATATGAAAATAAATATAAGAGGCGGATTCGCTTTTATAAATTCTTGGGCCTAGATTGTAAATAGATGACAGTGGTGTTAAGATTTCCTTTTATCATATTGATATATTTTTTTATAATTTTAATGGATTTAATTATTTTGAACGAATTAATCGTGTGGTGTAAGTGTTTTCACATTACTAATTGTTGAAATTCATTCCCATAAATCGATCATAGTATTCGATAACTTATTTCTTTTATGATCTTACTAGCGGCCCCGGCAGACGTTGTCCTACTCTGAAAAAATAAAAATCTAGGACCCGATCCCAGCGCCACCTACCGGTTCCAATTGTGGATTTAAACCATCCAGGCACCCACTCAAACGGACAAAAGCAAAATCACCAAAATCGCTCCAAGTGATTAGGGGGATTCTAGACCTCGATCTCAGCGCCACCTACCGGTTCCAACGGGATAAAAAGTATCCTATGTCCATCTCCTGGTTCTAAGCTACTTCCACACCAATTTTCAGCCAAATCGGTACAGCCGTTAGTGAGTTATAAATAGTGTAACTAACACGACTTTCTTTTATATATATAGATTATTAAGATTTCTCGTCCTTCAGGTTTATGGTTATAATTTAGGGTTGATGTTTTCCAATTCGTAATAGAAAAATTTAACGCTTTTTTAAGCTATATCTCAACTCCATAAATTTATTTGAAACAAAAGACCTCCATTTTATCGAAATTGAATTGTACACATAAGACAAAAAGAATACTTGAGTCGCTGGTGTATTTCAAGTTAGTGCAATTTAGTTAAATTTAAAAATTTGTTAACTTTTTTTAGTCACTTTTTTTAATTTTTTTATTGCAGGAGATCAGCAGACAGGCAGACGGCCCACTTGATGGAAAGCGTTTACCATCGCCTATGGATATTTGTAACAACAAATTTGCTACAAATGCGCTGCTGCTCTCTTAAGGGAGACTGGAACCTGGTCACTAATGCCGGAACACAACTCAAGGTTGTTATGGCGACATACTTTAGACCAGGGGTGGTAGCCATCCAGTCGAGCAAATGCCCTACCAAGTCATAAAGTGAAATAAGTACGATTCTTTTTCTTTTAAATTTTTTTGTCATTATCAATAATTGTTTTCCCATTAATGATGTATCTTAGTGATACAACATTAAAATTACAATCTAATCTAGGAAATAAGTCTAATGATTCATTTAAATCTGACCTAAAATAACTAGATGTAACTTAAACTAAGAATGTGTCCAATAACACGTTTCCTATTGTCTTTATTAAGGACAAGACACTTTGTTCATGTGTTCTTTGTTAATGTTAATTAATTATCAACAAATAAATAAACTTAATTTATTTTACTTGAATATAAATTCTTAAACATTCAGCTTGAGTTAAAAATCATTCAGGAACTTGAACTACTTTTGATTTATAATTTATTAACAAACAAAGAAAAACTTGTAATAGGCCAAAAATTTAAACGGTCATTACCAAAAATCGTAATATTTGAGATATTTCTTAGCTTATTAATCGTGCGATATTTGGACAATCTATAACTTTTTATACAGAATAATATTACAATAAGCTTTTGTAATATACAAAATAATATAATAATAATCGGCAGATAAACACACATATTGTATATCCCCAAATTAAGCAAGTTACGCTTGTGTTATGGGCAATATATAACGGACTACTCTGGGGTCGTTCCCAGACACCCAGACCATAGTAAATAACGGAGAAAATACGTTTCCGAAATTTACTATACCAGGAATCGAACCCGGAGCCTCTGCGCTGTAGTGATGTAGGCTGGCAAAGGCTTAGCCCGCTCAAATACAACAAACTGATGGGTTTGATGTATTTAAAGAAATGATTTTTTTTCACAAAAGTCTTAGAAAGTATCAACAAGGAACCCTAAAAGGGAATTCTTTGATGTTATATTACGCTGAATTCAGAGTTTAATATCCAATTTAGGGGGGCGGGTATTCTTCCCGGGACACTTATGAGGACCACGGGATTCGGATTGCAGAGGTAAAGGAGGCTCTTACATTTTATTATATCATACATAATCTTCTAAACATACAATAAAATATATATATTACGTTTCTTTGAGGCTTCAGATGTTAAAGAAATGATATTTTTGTAAGCCTTTTTTTATTGCTTGCTTATGTATCAACTTCACGTTGTATTGGTGTATGTAGGTAGGTACTTTAGTATAAAAACCGTAATAGGTTAACAACTAGGTTTTTTCCACGCGACATTGATCGCAAATTTCAGCTTTAATAGAAATTATTTTACTACCCGATATATATACACACACATATATATATATATATATATATATATATATATGTGTATATGTAGGTATTCCTACATATACATACTATTGTATTTATTATAAAATAAGCATGTGACGGAAGTAGTCAATAACCGGATAGAGTATTCTTTCATGTAGTGATGGGAAGTTGTTTAACCGGATGTCAATGTAGAAGCATTTATTATTAAGCTAACGGATATCGGAAATGGAGTATCCGGATGTTGGAAGTTACTATGTATGGCGGAAGTTGGTTTTATGAAGTAAAACTGAAGTGGCGCCACAGCATTACCGGATGGTGTCACTGGACCTTTTAAATACGCGGTGTTCGGGCAGAGGAGGGGCAGTCTTCAATCGGCAGTCTACGACCGACAGTCTACAACCAAGACTACGACAGACAGTCTGCATTGATAGTCTTGGACGAGGAACATATAATATATTGTGGTCGATAATTACTACTTGATAATCGCAGTATTCTTGGAGGGCAAATTGCTGCTCGACACCTTACGAGCGTGGATGCAACTCTTGGAGTTGTCCTAATATTTCTGTGTATTATTGTGCAATATTTAATATAGTAGTTGTGGTAATTCTAGTGCAATAAACTTTGATTAAAATACTTCAGGTTATTGTGTTATTCTCGGAGCGTCATTCGTTCGCTCCCGGCGTGAACCCGAACTAACCATTAAAAATGCCTCTATGTGCACTAAGGTACTATTCAAACCACGCAAGAAACTCAAATAAAATCCAAGGCGTCACTTTTCACCGGTAAGGTTGTTGTATACTCGATAAAACATCTTTTTTAAATCATATTTATATCAAATAAAACTATACACTCTAAGCGATTTAGCGCTGCATATTTTAATAGCATGATTAGACGGTACTTAGCGCTGCAGCAAATACATGAGTCAGTCCACGGCACGCTATCCTCGCGCAGGCCCCCGCTTTTATCAAGTTCCAACTTTTTTCTTTTGAATAGCTTTTCTAGTGTGTAGTAATAACTCAATGATTACTAATTTATCACGTTAACTTCAGCACTTAAAACCACTTCACAGTGCATCAATGGTATAAATACATCAATTATGCGATGGAACAAAATTCAATTGGACAAACGATTAACCAATGAAAGCGGATATTACATCTGTTAGAGGCAGTGAGTGTACTTTGTCATTAAAATGGATGTTTTCATATATAAGTTATCAAGTATTTAGAGTCAACGTGTTAAGGGTGCTTGAATGCATACTTTTGTTAAATAAATAGACAAGTCAATAATACCTAGAAAAAATAATGCTTTTAGTTTTAAGTAGATTTTGGTTTTCTTAAAAAAATTTTAGTTAATTGTCGGGGAGAAGGTAAGGAAAGGAATGCACCGATGGTTCGGGCATGTAGAAAGAATGCATGATTAAAGAATGACTAAACAGATATACAATGTAAAAGTGGATGGATGCAGAAGTCGTGGAAGTCCACGACACACCTTCCATGATCAAATTGATCGTGTACTAGCAGATGATGTCAGGAGCCTTAAGAACAGACGAGCGTGCATGACAAGAATTATGAATGTCAAAGAAGCAAGTGAGGTGTGTCAGAACAAGCCTGAATGGCGCTCTGTTGTTATGTATGTATGTATGTGAAGTTATGTATGTATGTATTTTTTAGTTAAATAGCTTTAAAAATAATATATTAAGTGCCGCTTGCATAACGATCGCCTTTAAATAAAATTAGTTAATCATATTAAACTGCCTAAATACGTTTTACACAAAACGTATTGACAGTTCTTTAAACATATTTAGCGTCAAATTTTGCGTTGTGCAAGAAGCTAATTGTATTTAAGGATGTTAAATACGTTTTGTGTTTCTTAAATAAATTTAAGCAATCGTATGCAAGCGGCCCTAAGTGCCTGTAGAAATTGTACTTTCGAAGAGTGTAGACGCTCGGCGGTCTTGAACCAGGATTGCTCTTAAGTTCTTTGGGATCCACTCATCAGACCCTGACGGTTACAATAGGACCATCACAGGGGTATGTTCTTTTGAACATTTTTTTTATTGAGAATCGGTCCACAATTGACGGAGAAATCGCGTAACAAACATACAGTCAAATTGAGAACTTTTTATATAACGCTCTCTTTCCGGACAAACAAGTTGGCCAGGGTATTATTTTCTTTTGCAGCGTATTTTTAAAATAAATAAAATTAAAGCGTTTGTCTGTGTATTTCAAAATTAATTCCAAAATTGCTGTTTTTCAGTTTTTTTATTTTTATTGCACGAGTTCAGCAGACAGGCAGACGGCCCACTTGATGGAAAGCGGTTACCATCGCTTATGCACATTTGCAACACCAAAGGTGCTACAAATGCACAGCTGCTCTCTTAAGGGAGACTGGAACCTGGTCACTAATGCCGGAACACAATTCAAGGTTGTTATGGCGACATGATTTAGACCAGGGGTGGTAGCCGTCCAGTCGAGCAAATGCCCTACCACCTGGCTGTGGGTTGTTCTGTCGCCTCTTACGCCAGGCCGCCCGGCCGCAGGAAATTGTATTCTTTCTCCGTTCCTGCACGGATAGAGTTGCAACGATCTTGATAAATGTCTTTCACTTCGTCCGATCCGATAGGATTCATTCATTTCCGATGGCCTACTACCCCTTTGTTCCTATACTATCCTATTTATCCCACCTTTTTACGACATCCCCGCATCCCATAGCTCCTTTTTTATGACGCGGGGGAATGTCTTTTCTTGGGATACCATCCTCGGGCCTGGGCGGAAGGCTTCACACCAAGGGATGTGTGGGACCTTTTTTATACTTTTATCTTTTTTATATTTTCTTTTTTATGCTTTTTTCTTTTTTTTTATCTTTGGTTGCAAAAACTTTTTCTTTTCAATTTTTGTATATCTACTTAGTTATCTATTCCATATTTTATTTATTTTATCTATATAGTGACATTTTATTTTCATATAGCCATTAGTCTATCTTCTCATTCTCTCGTGTTATATTTATTATTCCTAGGCATCTACATTAAACCTCATTCAGACAAAACCACAGAGTCACATCTAAAATTGCCGTTGAAAAGAGAATAAGTAGAAAATAAATATATATAATATTTTCTATCTTAATTAAATTTCGCGCGTGTGTTCATTACAATACGCCTTCCTCTATTCTACAATTTTAGCCCAATTGTCCCTTCAAGGGAAACAATGGGTTATCCCGGGGGACTGATGCATTGCCTCCATCTAATTAAAAAGATCTGGACCGGTTTGACCCACACACGGTCCATAAATGCATAAATCACGGACCCCTATTGGTTTTCAAAGACAAGGGTAACCACAGCATTTGTATTCATTTGTTTAACATTAAGTAATGTAATGATATTAAATGTAATTAGTATTTCAAAAATTACGACTTGTAATGATAAAAATCCTTTATTCTGGCATACGTCATTTGATACACATTTCTTTACCCTTCTACCGGATGAACAAGAAGATTTGTCCGGCCTTGTTTATCTTTATTGTTTGGATATTTTTTTTATTATATTTTTATGAATTTTTGTCTTTTTCTTTTATTAGCTTTTTGTTGTTCTTTATTTACTTACTAGCGGCCCCGGCAGACAGTTGTAGTGCTCTGAAAAAATATAAATCTAGAACCCGATCTCAGCGCCACCTACCGGTTCTAACGGAATAAAAAGTATTCTATGTCCGTCTCCTGGTTCTAAGCTACCTTCCTACCAATTTTCAGTCAAATCGGTACAGCCGTCCTTGAGTTATAAATAGTGTAACTAACACGACTTTCTATATATATATATATATATATAGATTTCAACATGGCACACAGACGCAACACATGTATTTTTATGTGTGACGAAGGACTGAATCAAAAAATAGATGGTTAGTTTTTTTATTTTTCAAGTTTTGGGGGGGTAATTAGGATTTTTTTTTTCTGTCACGAAAAAGCGTATTGAGTTTTTTAGTTTGATAAAATAAATATGTTTAAACAAGCGGATGCCCGCGGCTTCATCTGCGTGGGTTTTTTAACTATCCCACGGAAACTCTTTAATGTTTCAGGATCAAAAGTATCCTATATGTTGACCAGGATTATAAGCTACCACCATACAAAATTTCATTTAAATCGGTACAGTCATTTCGGAGATTAGGCGGTACACACAGACAGACAAACAGAGAAACAAAAAAATTGAAACAAAATCTAAATTAGTTCTATTTCACTTCTTACATCCCCCTGACTCAGTTTTTAGCAATTTTTTTTTCATTGTACAGAAATTCGACCTCTACAATTTTATTATATGTATAGATAAAAAATGCATTCATTAAAATGTACCTAACCTAACCAAATCATGATTGGCAGTAAACCTGCGAAAAATCGAAAAGTGTGCTGAGACACATAGTAGAAGTCAAACTACAACGGACACACGCAGACGGCCCACTTGATGGAAAGCGGTTACCATCGCCTATGGACATTTGCAACACCAAAGGTGCTACAAATGCGCTGCTGCTCTCTTAAAGGAGACTGGAACCTGGTCAGTAATGCCGGAACACAACACAAGGTTGTTATGGCGGCATACTCTTTTTTTTTTTAATTGTTTTCAGCACTCATAACCCCTTTCATGTTTTAAGAAAGGGAATATTAATAATCTAGATCACTTCTACTTACATTTATAGCATAACACCATTGTATATTTAGTTACAAATTCATTTAAACTGACATTATATATTATTACTCAAATTTTACTTTAATTTTAACAAGAATAGTTTACAGTTATTATATTCATGATATTTTATTTATTCATATTTATTATACACATTTATTTTATATATACTATAGATATACTACACATTTAATAATATTTAATTATAACTAAAACCAGTTAACATTATCATATTTATTTTAACTTACTATTTGTACTATAATTTATTTGCAGGTCTATACACATCCTTGTATCCTATCTATCTATATGTGGGTGGTCGCCATCCAGTCGAACAAATACCCTACCACCTGGCTGGGTTGTTTAGTCTTACGATAGGCCGCCAGGCCTCGGCTGGGCGTAACTATGTTCTAAATCTCAGCCTTTCCAACACATACAAAGCGCAGGGTCGTCAGGGAGGAGGGGGTTTTTAGTGGGTATTGGGGTTGCTCGCTCGTGTAGCAACGCTCGGAGTCTTCCACACTATTCTGTGACGTCGATCGCGGGCGGAGCGCTGCCAAGAGCATACTATTGCTGCAGTGTTATCGCCCCCGACCGACGCGTGTCGTTCCCCTAGCAACGACCCAGTTTGTGCGTAAATCGGTTAAGCATTTTCCCTCGCCTCAAAACAAAAAAAAAAAAAGGCCGCCAGGCCTCGGCTGGGCGTAACTATGTTCTAAATCTCAACCTTTCCAACACATACAAAGCGCAGGGTCGTCAGGGAGGAGGGGGTTTTTAGTGGGTATTGGGGTTGCTCGCTCGTGTAGCAACGCTCGGAGTCTTCCACACTATTCTGTGACGTCGATCGCGGACGGAGCGCTGCCAAGAGCATACTATTGCTGCAGTGTTATCGCCCCCGACCGACGCGTGTCGTTCCCCTAGCAACGACCCAGTTTGTGAGTAAATCGGTTAAGCATTTTCCCTCGCCTCAAAACAAAAAAAAAGGCCGCAAGGCCGCAGGAAATTGTATTCTTTCTCCGTTCCTGCACGGATAAAACAATATTCGGTAATATTCCCATTTCGTTCTATTCGTATATCTTTGAAATATTAATGACGTATTCCGTTCCACTTTTAAATAAGTACTAACATACTTTAAGGCAGGGTTGATATGAAACATATATTACCATTTAAAAATTAATTTGCTATTATGTTGACATGAAATTGGGAATGGATATTGGTCCGCAAAGCGAATCCCGGGCTGCGGCCACGCGCCTCCCTCTGGTTAATGAATATAAAATTAAATGATCATTAAATTGTGGTATTCAGCACAGAGCGCACAACTGCTTTATAAGCCCGGCAATATGTTGCACTGAATTATTTTCAACGTGTACATTACGTGTGCAGTTTTAACCGAACAATGGGTTTTTTATGTGTATAATAGCTGACCCGGCAAACTTCGTACCGCCTCAGAGTCGATAGATAAAAAAGCTGAATGATAATTGCAGAATATTTCAACTTCAGTAAAAAATGTGATCAAAACTTAACCGGAACGAACATCAAACGTTTCACATTTAAAACCAAAAAAACAAAAAAAAACTTCACTTTTAAATTTGATTGATTTCTGAACGACTTTTAAATTTGATTAATTTCTAAACGATGGGACGAACATCAAATGTTTGACAGGTAGGAATAGCTTCTCGTTTCTGCAATCCTTCTTTCATATAACTGCCTGTATTTCCTTGTATTCTATGCAGCTATACTTTCCATCATTGTGGTTTTATATCAAAGAGGAATATAAGTAAACAATTACCATTTCGCGTAACCAAAAGGAATAATGATCAATAAGGAATCTATAACTGATCTAAAACACTTGCTTTAAAAGCCCAGCAATATGTTGCTCTGATTTATTTTGTACGTGTACATTAGGATTGTAGTTTTAACCCAACAGTAGTTTTTTTATGTGTAATATATTATATCGATTTATTATTCCAATGCCCAGTCCACTACAGACAGAGGAATAAAACAAAGTAAAATGGGAATAGTGATCAATAAGGAAGCTATAACTTGCTATAACTCGTACATTATAGATATAACTCGATATAGATTCGTGGCTAGACAGATTTAAGGCCTTTATCAAAGCTTTAGGTGGTCATTTCGAATAGAATTATTTTTTTATTTTTTGCAGAGACTTCATATAAATATTATGTACTAGCTGACCGGGCAAACTTCGTACCGCCTCAGAATCAATAAATAAAAAAACGTTGATTTCTGAACGACGGGACGAACATCAAACGTTTGACATTCAAAACCAAAAAACTTCAATTTTAAATTTAATTTGATTTCTGAACGACTTTTAAATTTAGTGATTTTCTAAACGCCGGGACGGACATCAAATGTTTGACAGGTAGGGATAGTTTCTAAGGTAAAGCGAAATTGTTGTTTTTCTATATTCCAAGCATTTTTTTCATATTTACTCACCTTTTAAACCTTCCCTGGACTTCCACAAATAATTCAAAACCAAAATTAGCCAAATCAGTCCAGTCGTTATCGAGTTTTAGCGAGACTAACGAACAGCAATTTATTTATATATATATAGATATAAGTTTTATTAAGATTATATTACCTAATAAAAAAAATACATAATTTATGACCATGCTAGGTATATAGACTGTACGCATAATATCATAACAAAGAAATAACTCGTAAAATAAGTAATAACATCAAATCAGAGATGTAGTATAATGAGTGGAATTAAATCTAGTACTCTAGCAGATGATATGGTATTGTTACGAGTTGCGAGACTCGAATTAAAATGCCGTTAGAATTATTATAGATTTTAGAACCAAACACGTATAACACAGGTACAAATATAACCGAACACAACAAGTCCAAACGTAATGCAGAAGGTCGTAATTCAATAAAATGCGCCAAGTCCGTCACTATTTGATTCCCGATTGTAGTACACATGTCTCGCTTTGATCTTGGTTCTCGCTCGACTGCCCCCTCCCTCAATCAGGCCATCGCTTCATACTTCACAAATTCAATGTGTCCGCCCGGCAAGGTGGACCGAATTTCCTAGAATCAGCTTGTAATTTAAAATCCGTTACACCTGGCTAATGATTAAAATACAGCAATAGACTTTCTCTAGAAACATTTGCCAATAAATAAGTGAACAAAAGAAGACGATCATAAAAGAATTACAATAGTTTCAATGTTATTAGTCCAAATGCCGACGGGTAATAAATGTGCTTCTACAGATCTGTACGTGGCATTTGTCTTTGTCGGTGCCTAGGTTGTAACAGTATGTAACTGAGTGCTGTTTTAATTCCTGATATTTTCATGGAAATGTGTTAATCCGATTCAAAAGCTATTCGAGACAAACCTTCAGACGGACACGCAGAGAACTAATTTAAAAACGGGTCATTTAAGTTAATAAAAGAATTAAAACAACATACATACATACATACATACATAACTTCACGCCAGTTCCCTTGCGGGGTAGGCACGAACAACAGAGCGCCATTTAGGCCCATTCTTACACACCTCACTTGCTTCTTTGACATTCATAACTCTTGTCATGCACACTCGTCTGTTCTTAAGGCTCCTGACATCACCCTCCGCTAGTACACGATCAATTTGATCATGGAAGGTATGTCGTGGCCTTCCACGACTTCTGCATCCATCCACTTTTGCATTGTATATCTGTTTAGTCATTCTTTCATCATGCATTCTTTCCACATGCCCGAACCACCGGAGCATTCCTTTCCTTACCTTCACCTCGACACTCTCTTTCAGACCAACTCTGTTTCTTACTTCGGTATTACGAACGCGGTCCGCGAGCGTCACTCCGCAGATTTTGCGCAGTTCTCGCATCTCAACCGCGTCTACTCTACTTTCATGCTCTCTCTTCCATACCCAACTCTCGCTTCCATACGTGAGCGTAGGTACCAGCACCGCGTTGTGTATGGCGAGCTGGGCCTTCTGGCTGTTAATTAAAACAAAACCTAGTAAAAACTCTACTAACATAAAGATAAATATATTCACAAAATTATTCGTTCAATTTAACATATTGACTCTTAACGCTGCCCAATTTTGATTATTCACAGCAACAAACATGGAAATGAAGGCATTATGCCGACCCTACTTATTTCTGAGACCATCGCCAAAGTACAATCAGCAAAACAGTGTTTATTTGCTAAAATAAACAAACGCTCTCCCTAATAGTACAGTCAGCAAGAGAACACTTAGCGTAATATATTGTTGAGCTTTTAATGCATTGTGTACTGTTGGAGAATAAAGTGTTTCGGAATGCGAATAGATTTTTGGTTTGAATAAATAAACTCAGCAATATTTTTTTCTCTTGTAGAATTTGAATAGAAATATGAAGATTACAAACGTAATATTCATATTCGGGTTTTGTACTCAGCTTCGGCCGTGTAGCTTGTTATCGTGTATACCACTCGGAAACTTTTCAATTTTTGGAATAAGAAGTAGGGGAGAGTGGGGAAATTGAGAATTACCCTATTTATTTTTACTATTTTTTTAATGCTTTCAAACAGACTCGATTTGATGTTTATATTTTAGTACATTTAATTGCCACGGGGACGTGTTTAACATCAATAAAGCGAAACCTTTAATAATACATTTTATATTCTCACTAGCTGACCCGGCAAACTTCGTACCGCCTCAGAATCAATAAATAAAAAAGCTGATATGATAATTGCAGAATGTTTCAACTTTAGTAAAAAATGTGGTCAAAACTTAACCGGAACGAACATCAAGCGTTTGACATTCAAAATCAAAAAAATGAGAAAAATATCACTTTTACATTTAATTGATTTCTAAACGACGGGATAAACATCAAATGTTTGACAGGTAGGAATAGTTTCTAAGGGAAAGCGAAATTGTTGTTTTTACTATATTCTAAGCAATTTTTTTTAAGTTTACTCACCTTTTAAACCTTCCCTGGACTTCCACAAATAATTCAAAATCAAAATTAGCCAAATCAGTCAAGCCGTTCTCGAGTTTTAGTGACACTAACGAACAGCAATTGATTTTTGTGTATATAGATTATATTTGACAATGAATAAACACGTTTCAATGTAATAAGCGCAAATATACGATTAATCACAAATACAAATAAAATACGATTATATTTCAGCTTTGTCCGTATAAATTTTAATTCGGTACCATAACTGAGGATATGAAATTTGTTTGTTTTATTGTCGATGCCTACAAGTAAAGAGGAACACTGATGGCTTCATTTCGATATTTGTCTGCCTTTTAATTTTGTGCTAACTTCAGACGTTTACGTGGCTATGGACTGATTTTATATTGCACGTATTCTTTAGATCAGTGGGACGTTTGAGGGATATACGAGTGTACGACCAATGAGTAAGTAATATACGTTAGTGATCATTTTTTTATAGGAGGCATTGAAAACACTAATTTGTCGAAATTTAATATGTAATATAACTTAATATATTATAATGATCTGATAGTTAGTATAAATATTGTGCATGTTCATTATTCAGGTGCAACGAGTGAATTTGAGTTCATATTGGCTGCCAGATGTTTAATATGGTTAAAATGTACTGTACCATCTTTAATAAACATATTCTCCTTATAACAGCAGTAACATATCGCGAAGTGGTGTACATTGCATAGGAATTAGATTTAGTTTTTAACCTATATTTATGATAAATAATAAAACTACGTTTTAACAGTTTTAAGCGCTGTAATTTATTTGATTCTTATTATTCCGACGTTTCGGCCACTTTTCAGCAGCCGTGAGAAAATATAAGAAAATACCATATTTATGACTTTTAAACAATGTCCTGCAGTGGAGAATTTTGTGAATAAGAACTTTAGAATTTGGATAACATAAGTTTATTAAGTATGATATTTGCTTGCCACTATACACACCGAGCTGTCTTTGTTACGTGAAAAATTTAACAATATGTCATATTTGTTAATTTTTTACCGCGCCTGCTATTAAAAAAATTCCACCCAAAGTCTACGAAAATTTACATACATAACTTCACGCCAGTTCCCTTGTGGGGTAGGCACGAACAACAGAGCGCCATTTAGACTTATTCTTACACACCTCACTTGCTTCTTTGACATTCATAACTCTTGTCATGCACACTCGTCTGTTCTTAAGGCTCCTGACATCACCTTCTGCTAGTACACGATCAATTTGATCATGGAAGATGTGTCGTGGCCTTCCACGACTTCTGCATCCATCCACTTTTACATTGTATATCTGTTTAGTCATTCTTTCATCATGCATTCTTTTCACATGCCCGAACCACCGGAGCATTCCTTTCCTTACCTTCACCCTGACACTCTCTTTCAGACCAACTCTCTTTCTTACTTCGGTATTACGAACGGGGTCCGCGAGCGTCACACCGCAAAATTTATCATCCAATATTAATTACTTTCATGTAATCTGCAGCATATCAAGTGACAATAAAACGTTGCTCGAGCTATCTAATTTTGCAATTGTTTCACTACAACACTTCCTAGACAAGTAAACTGCAATATTCACACTATTAAATCATGTTTTGCAATGAAGGTATTTTAATAAACGTTACTTCTAAGAACAGTACACGTCTCTTGCATGTTGCTGTTATTATATTAAAACTGTTGCATTTATATAAGACGGGCGATGTGAAACTGAGGTGAAATTAAACTTGCTTTGGGCTATTCGGGAAATTATATTAGTAACAACAATTTAATCCATAATAAGAAAAACTAAGCGATATTGCAAAAATAAGTTTAGTATTGTCAGTGTTAATTTAGTATGTATATATGTATGTTCTCTTTTTTATTATAACTTATAAGCATTTGTAAATATTTGAATGTCAGAGGAGTCGTTAGTTAATTTTGTATTATTGTGAAAATGAAATAAATTTCAAGTCATTAAAATAGAAATTATTAATATAAAATTAAGAATAATCGAGAATTTTATGCTTTCCTTTTCCTTATAATCAAATATTATCTATCATACACTATCAATCATGATCAAGATTCTAAAGCTCCAGAAGATACTCGTTTCAGTGATATCCATGAGATAGTACCACAGATAATAGAACTGTTCGTGATTGGTATGCTAAATACTGTTACAACTTAGGCTTCGACAAAGACAAATTCCACGTGCAGTCTGTAAAAGCACATTTTATTAATTTTACTAATTGTAATCCTTTTATGATCGTCTTCTTTTGTGTACTTATTTATTGGCGTTTCTAGTATTGCGAAGAACAGCCTATTGTTCTATTGTACTCGTTTACGGCCACTCGCAGGCTGCCTCATTAGCCAGGTGTTACAAATTATAAAGTACAAGCTGATACTAGGAAATTCGGTCCACGTTGCCGGGCGGGTACATTTTCATTTGTGCAGAATAAAACGATGGCTTGATTGAGACAGAGGGTCAATTGAGCGACGACTACGATACGGGCGTGACGTGTGTACATTCGGGTATCTAATAGTGACGGACTTTGCGCGTTTTATTGAATTACGACCTTCTGCATTACGTTTAGATTTGTTGTGTTCGGTTATATGTGTACCTGTGTTATACGTGTTTGTATAGGTCTAATAAATTCTATAATCATTCCAATGGCATTTTAATTCGAGTCCCGCAACTCGTAACAATACAAAAATGAAAACTATGACTTCAAAGATGCAACTCTTTCTAATCGTCTAGTTGAGTTGAATGAAGAGCCGCTGGAAACTTAGTTGTCAGTATACTAACAATGCATGTGATGTGATGATCAGAATAATACGGTCTCTTTTAAGCTTACAACCTTTTAACTTTTAAAGTACGTCAAACTTATATAAAATCTAACAAAGCATACGAATTTATAACCAAACAATATCCAAAATTATATAACATCGCCTCAGTTCCACTTTTGTTGGCCACAAGTGTATTCTTTGGAAAATGTTTACGTGTTTTTGGGTAAAACACTTTCTATGTCCATCTAGGGCGAGATTTTGCCGCGTTTACCCTACCATAACGGGTCTCTTGAGAGCTGTGTATTTTTGTATATTTTTCTCTGTATTTTTTAGGAAATAATTTTTATTGTTTGTGATACTTTTTTTGGGTAAAATTGTTTCTTAGAAACATGCTTGGAAGGGACTTTTGTTTATCCGAGTATTAAAATAAGTCTAATAATTTTAGGCTTCAATAATTATACCAGCAAACAATTACTTATTTCTCGATTTATCTTAATGACGAATTTGGCCAAGTGCGTGTCGAACGTCCACAATCCAATTATGCAAAGAACAAAAATAATGGAAAATACGCCACATGTCAAAAACTAAATCTTAATATATATAAATTACGTGTCACGTTGTTTGTCCGCGATGGACTCCTAAACTACTTGACCGATTTTAATCAAATTTGCACACC
The DNA here is from genome assembly GCA_019925095.2 of Dendrolimus kikuchii. Lineage (NCBI taxonomy): Eukaryota > Metazoa > Arthropoda > Insecta > Lepidoptera > Lasiocampidae > Dendrolimus > Dendrolimus kikuchii. The sequence continues at coordinate 2,672,438 of CM034392.1, read as the reverse complement.
GTGTGCAGTTTGATCCGACTTGAAAGGCAGGTTTTTTTATTTTTTTTTATTGCAGGAGATCAGCAGACAGACAGACGGCCCACTTGATGGAAAGCGGTTACCATCGCCTATGGACATTTGCAACACCAAGTTGCTGCAAATGCGCTGCTGCTCTCTTAAGGGAAACTGGAACCTGGTCACTAATGCCGGAACACAACTCAAGGTTGTTATGGCGACGCACTTTAGACCAGGGGTGGTAGCCATCCAGTCGGGTAAATGTCCTACCACCTGGCTGTGGGTTGTTAAGTCGCCTCTTACGACAGGCCGCCTGGCCGCAGGAAATTGTATTCTTTCTCCGTTCCTGCACGGATAAAAAGGATAGCTTACATTTGGACCCGGTAGGTGGCGCTGCAATCGGGTTCTAAATTTTATTTCTTCAGGGCAGAACAACGCCTGCCGGGATAGCTAGTAGTTTTATTGAAACTAATTTTATTTGAAAATATTTTTAAAATTCTATCGTAAATATATATTTTTTGGAATTTTCCAATTCGTTTTTCAAAAGTTATAGAGGAGGGACACAATTTCAACAAATTTAGAAGCGTATATCTCGCCAGCTATTGTAATTAAAAAACATCACTGTATTTTTTTTATCTGACTAACGGGTATCGTTACATGCTTATATTTATTCAAAAAAATCTATCTTTTACGTATGAGGACCATACATAATTTTTTTGCCAATACGCAGTAGTTTTATTTACACTGTAGGGGGTTTTCCTACATAGGATGTTAATGATAGAAGTTGCTAGATGTAAATTGTTTATTGCTAAAGTTATGCTAATGACATGATTGTGCTAGGATTAGAAGGCTGTTTTGCCGACTGACTGAATACGGTGCTAAACAAGTACTAATGCGAATTATGTTTTTTTTTTAAATATTATGAACAACTCTACGGACTCGAGTTCCGTACCCTTTTTTACGACTTAATTTCTAGATTTAATTTTTTGAATTTAACACGCTTATTAGTTATTTTGGTTCTTGTGTGTGACATTAATTTATTGATTTTTGTGTTGAGGTGTTTGTATCTTACGAATAACTTATTATATTAATTTATTATAGTTTTAATACTAAACTTATACTAATGTAGAGTGTATCCGTTACATGCTGGTGTTGTGAGGAAGTGCATGTGCAGTGTGGGCCTTATATCTATACTTATATATATTGTCCTATCTAGTGCCATGTGTGTTTTTTTTTTGTGCCTGGGTTATTAATTTTCAGGCTCTTTGTGTGTCTTGGTTTGTTTGTGAAGTGTGCGTGTAATGCAATGCGGTGGTAGTGCGCGTTGGTTTCAGTATGTGTATAAGTTTTGTTGTTAGTTATGTGTTTGGGCCGTCTGCCTGTCTGCTGATCTCCTGCAATAAAAAAAAATTATAATTTATGTAGTCCCAGTAGTTTATGAATAACAATATCAACATACAAAGCCGGACGGACGGACACGAAAACAAAGCATCTGTTCTACTAAAAAGGTTACGGAATTTAAAAAAAAAAATATATTGCACGAGCTCAGCAGACCGGCAGACGGCCCACTTGATGAAAAGCGGTTACCATCGCCTATGGACATTTGCAACACCAATGGTGCTACAAATGCGCTGCAGCTCTCTTAAGGCAGACTGGAACCTGGTCATTAATGCCGGCACACAACTCAAAGTTGTTATGGCGGCATACTCTAGACCAGGGGTGGTAGCCATCCAGTCGGGCAAATGCCCTACCACCTGGCTGTGGATTGTTTTATCGCCTCTTACGACAGGCCGCCCGGCCGCAGGAAATTGTATTCTTTCTCCGTTCCTGCACGGACGAGTATAACATAATGCACAACAAAATTTGAAATATTATACTTAGTTAACTTATGCAGTTTATAAAGTTTAAACTTAGCTCAACTAACTTCCGCCGGACGTGATGCACAATTTCCGATTTACGCATATTAAAACTTTAGCTGTAACTAGATTCTTCATGTTGCATAATGCAAGTGGTATCATATTTAATTACTGTAACAACATGTGCGTCTAGGCTCCTCCCTGGCTGGTATGGGTTCTTGTAGTAATCAGTGGACTGTTCTAATTATATGAGCTTTATTGTGACCACAGTACAGATATTATACGCGACAAAGGTAAACGATGTGTGGTCTTACTATATGCGTAAGCGTCGCCGGACGGTGTAAGGCGGACTGGGCGTGTGTTGCAGTATTGGCGGCTCCCCTCCTAGCAAAGTAGAACCGTTAAGCTCCAACATGTGTTACAATCATTAAATACGTCTTCAAATCTCGTGCGAATATGAATGAATGAATGAATGAAAACACTTTATTGTTCACCAAAATTTAAACTTAAAAACTAGATACAATAAATGTTGAACAAAGGGCGGCCTTATCGCTTAAAGCGATCTCTTCCAGGCAACCCCTTAAACTAAGGGAAAGACGTGTCGTCGTCTATGGCATTTTTTTGGGCCCAGGCAGGGTGTGGCGAGTCACCCATTTGCGACGGGCAGACGCCATAATTCCCATATTCCCAGACCCCTAGTATCACTAGCAATTCCCATCAATAGTCCGGTACTTTTTATTCTCATTTCCCACAATAGTCCTACACTGGCCGGGGCTTGTCCTTGAGTGCATTATTATATGGTGTAGACAGGGATAATCGCCGGTCAGTGTCACGCCACATTTACATTAAATTTGTCAAGGGTCCTCCACGTGTTGGCCTTTCCATGGTCCTTCCTACGCAAGCCCCCCAAAAGTCATGTATTCAAAATACTGACGATTTAGGTGCGAGCAAAAATCATGGCCGGTTTTTGAAAATGCAAGAAAAATCATAATATTGAAATACTCGAGCGCGTCAGATTAATATACAGTCGGTTCAGTTCAGACCTTTAATCTGACAATCATGTGGAGGAATTTCCTTAATCTGAAGGTTTGAAAAAAAGAAACATTTTTTATTATTAATGAATGTAACAAATACAATTAGCAGAAATCAATATGAAATATATATATAGAAGGAAATGGTATAATAAAAAAATGACGAAAATGTTTTTTTTTAATTTTCATACATACATACATAACTTCACGCCAGTTCCCTTGCGGGGTATGCAAGAACAACAGAGCGCCATTTAGGCTTATTCTTACACACCTCACTTGCTTCTTTGACATTCGTAACTCTTGTCATGCACGCTCGTCTGTTCTTAAGGCTTCTGACATCACCTTCTGCTAGTACACGATCAATTTGATCATGGAAGGTATGTCGTGGCCTTCCACGACTTCTGCATCCACCCACTTTTGCATTGTATATCTGTTTATTCATTCTTTCATCATGCATTCTTTCCACATGCCCGAACCACCGGAGCATTCCTTTCCTTACCTTCACCCCGACACTCTCTTTCTTACTTCGGTATTACGAACGCGGTCCGCGAGCGTCACTCCGCAGATTTTGCGCAGTGCTCGCATCTCGACCGCGTTTACTCTACTTTCATGCTCTTTCTTACATACCCAACTCTCGCTTCCATACGTGAGCGTAGGTACCAGCACCGCGTTGTGTATGGCGAGCTGGGCCTTCTGGCTGAGGTTCTTAGCGCCTAGAAGTTTACTTAACGCTCCATTCAAACTATTCCCCAAATTCACTCTTCTTTCTATATCAGCGGTGTATCTTCCATCCCTGCTAAAAGCAAATCCAAGATATACAAACTCATTCACTTGCTCCAGCATAACATCATCGACCATTATCCTTGCATTTTATTTTTTTGCCTTTAATTTTCATCATCAGCGAAATTAACGTCGTGTAGGCTTCACGACGCCTCAAAGTAAGGCCATGCTGATATTCCAAACGCAACTGGCATTTAAAGTAACACGATAATGCCGTGCAGAAGTATATTGCAAAAAATACAGAAGTATTCGTCCCGAGTCATGTTGAGCGTAAAGTTTTCAAACAAACGAATACACGGCCGATATGCGCCTAGTTTCAAATATTTTTTCCAATAAGAATACGTGTCTATTGGACCGAGTGCACCCAACAACCTTCGCTTAGATGGGCACTGTGTGACACAGGTGCGTCTGTTTGGGTAAGGTCGCAATTGTAGCGATTTGCTTTTATTAAAAACCGCCCGGCGCGGTTTCACCCGCGCTTTGTCCCGCTCTATACCTAGCCTATGACACTCCCTGTTAACGTAGCTATCGAAAAGTAATTTAAAAAAAAAATCGGTTTAGTAGATCCAGAGATTACCCCCTACAACGTCACAAACTTACAAACTTTACCTCTCTATAAAATTAGTATAGATAACATTTTGGGGTGCAATAGTTTGTTAGCGATTGCAAAAGTGATGCATACGAATCACTAGATTTATTTGACTGTTATTATTATCGGTAATCTATATGAGCAAGTTTCCTGATGGATTTTTCGTTTACTGTCACCTCGTGGTGATTATAACATCATTACATCGGAAAACCTAACCAATTTTGTTGACAACACAATTGTGTTAAAATCATACATACATACATACATACATAACTTCACGCCAGTTCCCTTGCGGGGTAGGCACGAACAACAGAGTGCCATTTAGGCTTATTCTTACACACCTCACTTGCCTCTTTGACATTCATAACTCTTGTCATGCAAGCTCGTCTGTTCTTAAGGCTCCTGACATCACCTTCTGCTAGTACACGATCAATTTGATCATGGAAGGTGTGTCGTGGCCTTCCACGACTTCTGCATCCATCCACATCATCATGTTAAAATGTGTGAAAAGTGTTAAAAGTGTTAAAATCATGCATTTACTATTGTAGATATTACATCTTATGCCATATTTTTATATCCGTTTATCAATATAAGAAACTTATTTCCAAGAGAGATTAATAATTAATTATTAATATACTCATTATAGAAAAAATATTTTTTCATTTAACAGGTATAATGCGCCACGATACATTAGAACAAGCGAACTCGTTCGCGATAATCAGGAAGTACGCTAAACTCCACGAGCATGGGCTTCAATCATGTGAACGAGGCGACCCTGCTCCTCGACAACACGGACATAATAAGAAGGCTTAAAAGGACGAAACCTTTTGAAGTAGTAATACATATATATCAAACTAAAGTACAGCTTAATGTGCTAGCTATTAATAAAGAAGACGTGAAAAAATGTCTTCTCGTTAATAGAGGCAATAAAACAAGTACTAATGGACACATTCGTAGTATAAATAAATACTTTTAGTTAATTTAGGTTATATTTAGATTATTATTATTATTATTTTTAGATTAGACAGTGAGGGATAATGTGTGTATAGTGGTTGGTTATCCATTAAGCGGTGTGCGGGGAATAAAAAATAACTTTTATCGTACATTTTTAATCACACACTCTCATGTTCTTTTCAGATCAGAAGGATTTAGATAAGGGCAAGCAGCAAGCGCGGGAACTGAATTCCGTACCCGAACACGAATGTCGTGTGCTCGCGTTGAAGGCTTGTGTCGAACTGTTTCCGAACTGTAGTTCGGGTTTTTGTTGAATGGTGTTTACGCGCCAAGAGAATCGGCGCGAACGTTGTGAGCCCGCGCTGTCATAAAACGACGCGCTGTTTTACATGCTACAAACATTAATATTAGCTTCGAGCTTGCGTGCTTGTTTATGATGTTGGCATTGATGTCGCCACAACAGCAATAGTGGAATTTTTAAATTACATTATTTATAACAAAATAAATAACAGCTGTGTATATTATTTAAAAAAAAGGCTCATTATTAAACGCCTTTTCGCTTACAGAGAGACCCACCCCTATACTTTTTTCTTCTATTTAATATCTTCCCTTTATCATGCAATGACATTTTTAGGTTTTCGAATATTTACGGACTAAAATCTACGTTATGAATTGTAGTAGTAGAATATAATATTATAGCGTGCTTTTAATTTAGACAGTATTTACGGGCTAAAAGCAATTAGGATCCATTCAAGCTAGCGCAGAATCGAGGCGTCTAATTTTTCACGATTAAAGTGAAGTTGCACCAATCTGTGCGTATTTTTTTTGGATTTTATGGCTTGGCAGCTAGGCCTTTAAGCCAGATCTTAAATTCAATGTAGTCTCTTCATTTTCTTAAACCTATGCGTAGCACAGCTGAACTGTAGGTTATCAGCTAGTGCCATTCAACGGAGTTCTTGTGACAACTCAAAAGGCCACATTTCAGTTTACAGTTCACATTTCTCATATTCAAAAACTATCAATATCCTACAACTATTGTTCATTTTAGAGCAATTTTACACAATTTCAGTTCCCGCCAAAAACTCCCAATCCGTGCGTATTCTTGTGAATTCAGGCGCATTCACACACACATAGTAGTGATGGACATCAGTTCCCAGTTGACTGGGTTTGATGAAACTCGTATAAAATAGAGGACGACGCGTGCGTTGGTGCGCGTAGCAGGCGCTTGGGTTCGCGTGAGCGCGCGCGTATCTATGAGCATTGATCGCTTTTTTTTTTGAGCTGGACCCAGCTGAATAGCCGCAGATGGCTGTTTCAGCGATACCGGACTTTGGGGGCTTCCCGACTCCGTGGGAGTGGAGGCGTTCAGCCCGGAAGCAGCGCGCTCGAGGAGGCACCTCCTGTGAGATTCGACCTCGGCTCGACCGCTGCGGGGGATTGACTCTATATTGAGAATTAGCCTTAAAAGGCTGAATGTGCTAAGCCAACAGACTGAAGTGATTATATGGGGATCAATTATCGACTCCGCCGGCGGAGCCGATCCTAGTCTACCATTACTACCGCTTCGCAACGTGTTATAGCTGGAGAAGAAGAAGCGACGGAAGAAACTCTCCAGCAACACGCCTATGCTAATCTTGTATGGCTACTTGTGTCTGTAGTGAGTGAGTGAGATTGGTGGGCCTTACCTTTGTGTAAGAGGATCCGAGCCGGGGGCTCTCCGGCGTCTGTTTTGTCTGCGTCTGTTATGCCAGGCTGACGTTCTGAGCCTCGGGGGGTTCATAATCGCGAGGAGACGGGTGATTTCATCGGGCTCGTCAATGAGTACATTGCGAGGGCGACGATTTCTCGTGGGAGCGTTCGGTGTGGGTTTGTAGTTGACCATTTCCGTCACCAGAGGGTTCGGGTGATGGGGGGCACGGTCAAAGAATCTGCGCGATAGGGTGGTTATGTAGTCTTTGATGGAGGGAAGCTCCAGATCGCGATGCACGCATTGATCGCTCGCAGACGCGTGTTTTTATTTATACATACATACATAACTTCACGCCAGTTCCCTTGCGGGGTAGGCACGAACAACAGAGCGCCATGCAGGCTTATTCTTACACACCTCACTTGCTTCTTTGACATTCATAGCTCTTGTCATGCACGCTCGTCTGTTCTTAAGGCTCCTGACATCACCTTCTGCTAGTACACGATCAATTTAATCATGGATGGTTGGATCAAATTGGTTTTTATTTATCTCTGTAGAAATATGTGCATTACACTGTGAGTTATGAATGTCAAAGAAGCAAGTGAGGTGTGTAAGAATGGGCCTAAATGGCGCTCTGTTGTTCGTGCCTAACCCGCAAGGGAACCGGCGTGAAGTTATGTATGTATGTACACTGTGAAGATAAGGGTGAATTTGCCATGACAACTTTTAGATTGACGCTTCGATGCGCTTCGATTCTGCACTAGGTTGAATGGAACCTTAAAGGAACAAAATTACAACCTCCTCCTATGTATATAATATGTTCTATGATAGGTGTCTGCACTGTTCTTTCGTGCAGGAGTTGAACTAGGAATTTCGCTGCGCCTTCTGCGAGCGCGTTATGCTTGCCAAGGAGGCGGAGCGTGAGCGCACGTCACTGCTCCGCTCCCGCCAAAGGACGACGCGTCGGCGCCGGAGGGCCAGCCAGGACCTTCGGCCACCGTAAGCGGGCGGCGCGGGTGGGGCCTCTTGGGGTATAGAGGTTCTCACTCACCTGCACATGCCGTCGAGATGGGGGCGTGGCGTGTTCTGCGCGCGCTCACCTCTCCTCCTGTGGGGCGAGTTAGAGACCGCCCCACGCCTAGAGAGACTGAAGATGCCGGGGGTAAAAGTAGTCCCCCGGCAGTGGAAGAGGCCTCGCGGGGCCCACGCCTGCCAGGGATGCGGAGAGTTTAGGTCATATACACGTAGCCCTGGCATAAGGCGAAGGACGGAACACCAAAAAAAAAAAAAGGTATTTCGCTGCGGCTTCGCTGCGACACATTTTAGTGAATACATAGTGGATCTACAAGTAACGCTTCAGATATATTATATTTAGTATATGTAAATATAGCGGATGTGTATATAGCTGATATATTATTGTATCATATAACTAGCTTGTAATAAGTAGTATAAATAAACCGTATATAAATAAATAAGTGTTAAAGCAGTAATATTAATAGTGCATAGACAAAAATAGTGTTACGAGTTGCAGGGATCGAATTAAAATGCCGTTGGAATTACTATAGAATTTATTAGAACTATACAAACACGTATAACACAAGTGCAAATATAACTGAACACAACCAGTCCAAACGTAATGCACGATTCAATAACACGCGCAAAGTCCGTCACTAAATAGTCTACCGAATGTACACAGGTCTTGCTCCGCTTGTGGTTATCACTCGACTGCCTCGTTTATCAATCGAGGCATTACTTTATACTGCACGGATGCAATAGGTCGGCTCGTCACCGTGACCGAATTTCTTAGAATCACACCTGGCTAATGACTGCCATAAAAGATTACAATACACAACGGGCTGTTTTTCTAATCACAAAGCAAACAAAAGAAGTCCAAATGCCGAAAAGGTAATAAAATGAAATTTGGCTTGGACCTTCCTTTCGCTAAGAACGGATTTTACGGCACACGAAGCGGGCGGGTATCAGCTAGTGTATAATACAAACATATAAGGATAATTTAAGACAGACAGTGCTCTTTGACCTTTTTTAAAGCTACTTTCCGATGAACTATATCGGGTCGTATATGTATCTTTTAACTTTTTCTTACATTATAAGCCCGAATAGGTATACATTAATCTCGAAACATGATCATAAAAACGCCAAAAGATCCTTCAAACAAAATCGTGCCACACCGAGCGATATTTCAAGCGCCTCCAGCATTGTTTACAATATGTATACATACTCGTTGTTTACTGAGGACTTTGTAAACACATTGCTCATAACCGGGTAACTCCGATACACCCGGATGACCGGTTTTTAATACATTATATCATATTCCCATTATGATAACAATTCGATATAGAACCTGGGTTCTTTATTAGTACACATTTTTATTAACAATAATCTCCTACGTATTTTAAAGAATTATGTTTAAATACAAGCTTTTGAGAACCTGGATATCATGTAGCAGCAGAGTGCTAGCCAAGACAAGTAAAACGAGCCCAAACACGACGGGTTTATTTTGTTTAATACAGGAGTTTCTATGGCCACCTTCCGACTCCATCATCAGATCAGCTCTACGGTACCATATTATTGCATTGTCACTCGATATACACATACGTGCAAAATTTCAGCTCAATCGAAAACCGGGAAGGCGATCAAATTTAACTTGAAAGATTCCGTTGGAAATATACGTATGAAACTAATAATAAAAATAAAAAGCGTATTAAAATCAAAGCAATTGTCTAGAATTGCTTTGATTTTAAGAACCTCAACGGGCAAAGTGCCGCCGTTGGATTTCGCGAATACTGAGTACCGTGTGGTCTCGATGGCGATCTTGCTGCGTCTCTTCCTGTATGCCGTGGGCGCTCTTATACATTGCTGAGCTTGTTATTGACGACGCAGGTGGCCCGTGCAGTTGAGTCATCGTTCCACAGGACCGTACTCGCCACAGGGCAGCCTTTGGCTTGTTGCTATGGCGAATGATGTGATATGATGTCAATATTAAATAGTTGGTCCGAAAGAGAGTGTCGGGGTGAAGGTAAGGAAAAGAATTTCGGGCATGTGGAAAGAATGCATGATGAAAGAATGACTAAACAGATATACAATGCAAAAGTGAATGGATGCAGAAGTCGTGGAAGGCCACGACAAACCTTCCATGATCAAATTGATCGTGTACTAGCAGAAGGTGATGTCAGGAGCCTTAAGAACAGACGAGCATGCATGTCAAGGGTTATGAATGTCAAAGAAGCAAGTGAGGTGTATAAGAACAAGCCTGAACCCCGCAAGGGAACTGGCGTGAAGTTATGTATGTATGTATGTAATATTAAATAGTTCATTTCTGTCATTCAATTTGAATGAAGCAACCAAAGTGATCCATATAAATATAAAATTGTGTCATTCAGTATTATTGAACGTCGACGCGTCCCTTAAGTTTTGCATCTTTCAACGAATTGATTCAATTTCGTTGATCCGTCTAATATGAGTATTACTAAAATTTCACACATTCTAAATATTTTACATCCTGCAGCGATCGAACTCATCACAATGGTAACTCCGTTTCCTACTTGCATTAGTTTAACAAAACATCGTAAATATAACTGAAAAGAAAACCGGATATCACGGGAAGCCGCGGGGTAAACCGGACGTAACGCAAGGACCTGCGCTACAAACCGGATAAACAGACGATTGCACTGTAATAACGACATTTCACACAGATAAGCCGGTTGTTTATGACTTCTTGGTTTTTTAATTTTCTCTCTTATATTTTATTAAGGTGCGGGCGGGTAAGGTACGAAATATGTGACCACAATATGCCGCATATTCCAATACGGGTGCCTATTACGGCATTCATTATGTTTACATACATACATACATAACTTGACGCCAGTTCCCTTGCGGGGTAGGCACGAACAACAGAGCGCCATTTAGGCTTATTCTTACACACCTCACTTGCTTCTTTGACATTCATAACTCTTGTCATGCACGCTCGTCTGTTCTTAAGGCTCCTGACATCACCTTCTGCTAGTACACGATCAATTTGATCATGGAAGGTATGTCGTGGCCTTCCACGACTTCTGCATCCATCCACATTATTTTTAATACCTATATAATTTATTTATTATATATAATATTTAAACTTGAACTGCATTCCTTGCATTTATTAAGGTTCAGGAATTTTGGCAAAATGGGAACCATTATTTTTTCAATATGTCCGCTTTTGTATGTCATTGTAATTTTTTCAAAAACTACCCGTTAAAAACAGACTAAACGAGTGTATATAGATGAAATTTGAGAACAAACAGTAGTTTATATGGCGCTACACATTAGTGTAGTCAAATTAATGCGAAACAACAAAAAAATAAGAGTTGCATTTTTTTTTTGTCAATTGACATATTGGTGTGGTAGGTATCATCAAACAGATATTAAACGACTTTTTTATTTAGGTCAATACAAGACAAGATATTCTCAGTCACGTATGCGATGCTTAAAAAAAACTTTCAGGACTTTATTTTAGATTAAATGTTTTCTTTGAGGATTCATAGCCCAATAACAAAAATGGTGGACAGTCGTGGCCACTATGGAACCTTTTAATATCTGTGGGGAAATACATATTTGACCGTCTTTTGACAGTTTTTGGCGGGAACTGAAAGAGGACGTTGTGCTGTGCAGTTTTATTTTCTAAAAATCTGTAAAATCACTCTAAAATGAACAATAGTTGTAGGATATTGACAGTTTTTGAGTAGTAATTCTGTGTTTTTGTGAGAAATGTGAACTGTATAGTCAAATGTGGCCTTTCGAGTTTTCACAAGAACTCCGTTATACGGCGTCGATTGTAGCCTACAATACAATTGCGCCTGGCTTAAAGGCTTAGTTGACAAGCCATAAACATTAATTTTAAAAAAATGACCGTCTTCTGTTTGAGCTCCAACGACTCCAAAAGTATATACAAATATCAACAAATGTTTGCATTATATGTTCTAATAGAAAAAATCTAATAGAACTCTTTTATGAACCGCCGGAAAGTGTCTGTAAAGTCACGTCTGGCTGTCCATCAGCGGGTATTAGTACCAACGCTAATGTACGGTAGTGAAAGTTGGGTATGGCAGAAGAAGCATGAAAGTAGGATAAATGCAGTTGAAATGAGAGCTTTGAGCAGTACATGTAAGGATAATGTAAGTGATATGATAAGAAACAGTGTGATAAAGGAGCGTTGTGGAATGAAAGAAGATATAGTGACAAGAGTTGACAAAGGAATGTTAAGGTGGTTTGGCTATGTAGAGAGAATGAATGAAAGCAGAATCACAAAACAAGTATATGGTAGCAATGTGACTGGTAGAGTCGGTGCTGGTAGACCGAGACGTACTTACCATGATCGAATTGAAGATATTTTGAAGAAAGGTCCGATAGAAAGCAGTTTAAATAAGCGTGTATTTATGAAAAGATTAATTAAAGTTAGTGAAGCGAAATATGGTTGTCAGGATCGTAGCAGGTGGAGATCCATCCGCTCTTCCTACTTCTATGGGAAACAGGCGTGACAATATGTAAGTATGTACCTACATAATAGAAAAATGACAAATTAAAATGAATATAATCCAACTATTCTCGTTGAATTCAAAGATCAATTTGAACCACTAAATTTATAAACTTCAACCCCAAATCGACTTTATTACAAACAGAATAAAAAATACTTTCCTCTAAACCTATTACAGCTCAGCCTAGACTTGTCAACTTGATTTACCGATCGTGGGGTGGATGAAAAATCGTGGGTAACAGCACACAAATCATCGATACGCCTATACGTACAGACCGACAGACAATGATTTAACGGCGATATTTTATTATAGAGCTGGGAAATGACATTAATTGGAGGTATTTGCCCTATTAAGGCTCGGTTCACACTATGATGTCATTTACAGTTCAATCTCGCTGTGTACTACCAATCTAGAGTGGAGATAAAGTGTTTAGAGATGTCTCCCTACTAGGCGGAGGAGCGATGGAATGCTCCTCCGTATCAAAGGAAGGTCTTCCAGCGAGGCTATTGTTGTTCCTCGCAGGCCTAGGCCCATCTGTTATTGTTTTTTTTTTTTTATTGGACTTGACTTTATGTTGTTGGTCCGAAGACCTTACAACTTTACCGTGGTTTTTGGGGCGAGTGCCTTTGCGAAGCGAAGGCGCTCGAGCCCGGGGGGGCAACTTGCTTGAGGGAGCTCCCTAAGGAGTTTTACCTCGGCTGGACTGTTGCCATGAGAGGGGGATGAATTTAATGATGCCCACCATAGGGCGCCACAAAGCACTAATTGAGAACGGGCGACGGGTAATATAAAGCCCGAGGGGAAGGATCCCGGCGGGCCGGGATCGGTGGTTCGCGGCGGCCTACGCTATCTTACTGCCGTTTCGTAACGTGTTATGGCTGGGAGAGAAGAAACGGCGAAAGAAACTTCCCAGCAACACGCCTAGTCTATCCTGTGGGGGGGCTATGTCTCCTAACGTTCCTCGCAGGGACGTGGAGAGATCTTGATTGGCGGCGCCTGAGACGTCGCCGTCTGTGTCTGTCTGTCCGTGTCTGCCAGCCTGCTACTGTTATTGTTGGAAATTTGTACAAAGTATTATACACTTTGTACGTTTCGGGAACGCTTGCGACCTCAGTTAATGTAGAACGCCATCTATTGGCTTGTAAGTTCTGCTACAAATATTCACACTGTTCGTACAAGTCAGGACGAATCAGTATCGGTACGATATCAGATCGGAACTAGAGGGATACGATAGTTGAATTGTCTGATTCTTTATAGTTTAAGAATATTTAACTAGACTGGGAACGGGTCTAGATCGGAATGAGATTGAACCGTGAACAGCATCATAGTGTAATCGAGCGTAATAAATTAAGGACCGATCGCGTAAATATCGAATGTACATACCACGAAAATATCCTACATATGATAAAAAGTAAACTATAGTCTTCATAACTTGTATCGAAAGAACATTTTTTACATTAACATTTAGTCGCGATGTGAATTTTGTATCTCTATTCCAATAAGTCTAAGTCGTGGTAGACCAATAGCTAGCGCACGCGTCCCAAACGTAAAGGGCGCGGGTTCGATCCTGACCGGAACACATGCACCACTTAGGCAGTTTTCTGACCTAATGTGCATGTTGTTACAATTACCACGTGCTAACAACGGTGAAGGAAAACATCGTGATGCAACCTGCACATCGAGATAACTGATGCGTCAAACCTGCCAAGCCGCCTTGGACAAGCGTGGCGAGTATACTATCCGTTCCACCTATAGTGGGAGGCCCGAGCCCAGCAGTGGGACAGTTATGGGCTGTTATTTTTTTAATTTTTCGTTGTCTGAAGCTGGCAAATAGGCAGACGACCTTATGGAAAGTGCTTATCTAGGAATGTAACTGTTTCCAATATCAGGGTGATGCCAACACATCGACCAAGGTGAGAAGAATTATTAAAATCCTTTAATAATTATGATAATATTTTTTTGGTCCACTGTGAAATTTCTTATGAATTACTTGCTAGATTTTAATTTTTTACGCCCGATATATAGCTTATTTATTAACAGAAACGTAAAGGTAGTAAAAAAAAGATGGACAGATTGAGTGAAGGATGATATGATTATATGTAGTGTGACAGAAGATGTATGCCAGAATAGAGGAGTGTGGAAGGAAAAGACATATTGTCTATGATGAAAGAAAAGAGAGAGAGAAACAAAAGTAGGAAGCCAACAGTTATATTGATATTAGACGGAATAACCAACTTTCAAAGGCACAGAACTAAATGAACACGGCGTACTCAGTGTCATTGAATTATTCAGGTTTCTGTTTATATGAATCACTTTGGTCGATTCATCCAAAGCGAAAGAGAAATGAACCCTCTAACATCGGCTTAACAAGCAAAAAAGAATTATATAGTACTGCTTATACTGAATATACAGAATATAATAATAATATGGCAGCAATAATGGCCTCGGCGTTATTAATCAGAATTGAGATTGCCGAGATGACCTCGGCAGCAAGACCGTCTCAAAGGCGAAACTTTGTAGGGCTGCCCAGTGATTGATGGAATACATTGTGCTTTGGGATTAAATATTTCTAATGTATAACGAAAACTCGAAATTTTGACGAAAAAAGAAAACGTATGATATTTTCATATACGTCAATTTTTTTCGAAAGTACTTTGGAACATGATGATTTTTTTCGGAAATTCCAATTCAAAATTCGTAAGTTAAAGGAGGACGGCACAATTGTTACGACTATATAGGAGCCCATGTATTGTATTGCCAAGGCTTTAGCCGGTTTAAATGTAACCACTTTCTAAACGTTTAACCGGTTCTAAGGCCAATTTTTCAGTCAGGACGTATCCATCAAATAAATTATAATCTAATTGAATATAAAAGTGTGTCATAAAGTGAAAATACAATTAGCAGTCATGGTTGGTGAAAAGGCAAGTGAAACAATTTTATTCGTGCAACTGCAGTATTAAGAGAAACTTAACTAAATACTTAAAAATAAACTAAATTATAAATAAATGAATATAAAGCATGTAACAAATCGCTACCAGAGGGAAATGTGCCCGGAAGGCTGGCTGCATTGCCACGCTGTATGGCAATGCTGATCGTTTCGTGAAATACGAACTAGCCTTCTGATCACGGGTGGTATCCAAGAGTTTCTTATAAATTTCTTTGAAGAAACCCTTTGCCGATAGACCTCATGGACCTAAAGTTTCAACTCCAAACGGCACAAATATGTAACCTCTTCCTAGGGTTCCATATTTGCGCCGTTTGAGATCTTCAGCTGTTCAAGCAGTGTTGCCAGCCCCTGACTTAGTCACTGGAAGATGTGATGCCGCCCGAGTGTCAGCGCATGTCGCGTTCAACACAAGCGGCCTTCCCATGTTTCAAGCAATAAGTGACATTCCATCCGGCCTCTTGCCATCGTCGCGCACCAAGCCATTTGGCTCTAGGTTGTCTGGTACTCCGACGCTGACAAGAACTCGGCGGATGACGTCATTGAGGCTGGCATGGCGAGATCGTCGGCCAACACTATATAAACATGAACCGCAGTATTTAATTTGTTGATGTTGTATATGTTATGAATAATTTTTATCGGACTATTGAAAAATTAGCCCTTCATCAACTATTTTGTTTGGAGTACAAAGTTTAGCTTATACTGCGCTGGTACACCTGGGATAATGTAAAAGTTTTAGTGGCTGTGTCACGCAGATGTAGCCAAGGGCTTAATGCGTTATTAGAAATGTGTCTTTGTTAGTGACGTCAAAAATTGTCAGTTAACTCATGCATATACACTAACTTAGGTAAATATTAACGGCATTATTTTTAACTATATAAGTAAGTCGCATTTGCTCACTATCACTAAGAGTATCACAGGTGGAGAAGGGGCATTAAACGAGTGTTATGCAAACCTGCATTAACCGGTTTATTCCACGACAGTTACTCTTTATATATAATGCCTGCTTCTAATAAAATTATGTATTTTTGTACGGCTGAAACCTTGCTGTACCACATGGCTGTGCTTTGCTGTGATTAGTTTCTTCAACAAAATCTATTTAACGAACTATTGTTACTACAATCCGTTTAATTAAAGTTAAAGTTAGAATAAAAACTTAATATAAGGTTCTATGTACGTAAGCTATAACCGGTTCAACTTTTTATCCGGTTACCAAGCCCTAAGTATAGCTACTTATTAACTCATATAAGTGTCGTTAAGGAACATAGCTATGATTTTTCAAGACTTGCCTAACTCTATCACTACACCTAAACAATCACCAACTCCAAAATACTTGTATGACAGATCTTTAATTTTGCTTAATTTCACAACAGCATATCATAGCAGCATATATTTTACATATTTTCACAAAACATCCATACAAACCCATTACTACACAAGCGCTAATACTTTGGCTTATGGCGCTCGTCGTGTCGCGCCTAGATATCGCTGATAGGAACAACGTTTTGACCGGGTTGTTAGAGCATAGGTTAATAAAGTTATCACTTAATCAGGCCAATTGTTCATTGCTTATGGAATAGATACAAAATGTAGACTTTCAATTTTATAGCGCCTTTAGTACATGTTCTTATACATCTTAAATACCATACCCACGCAACGGAGATTGTGGGATTCTCAAATATTAGATAGTTTGCCGAAATAGTTCTATTTTCAGAAAACATTCAAATCAATCATCGAATTCAAGAAGTCGTTCAAAGTAATTTGCTAAAGCTACAATCAATACACGAGATTGCATAGTTAGCATATATATTTTATGGCTGTCGTTAATCAGATCTTAAAAAAATACAATGAAGTTATTTAATGAACTTTTTATTGAAGTCAATAATTGGAACGATGTTAGTTTCCAAACTCGTAAAAAAATCTCCAACTTTTCATTATAATAGTTTTATTAATTTTTATTTTCGCTTTTAACCGTATTTTCATTCCTGTAAAACGTTTCCATAATAACGGGTTACCTGAAAGAGTTTTCACTTAAACGGTGAGACCACCCCTTGTACACAATTAAAGCTGTACCAACCTTCTTTTGTTTTTAGAGTAAACGGTAACCTCATGGAAAGTGGTTACCGTTGTCGCAGGACATTTTCAACACCTAAAGTACTATTAATGTGGTGTTGGCTTTGAAATGGGGAATGAAATGTGGTCACTAATTCCAGAACACAACTTAAGTTTGTAATGGTGGCATAAGACCAGAAGTGATGGCATCCAGACGACCAATTGCTCTACTACTTGACTGTGGGCTGTTTTGTCGCTTGTCGCTACAGGTCACCTGGTCGTAGTTATTGATTGGTATTCTTTGTATGGCTCCAATCATTTTCAATAAATTACCTAAAGACTGGAGAGATTTAAAGCGTGACATATATAAACAAAAATTAAGGACATTTTTATTAAATAAATGCTATTATGATATATGACTGGACTTTATAAACAAATTTTAATCTTCTTTTTTTATATATATTTATTAATAAAATAATAATAGTAGTCAATTAGTTGGTATAGTAATAATATTATTATTTATTATTCTAATATTTCTATGCCTAACTGGCCAAACATGACGCACATTTAGCTTTATACCATCATGCATATTCTGATATGTAAATACTCATGTTTAAGAAATAAATAAACTTTGACTTTGACTTTCTTCTTTCCTGCACTTATAGGGTTATCTATAATGTTGTGCTATATGACGTTATCTATCTATATGCCGATTTTCAGTGAACAATAAATGTTCTCAATGTTATATTGTTATGTTAATACGGTTAATTTTCATATCCGTGAAAATAGAATATATTTACAAATGGTATATAGGTAAGTTGCTGAAGACCACATGCCATAAAAATCGTCCGGACTTTTGGAAAGCTTGTGTGGTGTCCTGGGAAGATCAAGACGTAGAGGCCCCTACGACATTTTTAATGTAAATCTTACATGGCACTGGCCGGCAACTATCCCTATCTACACCGTATGAAAATGCACAGTGTAGGACTATTGTTGGAAATGGCTATTATATAACGGGCTGAGCTGGCTGACTAATATTGTTCCAAGTTTAATCACATTGCAGATTTAGTCAGATATTTTACTGCTTGTCTGCAATATATCGTCTTCAAATTAATTATAGTACCCAGTTATTTACAAATCTGACTAGGCCGTGCAATAAATCGTAATTCCGACAAATATCCACAGATTCCTGCAATCTTATCCTCCTAGGACATAAATTAGAAGATCAGAATACAATGGATTTCCATGTATTTAATGTCTGTTGCTGTGTTTTTATTGTAATATACCAACCATTGCAATAGTAACCACATAATGGTTAAAATCTATAGTTCAAAAACTGATTTTGGTATCAAGCAAATAAGGGCACCCCTATTTACTGATGGACGTATAAACAATAATATTTACTAGCGGCGAATGCTAATGGAATACCCCGGGAACGATGTCGCAGACAGATGCCGGCTGGTGGAAAGGGGTGAACGCTAACTGCGGTTCAGAAATGGTATGTTGAGGAAAATGACGGAAATAATTCGAATACAGTTAAACAAAACGTTTTAGTTGTTCTAAATTATTTCAACAAAATAAATGAATGTTTTACATACATACATACATACATAACTTCACGCCAGTTCCCTTGCGGGGTAGGCACGAACAACAGAGCGCCATTTAGGCTTATTCTTACACACCTCACTTGCTTCTTTGACATTCATAACTCTTGTCATGCACGCTCGTCTGTTCTTAAGACTCCTAACATCACCTTCTGCTAGTACACGATCAATTTGATCATGGGAAGTGTGTCGTGGCCTTCCAAGACTTCTGCATCCATCCACTTTTGCATTGTATATCTGTTTATTCATTCTTTCATCATGCATTCTTTCTACATGTCCGAACCACCGGAGCATTCCTTTCCTTACCTTCACCCCGACACTCTCTTTCAGACCAACTGTCTTTCTTACTTCGGTATTACGAACGCGGTCCGCAAGCGTCACTGAATGTTTTAATTAGGGACTAAACAGATAATATTATGTGCTAATACGTATATGTAATTTTATCTGGATGTGTAGATGTGTTTGTTTATTCACGGCTATATATATATGGAAGCACAAAATAGTTCATAACCGGTTGGTGAAAAACCGGTTTTGATATCAGGCAAATAAGAGCATCCTTATTTACCGATGGACATAATTATAAACAGTAAGTAATATTTATTAGAAACGATTTTGCAAGCGTATGCCAGCTGGTAGAAAAGGATGAATGCGAACTGCGATTGAGGAATGATATTATGAGGAGGAAGATTACAAAAAATAATTCAAATACAATTAAATAAACAATTTTAGTGGTTTAAATTTGGTTCAACCAATTTATATTTATTACTAGCTGAATCGTGCCTATTTCGCTGGGCGTCATTAAAATACACACGCATCCACGCACACACGGACACACGCACGCATATCAAGGTTTAATTAAGCTTTGTAACCTTTAATTAATTCTTAAACGCAGAAAGCACTCGCAGTGCCTCGTACGAGGATATGCGCAATTCTTGCGTAGAACGTTATTGCTGTAACATATTTGACAGGCGTTTTAGTGCCCACTGCACTGGGCGTAAAACTTTTTTAATTTATTAATCACAATAAACAATGAAATATAGCTTATATCCTTTGGGAATAATATAGCTTTTTACTGGTGAAAAAATTTTCAAAATCGGATCAGTAGTACCGGAGATTACCCCGAACATCCAAACTCACTGTACCCCTTTATAATATTATATTAGTATAGATTTAGAACATACTTTTTAGACCAGAGAGTCACGTAAAAAACAACAGGGATTTAAATCATAAACTTTCTATTAACTAACCCTGTCAAACGCCCAACCACAGGGAACTTGCTACTGAAGTATGCACCTGAACTATAAGTAAAACTTCTTTAACCAGATTAGTCATGTGGAAGGAACAGGAAACCCAAACGCTAAAACTTTCCATTAAATGTCACTTTCAAAAGCTACAGGGAAGATTTGTGAGCTGATATAATATTCCATATATGTTTTATAGAACGTAGAATCGAAGAATTTGCCAGTGACGCCGCGAGGTAGTCATATTTCATCTAAAATTATTTATTTACTAAGAACCCATCTGTTTACTTAAGGGCTGGCAACACTGCAATCAATCATGGCTTCCGCACTGACAAGCCCGGGTCAATCCGTATTACATCACTCAAGGCAGTGCTTATCAAAATAACTAACCATTATCTATAAATAATTCAGAAGTAGAAATTATATCTAATGACGTAAAGATGGACCAACAAAATAAAGTAATAAAGTCAATTTCATATATTTACATTATTGGCTTAATCTTGTTGCTTTCTCTCTCTCTCTCTTTTCTTTCACCTTTTATTATTTAGGATCAACACAATATATATCTTCCTTCCGTACTCAGCTATTCTTCTATACGTCCTGTATCACATCACAAATCACCATATCATCGTTCACATAATCACTTTATCTGTGCAGGGACGGAGAAAGAATACAATTTCCTGCGGCCGGGCGGCCTGTCGTAAGAGGCGACAAAACAACCCACAGCGAGGTGGTAGGGCATTTGCCCGACTGGATGGCTACCATCCCTGGTCTAGAGTATGCCGCCATAACAACCTTGAGTTATGTTCCGGCATTAGTGACCAGGTTCCAGTCTCCCTTAAGAGAGCAGCAGCGTATTTGTAGCACCTTTGGTGTTGCAAATGTCCACAGGCGATGGTAACCGCTTTCCATCAAGTGGGCCGTCTGCCTGTCTGCTGAACTCCTGCAATAAAAAAAAATACTTACTTAAAATCTTAAACTGTCCAAACCTAGTATATTTTATGATTTCACAACTATTTATGTATTTAGATTTTATATAGAAATTATTAGATATTGTTGTTTAGACGTATGTAAGGCGAGTGACATGCGAGATTTATAATAATATTATGTATAGTCAGGAGCCTTAAGAACAGACGAGTGTGCATGACAAGAGTTATGAATGTCAAAGAAGCAAGTGAGGTGTGTAAGAATGGGCCTAAATGGCGCTCTGTTGTTCGTGCCTACCCCGCAAGGGAACTGGCGTGAAGTTATGTATGTATGTATAGTAATGAAATGAGGTTGTAATGAATGAAAAGGTTCTGTTCATCGCAGACAGTATACATAAATTAAACTGAATATTTTGGTATTAGTCATCCCCAAATTAAGTAGGAAAATTATTTGAAAAAACAAATTTAAATTAACAATTAAGCGTAATTTCCTATCGAGCTGGAATTAATTGAAACCTCATCCAAGTAAACAAACTTCGCTGGGAACGAATTAGGCCGGAATCCAAAGAAAAAACTGAAACATTTTTGCTGCGTCTATTTTTGCTCCGCGCGGACAGAAGTACACCTAAGGGAAAATGATCCTGGCGTTACCTCGCCCCGCACCTTAATTACTCTTAGGGTTGCCAGCAGATTTTTGGGAAAATATGCTGACAAATAGGTATTATAGAATATAGAAACCGTATCCGTGCAACTGCTGAACTTGTCCTAAATGAGTTGGCCGAGTTGATATATCAGCAATCTCAATGGAATTTTAATACAATTTGTAATTAATAAACTCAAGCGATTTGAAAAATTCTTACACCATTCGAATGCTGCATTATTTATGATTACTCTAGGCTATATAAAAACTAGTGAGCCCTGCTAAAACTTCAATAATGTAACCCATCAAGGAGTTTTTGGCGGGAACTGAAAGGAGATGTTGTGCTGTGCAGTTTTATTTTCTAAAAATGTGTAAAATTACTCTAAAATGAACAATACTTGTAGGATATTGATAGTTTTTGAGTAGTAATTATGTGTTTTGTGAGAAATGTGAACTGTATAGTCAAATGTGGCCTTTTGAGTTTTCACAAGAACTCCGTTGAATGGCGTTAGTTGTAGCCTACAATACAACTGCGCGACTATTATACGAAGACTTAAACATCAGAATTGGCTGTATGGACTAAAGATTCCTTTGCCTGCCTCTGTGGCGAATACAACTACTACTACTACTACTGTAACCCATCAATCTAAACAAAATACTTGGCGCTGGAGTCGGGTTCTAAAATTTTGATGAAATTTTATGTATGTTTGAGTGGGTCTCGGGGTGGTTTAGATCCACAATTAGACCCGGTAGGTGGCGCTGGAATCGGGTTCTAGATTTTTATTTTTTCAGGACAGGACAACGTCTGCCAAGAACGCTACTAATAAATATAGTAACAGCCCATAAACGTCCCACTGCTGGGCTCGGGCCTCCTACTATAGAGGAACGGAAACTATACCCGCCACGCTTGTCAGTGGCTTGACAGGTTTGACACATCGGTTATCTCGATTTGCAGGTTTCATCACGATATTTTTCTTTCATCATTGTTAGCACGTGGTAATCGTAACAGTATGCATATTCGTATTAGGTCAGAAAACTGCCTAAGTGGTGCATGTGTTCCGGTCAGGATTCGAATTCGTGCCCTTTGAGTTTGTGCCGCGTGCGCTAGCTACTACACTACCACGATATCGCGGCTCCGCTTGCGTAGATTAAAACAGTCATAGTTTGGGCAAAGTTACATGCTTTCACCCACTTAGGGTTATTACAAGAACACCGATACACGCTCAAATTTATTTCTAACTAGAAGTAGGTACATAAAATTGCGTATTTCTAACTTTGAAAATGATGGACTTTCATACAAACTTTCATAAACTTTTTCATCCACTTAAGGAATGAATTTCCGAAAAACGTCTATGCACAGAATTTATATATACATATATATTCACAGACACTATATCCATAGGTCGCTGGTTCATATCCGGCTCGAAGGACCAAAAAGAATATGTTAAACAGTTCTTTAAATATTAATTTATTGTGGACTGTAATTATTTTAATTATAAAAGAAAACAGTACGTGCGTAATGTAAACCGATTTTACAGATAAAAAAAAAACAAAAGAAAAACTATGTTCTAAATACAAAAATTTCGTATATTTGGTGGCCAGTATTATGCCGCACCAAATTCAAATTCATTTATTTATATAAACTTATTTCTAGGCCTTAAATACTTATATCTAAAACTTATGGTAATAACACATTTCGAATTAAAATTAAGGCTACAACTTTTTTTGGCGGCGGTTGCTGCACTAGACTCTAGCTAGGTCTGTATCGCGGCACCCAACACAATTTTATTATAGGAACTTAAATATTCATTAATTAACCTAAAACTACGAGTGTGTGTGTGTGCGTGCGTGTTTGGTGTGTATGCCCCTAGTGTGGTGGTCAGTTTAGTATTGTGCATTCTGTGTCGCTGTAATTTAATGTTTTTAACCATTTACTAACTAACTAAATGAATAAAAACTATTTGCCTCAACATACACAAATCTACTAAATTGAATCAAATTGGTTGCAAGACGCAAAAAAAATTACAGCATTTAATGACACTGTATGACGCAATTTTACATTGACATGGATCACTTGACCAACTTCATGCAAATTGAAAAACTGAACTGAACTTTTTAATATCGGCGTATGGTTTGTCTAGAGATTTTTGTTTACAATTTAAATAACTAAAGCGACTTTCAAGTTATATTGACGCAGTGTATTTTTTAAATGTGAGATAGTATTGTTGTACAACAAGTCCAAAGTAGCCACTAAGATTTCCATTATAGTCTGTTTGTCTACTCTATGCAATAAAAACTGTTTAACGGTCAGAATTTTTAACCCATGTCATTTAAATGAGTCGTAATTGAATTAACCAGTACGCTTAAACGACATACTAATCTACTACATTTTAATAAACGCTAATTTCTTTTAATAGCCATTAAAACGTACTCTCAATTTTGTAATTTTCTTAAATAGTCAAGAGCCAAAATAATTAATGCTTTTTATAGCGTTTTAACGACGCACAGCTGGCAACCCTAATCACATGCCCTACGTGATCGGGGCAAAGCCCTCGCAAGTAATTATTTCCCGACGCCCCCACTCTTCTGGGGAAAACGTGGGCTCAATCATAGATGGTCATGTGAATAATCTCAATCAGCAACGTTAATGCCGTATTGATAGGTTATGACGTGCGAAAAGGCGAACATGTCGGGATTAACAAGAAAATTCCATTCCGCGGTTCGCGTTTGTAGGGTTCTATAGATATTTTAGTGAAAATGGACTCCTTACGAAATCTTCATATCCATTCGTTCTGTCTGATCTCTCTATCTCAACCCGCTTTTTTCTGCTAACGGTGAGAGATTGCGCATCACTTCAAGCCTCGAGGATTACCGTGGGGTATGTAGGACTGTAAACTAAGGCTTGAAACCCGGTTCTAACCAGATATATCCGGTTTTAGTCAATTGTTTCATTCGGAGTGTAAACCTTTAAAAGTACGTTATAGATGGTCATGTGAATGATCTCAATCAGCAACATTAATGCCGTATTGATACATTATGACGTGCGAAAAGGCGAACATGTCGGGATTAACAAGAAAATTCCATTCCGCGGTTCGCGTTTGTAGGGTTCTGTAGATATTGTAGTGAAAATGGACTCCTTACGAAATTTTCATATCCATTCGTTCTGCCTGATCTCTCTATCTCAACCCGCTTTTTTCTGCTAACGGTGAGAGATTGCGCATCACTTCAAGCCTCGAGGATTACCGTAGGGTATATAGGACTGTAAATTAAGGCTTGAAACCCGGTTCTAACCAGATATATCCGGTTTGAGTTGATTGTATCATTCGGAGTGTCAACCTTTAAAAGAACGTTATAGATAGATGGTCATGTGAATAATCTCAATCAGCAACGTTAATGCCGTATTGATACATTATGACGTGCGAACATGCCGGGATTAACAAGAAAATTCCATTTCGCGGCTCGCGTTTGTAGGGTTCTATAGATATTTTAGTGAAAATGGACTCCTTATGAAATTTTCATATCCATTCGTTCTGCGTGATCTCTCCACCTCAACCCGCTTTTTTCTGCTAACGGTGAGAGATTGCGCATCACTTCAAACCTCGAGGATTACCGTGGGGTATGTAGGACTGTAAACTAAGGCTTGAAACCCGGTTCTAACCAGATATAACCGGTTTTAGTCAATTACTTCATTCGGAGTGTAAACCTTTAAAAGAGCGTT
Organism: Dendrolimus kikuchii; assembly: GCA_019925095.2. Taxonomy (NCBI): domain Eukaryota; kingdom Metazoa; phylum Arthropoda; class Insecta; order Lepidoptera; family Lasiocampidae; genus Dendrolimus; species Dendrolimus kikuchii. The sequence goes on along the minus strand of CM034392.1, from coordinate 2,646,891 downwards.
ATATGAACAAGAATTAATCAAGTTTATTCCGCGAGAAGAGGAAGTATAATTCTATCTCTGTCAGTATGCGTTTGTGTGCGATTAAAATCTTGTTGCACCGAATAGTCGTGCTTTGAAATGTGCGACAAAAACCGTTCGAAATCGGTTTATTCGCTAAAACTTCTTAACGTAATTTCGTTACCAAAAACCGTTTGATTGAGGTGAAATTTGGAACAAAACCGAAAAGTGTAGTTCCTATATTTTTTTTTTTTTTTTTTTTTATTGCAGGAGATTAGCAGACAGACAGACGGCCCACTTGATGGAAAGCGGTTACCATCGCCTATGGACATTTGCAACACAAAAGTTGCTACAAATGCGCTGCTGCTCTCTTAGGGGAAACTGGAACCTGGTCACTAATGCCGGAACACAACTCAAGGTTGTTATGGCGACATACTTTAGACTAGGGGTGGTAGCCATCCAGTCGGGCAAATGCCCTACCACCTGGCTGTGGGTTGTTAAGTCGCCTCTTACGACAGGCCGCCCGGCCGCAGGAAATTGTATTCTTTCTCCGTTCCTGCACGGATAAAACTATATACTTGGGCTGTAACCGGTTCGACTTTTATAACCGGTTTTCTAAGTTTTTTTTTTGGGAATACATTGCGTATTCAGTCTAAGTCTCAGGGGGATATCCGATTGTGAGGTGATCTTTAAAATAAAACCACCCGTGGTAGACTCAAAATGTGGACTCTGGTACAGGCATTCCCAGCTACTTCGTTAAACCTGAACCTGCGGCCGTTTAGCACGAATGGGCTGGGACGACACGGGACCTAGTATACGTAATTACCGAGTAGTAATGGCGGCATGGTGGGAACCATGCCGCCCCATGCGCTAGGTGGTCCACCCCGGATTGGCTTAGGTGAACCACTTCACCAACGGAGGTTCTCCCAACGGTGCTCCGCCGAAATGCAGACGGATCTGCACACACCTTCGCCGAGGTAGAAGTGTGCAGAAGTGTATGAGACAGGAGTGAGATGCCGGCAGTCGGACTACCCACTAAGAGCGCTTTCTTTTAGTGTATCTGATCCGTCTACCGTTCTACAAGGCGACCGCGGTCATTATGGTCGTGGCGAAAACGTCACTAATGACGTCATTATTCGACCACACAGTGCTCTCAATGACCCATATCAAGAGCTGGGTCGAAGTGCGCGTTGACTACAAAGCATTAATTCTCTCTATCGTTTGACATTGAAAAAGGCGCAATTTTCAAATCAACCAATGACATTTGTGTATTTTGTTGTTAATGACATTAAAGCTCCATAATCCGCTCCACTAGAGTTTATGTTTGTAATGCCCCCAAGCAAATGGAACGGGAAATATCATGGTCGTGAACGTGGTCGTTGTGAGTGTCTTTTTTTTTATTGCAGGAGTTCAGCAGACAGGCCGACGGCCCACTTAATGGAAAGCGGTTACCATCGCCTATGGACATTTGTAACACCAAAGGTGCTATAAATGCGCTGCTGCTCTCTTAAAGGAGACTGGAACCTGGTCACTAACGCCGGAACACAACACAAGGTTGTTATGGCGGCATACTCTAGACCAGGGGTGGTCGCCATCCAGTCGAGCAAATACCCTACCACCTGGCTGTGGATTGTTTAGTCGCCTCTTACGACAGGCCGCCAGGCCGCAGGAAATTGTATTCTTTCTCCGTTCCTGCACGGATGTAGTGATGTGGATGTCTTGTGGAACGTAGCCTAAACCTACTACCGTCCCGCCGTGTGTTCCTGAGACGCCATGGGATACACCATAGGGACGACCGTAGAATACTTAGCAAAAGGATGGCTTCGACACTGGTGTTGCAAACCTCTATCGGCCACGGTAACCGCTTTCTATGACCTAAGATATCAGCTAGTTTTCCAGCTTGAAAATACCTTTTTTTAATTCTTAAACGATAAATAGACAACGAAAGCAAACTAATCGGTGGAATTCCCTCGTTGACCTAATTTTGGGAAGACGTCATTAATAATACTGTTTACGTGTTCAAATGGATTAGAAATCTTTGGAGAAAATTCTAACGTTAAGTACTTGTTTTTTTTTTATATAAAATTAAAAGGTTTAGTGCCGAATTTCCAATCATCAGATAATAGTACATTATGGTACTAGTGTGTAACATTGGTGATTACCGCCGAGGCGCCATTGAGACTCGAGCCGTAGGCGAGGGTCTTAAGAGAGCCGAGGACGGTAATCATCAATACACACGTGTATCATACGACGTTTTTCAACACACTTGTGAATAAAATAACAACAAAAACTCATTTTATTTAGTAGATAAAAAAAAGTTATATATGAGTGAAAGTTTTATTTATTAAACACGTACGAGTTAAAATTATCTATTTAAATAAGAAGTTGCATGAAATGAGCAAGCAATAGGAACATTAATTTATTTGTTCTATAGAACACGATCTTTTTTTTTTAATAAAAACTTTTTTAAGAACAAAGCAACTCAACCAATAAAATTTTAAAAAAAGTCTATAACTCACTAGTGAGTTATAATGTTTTTTACTCACAGTTTGATAATGGGTGTCATTCTGTGCCTAATTGCGGTGACAATAGAGCCACTTTATGAGCAAGTGTGTTGAAAAATGTATTTATTCATAGAATAAAGTATAACATAGATGAATTAAAAATGTCAATTGTATGAGTTAAACAGTATAATGGTTTCACTTTTTAATTCACTCAAGTTATAATTTACTAGCTGTGCCCGCGACGTCGTCCGCGTGGAATTTGTTTTCAAAACCCCCCGGTTTTGAAACATTCTTCATTGGTACTCCGCTCCTATTGGTCTTAGCGTGATGGTATATAACCTATAGCCTTCCTCGATAAATAGGCTATCTAACACTGAAATAAATCTTGAAACCAGACCACTAGTTCCTGAGATTAGCGCGTTCAAACAAATAAAGTCTTTAGCGTTATATATTAGTATAAGATGTTTTACGTACTGCCGTAATACTTGACCTCTTCAAAAATAACAGCTCAAGTTTACGAAGTAAGTAAGAAATAATTTTTAATCTGCCAAAAGTGCATAAGCCGTGAAATAATAAATCCGCCGGCCAAGTACGGACCGCGATACTTGGCAAGATTTTATACGGTGCTTGCTAAATCATGGTACAAAAATGTACTTTATTAACTTCACTCGTGTGTTTAAGTTGTTAAGTTTGAATATTTACGACTGGCACGTGCCAGTGAAACTTCCTTAGCGTTGTCGCAAAGACTTGTTTGTTAGTTAATTGCAACGGCGGCACATAAATATCCGTGCAGGAACGGAGAAAGAATACAATTTCCTGCGGTCAGGCGTCCTGTCGTAAGAGGCGACAAAACAACCCACAGCCAGGTGGTAGGGCATTTGTCCGACTGGATGACTACCACCCCTGGTCTAAAGTATGTCGCCATAACAACCTTGAGTTGTGTTCCGGCATTAGTGACCAGGTTCCAGTTTCCCTTCAGAGAGCAGCAGCGCATTTGTAGCAACTTTGCTGTTGCAAATGTCCATAGGCGATGTTAACCGCTTTACATCAAGTGGGCCGTCTGCCTGTCTGCTGATCTCCTGCAATAAAAAAAAAAAAAATATGCGACTGCAGCACCATCTTCGGAAACGACATAATCTATACTATAATAAATCTGTAAATAGTTCGAGTTTGTACAATGCTTTTAGAAATGTGAAAAACGAATGTGATGTGAAAATGAAATTTTTAGATTTTTCGTCTGAACTAGTGAAAGGATTTAAATAAAACTAGACACAGAGTTTTTGGCGGGAACTGAAAGGAGATGTTGTGCTGTGCAGTTTTATTTTCTAAAATGAACAATACTTGTAGGATATTGATAGTTTTTGAGTAGTAATCATGTGTTTTGTGAGAAATACGAACTGTATAGTTGAATGTGGATTTTTGAGTTTTCACAAGAATTCCATTGAATGGCACTAGCTGATTACCTACAGTTCAGCTGTGCTACACATAGGCTTAAAAAAATGAAGAAACTATATTGTAAACTAAGATCTGGCTTAAAGGCCTAGCTGCCAAGCCATAAACCGAAATAAATAAAAACTCGACACATTGCAAGCTCATGTCCCGAGGCGTAATTTAAGATACTTTTTATTCCGATAAATACCGTCATATCCGTAGGATAGACGAACACATCCAAAAAGATGGCGCTACGATCGCATCCTTTTTGAAAACTACTGAACGTATATGAATGAAACTTGACACAGGGCTGGCTTATATCCCGAATCAACATTTAGGATAATTTTCATACCGATAAATGATGTTGTTACCACAGAATTGACGGATTAGCTAAACAGATGGCGCTGCAATCGCTTTTTTCGGGTGCATAATACATTTTTTAACACAAAAAGAAACCGAATTCACACTAAAAAAATATATTTAAACGACTTCTTTCTACAACATCTCGAAGTCGGAAATATTAATTTTTTGGCTTTCAGTGTGAAATCAGTTTTGTTTTTGTTAAAAAAAAATATCTTAGTTTTTAGTTGCGCAAATACTTCAATAGCTTTAGAAACAATATATTAAGCACCTGCAGAAATTGTGCAACTGGTACGCGTATACAAATTTGCTATCTCATTCTTCGCTGTATATGCTCTTCAACAAGGGTTGCTCTCGATTTCTCTGGAATCCACTCATCAGATCCTGACTTTTTGACTATGGAACCGCCTCGGCAGCATAAATACTTACGAATAAAAAATAATAATTCATAATCGATCCACAACTAACCGAGAAATCGCGTAATATGCATATAAAAAATTAAGCGCCTGTAGAAAATGTAATAGCTACACGCATATAATAAGCCTTTTTCCAAGAATTTAGGCGCACGGCGTTCTTTTATAAGTTTTATGCTCGATATCCCTGGGATCCGACCCACTTATCAGATCCTGGTTTGTTGACCATGGGACTACCTCAGGAGTATACACTTACGAATAAAGAAAAAAATTTAAAATCGGTTTACAATTGACGGAGATATCATGTTACGAAGAATTTCTCTAACACCTTGGAATCCACACGTCAGATCCTGATATGGTGACAATGGGACCAATTCGGGAGTATAACCTTTCGATTAAAAGAAAAAATTTTGAAAATAGGTCCACAACTGACGGAGAGATTACTCTGTCACGAATATAGATAGAAAAATACAGAAGATTTGAGAACCTCCTTTTTTGAAATCAGTTAAAAATTAGCTTATTCCGACACAGTTTTCCCTAAAACTATAGCTGACATACTTTTTTAAATGCTGCAGTACTTTGTGTCCCGGGAGTTCCGCGATAAGAGAGAATTTCAAGTCAAGCATGGATGAAGTCGCAGGCATATCCTAGTCTTATCTATACTAATATTATAAAGCTGAAGAGTTTGTTTGTTTGTTTCAACGCGCTAATCTCAGGAACCGCTGGTCCGATTTGGAAAATTCTTTCAGTGTTGAATAGTACATTTATCGAGGAAGGTTATAGGCTATATTATATTTTCCAAAAATTAGAGATCCTTACTAAAAGTCCAATAATGTGTAAGAAAATGACCCGAAAAAATCCTTACACGGCGTGCGCTGCGAAAACTATTGATTATAAAACAAAACAATGTACTACCACTTTGCAGAACATATAATTGTCTACAAAAAATATCGCATAACCATATATCTAACTGTTGTAGTTATCTCACAATTAGTGTTTTCTTTTAAATAATTAAAATGCTTCAAAAACTCTTTATTTTGTACCTTGGTATTAATCCTTATCAAAATAAATTACTTCATATTCAAGAAGAATTCAAGAACTTTCTAGAACTTTTTGAATTATTCAATTCGGACGTTTCATTCAAAAGATATCGCGATATTTAAAATGTAAGTATTAGTGTTGTAGCCAAATATACTAAAATATTGTTTGATTTAACGAGCTAATCTCAGGAACTACTGGTCTGATTTGAAAAATTCTTTCAGTTCTAGATAGCCCATTTATCGAGGAAGGCTATAGGCTATATATATATATATATATATATATATATATATATATATATATATATATATATATATATATATATATATATATATATCATCACGCTAAGACCAATAGGAGCGGAACACCAATGAAGTATGTTTCAAAATCGGCGGGTTTTTTTAACTTACTTTTTTTTATTATTCCACGCGGACAAAGTCGCGGGCAGAAGCTAGTACTATATAAAAGTTTGCAGTTTATTCCTACGTTATATAAGTTCTAGCATCGAACTAAAGGTACCTGATGCGAAATTCATTACAAACTATAACACGGCCGGGGAATTAATATTATAATTTATGTATTTGAAGTTATAAATTGCACCTGGCGTGACGAAACACGTGTCCAGAATCGTAATTAACGCATTACACGGCGTGGTCGCTCAATTTTGGTGGTAGTTTAACCCTGGTTATGCGAAGCGAGGACAATGGCGATGGGATTTAACCAGATTTAAAATTGCTAAATTCTTATATATGCAAAAACAGCCCATAAATATCCCCCTGCTGGGCTCATGCCTCTCATTATAGAGGAACGGACAGTATACCCGCCACGCTTGTCCAAGGCGGCTTTGTAGTTATGACACATCGGTTACCTCGATTTGCAGGTTGCATCGCGATGCTTTCCTTCACCGTTGTTTTCTTTTTTTTTTATTGCAATAGTTCAGCAGACAGGCAGACGGTCCACTTTATAGAAAGCGGTTACCATCGCATTTAGACATTTACAACACCAAAGGTGCTACAAATGCGCTGCTGCTCTGTTAAGGAAGTCTGGAACCTGGTCACTAATGCCGGAACACAACTCAATATTGTTGTAAATACCCTACCACCTGGCTTGTTAGCACGGGGTAGTTGTAGCAATATGCATATTAGGTCAGAAAACTGCCTAAGTGGTGCCCGAGCTTTCTATGTTTGGGACGCGTAAGGTACTTATTACACGATCATAACTTCTTATATCGAGTCATATTTTTTAACTGACTTAAAGAAAAGAAGGAGTATGTCGTATGTTCAGTCACAGGTTTTTGTTTCTGAACCGACTTTGACGATTATTTTTGAGTTTAACAAAGCTTCGAAATGGTCCCATACAAATTTTATTGCTAGTAGACTTTGGGTTCCGAAGATATAGCAGAAAAACCCTTGAAATGTGAAATTTTTGCGGTTTGTTAGCTATAACTGTTTTTTTCGGAAGCGATTTTAGTAATTTTTTTGCTTTCGATTCATTGTAATTTCAAAATGATCCCATATACATTTCAATGGTATTTGATCTTGAGTTCCGAAGTATAGCAATAAATTCCAGTAGAAAACGTTGATGTTATTGACGTCTGTAACTTTTTTGTTTCTAAACCAATTTTGATGATTTCTTTTGCGTGTGATTCAGAGTATCTTCAGTAGTCTTGTATAAATTTCATTATACCGATTATAATGAAATTTAGTATGGTTTTCAAAGATGTAGCAAAAAAATATCGATAAAATAGGGTAAAAATGTGTGTAAAGAGAGAGCATGAAATTAGAGTAAACGCGGTTGAGATGCGAGCACTGCGCAAAATCTGCGGAGTGACGCTCGCGGACCGCGTTCGTAATACCGAAGTAAGAAAGAGAGTTGGTCTGAAAGAGAGTGTCGGGGTGAAGGTAAGGAAAGGAATGCTCCGGTGGTTCGGGCATGTGGAAATAATGCATGATGAAAGAATGGCAAAACAGATATACAATGCAAAAGTGGATGGATGCAGAAGTCGTGGAAGGCCACGACGCACCTTCCATGGTCAAATTGATCATGTACTAGCAGAGGGTGATGTCAGGAGCCTTAAGAACAGACGAGCGTGCATGACAAGAGTTATGAATGTCAAAGAAGCAAGTGAGGTGTGTATGAATGGGCTTAAATGGCGCTCTGATGTTCGTGCCTACCCCGCAAGGGAACTGGCGTGAAGTTATGTATGTATGTAAAAATGTGTAGTATATTATATTGATCATGTTGTTGCATTGGATTTAGTATAGCTTTAGAATGCCTAGTAATGCGATTTTCATTGCGATTAGTTCTTGGATTCCGAAGATATAGCAGAAAAATTCTCAAAATCAAATAGAAAGCGTATTGAGAAATATCGTTAGGTTTATAACAATCCTTCAACGAGTAGGTAATTAAGATCAATAACGTGTTGTACTAGATTCGAATAGGACTAGGAAAGCGGACAATGGTAATTGATAACTATAAACAGCACGACGACGTAAATTGAGTTATGAGGTCTGTCGCTTTTAGAACACGAAAATAGTGTCTTCTGAGCAAATTTCTAAATAATATTTTGTTAAGTTTTCGCGACTTGTATACATATAGAACTACGTTTTAACGGTTTTAAGCGCGGTAGTTTTATTTGATTTTGGTTTTTCCGACGTTTCGGCCACTTTTCAGTGGCCGTGATCACGGAAGACAAAGATGTCAAGTGTCAACGTAAAAATTATTAGAGCTAGGCATGTTTGCTGAAGAGTTTCTTGCGCCGCTTCTTCTCTTCAAGCCGTAACATGTTGCGAAGCGGTAGTAAATTAGATTAGGCTCCCATAGAGTAAATAATAACCATAAACAAAATTAAAATGAACAAGTTGGCGGAAGGCTAAATAAAACTTTAACAATACTCGTTAACACTTGACATCTTGTCTTCCGTGATCACGGGCCACTGAAAAGTGGCCAAAACGTCGGAAAAACTAAAATCAAATAAAATCACCGCGCTTAAAACCGTTAAAACGTAGTTTTATTAAATTTCTAAATGTTGGTGAGGATTTGGTCTCTCTGACAGTAAGAGGCAGCATATTCCAAAGTTTGACAGCCTGTACTGTAAAATAATTATCATAATAGGATGAAGTGTGTACAGGTTAAATTAATTAATTAATTGCAGATAAATAATTATACCATAATTTATAACTTATAATGATATATTTTTTTTGACATTTGTTTTTTTTTTCTTATTGACTAGTTAACTAATGTTTGATTTATATAAGTATTTTTAATAATGTAATTAATTTTTTTTGATTATTTTAGTGACAAATAACAGATAAATTTAATGATATCTTAATAATAATATTATATAATGGCCTGGCAACATTATAAACTGCCTGTATTGCACGTTGGAAAGGACAAACTGTCGTTCCTACAAAGAACACAACATCTTTAAATTATATGTATGTGACAGTTTATGCAATAAATGATATTCTATTCTATTCTATTCTATTCAGGAGTCATAAGTTTTCGATACGTATCAGAGCGCAAATTGTGGGCAGTGGATAGGCGAAGGAATTTACCATATTATTCAAATCTCAACAATTTTATTACGAATTGATACAAAGATTGACTCACCCTTGCTCTTGATCTGGTGCCTTGCTGGTAGTCGTATCCTCGGCCCTGGAATAGATTAGAAAAAGTTTAATAAATGGTCTTAAAAATACAACAAACGTATAATTGGACGACTCCTGGGTTACACTCAGGGTACCGTCGGGGTGAATAAAAAAAACCCTTATCAATTGACTTGTATATTAGACTTCAGTTGATACAAACCTTTGCTACAAAACATGAACTAATACAATTAAAAGATTATCGCCTTTCATTAGAGAACAGTGACATCTAGTGAGCGATCAAATATAACAATTTATATTGAGCCGATGTGGAGCGTTTAACATAATAATCTACAATATCCTCACTTTCTTACTAATATTATAAACGCGAAAGTTTGTAATAATGTGTGGATGTACGTTTATAACTCTCACGCAAGAACTACTGAATGGATTTTGATGAAATTTTATAATAATATAGCTTACACATCAAAATAACACATAAGCTATCTTATACTAATATATAAAGCTGAAGAGTCTGTATAATTGTTTGCTTGAACGCGATAATCTCAGGAACTATTGGTCTGATTTGAAAACTGTTTTCAGTGTTAGATAGCCCATTTGTCGAGGAAGGCTATAGGCCATATTATTATATCATCACACCAAGACCAATAGGAGGGGAGCACCAATGAAGAATGTTTCAAAATCGTTTTTTTTTTAACTATTCCACGCGGACGAAGTCTCGGGCAGCAGCTAGTAATTTATAAAGATATAAGGTGAATTATCCAAAATATTAAATATGAAAAAAACAACTAGGATAGACTAGACTATATAAATGATGAAGTACACGATGCATTTTTTTAGATTTCTTGTCTGTTTGTTCGAGATTGACGTAAAAACTAATAGGCCGAGTTTGGTGCGGTTATTGCTGATCGATAGCTAATTCTTAAACTTAAAATCTGCGCTACCGTTTATCCCGGGAGTCCCGCAGGATTTTTTCCGGGAATAGTTTTAAGTGGCCAGGTTGAAAAAATAATCAGATGCCGATGCAATTTTCATACTAATCGATAACAAATTTACTGAAATTACATCTCTGATAAATTTAATTCCGGGAATCCGGCGGGGTTTTTTCCGGGAGTGATTTAAAGTTGTTAGAGTGCATGAAAATTATATTATTCCGACATAATTTACACTAAAACTATAACATAACATTCTTTTTAAATATTGCCGAGCTTTATGACCTGGGAATTTCGTGGGAATTTTCCCGGGAGTTTTTTTTGAAGTCACTCGTTATATTTTCCGGGATTTCTTTAATTATTTCGTGATATTAAGGCTTGTGTGTAAGAATAAGCCTGAATGGCGCTCTGTTGTTCGTGCCTACCCCGCAATGTATGTATGTATTAAGACTTGCTTGATATGATAGTTTCTATATACTTAGTACAGAAGTAGTTGTTTATGTTTAGTAAAATATTGCCTTAGGTAATAACCGTGCAGGAACGGAGAAAGAATACAATTTCCTGCGGCCGGGCGGCCTGTCGTAAGAGGCGACTTAATAACCCACAGCCAGGTGGTAGGGCATTTGCCCGACTGGATGGCTACCACCCCTGGTCTAAAGTATGTCGCCATAACAACCTTGAGTTGTGTTCCGGCATTAGTGACCAGGTTCCAGTTTTCCTTAAGAGAGCAGCAGCGCATTTGGAGCACCTTTGGTGTTGCAAATGTCCATAGGCGATGGTAACCGCTTTCCATCAAGTGGGCCATCTGCCTGTCTACTGATCTCCTGCAATAAAAAAATAAAAAATAACCTCCGAAGATTTTTACGAGAACCTTCGGAATTCATGTATTTTCATACTAAAACTGCGTTTCCAGGTTGACAATACTCTTTGATTTTAAATACTGACAAAATAACTGTAATCTACGCTACTTGTTACTCAGCTGACACAGCTAACTAGCTAGTTAGCTGTGATTCAGCGTAATTCTAGTTAGTAATACCGGCTATACCAATAGTCGTGGTAGCGTAATGGCTAGTGCACGCGTCCCAAACTCAGAGGGCGCGGGTTCGATCCTGGCCGGAACGCATGCACCACTTAGTCAGTTTTCTGATCTAATGTGCATATTGTTACAATTACCACGTGCTAATAACGGTGAAGGAAAACATCGTGATGCAACCTGCACATCGAGATAACCGATGTGTCAAACCTGCCAAGCCGCCTTGGACAAGCGTGGCGGGGTATACGTCCGTTCCCCTTATTAATGGGAGGCCCGAGCCCAGCAGTGGGACATTTATGGGCTGATATTATAATACCAGCTCTGTTCTCCCGCCTGGTACCAGCAAGTGACAATACAAGACAAATCACGATAGACGGAATTAACAGATAATTAAGCAGCTTTTGAAAAATTAATTATTTCAATTTAAATGTACGAATCCGATAAACATTATACAATATAGCAAAACTTTATAATCAACCCATTCCACGAATACTTCAAAGGTCTCCCTCAAAATCAAAACTAACACGAACCGACCGAAAATAACTGGAAGCCAACCCAAAACCTTGAAACCGAAAACTATTTTCGACCCGAAATAGATCCTCGTGACATTATCACGTTTGTAACCGCTTGATATATGTATGTATGTACAATCAACCAAAGCGGCGGTGCACCACCCATAAGGCTAAAATAGCCGGGCAAAAACATTCGCTAACAGCACAATGATACGCGCACAAGTAGAACATCCGTTTTAAGGGGGAGGTGTTATTGTTAACTGTTTTGGGTTTTACAAGGAGGCAATAAAATCGAAGTCCGTAAACAAAGCGAGAGCAGAATACAAAAGAAAAAGGGCGCGTTCAATTGACACAGTGCATCTAAACACGAGTAATTGTTTCCTTTAGTTTAAACATTTCAGAAATATCCTGATTGGTGTATATGAAATTTGAGTTTGTATGCGTGGATGTCGAAATTTTATGAGGCTTTTATACTTTAAATAGTAAAATGTTGGAGAACTGATCAAGGAGGAACTTGACCGTACATTTATGTATATAACTTAGGCAAAATACAAAAGGTTTTTTATTTTTTTTTCCTTTTATTGTCTTGGTCTTATTGAGTATGCATTGTTTGCTACAACTCCATTAATTCTTCAAAAAGTAATTCTGTAATATACTTCTGTATAAAACTTATTAAAAAAAAAGAATTTGAGATATAAATAGAATATGAAATATAAAGAAAAACAATATTTAGCTAGACGTGTTGCTGGGGAGTTTCTTGCCGCTTCTTCTCCTTTACAGCATCAACACGTTGCGAAGCGGTGTACATAGAATAGGAAGTAAAAATTAAATTTTAACTTACATGTATGACCTTCAAAAAGTGCTCTCCAGTGGAACTTATTTTGAATAAAAACTTTTGAATTTGAATTGAATTTGAATTTATTTAATGCGAAGGCGGCAAAGGGGAAAACGATCCACTTTTTTTATTAACTCCGGGGAATGCCTTTGCGCATACCCTCGGGCCTTGGGGGAAGTCATCGAGGGGTATGTGGGACTCCCGACGGCCGACAATTCTTGCTCCCACTATCCAAATTTTCCTATCCTATCCCTATTCTAATCCAATATCCATTCTTTTTGTCTGATCTCTCTATATCACCTCCCTATCCCATCTTTTTATCCCATCCTAAACGCTAGCTAGCAACGCGTTGGCTTCGCCATGGTTTTGCAAATGCCTATAACTACTTTCCATGTGCTGCACCTTCTGTTGTTTTCCAGCTTCGCAATAAAAAAGACGCTCCCCGGCAACAGTGATTTGTAGTTTTATTTATAGTATAGTTTAATTTATGATTAGTAAAATTATACTTAATATTATAGAGAGGAAAAACTTGTATTTTTGTATGTTTGTAACGAATAAACTCAAAAACTACTGGACCGATTTCAAAAATTCTTTCACCATCCGAATGCTACATTATCCCTGAAAAAGATAGACCATATAAAAATTAGTGATCCCCATTACAACTTCAATAATGTAACCCATCGATCGAAACAAAATACCTGGCTCTGGAATCGGGTTCTATGATTTTGATGAAATTTTATGTATGTTTGCAAAATAGAAACTACTTGTTGTTACAACAATTAATTAGCATTACTATGTATAGTATAATTAATGTAGACTTTTTTTTATTTGCAAAAATGAATATGTGCATATTATGTAGGTAGTTATAAAACTATTCTTACTTCCCAGTTATATTTTCAATTTTAAATTTGCAAGGTGATTTCTTTAAAATTTGGCGTGTGTTACTAAATGGTCTGGTATTTCAATATAAATATTGTTTGTAATGTTTCATGTTTTAATGTTTAATTTCATTCCATTATTTGTGTGCAACAGTACAATTTAACTAAGTTAAGTTTTCTTTTATTGTATTACATTATAATAATTATAATCTAATACAATGAAATAATTAATTTGGATTAGATTATAATTAATGTTGGTACTAAAATTTTAATTAACCTTTTAAAAAAATAAGCCATTAATTAATATATAAATATGTACATAAACCGTGTGAAACGGGTTTCTAATTAGGCAAAGCCGTAATTTGAGCCGCGGGTCCAGTCGGCCAACTTTCTGTCAGCCCGGGTGCGGACACGTTAATTTGTCCCGCTCTAATTGAAATAACTAGGACGTGTCATGGAATTTCTGTATTAAACAAACATTGTTAGAGTTGCGAATGTATTTGAATTTAGGTTCAGCTTACATGAGTCTCTCTCTTTTCTTTAATCTTCTCCAAATCACTATACTTTCTTCTTTTCTTATTTACTCCTTTATATACACACATTCACACACACACAAGTAGACACACACATATACTAATATACGTATATATACATGAACATTACTACATACACACTACATGCAAATATTTAATTATTACATTGGCAATCGGCGTGAGTAACCTCTGATTGACTCATATTACAGGTAGCTTAGTTTGAGAGTCAGAGAACTCAACATATTTTATAGTGTTTTTAGCTTGCAGTGTGTGTTTCATTCTTGTATTTTGTACTTTTTTTTTAAAGGCGTCGGAGATGGCGCCATACTTAGTTCTATAGTACAGCTAGTACAAAACTAGATGGCGCTGTCTCCTAATGAAACACACTATTATTTGTCATATATATCATGTCAACCTCTTTTGTATTATAATAATTCTTCAGTTCACTGCTCAGTTCAATAAATTGTTTATCAAGTAAGTAAAGTGTTTTATAGTGCTTATAGTAATAATGTAATCTAGGACAAAAGGCTTAATAAAGATATTTGTAATTAGGGTCGGGCCGGATCGGCACAATATTTCTTTTTCTTCGATCATCCTCTATTGACGACGGCAAAGTCGTTTCTTTTACTCCAAACTCTCAGACAGCCAGAGGTCCCAGCTCATTGAAAGTGATTACCGTCACCTACAGGCGTTTGCAACACCAATGGCGAAGCCAACGCGTAGGCAACCTTTAGCATGGGATAAAGAGGATGAGATAGACGATCCCGCGGGGGTTCTGCCTCGCAGGACACCCTGGATTGGTCGACAAGCGTTGGGACGTCACAGATGGAGTACCTATTGGCCTAGTTCCTGTGGCACCCCGTAAAAGCATGTGGGCTAGGGGCGCACGTGAGGTTTAGTGGGGAGTTTGATGGCCGAGCATCCCCCTGTCCTTCCCTCGAAGCCCATGGTGGTATACGGCCGATCAAGGGTCCCACACATCCCTTGGCGAGCTTTCCCCCAGACCCGAGGATGGTATCCTAAGAAAAGACATTCCCCTGCGTCAACAAAAAAAGGGGGGGGGGTAAGATAGACGTATGAGACAGGAGGATTGGAATAGAAGGAATAGGGGGATGGAATAGGGAAGATTGTATATGGGGGAGGGGAAATTGGGCCATCGGAATTCTCATTCATCCACGAAACACGATCAGCTCAAGGGTAATCATTTCACTCGATATTCTATGAGAGCGTGGTATCACACTGGTCATACTCTATTTCGACCCGTTCTTGTTTTATTTTTACTTACTACTAAGAATACTTTTTATCCCGATAAACGACGTCGTTTCCATGGGATGGACGAAAGTAGTGAAAAAGATGGCGCTGCGATCGCATCTTTTTTGGAAACTACTGAATGTATATGAATGAAACTCGACATAGTGCGGGCTTATAATTCGAGGTAACACTTAGGATCCATTCTATCTCGATAAATAACGTCGTTTTCTTAGAATGGACGGATTAGCATAAGAGATGGCGCTGCAATCGCTTTTATGTTGGTATGGGCATATAATGAGGAGGGATGTAAGTCACGTGACAAAAATAATGTTAAACTACAAGATGGATGGGTACAGATGTAAAGGTAGACGACCAAAAAAAGATGGATGGGTTGTGTGAAGGATGATATGATGATTTGTGGTGTGACAGAAGACGTATGTCAGAATAGAGGAGTGTGGAAAGAAAAGACATATCGTGCCGACCCCAATTAATTGGGATATGGTGAAAGAAAAGACAGAGGGATTGCCTTTGTAATATTTTTATATTACAAAATTCTTAGATTGGTAGGTTGCATATCCTTTTAGCCTGTTTAGTTAAGTTAACATTTGGTTTTTACTAGGCACTTCATGTTATAATTTTCATAGCCAGGTGGTAACGCATTTGCCCGTCTGGATGGCTATTACCCCCGGTCTAGAGTATACCGCCATAACAACTTTGAGTTGTCTTCCGACATCAGTGGCCAAGTTCCAATTTCTCCTTAGAGGCCGGCAGCACATTGGTAGCACCTCTAGTATAGTTAATGTCTATAAACGACGGTAACCACTTTCAATCACATTTGGGCCGTCAGCCTGTCTGTTAAGTAATATCAAAATTAAACATTATTTTATTTCTTACTTGTAATAATAATTAATTATGAAAATCGAATTAATCGAGTAGTGATTTCATTATATTGTTACGAATGCGAGACTTGAATTAAAAATGCCGTAGGAATTATTATAGAGTTTATTAGAACTATACAAACACGTATAACACAGATACAGATATAACCGAAAACAACAAGTCCAAACGTAATGCAGAAAACGCGCAAAGTCCGTCACTTATTAGATTCCCGATTGTAGTAGACACGTCTCGCTTCGCTGGTGGTAATCGTTCGAATAACTCCTCCCTCAATCGGACCATTGGTTTATACTGCACAAATGCAATATATCCCTCCGGCAACGTGACTGAATTTTCTAGAATTAGCTTGTTCTTTAAATACGTAACACCTGGCTAATGATTACAATACAACAATAGGCCGTATGCTAATAAGTAAACAAAAGAAGACGACCATAACAGAATTTCAATGTTATTAGTTTAAACGCCGACAGGTAATAAATGTGCTTTGTTTCAGATATGCAGGTGGATTTTGTGTTTGTCGGGACTTGAGTTGTAACAATACATGTACTCCAGACCAAGAACCCGGTAATTCAACACTGCCAAATACATTCGGAAACTTTAATTAAATTCGTTTTTTACACCAGAGTGCTCTAAATTGGGAGGGCCTCATCGTTTTTTATATAAAATTAGCAAACAAACCGTACTTTGTTATATAAGAGGAAGAAATGATTGTAAATCTATGGAAATTGTTCTCAGAAACGTAATTTATTCTTTTGCGAGACGTTTTGGAGGCGCAAATTATAAGCTAAGAGCGGTAAGAGTGGGCGATTTCCGATGAGTGTTTTTGTGTCGACTGTTTTTAATGAGATTTCATTTACGTGAAAGAAATTATACAAACGAAAAAAATGCTTTGATTTCATAGGTAAAGACTTTAAGACAACGACTTGAGGACAAAACGTATTTTCAGTCATTGCCAAGTATAAAGTAACTAACATCGTTCCATTAATTTTGCTGTCTGCACTCTTACTATGTGAAGCGACGGCCAATGCACAGCAAGGTAAGGGTACCTATTGGTGGCAGTTGCTTAATGGTCTGTGTGATTATTATTATTGAACTATTTACATGAATCGAAATATACATAGAGAGGTACGTAATGACAAACTGTACGAGAGAGTGGTAAGTCGTCAATGAGAATTATGTCGAAGAATTAAACAATTTTTGCCTCCAAGGCCGCTCCTGTAGCCCGCGTACCGTCCGACGCCTAGCTGCTAATTGTGCGAGCTATTGGCGTCGGCGGTATGCGGCGCGCGGAGAGTAGGTATGCTCCGGCGGATGGGTGCTCTCTGTCCACAACAGCACGGACACTTCCTGTCAACATTTGACGAGAACCACACCGCGCCGTGCACTCACCCTTTTCATCAACTCGTTGTGATCACTGGCCGTGCCAAGAACATTATTTCACTATCCTTAAATTTTGTACAAAGTGTTAGCTCTAAGATGAAATTTAGTGGCGTGTGCTGTTCCTGTTTGCAACCTAAACCAAGCCAGGAGAAAGCAGATCTCAAGATTAGTTGAGCTTGTATTTTTCTAATGCAAGGATTTAGGTTATATCTCTCTCATACAGTCCATAATTTTGAACCAGCAAATTATACGCGGGCTACATACAGCTCCCCACAACGTAAGTCTGTAATGCCTCTACTATAGTGATGAGATTTATGCGTTATTGGTTAACCTTAAGATTAGTGGTCACTAAATTTTAGGTAGAAACGAAGAGGGAAGGAGTACTTCTAGCTCCTGCAACCCCCATGATGTCTAGGTGACATATAGTTCTTGACATATTATTTTTGTCATTCGTTAGTTTCGTTATATTGCGACGATGGTGACCAACATACTCTGCTGGCACTCGCCGGCCGCAACCGCGGCACGCTCCCTTCACTAGCTCGGCTCGTGCGCTCTGGTTTAAAGTCTAACCAAACCTAACCTAAATCACCGTTCTAGTCACTGGTCGCGACTTGTGACTAAAGCCCACAAGCCAAGCGAGCGTACCATGGCAGGGGTCAGCAAGTGTCACAACTGATTTGTAACCATCGTTGCCGTATATATAAGCAAAAAAAAACTATTTTCGTATTTAAAAATCAATAAACTAATTCAAAATTTGTTCACTTAACTCAAAAGTAGTTTTAGTGTTTATATATTAAGCGTATGTGTATTCCTAAACAGAAATCACACTTTGTTATCAACAAAATGGCATAACCTTGTTTATCGAACGTAGTTATGTTTTTAATAGGTAATGGATTTATTCAATACTTGTTTGTAGCATAAGGTGATGTCAGGAGACTTAAGAACAGACGAGCGTGCATGACAAGAGTTATGAATGTCAAAGAAGCAAGTGAGGTGTGTAAGAATAAGCCTAAATGGCGCTCTGTTGTTCGTGCCTACCCCGCAAGGGAACTGGCGTGAAGTTATGTATGTATATATGTACTTGTTTGTAGACGCTAAAAACTTGCTTCCTAACCCAAATGACAGGTCTAGTGGCTATATATAAGGCGTATGTTACACCTAAACTCAAATTACCTTTAATCTCATACCACTCTATGTCAAAGCGTAGCCGCGTTATTTGTGATGATGTATTCATTGTTAATCACATTAAACATTAACAGAGAACAAAGTAAAGTCAAAGTAATTTTATTTCTTTGAAGCATGGACAATTTTGCAAATGTTATGCTAAGAGGTACAAGTGTTTACGCTTTGGTTCAATTTTAATAAAACAAATTCTCGAGCACAATTAATGTACTGAAATAGGACACAAAGGGAACTCACCTAATCTCCTTGAAGTGTTTTATACAGCGACACAGTTCTTTTATGTTGTTATATCTTATACTAGACGTTCAGACGTTGTCCTGCTCTGAAGAAATAAAAATCTAGGACCCGATCCCAGCGCCACCTACCGGTTCCTATTGTGGATTTAAATCATCCGGGGACCCACTCAAACACACAAAAACAAAATCACCAAAATCGGTCCAGGTGATTAAGAGGATTCTAGAACCTGATCTCAGCGCCACCTACCGGTTCTAATTGTGAATCTAAACCATCCGGGAGGGAACCCACTGAAACACACAAAAACAAAATCACCAAAATCGGTGCAGGTGATTAGGGGGATTCTAGAACCCGATCTCAGCGCCACCTACCGGTTCTAATTATGAATCTAAACCATCCGGGGACCCACTCAAACACACAAAAACAAAATCACCAAAATCGGTCCAGGTGATTAGGAGGATTCTAGAACCCGATCTCAGCGCCACCTACCGGTTCCTATTGTGGATTTAAACCATCCGGGGACCCACTCAAACACACAAAAACAAAATCACCAAAATCGGTCCAGGTGATTAAGAGGATTCTAGAACCCGATCTGAGCGCCACTTACCGGTTCTAATTGTGAATCTAAACCATCCAGGAGGGAACCCACTCAAACAAACAAAAACAAAATCACCAAAATCGGTGCAGGTGATTAGGAGGATTCTAGAACCCGATCTCAGCGCCACCTACCGGTTCTAATTGTGAATCTAAACCATCCGGGGACCCACTCAAACACACAAAAACAAAATCACCAAAATCGGTGCAGGTGATTAGGAGGATTCTATAACCGGATCTCAGCGCCACCTACCGGTTCCAACGGGATAAAAAGTATCCTATGTCCGTCTCCTTGTTCTAAGCTAACTCCTCACCAATTTTCAGCCAAATCAGTATAACCGTTCTTGAGTTATAAATAGTGTAACTAACACGACTTTCTTTTATATATATATATATATATATTATGGCCACTATTGTTCTGAACATTGACGCTTACATAAGGAACCTTTAATTGTGCATACACTATACGATCTTACGGATGTTTTGTTCAACAGTAATAATAATAATATAATAATAATCGGCAGACAAACACACACATTGTATATCCCCCCAAATTAAGCAAGTTACGCTTGTGTTATGGGTAATATACAACCGACTACTCTGGGTAACAATATACACTCATATTTTTTAATTCGCTACTTCTTTACATTGAGACCGCGAGTAAAAATCGACGCATTAGTGATCCAGCCTGTGGCCAAACAGAATTAGTCGTCGGTAAATGAATCCCAATCATACCCTGTTTATCCTGAACATATAATCCCTGGGAATTCAAAGTGGGAAACTTGGATTTTCCAAATAGTCTTTGATAAAGAAATATGATAATGATTTTTCATTAGATTTTTCATTCAAGTATCTTTCAAGAAAGCATATATAACTTGTAAAGTATGTTGTTATAATCACGTCGACTTTTTTTTTAAGGCGGGGGAAATTCTATTTACGCACAATACCGGGTCCTTTGCAAGGGATTAGACCATAGTTGATCATGGAGGATTTACCCTTTAATAAGGGGCAATCCAAACAGTAATCAACCAGCTTGTGTGGAGACTCAGAGAAGTTGCACGGGCAACAGCCACTACCCACTAAAACCACCCTCCTCCCATGTGCCCTGCGCTTTTTATGTAGGAAAGGCTGAGACTTAGAACGTAGTTACGCCCAGTCCGATCCAGCGCAAAAAGTGCCTGAATGTGCCCCGGGAATCGGAACACATCCACTTCGTCAGCGGGGGTGATGAATCCTTTGCTCCCTTGATAGCTAAAGGCCCCCCAAAGCGGTATTATTCATGCGGCGTCCGCGTGGAGTCGCATTAGCACGCGCAATAATACTCCTCTCCCTATCTCGTTCAGCGGCCTCTTTGAGAGACATTACCGTCTAGCAAAAAGTAACCGCCGCCCCCCAGGTATCGCTGCTATGCAGCATGGCTTTCACCAGACTGCAGAGCGAGTCGATCGCTCCTACTTGTGTCTCGAGTTCGAAACGCTGCGGCGCCCATGCCGCGCACTCGACTACCGTGTGAAACGCCGTGTCGGGTGCGCCGCACTGGCGGCATTCCGAGGAAGGCAAGCAGCCCACAACGTGACACAGATACTTATCGAAACACCCGTGTCCGGTAAGTATCTGTGTCATATAATCGAAGTCGAATTACGACAACCACCATCAAATAGAATATGAGTCCGGTAATTTAAGCAAAAAACGAATGTACTTATATTTATGCTGCGTTTCCACGCTTGCCAAGGCTCGGCAAGCGTCCACAAGCCCCAAGCGTCCACAAATCTCGCTTGGCATTTGGGAGTCGTTTACACGCTTGTGAATCCGTCAGTGTGTTACGTACATCCAAGCATGGCGGACGTCGAACTTGTATCGGCTATTACGTTTGGTTGAACCTACTTTTATTTCAAATACAAGCAAAGTAAAACAAAAGCAAGGAAAGCCCGACGACCACGGAGATGGTGGATGATAAAGATTCATAAAAATCGTACCCGGTAACTAATAAGTTTTTCAGTTTAATTGGTATTTCGGTTACTTCAAAAAAATTTAGAAGGTGAACCTAAAACCTTCTAAAAATTTTCCGTATTCAAAATGTAACGGTGCCGGTGTATATGTATATGCGGCTACTAAGCGCGCGCCAGCGTGAGAACGCGTCGCAAGCGCCCTTTGATCTGTGTCCAAAAACCGACACTAGCCCGGATCGAATACAAGCGTCCACAAGCTCACGCAAGCCAAGCCAAACGCCCTCTTTACACGCTTGTGCTTGTGGACGCTTGCCGAGCCTTGGCAAGCGTGGAAACGCAGCATTAGACTAGCCGTTGCTGGTGGCTTCGCTCGCGTCAATGATAAATAATAATCATAAATAAAAATGAGTCAAGAAACTTAAAATCATCCCCTTTTTCACCCCCTTAGGGGGTGAATTTGCAAAAACGCCGATACATGTCTACATTTATTTTTAACCAGAAGCAGGTCTTTAAAATTGTGAGATTCCTATTTTGAAAAAATAATGAATTTATTGTAAAAAAAGCGTGGGGTGCATGGTATCAATAGTTATAAATATTTTATGAACAGATATGAGTAGAAGGGTTATTTTGATATTATCCTAAAAAGCACGCCACGCTTTTTTTACAATAACATCATTTTTTCTTATACTACTTTTAATTCAAGTAAAATTACACACCTCACTTGTCAAAGAGGCAAGTGAGGTGTGTAAGAATAAGCCTAAATGGCACTCTGTTGTTCGTGCCTACCCCGCGAGGGAACTGGCGTGAAGTTATGTATGTATGTATGTATGTATGTACTTTTAATTCAAATTTATTTCCTACTTTTTAGTTGGATTTTCTATAAAAGCATATTTTTTTAGCTTTTTTTAAACTATTATTTATTTTTCAGTTTTTAGTGATTATTTAGTGATTCGAATCCTTTCTCCATGGAAACTTTGAAAAAAGAATTAAATACACTCTTATGATAAAATGGAACGTTATGTAAAAATAAACTTTTTTAAAAAGGTTTTTAAATACAAGCTTTTGAGATCCTGAATATCATGTAGCAGCAGAGTGCTAACCAAGACAAGTAAAAAGAGCCCAAACACAACGGGTCTATCTTGTTTCGTACAGGAGTTCCTATGGCCACCTTCCGACTCCATCATCAGATCAACTCCATGGCACCATATTATTGTATTGTCACGCGATATACATATACGTGCAAAATTTCAGCTCAATCGGAAACCGGAAAGTCGATCAAATTTAACTTGAAAGATTCCGTTACGTACTAACATACGTATGAAGCTAATAAAAAGCGTATAATGACAGACTTTGATACAAACTTTCATCCTATTTTTCACTCCCTTAGAGGTTGAATTTTCAAAAATTCTTTCTAATTGCGTATCTATAGTATAGTCCTTGCCCCAGTAGTTTGGGCTGTGCGTTGATATGTCAGTCAGATAGATAGATCGACATCATTTCATTGTACACCAAAGCATAGATTAATAGAAATAGAAGAGTACAAGAAATAGTACAACGGGCGGCCTTATCGCTAAAAAGCGATCTCTTCCAGGCAACCCTTGGCATGGATTAATGGATTTTTAATACTGACGATGGTGCAGTTTACAAAAAATGATAGATGATAAGTATGATGATCTATGATATATGATACATTGATTGGCTAAATCATAATCACTTAAAAATCAATCTAAAAAAGACTCAAGTTATGCACTTTAGCCAAAGAAATTGTGCATCTAACATTATGATTAAATATCAAAATCATGTGATTGAGTCAGTAGATTTCGCAAAATTTTTATATTTTTGTCACTATAGACAAACAGTTAAATTGGAAATGTCATATATCAAACTTAAATAAAAAATTAGGCAGTGTGTCATTTTTTTTATTTTTTTTATTGCAGGAGATCAGCAGACAGGCAAATGGCCCACTTGATGGAAAGCGGTTACCATCGCCTATGGACATTTGCAACGCCAAATGTGCTACAAATGCACTGCTGCTCTCTTAAGGGAAACTGGAACCTGGTCACTAATGCCGGAACACAACTCGAAGGTTGTTATGGCGACATACTTTAGACCAGGGGTGGTAGCCATCCAGTCGGGCAAGTGCCCTACCACCTGGCTGTGGGTTGTTAAGTCGCCTCTTACGACAGGCCGCCCGGCCGCAGGAAATTGTATTCTTTCTCCGTTCCTGCACGGATGAAATGAAACGTCATATGCTCTTTATAAAATATCTCCAACCTTAAATATAGATGGCGTTCTAACAGCTTACTACGGACTAGCAGAATCAATTGTGAGATATGGCATCATACTTTGGGGGAATTCTACGGACACAGAAGTTGCATTTAAAAGGCAAAAACGCTGTATACGATCTATATTTAGACTCCAAAGTACGGATAGCTGCAGGCAATATTTCATAGATTATAAGATTTTAACACTTCCTTACTTATATATATATATGAAATCTGTTTATTTGTTAGAAAGTATGATGCCATATCTCACAATTGATTCTGTTAGTCCGTAGTAAGCTGTTACAACACCATCTATATTTAAGGTTGGAGATATTTTTTAAAGAGCATATGACGTTTCATTTCATCCGTGCAGGAACGGAGAAAGAATACAATTTCCTGCGGCCGGGTGGCCTGTCGTAAGAGGCGACAAAACAACCCACAGCCAGGTGGTAGGGCATTTGCCCGACTGGATGGCTACCACCCCTGGTCTAAAGTATGTCGCCATAACAACCATGGGTTGTGTTCCGGCATTAGTGATCAGGTTCCAGTCTCCCTTAAGAGAGCAGCAGCGCATTTGTAGCACCTTTGGTGTTGCAAATGTCTATAGGCGATGGTAACCGCTTTCCATCAAGTGGGCCATTTGCCTGTCTGCTGAGCTCCTGCAATAAAAAAAAATAAAAAAAAGAAATAATCCTCATATTTTCCCAAGCATAGATCAAACTATAAAACGCATACGACGCGATAATGACAGGCTTTGCATTCATAGTAGTAAAACTACACTAATGCAAAAAAGTGTATTAATGTATGGCACCAGTATTATACAATAAATTACCTGACAATATAAAGAAGCAAAAATCCATATTATAAAGGACATCTAAAAAATTTTTTGATAATTAAATGCTACTATAAAATCGAGGATTATATAATTGATAAATTCTAATGATTACTATGTATTCTTATAACTATTGCTTTGCTTGACATTAAATATTGTAGAGTATTATATTGGAACGAAGTTCCTTATCGCGCGTTGTGAAAGGGGGCTAGACGGAAAAAATTCTTACGAAAAGTTGTCACGACACTTTTTACTATAGTAAGCTCAATCAACTTTAATGCAATGAAATAAAATCTAAAATATCAATTAGTGTAATAATATACGCTGTTTTTGATACTATTTGTTTGTTTATGTATTTCTTTCTATACATAGGTTTTTGATAAAATTTCGATGGTTTTCGATGCTTATCAACACACTTTTTGAGACGTTTTGAGAATTTTTAAGACATTTTAGGAGAACTTCGTTCCAAACATGTGTCCCAAAGACACCTCATTAGTTTTTTTAATAAACGCAGCGTGCTTACTGACGCGGTGGTTGGTGACGGGGAGTGCGGGGAGGGTGTCGCTAGTGACTCACTCCAGCGCAGTCGCTGTGCAACCGCCGAGCGGATGAGTGCGTTATAAGCCATGTAGTTGGTGTTTTATTCGTGTACATACAAACCGAACCCTACAAATATAATCTAATTTATTTAATTATTTCAATAATGATTGTAATGTTATTAGTTTCAATTCAGATTTAATTATAAGATGTGAAAATTGCACGCCTAATAAGGCAAAATGTATTTAGACAATTACCACAAAAAACACCTATGTACGCATACAATTATAGCAATAAATGATTATTCTATTCTATTCTATGCACAATACATAAGGACAAAAAGAATAGAAATATATTTACATAGTCAGTCAGTCAGTGAGGTCAATTAATTACATATATATGGATTAGAGTCTCATCCAAGCATTTCACTTTCGTTTATACAGTATTATTTACCGAAAATAAAATAGGATACCCACAAAAACATACAAAAAATAGTTTTGCAAACTACCCACAAAACACATAAAAAATAGTAAAATGTACCTTTACCCTCCATATGAGGAATGGCGAAATACATCGCGACCCCGCTTTGTAGGGCGTGTGCTTGACAAATCGCCGTGAAACAAAGGCTTCTTGTAAAACATGACCCCACCCCTTTTGATGTCGGGTAAAAAGAATTTCCATCACTGACGCCCGCCGCGGTGCTTTGACGCGAGCATATTATGTATGCTTGTATAGGCGTTTCCCTATATTGTTTGTTGAGGTAACCAAGTTCCACCTGTATAAATGTACAAGGTGAAATTTGGAGAAAAGGTAATAAAGCGTAGGAAGTTTTCGATGAAGGGCCTTTAGGTTAAATGCTGCGTATATTTTAATGTTTTACATTGTTTATATATATACTAGCGGTCGCCCGTGGTGGAAATACGACCATAATAATTAATTTCAATTATAAGTTTGAACATTATTAAGGTTCTGTTGTCAAAGACTATACTTCTGTAATCAGATTTCGCCAAGGCACTGTTACACTGTGAATTTCACTTGAACAATAAACAAGAGAGTATATATGCGTGTGTGTGTCAAATACATGGTAGTGTGTGTAATGCTTTTTTTTTATTGATTTAATGTATTTTTTATGCATAATTTAATAAAAATATTAGTATTCGTCGCTTCTCCTCTACATAAACTGTAAGCGTGCGAAATTTCATACTCCTCCGTCCGCGCAATTTTCGTAAAAAGGGGTACAATGTTTTTGCTGTGTTTTTACTTAGGTATTTATATATGTATATACTAGCTGTCCCGGCAGACGTGTTCTGCCATGAAGAAATTAAATTTAGAACCCGATTCCAGCGCCACCTACCGGGTCCAAATGTAAGCTATCTTATCTTTCAAGTCGGATCAAACTGCATACGGTGTGCAAATTTGATTAAAATCGGTCAAGTAGTTTAGGAGTCCATCGCGGACAAACAACGTGACACGTAATTTATATATATTAAGATATATATAAATGGTAGAGATGTACGTGCCCTTAACTTGAGAACGACTTTACCGATTTTGATGAAATTTCTTATGTATGTTTGAGTGGGTCCCCGGATTATTTACATTC
Organism: Dendrolimus kikuchii; assembly: GCA_019925095.2. NCBI lineage: Eukaryota > Metazoa > Arthropoda > Insecta > Lepidoptera > Lasiocampidae > Dendrolimus > Dendrolimus kikuchii. The sequence continues at coordinate 2,620,097 of CM034392.1, read as the reverse complement.
ACAATTGAAACTGGTAGGTGGCGCTGGGATCGAGTTATAGGATCCTCCTAATCTCCGGAATCGATTTTGATGATTTTTTCTGTGTATTCCCCGGATGGTTTAGATTCACAATTGGAGCCGGTAGGTGGTAGATCCGAAAAATTTCATCTTTCCAAAAATCACGCAACTCTCGGATGACTGGGATCTTTATCTATATTTGTCTATCGCAAGTTCTTTTTTTTTTAATAAATGTTATATATGAGTACGTTGTACAATCACTTTTCGAAGAATTAATGGAGTTGTAGCAAACAGTGCCTACTCAGTAAGACAGAGGAAATAAAAATAATACATACATACATACATACATAACTTCACGCCAGTTCCCTTGCGGGGTAGGCACGAACAACAGAGCGCCATTCAGGCTTGTTCTTACACACCTCACTCGCTTCTTTGACATTTATAACTCTTGTCATGCACGCTCGTCTGTTCTTAAGGCTCCTGACATCATCTTCTGCTAGTACACGATCAATTTGATCATGGAAGGTGTGTCGTGGCCTTCCACGACTTCTGCATAAGAAAACTAAATTGTATATATTTATAAATATCCCTACTCTACTAATTCTTGGCGCCGTTTTTAATATATTTCCACTTGCTACCATGGCGCCATCTAAAGTGGCTGCTTTTCAACGGACTTTTTTTGATACACTGAAATGATTCTCCTTACTTCTACTCTCTATAAAGTTTTTTTTTTATTGCAGGAGATCAGCATACAGGCAGACGGCCCACTTGATGGAAAGCGGTTACAATCGCCTATGAATATTTGCAACACCAAAGTTGCTACAAATGCGCTGCTGCTCTCTTAAGGGAAACTGGAACCTGGTCACTAATGCCGGAACACAACTCAAGGTTGTTCTGGCGACATACTTTAGACCAGGGGTGGTAGCCATCCAGTCGGGCAAATGCCCTACCACCTGGCTGTGGGTTGTTAAGTCGCCTCTTACGACAGGCCGCCCGGCCGCAGGAATTTGTATTCTTTCTCCGTTCCTGCACGGATATGAACAGTATATATAGTATAGGAACCGGCCATAATAAGTAACATGACACAACACTACGCTAGACAATGTAAGCTACGCCGCTACGCGTACTTGCGGTGTGATTGGCTACGGGCTACGAACATGCTACGGCTTGTTTAGGCATCGGATGCCTGGAGCGCTTGTTAGCGTTGTAGTTTGATGCGAGTAATAAGGTCACATTCTTACCTCATATTCAATATCTATGATATAGTTTATTGACTTTATATCGAGGGTTGCAAGGCTATTTGTTTTAAGCGACATTTTGCATGAGACTAAACACTGGGTTTTTATATCTTAATACATACATACATACATACATACATACATACATAACTTCACGCCAGTTCCCTTGCGGGGTAGGCACGAACAACAGAGCGCCATTTAGGCTTATTCTTACACACCTCACTTGCTTCTTTGACATTCATAATTCTTGTCATGCACGCTCGTCTGTTCTTAAGGCTCCTAACATCACCTTCTGCTAGTACACGATCAATTTGATCATGGAAAGTGTGTCGTGGCCTTCCACGACTTCTGCATCCATCCACTTTTGCATTGTATATCTGTTTATTCATTCTTTCATCATGCATTCTTTGTACATGTCCGAACCACCGGAGCATTCCTTTCCTTACTTTCACCCCGACACTCTCTTTCAGACCAACTGTCTTTCTTACTTCGGTATTACGAACGCGGTCCGCAATCGTCACTCCGTCACTATATCTTAATGTCTCAACTTAAAGAAATATAAAGAACCTGATGTCTAGTTTCGATCTATAGATGTTCTTTTTTTTAAATTACGGTACATAGTTCGTTGGTGATGTGTTTTTCTGCGTCGTTTGTAACTTCAAACTTTTCTCCGGACAATTTTTAAAAATGTCGTTTAAAACATATAGCCTTTCATCCATAGATGACAATACAAGATGCGACCACGAGTTCGCTCGCGCGGGTCTAATGTTTCATGTCGTCTGAACATTGCAAAATTGATTGAAAACTAAAATTTAAAGGATAATTCCTAGTTTTTTTTTTATTGCAGGAGTTCAGCAGACAGGCAGACAGCCCACTTGATGGAAAGCGGTTACCATCGCCTATGGACATTTGCAACACCAAAAGTGCTACAAATGCGCTGCTGCTCTCTTAAAGGAGACTGGAACCTGGGCTCTAATGCCGGAACACAACTCAAGGTTGTTATGGCGGCATACCCTAGACCAGGGGTGGTAGCCATCCAGTCGGGCAAATGCCCTACCACCTGGCTGTGGGTTGTTAAGTCGCCTCTTACGACAGGCCGCCCGGCCGCAGGAAATTGTATTCTTTCTCTGTTCCTGCACGGATTTATTTATTATTCAACAAATACATCTATTTATCCGTGACAACAAATTTTTAATCTAAACGAAAAAGATTAATAAATAATTTATATTTAAAAAATTAAACTAAAATACACTATGTAACAGATCACTACCAACGGGGAGCCTGCCCAGAAGTCTAGCTGCATTGCCACGCTGTATGGCAATAGTTATTGTTGTGCGAAATATGTGCCAGCCTTCTGATCGCGGGTAGTTTCAAAGAGTTTCTTACATATGTCTTTGAAGAAACTCTTTGCCGATGGATCCCACGCCCTTAATGTTTCAATCCCAAACGGCACAAATATGTAACCTTTTCCTAAGGCTCCATATTTGCGCTGTTTCACGTCTTCAGCTGAAGCGACGGCGAGCCCCTGAGTCTGTCATTGGAACATGTGACGGGGGCAGTGTGTCAACACAAATCGCCTCCCCTCACTAGCGGCTGCTCCAATTTCCAAGGGACGAGTGACATTATGTCCGGTCTCTTGCCATCGTCACGTATCAGGCCATTCGGTTCTAGAATGGCCTGATACTACGCTGAAACTGTATGCATAATATAGCATTTGTATATAACCTACTCGCCATCAGAACTGCAAACACTAGTCACGACACACCTTCCATAATCAAATTGATCGTGTACTAGCGGAGGGTGATGTCAGGAGCCTTAAGAACAGACGAGCGTGCATGACAAGAGTTATGAATGTCAAAGAAGCAAGTGAGATGTGTAAGAATGGGCCTAAATGGCGCTGTGTTGTTCGTGCCTACCCCGCAAGGGAACTGGCGTGAAGTTATGTATGTATGTATGTATATAACCTAAATTAACTAAGAGTATTCTTACTAAGAAAGTGTTTATTAGCACTTTTCTTATTTTCTCTATTAAGCAGAATACACTTTGCTCATGTATGCTTTATTAATAGCTATCACACTACATTATACTTTAGTTCAGTTTAGTTAAGTTTTGTCAATGGAAGATGTGACGGAGCCAGTGTGTCAACACAGGTCGCATCCCATACTAGCGGCCGCTCCAATTTCCAACGGACGAGGGACATTCCATCCCGTCTCTTGCCATCGTCACGTCTCAGGCCATTCGGTTCTAGAATGGCTTGATACTACGCTGAAACTGTATGCATAATATAGCATTTATATATAACCTAAATTAACTAAGAGTATTCGTACTAAGAAAGTGATCACTAGCACGTTTCTTTTTCTCTCTATTAAGCCGAACACACTTTGTTCATGTATTCTTTATTCTTACCTATCATACTACATTACACTTTAGTTCAGTTTTGTCATTGGAATATGTGACGGGGCCAATGTGACAACACAGGTCGCATCCCACACTAGCGGCTGCCCAATCTTCCAAGAGACGAGTGACATTATGTCCGGTCTCTTACCATCGTCACGTATCAGGCCATTCGGTTCTAGAATGGCCTAATACTACGCTGAAACCGTATGCATAATATGTCATTCTTATATAACCTAAATTAACTAAGAGTATTCATACTAAGAAAGTGATCACTAGCACTTTTCTTATTTTCTCTATTAAGCCGAACACACTTTGTTCATGTATTCTTTAGTCTTACCTAACACACTACATTACACTTTAGTTCAGTTTTGTCATTGGAAGATGTGACGGGGCCAATGTGACAACACAGGTCGCATCCCACACTAGCGGCTGCCCAATCTTCCAAGAGACGAGTGACATTATGTCCGGTCTCTTGCCATCGTCACGTCTCAGGCCATTCGGTTCTAGAATGGCCTAATACTACGCTGAAACCGTATGCATAATATGTCATTCTTATATAACCTAAATTAACTAAGAGTATTCATACTAAGAAAGTGATCACTAGCACTTTTCTTATTTTCTCTATTAAGCCGAACACACTTTGTTCATGTATTCTTTAGTCTTACCTAACACACTACATTACACTTTAGTTCAGTTTTGTCATTGGAAGATGTGACGGGGCCAATGTGACAACACAGGTCGCATCCCACACTAGCGGCTGCCCAATCTTCCAAGAGACGAGTGACATTATGTCCGGTCTCTTGCCATCGTCACGTCTCAGGCCATTCGGTTCTAGAATGGCCTGATACTACGCTGAAACTATATGCATAATATAGCATTTGTATATAACCTAAATTAACTTAGAGTATTCGTACTAAGAAAGTGATCACTAGCACTTTTCTTATTCTCTCTATTAAACCGAACACACTTTGTTCATGTATTCTTTATTCTTAGCTATCACACTACATTACACTTTAGTTCAGTTTTGTCATTGGAAGATGTGACAGGGCCAATGTGTCAACACAGGTCGCATCCCACACTAGCGGCTGCCCAATCTTCCAAGAGACGAGTGACATTATGTCCGGTCTCTTGCCGTCGTCACGTATCAGGCCATTCGGCTCTAGAATGGCCTGATACTACGCTGAAAGTATATGCATAATATAGCATTTGTATATAACCTAAATTAACTTAGAGTATTCGTACTAAGAAAGTGATCACTAGCACTTTTCTTATTCTCTCTATTAAACCGAACAAACTTTGTTCATGTATTATTTATTCTTAGCTATCACACTACATTACACTTTAGTTCAGTTTTGTCATTGGAAGATGTGACGGGGCCAGTGTGTCAACACAGGTCGCATCCCATACTAGCGGCCGCTCCAATTTCCAAGGGACGAGTGACATTCCATCCGGTCTCTTGCCACCGTCACGTATCAGGCCATTCGGTTCTAGAATGGCCTGATACTACGCTGAAAGTATATGCATAATATAGCATTTGTATATAACCTAAATTAACTTAGAGTATTCGTACTAAGAAAGTGATCACTAGCACTTTTCTTATTCTCTCTATTAAACCGAACAAACTTTGTTCATGTATTATTTATTCTTAGCTATCACACTACATTACACTTTAGTTCAGTTTTGTCATTGGAAGATGTGACGGGGCCAGTGTGTCAACACAGGTCGCATCCCATACTAGCGGCCGCTCCAATTTCCAAGGGACGAGTGACATTCCATCCGGTCTCTTGCTACCGTCACGTATCAGGCCATTCGGTTCTAGAATGGCCGGTACGCCGACGCTGACCAGAGTATAACTATAAGCATAATATAGCATTTTTATATAACCTAAATTAACTAAGAGTATTCGTACTAAGAAAGTGATCACTAGCACTTTTCTTTTTCTCTCTATTAAGCCGAACACACTTTGTTCATGTATTGTTTATTCTTACCTATCATACTACATTACACTTTAGTTCATTTTCGTCATTGGAAGATGTGACGGGGCCAGTGTGTCAACATAGGTCGCATCTCACACTAGCGGCCGCTCCAATTTCCAAGGGACGAGTGACATTCCGACCGGTCTCTTGTCATCGTCACGTATCAGGCCATTCGGTTCTAGAATGGCCTGATACTACGCTGAAACTATATGCATAATATAGCATTTGTATATAACCTAAATTAACTAAGAGTATTCTTACTAAGAACGTGTTCATTAGCACTTGTCTTGTTCTCTGTATTAAACCAAACACACTTTGTTCATGTATTCTATATTAATAGCTATTACACTTTAGTTCAGTTTATAGTACTAGCTCAAAATGGTTCGTCCTTTTGAGCCTTCTCATTATATCCGTGTTGTCGAGTAGTTGGATAGCCTCGACATTACGTGATGTTGAAGCCGATGCTTGATTGGTATATATGTGAAAAAATGTTATGTGTCGGCTCCGATGCACGACTGAAGTTTACTCCTTAAACATTATAAAAACATGTGCCCGTGCGCAGCGACAGTGACGTGTTCTCGTGGTATTGGTATATGACGTCAGGAGGTACACTGGGCTGTTTAGTGGATATTCCGGCAAGTTGAACATGTCCCCGATTCACCTCTAAAAAGAAGAGTTAACTCAAAAAATAGTACGCCATCTATATGAAGAAGTTAGCTAGTTGAATCACTTTAATAACGCGACCCTGATGCCTTACACAGCACGCCATTCCGTTTCTCGGTCAAGTGGTATTTATACAGAGTATACGAAGCTCGACATAATAAACCAACAGCCTCCTGCATAATGTATGTGCTCGCAAAAACAATGATGGAACTGGGATATATTGTTCGGCGGTTCAGCTTGTCTTATGTGTGAAATTGATGAAATTTTTATGTATACAGTGTATAACAAAAATGATGGGTACGAATTAAATGGTATTTTTTTTATTGCATGAGTTCAGCAGACAGGCAGACAGCCCACTTGATGGATAGCGGTTACCATCGCCTAGGACATTTGCAACACCAAAGTTGCTACAAATGCGCCGCTGCTCTTTTAAGGGAGACTGGAACCTGGTCACTAATGCCGGAACACAACTCATGGTTGTTATAGCGACATACTTTAGACCAGGGGTGGTAGCCGTCCAGTCGGGCAAATGCCCTACCGCCTGGCTGTGGGTTGTAAATCGCCTCTTACGACAGGCCACCCGGCCGCAGGAAATTGTATTCTTTCTCCGTTCCTACACGGATAAAATTGACATATTACATATAATGATAATAAAGAAACTAAGCTCATACATACAATCTAAACAATTGCGCAGCAAAACATGCAAACATACAGGTGGTGAACGCCAACCTGACTTGAAGTAATACAATGACTGACATCCGCGTGGGGCCTTTAGTTTGCTAGGAGAGCAAAGGACCTTCTACCCCCGCACAACGAAGTGGGGTGTGTTCTCCCAGGGCACACTCCAGGCACTTTATTGCGCTGGATCGGCTGGGCGTAACTATGTTCTACATCTCAGCCTTTCCAACACATACAAAGCGCAGGGTCGACAAGGAGGAGGGGGTTTTTAGTGGGTATTGGGGTTGCTCGCTCGTGTAGCAACGCTCGGAGTTTTCCACACTATTCTGTGACGTCGATCGCGGACGGAGCACTGCCAAGAGCATACTATTGCTGCAGTGTTATCGCCCCCGACCGACGCGTGTCGTTCCCCTAGCAACGGCCCAGTTTGTGCGTAAATCGGTTAAGCATTTTCCCTCGCCTCAAAAAAAAAATACAATGAATGACATGTTATTTGTGACAACGTAGGTGTTTGTTTTCTCTATTTTCTTTCACCATATCCCAATTATATGGGGTCGGCACAATATGTCTTTTCCTTCCACACTCCTCTACTCGGACATACATCTTCTGTCACACCACATATCATCATATCATCCTTCACACAATGCATCCATCTTTTTTTGGTCTACCTCTACATTTGTACTCATCTATCTCCTAGTTTAATATTCTTTTTGTCACGTGACTTTCATCCCTCCTCATTATATGCCTATACCAAATTAATCTTCTTCTTCTCAATTTTTCAATTTTCATTCTAAGAAAACGACGTTATTTATCGAGATAGAATGGATCCTAAGTGTTACCTCGGGTTATAAGCCAGCACTATGTAGAGTTTTATTCATATACATTCAGTAGTACATTCATCAAATTGATCGTGTACTAGCAGAAGGTGATGTCAGGAGCCTTAAAAACAGACGAGCGTGCATGACAAGAGTTATGAATGTCAAAGAAGCAAGTGAGGTATGTAAGAATAAGCCTAAATGGCGCTCTGTTGTTCGTGCCTACCCCGCAAGGGAACTGGCGTGAAGTTATGTATGTATGTATGTATGTATGTATGTATGTACATTCAGTAGTTTCCAAAAAAGATGCGATCGCAGCGCCATCTTTTTCACTACTTTCATCTATCCCATGGAAATGACGTCGTTTATCGGGATAAAAAGTATTCTTAGTGACTCTCCGGGATATGAACTAGCTCTGTGTCGAGTTTCATTTAAATCCGTTCAGTAGTTTTCTCGTGATACTCTAACAGACAGACAGACAAAAATTCTAAAAAGAAACCACATTTTTACACCCATTGTACAAACTCGAACCATTTACAGATGTATCTATATATATATAAATCAATTACTGTTCGTTAGTCTCGCTAAAACTCGAGAACGTCTGTACTGATTTGGCTAATTTTGCTTTTGAATTATTTATGGAAGTCCAGGGAAGGTTTACAAGGTGAGTAAATATGAAAAAAATGCTTGGAATATAGTAAAACCAACAATTTCGCTGTCTCTTAGAAACTATTCCTACCTGTCAAACATTTGATGTTCGTTCCGTCGTTTAGAAATCAATTAAATTTAAAAGTCGTTCAGAAATCAAATTAAATTTAAAACTGAAGATTTTTTTTTTCATTTTTTTGGTTTTGAATGTGAAATGTTACGTTCGTTTCGGTTAAGTTTTGACCACATTTTTTACTAAAGTTGAAAAATTTTGCAATTATCATTCAGCTTTTTTATTTATTGATTCTGAGGTGGTACGTAGTTTGCCGGGTCAGCTACTTATAGTATTGATTACCATTTACAAATTAAGGGCCGATTTTTCAAACGTCATATAAAAGTTATCAGTCAATTCTTATATTAATATATAAAGCTGAAGAGTTTGTTTGTTTGAACGCGCTAATCTCAGGAACTAGTGGTCTGATTTGAAAAATTCTTTCAGTGTTAGATAGCTCATTTATCGAGGAATGCTATAGGCTATATATCATCACGCTAAGACTAATAGCAGCGGAGCACCAATGATGAATGTTTCAAAATCGGGGGGATTTGGAAACAAATTCCACGCGGACGACGTCGCGGGCACAGCTAGTAAAATATAAACGAAGGGAATTTTAAAGGAAAACCACTCAACTATTTTATTCATGCACCTAACATTTTTAATTTTACTATACACCGGTGAAAAGTCACATCTTGACTTTTATTTGAGTTTATTGAGTAGTTTAAATAGTCAAACCACTCAATAAACTCAAATAAAAGTCAAGAAGTGACTTTTCATCGGTAAATTTGTTGTATTCTTGATAAAAGACCTTATTTTAATTAAATTTTATCCATTTTAACTCGTCTTGACGCGTCATCGCTGCGGCCATGTTCAGGCGAATTTATACTATCACTTAGCGATATAGCGCTGCATGTTTTAATAGTTTGGTTAGACGGCATAACTAGTGTTTCAGCGCTGCAGCAAATACATGAGTCAATTCACGGCACGCTCGCCCCGCTTTCATCGAGTTCGAACTTTTTTCTTTTGAATAGCTCCTCTAGTACGTAGCACATATAACTCAATAGATAATACATACATACATACATAACTTCACGCCAATTCCCTTGCGGGGTAGGCACGAACAACAGAGCGCCATTTAGGCTTATTCTTACACACCTCACTTGCTTCTTTGACATTCATAACTCTTATCATGCACGCTCGTCGGTTCTTAAGGCTCCTGACATCACCTTCTGCTAGTACACGATCAATTTGATCATGGAAGGTGTGTCGTGGCCACGACTTCTGCATCCATCCACTTTTGCATTGTATATCTATTTAGTCATTCTTTCATCATGCAGTCTTTCACCCCGACACTCTCTTTCTTACTACGGTATTACGAACGCGGTCCGCGAGCGTCACTCCGCAAATTTTGCGCAGTGCTCGCATCTCGACCGCGTTTACTCTACTTTCATGCTCTCTCTTCCATACCCAATAGATAATGCTTTTATTAAAATATCGATGTCAAAATTATTAGAATAATAATATTACAATCTATCTAACGGAATAATATGTCCAAAGTAAATAAACTTGGACTCTCTATTATAACTTTTGAACACTCATGTTTAAGAAAGAAATAATTTTTGTCTTTATTTAACCAAAATTAGTACAATACATGAAAGAAAAACTAAAAATTTGTGACGCGAATATGTGTTCCCTGAGGAATATTTGTATAATTACTTGCTTGGTATGCTATTAAAAGGTTCCTGCAGGCACTGATCGAATCTTGAACGAGTTTAAACAAGTTTGGTGCTAAGTTAAATTGGCTTTTGGAATTTCGCGCACTCGCTTAGAGGGAGGAGTTTGGGGATATTCTCCTAATACTAGATGCAAGTTTAGTGAAGATTTACTTATTAAATTTAGACGACCTCCGGCCGCCGGAGACGCTTGGCGGTCAGAGCATCATATCTGAGCTCACTCACACCAAGGCTGCTAAAACGGCGCTCAGATGTTCTACACGCAAATTTCCTAATATTTAAGTGAGAGAAGCTAAGCCGTCTTGGATAAGTATGGCGTACTGTCCGTTTTCCTAAAATATTGGTTGGCCCAAGCCCAGGAGTGGAATAATTTTGGGCTGATAATAAAGCACACCAGGGTGAATTTAATGAGAATCCAGTCTACTCCTTCGGCAGTGGAAGTCATGGCGCTGGCTAAAATATTGTACTTTGACCCTGACTTAGGGTTATAGAAAGAACATTTAGGTGGTTTTTGAAGGTATCCGGTAGCTAGGACTAATTCCACACTATCTCGCCTACTCCCAAACAATGAATGGGGTGTGCATAAATAATTTGCATCAGTATCAGTAGCGTAAGTTCCTGCGAACGTTTTTGCTGCTTGAGAAGGTGTTCTTCACCATAAATTTAGTTAAATATATCAAACTGACCTTCTGCGTGTTCACCTCCCTCGTGGATATTCCCATCTTCTCGTGGTGGCGGAGCTGCACTGGGTATATGATCTGGTAGTAATGCGCGCCGATATTGCGCACCAGCTCTTGGTTCTGTCTGTACTCGCGCAACAGCCGCTCCACTTCACCTTAAAAGGAAAGAGATCAATCAGAAAATGTCTATGTGTAATACAAGAGAACGACCAAAAGACCAAAATCATTTTATCCGCATAGAAACGGAGGAAGAATACTCAGTCCTGCGTCCGGACGGCCTGCCGCAAGAGGTGACGAAACAATCCACAGCCAGGACATTTGCCCTTTTGGATGGTTAATAATAATAAGTTTGAGTTCCGGTATAAGTAGCCAGGTTCCGGTCCCCCCACACCCTTTTGAGGTCGGCAGTACTTTGGAAGCACGTTTGGTAATACAAATGTTGATAGGCGAGGATAACCAGTTGCCATATAGTAAGCCGTTTGTCTCTGTGCTCTACATCACCTATTAAAATTTTATTGATAAATATTATGGTTGATTTTTAAACATCAATTAAAGAAAGAAACAGAACAGAAACAGGCTTTTTCAGTTTTACTAGATGATTATCGTGTTTTGAATTATAAATGTATCACGACTTAAGTTTATTGTTTCTTACATGAGTTGATTCTCCTATGATCTGCGAAGTCGGAAATTTTTCCTGACAAATAAAATCTAGAAATATTTAAGCCATGAATGTGGTGTGAAGGAAAAATAAAGAAAAGAGGGTAACGTTGAAGATGGAGGATGACATGAAAGGAGTAGCTGAACCATTTTGCAATAGCCAGAAACCAATGGAGGATCTTGGAGGAGGCTTTTGTCGGAAGGACAAATTGCTAGCTTTATCTTTAAGTCAAGAATGAATAGCTACCTTCTCAGCAAAGGTGATCCATGCAAGACTTCTTAGATTTCTTAATTAATTAAAGTTTTTCTCAGTCTCTTACAGTCTTTATTGCTTGCGGTTATCACACCAGTATTACCGTCGTCCAAGATCATTGTTCTGATAGCACCATTCGTATCGCAGTCTTACTTCTGATAGGAAGCTTCGCGTTTTACGATCAAACCGTGGCCAACGATGGCCGGCTTGATTGGAAGTCATTTTATTAAGTGCCACTTAGCAGTAAAGGCAGTTAGGTTGCCGTGTGTTCCTCAGTAATGGATATAAGGTTACCTTGATGGCCTTTAAACTATTATGTAAGAACTACTGAAGGTTTTAATTACGAAAGATCTGGGACAAACGCTAATAGGGGAGTAAACATGCAAGTCAAATGAGATACTTTCTGTCATTTTACGAAAAGGTCCCCACCTCATAGATTTGCTACACTCGTAGGATGATGTTATAAGTAGGCACAAGTACGAGGAGTCGAATGGCGCATTAATTATTATACGAAAAGTAGTCAAAATTACTTACATAATAATATTTCAGAATTTATATGATAAGATGTTGTTTTAACATCTGAGGGTCTAAAGCGGTCGCCTTTGGAGAATCGGGTTGTGACATTGATACGTATTTAGACATACTATAAGATATAGCACAAAGTTCCATTTCATTTTGATATTTGTCATGTTCATCATACGAGTCTGCGGAATCTTTCGAAACAAATACTAAATTGGTAATTTTTGATGTTTTTGAAATTGATAAAATAGAGAAATTTTGTAATATCGGCGTATACATTTTGCAGTGCAGTGCAATTTCTCTCTTATAGATTGGCTTAAGTAGAACGATCGCAGACCGATAGATCATAAAAACCCAAAGAGTCGTTTAAAAACTGATGAAATTTAGGGACACCCAACTGGGAGCTGAAAAGTTTAGTGATTTACTTTACTGATAAATTTTATGTTCGCCACGACCTTTGTGGTCGGTTTTATGGGTCTCACCAACCATGAATGACGTAGTGATTTAGAGTTTTTATTTATTTCGGGGGTAGTTTTGGTCAAAAGACGTCTAGCGAGAGTGGAACTGGGGTTATAAGCTCTGTGGCAAGTTTCATTTTCCGTTGAGTAGTTTTCACATGATGCTCTAACTGACAGACAAAAATTCTAAAATATGCAGTTTTGGAATTTGTTATTTTTTTTATAAAAGGTACTTTTTTTTAAGTAAAATTTCTTTAGAATCGTTGTGATTTGAAACTCGATGAAACGAAAAACATACATACATACATACATACATAACTTCACGCCAGTTCCCTTGCGGGGTAGGCACGAACAACAGAGTGCCATTTAGGCTTATTCTTACACACCTCACTTGCTTCTTTGACATTCATAACTCTTGTCATGCAAGCTCGTCTGTTCTTAAGGCTCCTGACATCACCTTCTGCTAGTACACGATTAATTTGATCATGGAAGGTGTGTCGTGGCCTTCCACGACTTCTGCATCCATCCACTTTTGCATTGTATATGTGTTTAGTCATTCTTTCATCATGCATTCTTTCCACATGCCCGAACCACCGGAGCATTCCTTTCCTTACCTTCACCCCGACACTCTCTTTCAGACCAACTCTCTTTCTTACTTCGGTATCACTGATCACTCATCCGTACCCCAACATCCATCAATCTTATTCTCTGGAGACAATCGTCCAGATATAGGATGAACAGCAAAGCCGACAGCACGCAGCCCTGGCGGACGCCAATATTGACGTCAAACCAGGGCGACAGGCTGCCTTCCACTCGCACGCATGCCATACAGCCCTCGTAAGTGGACTGCACAGCACGCATCAATTGGCCATTAATCCCATATCCGGGCAATATGTCCCAGAGGTCCTTCCGCACAACCCTGTCAAATGCTTTCTCTAGATCCACAAAACCGCAGAAAACCTTCCGGCCCATAGCCAGCTGCTTCTCTACGATATTGCGGAGAGAGAAAACTTGATCCATACATCCCCTTCCATTTCTGAAACCACCTTGTGCATCCCACAGTAATCCATCGGATACAACTCTCATTCTCTTTTCAATAATCTTCGCATACACTTTAGATGCTGTGCTGATCAAACTGATGGCCCTGTAGCTGGCGCACTCCATACGTGACCCCTTGCCTTTATACAAGGGCACGATGACAGCGCGCCTCCAGTCCTTGGGAACCTTTCCCGTCCTCCAGCACAAGTTGCATAAGGACAGGAAAGCGTCCCGGACGCAGGTTCCACCATATTTGATCATCTCAGCAGACACACTATCGATTCCTACTGCCTTTCCATTTTTCAGACTTCTTATCGACCATTCGATCTCTTCCAAAGTGATCTCGGATGCTGACTCCTCGGAGTCGGTCACAGACTCAGTCGTGGTGCCAGCATCCGGGATATTATCATACATTTCTCTAAAATATTCACTCCATCGCGCTAATACCTCTTGTGGGTTAGCAAGAACGTCCCCTGCTTTAGATTTTATTCTTTCCATTCTGGAAGCTGACGAACAACCCCGAGACTTCTTAACCTCTCTCCAAAAGAGTTTGGTATTCGCCTCGAAGTTCTCCGTCAGCTTCTCTTCTTCTTTCAATTTTATTCTTTCACGCTTCTCTTTCACTAAAGCTTTGGTTTCATTCTTGCAGAGGCGATAAATTTCTTTCTTCATCTCTTTCATACTGTCATTCTGTTGCAAGGAAGCAACATAATCCAGCCAGGCTTTTCTCTTTCTCTCTACGCTGGATTTAACATCCGCGTCCCACCATTCATCACCTTTCGTTGTTATGTGCCTCTTCGCGCATCCACATGCTTCTTTTGCGCTTTCCACTATACTTTCTTTCATACTATCCCAGTCATTATCCACATCTAAGTCGGAGAAGTCCGCTTTTGCAAGCCTTTCTTCGACTAGGCGCGCATACATACTCCTTACACTAACATCTTCTAATTTTTCACAATTTTTCACACTTTATTCTTTCAAGCTCCCCGAAATTGGTACGCACTCGCCAGTGCCTCCACTTCTTGAAAAGCATCGTTCACTCTCTTGTCACCATAGGGTCCAAGGACAGCCTCAAGGCCGTCTCGTTTGGTCCCCACCCAGCCATTAAGATCACCACACATAATTAGTCTTTCGTTTCCTTCAGCCAGATCCAGAATTTCTCTCACAGACTCCCAAAACTTCTCGAGTTCTTGGGGATCCGCTGAGCTTACGGGAGCATAAGCTGCGACCAGAAAAACTCGCGTGATCCCCAGTTTTAGGCGGACCCAGAGAAGTCTCGGGTTCACCAGACAATAAGCTTTTACTCCAGACACAAAGCGGGATGAGAGTAAGACGCCTACCCCCCCACTCGCACGCTCGTCCAGGTCCACGCCGGACCACAGAGCAAGCATGCCACCGGGGAGGTCATCGACGTCGCACCCCTTCCGCTTTGTCTCTGTCAGACATAAGGCATCCAGGCTTCTCTCATTCATTATATCAATCATTTCGTCCATCTTATCTTTCATTCCACCTCTCACATTCCACGTGCCTATACGGCACTCTGCTCCTCTCGACCCGCCAGGTTTGGCGCTGCGTGAAGGGTGGCGGCCCCCTTCGCCGCATGCGCGAGAATCCACACCGACGGGGGCGCATCGGTGAGCGTCGCCTGCGGGGGACGCCCTATCGTGCACTGCACTCGGGTGAACTCTGGTCAGAATTGTGGCCCTCTGGGCCAGCGGGGATCGCGACGTGCACGCTTCTGACATGACTGGAACCTGGTCACTAATGCCGGAACACAACTCAAGGTTGTTATGGCGACATACTTTAGACCAGGGGTGGTAGTATAACTTGGCCGTTTTTGAAGAGCAAATACAGATTCCATGCTGATCTCGTCTCTCGTATATATATAAAAACACGAAGAACTTTGAGAATTAATGATATAGCTATGATTCTCGCACAATATTAGCTACCCCAGAAATCTACTACGACATGCATCCCACAGAAGTCGAAATGAGAATCATCATCCGTCACCACGCCCGCTTGCTATTAGTTCTATTGATGGAAGTTGCTTCTTCCAAATAAAACTCGATGTGGACTGTATGACTTATTATTGGCGTTATTTACAATTAAATTATACATAGACGAGTTACAGAGAATATAATGATGAATGGCAGAGAGTACAGTAGTGCGTATTGAAGCCGTATGTGAGCAAGTGAGGTAATATTTCCGGCCTCCAAGGCCGCTTATTATATCTCCCGTTCTGTCCGACGCCTAGCTGCTAACTGTGTGAGCTATGGGCGTCGGCGGTATGTGGGGCGTGGAGAGACGGTGTGCTCCAGCGGGCGGGTCAGGAAGGTGCTTTCTATCCGTAACAAGTTCCGTTTAGTAAACACAACTTCTCGCAAATGTTACAATAGCGGAATAATAGGTGACGCTACTTGGAACACATGTTATTAACATTAGATAGAAGAGAGTAATCATACGAAAATACAGACACATTCATTTCATAAATGACAAATATTTTTTAAGGAAAAAATAATTTCACGACAGACTGAAACAAGCTAGGGTCTCTGTCCCATTCCGTAATACGCAGAACTGTACGCCCCAATTGGTCTCGCGTCACAGCGCTGCCGCGCTGGCCCAAATTGCACTGCACTTACGCTCTGGTTACGCTACACTCGTACTATGGTTGAGTATGACAAAATAGCTGCATATTGCACCACTGCATTCTTGAGCAGTGTTTACTCATTATCTATATAACCTGTACATAGACTGAATGTGGAGTTATTTTTTAACTTAATGTCCAAAAAATATTTATCATGAAAACTATTCTTTATTTTAAAATAAAAAGTTTAAAATAAAAAGTTTAAAATTAAAAAAATTAAAAAAAGTATAGAATTGTTTTATGTTATATTCTACTATTATTTCCTTAAGATTTTAAGTAGCATAGGGGCATAGCATAGTATGTCGCCATAACAACCTTGAGTTGTGTTCCGGCATTAGTGACCAGGTTCCAGTTTCCCTTAAGAGAGCAGCAGCGCATTTGTAGCAACTTGGTGTTGCAAATGTCCATTGGCGATGGTAACCGCTTTCCATCAAGTGGGCCGTCTGCCTGTCTGCTGATCTCCTGCAATAAAAAAAAAATATGGGGCAGTGATTTAATTCTGAATCTCTTATATTCTACTTATAGTCTTTAACGGAAGCAGCCAGAAGACTGGGTGCGTTAACTTGCTAGATTGCCAGATTGTGTTGTCGAAGGTAGGCAGCAGTAACACTCACACCAAAGTAAAGTCTAAACAAGTATTCTTGTGAGTTTTATTTTAAAATATAATCAAAGTAGCCTCTTCAGTAGGTATTCTATATTTCAGCAATGGCCAAGTACTAAAAGTCTCTGAAAGAGAAGGTATGGAAAGGAATGCTCCGGTGATTCGGGCATGTGGAAAGAATGACTAAACAGATATACAATGCAAAAGTGGATGGATGCAGAAGTCGTGGAAGGCCACGACACACCATCCATGATTAAATTGGTCGTGTACTAGCAGAAAGTGATGTGAGGAGCCTTAAGAACAGACGAGCGTGCATGACAAGAGTTATAAATGTCAAAGAAGCAAGTGAGGTGTGTAAGAATAAGCCTGAATGGCGCTCTGTTGTTCGGGCGTGAAGTTATGTAAGTGTATGCCAAGTACTATTTTCGCTAAATTGTATTATAAAATACGATATATTAATGAGTTGAAAAATACATTTTAGGGATTTTTTTCAAAAGTCATATCAAAGTATGATACTCATGCCATTTATCTGTCTCACTAATGGCCAGTGCCGATATCTTACTGACCGTTCATTTCTCTTACTATCGATTAGAATTTGATATAAGCTCCATACCATTAACGTCTTTCTACAGATGGTAAGGTAATCGAATGAATAGTAGCAAAATATAGAAATCGACCATGTTCTCATTAGAGCTTCCTAATTCTTTTCTCTCTATTATGGGTCAATTGTTTTAGTTCTATGTGCGGTACAACATCCAATTTTTCCTTAATCTGCTTAAGATATACCTGCCTTGGTCTTTCTTGCGTTTTCGAACCTTCTACTTTGACCTTTTGTTTTAACATATCCACCAATAGCCAAATATACAACCCCTTTTTATCTTACGTTTTACCTATTTAAACTTATATATAAAATTATTAGAGCTAGGCATGTTGCTGAAGTGTTTCTTGTGCCACTTCTTCTCTTCAAGCCACAACATGTAGCGAAGCGGTGTTAATATAATTAAGCGCCCATAGAGAAAATAAAAACCTCTCTCCTTTCTTTCACCATATCCCAATTACTTGGGGTCGGCACAATATGTCTTTTCCTTCCACACTCTCCTGTCCTCTTCTGTCACACCGCATATCATCATGTCATCCTTCACACAATCCATCCATCTTTTTTTGGTCTACCTTTAAATTTGTACCCATCGATCTTGTAGTATAACATTCTTTTTGTCACGTGACTTTCATCCCTCCTCATTATATGCCCATACCAACTTAATCTTCTTCCTCTCAATTTTTCTGTCTCACAGGTGCAACTTTCAAAGATCCCCTTATGTACTCATTTCTCACCTTATCCATTCTTGTAACACCACACATCCATCTCAACATCCTCATCTCAGCTGAGTGGAGAGAGAGAAAATAAAAACCATAAATAAAAATTTTAATGTACAAGTTTGGGGTAGGCTGAATAATAATACGTTTAACAATAATCATTGATACTCGACATCTTTGTCTTCCGTCATCACGGCAACTGAAAACTGTCCGAAACATCGGAATAAAATAAATTGTTACATAATTTTTCTTCTTTTTAAAATATGTCAAATTAATAAAATCAATAAACTTTTTGTCCTTTTTCTAAAAATAAATAATACACTATTGTTTATCTACGGAAGTCGCCTCAGCGGCGTAGGCTTCCCCCAATTTTCTCCATTCATCCCTATTTCTTGCCAGTCTTGTCAAATGTGAGCCAAAAATAAAATAAAATACGACACTTAAAAATTAATACCTAGTTTTAATTAAGTGGACTAGACGCGAAAACTTAAGAAAACACTGTGTATAACGTTTATTTTTTCAATAGTTACTAAAACTTTGATCTCCGCTCAAGTGTACTATACATCAGGGATGGCGTATTAATGGCACGCGTGTCATTGTGGGCACGCGACACAATATTTTGTTCACGCCACCGATCACAGAGTTCACTTTGACGAAGAAACCGTTTGATAGATGACTCTACTTCATCAAGCATTCTACTACAAGTAAGAGCGTTTGAGGACTATCCACCGTGGGGTGGCACTAGCACCGCAAGCTAGAGGTGCTATTTTGCCACGCCGCGGTTAGGGATACCCACTAAAACACCTCGGTATTACGTCCTTAGTCCTTATGCCACAAGTATTTGGCCTAGCCATTTCGCAGGCTCTTCCATTGCCGGGTATGGCAAACTCCTGGCGACGTTATGCTCTCAGTGAGTGGGGCGGTTTGCAACGCGCCCCACGGGAGCCCCTTTCCTAAGGAGGCCCAGCTGGAGGTCTAATGATGCCCTCCGGCGCCGACGCATCCTCCTTTGGCGGGAGCGGAGCAAAAGCGGACGCTTACGCTCCCGCTCTGCCTCCTCCTTGGCGAGCATTACGCGCTCGCAGGAGGAACATCTTACAATTCTAATATAAGTTATTGGTCATCTAATCTGCAACAACAGAAGTCTCACTAATGTTACTTTAATTTGAATTACGCGTATAACTAAAACATTTACTATTATAAATACATCACAAAATGTATTATTTTTATAGTAAATACTTTAACCCAAAAACGCCCTCCTATTTGAAGAAACGCTTTGAGTTCTTTCAAGAAAGTAGTACAAGGCTCTTAAGATCATCAGCACATCTGCGACTAATGACGGCAATACATTCTAAGCAATTTTGTCAGAAATCTTTTACTGTGCAGGCTGTAAGGTTGTGGAATGCATTTCCAATGAGCATTAGAAGTGCAAAGTCACTTACATCTTTTAATAAACTCCTCAAATATCACTATCTAAATTTTTAAACCGTAATTTATGTATGTGTATGTAACTCTACATGTTGTTACAACCTGAACGCCGACAAAAAACAAATTCACACCTGCATACCTGTAGACATTTTATTATCTTTTAGGCATTTGGACTTCTTTTGTTTACTTTGTTTTTAAAATTTGTGATTAGAAAAATATCCCATTGTGTATCGTAATCTTTTATGGTAGTCATTAGCTAGGTGTGATTCTAGGAAATCCGGTCCACGCGGTCGAGCAGACATACTACCTCCGTGCAGTTTAAAGCAATGCCTCAATTGATGGACGAGGGAGTCGAGCGATAATCACAAGTGACGCAAGACGTGTGTACATTCGGTAATCTTATTATCTATCTATCTTATCTATTTTATCCGTGCGGGAACGGAGAAAGAATACAATTTCCTGCGGCTGGGCGGTCTGTCGTAAAAGGCGACCAAACAACCCACAGACAGGTGGTAGGGCATTTGCCCGACTGGATAGCTACCACCCCTTGTCTAAAGTATGTCGCCATAGCAACCTTGAGTTGTGTTCCAGCATTAGTGACCAGGTACCAGTCTCCCTTAAGAGACCAGCAGCGCATTTGTAGCAACTTTGGTGTTGCAAATGTCCATAGGCGATGGTAACCGCTTTGCATCAAGTGGGCCGTGTGCCTGTCTGCTGAACTTCTGCAATAAAAAAAAAATCATGAAGTCAAAATTAAATGATGGCATTTTTATGGCTTCATTAAACATTTCTTGAGGAAAAACGTCACTTTGATACGTTAAGGTTCGGCATCCCTACTATACACGGTTAAAATCATCCACGTTTAATCTACGCGTAGTAATAATTTATATTGCCTTATTTGGCTTTATCACAAGCGTTCCAAAATTAATAACTATTAAATAAAGTTGTCAACTATTTCCAATCAAGCCATAATCAAAATTTGTCAATAACCGAACTAATAATTACTTATTTGTTAGTTCCCATGTCAGCCTTGTTTATAATTAAAACCATGTGTCTACCTATCAACACGTGTCACCTAGTTTATTATGAATTGTGAACAATGTTTTTAATTGAATACACAAATTGGAGTAGCTTGGAATGGTTGATTATCGTGTGTTTGATCTTCGATTCAGTTTTCGTAGTTTAGTGCTACCTTAAACCCAAATTTATTGAATAGCTAAGCGAAGTTATTGATAATTGGTTAATACTAACATTTACCAATCTATGACGGTGAAAGCCCGAAAAATCTTTTCATTTTAAATAAATTCGGACATTTACCAACTGCTATTGGTTAATCCTAGGATTTACCGTAGTTTGGAGTTTTACTGTTACATATACATACAGGCTGCTTATTTAATCCCTTGCTTACTAAATGATTTATCTCTTCATTTTAGGAACAGTATTACGCCTAAAAATACCCTTGCGGAGTAGGCACGAACAACAGAGCGCCATTCAGCCAATCATAACTCTCGTCATGCACGCTCGTCTGTTCTTAAGGCTCCTGACATCACCTTCTGCTAGTACACGATCAATTTGATTATGGAAGATGTGTCGTGGCCTTCCACGACTTCTGAATCCATCCACTATATATACATACAGGCTGCTTATTTAGTCCCGTGCTTACTAAATGATTTACCTCTTGATTTTAGGAACAGTATTACGCCTAAAAATATAAAATTAAACTAAAACTGTACTTTTATTATCGTTATTTCACATTGTTAAATGCGTCAGACGCTGTCAACTATAGTATTAATATATATCTAGAGGTTTCTAATAGTATGTATAAAGCGATCAATGGTATATTGTTTTTTAGTTCTCTCTGCTCTATCTGCTCCAATAGATTATATCGGATCGTATGAAGAAGGGCCATCACTTTTCATTCCAGTTTCTGGTCAGTAATATATTTGCTGACGCTGGAGTAAGATTACATGTTTTTTTTTTGTAGAGGGCCACTGCTTACGGAGGTATCGGTGGAAACGCCTCTATGTACGAAGTGGTACGGCCCAGATTCCCGAGGTTTAGTACCAAATCGGCGCACTAGGATTTCGGAAGAGTTTGACTACGTTATACATTCCTGACATTCTAGATATATGCTCTCATCTCATCTCATCATCTCCTTTAATGGAGAAGATCCCGTTTGCCGTTTGGTGCAAGAGTCTCACACGCACACGAAGCGCGCGGCACTAGGCGGCGCTATTGCTCTTCCCACAAGAAAAGATATTCCTTCTGAGTTAACAAAAAAAAAAGCTTAAATGTTTCAGACCACGGCATAGTCTAATACATCGTCAGCCATTCGTAGTCCATTACTGGACCTAGGCCTCCCCAGGACGGCGCCACTCATACCTATCCTCTGATTTTCGCATCCAGCGCCTGCCGGCGACCTTGCAAAGGTCGTCGGTCTATCGGGCTGAAGGGCGTCCGACACTACGTTTACCGAGACGCAGTATCCTTTCCAGGACTCGACTGTTCTATCGGCCATCGGTCCTGCGGCAGACGTGTCCAGCCCACTGCCACCGCTATGTCGGTTACCTTGGTTCTCTTACGGATATTCTCATTTTTAATTTGATCCTTAAGAGAAACACCCAACATGGCTCGCTCCATAGCCCGTTGAGCGACTTGAAACTTGTGTGTCTATGTTTCGACCCCGTAGTTCAGGACGGGGAGAACACACTGCTCGAAGACTTTTGTCTTCAAGTATTGCGGAATGGTCGAAGAGAAGACTTGATGAAGTTTACCGAATGCTGTCTCTAATACGGTGAGGACTATTCAAAAAAAGAAGAAGGTAGCTGGAGGGTCCGAACCGAGTCGGAATTAGAAAATTGGGCGGCCGAGGCCAACATATTTGGAGAGATAAAGGCTAACCGTTTCCGCTAGTTCGGTCACATAGAATGACGGACGATCGAAGTGTGAATAAAGCATACTTGGGGCGATCAGTAGATTGGCGTATGGCAATCGGTTTGGCCTGCCTAAATATTACTGGAAATGTAGAGTGGAAGCTAATTTTTTTTCCAGGTGGTAGGGCATTTTCCCGACTGGATGGCTACCACCCCTGTTCTAGAGCACGCCGCCATAACAACTTTGAGTTGTGTTCCGGCATTAGTGACCAGGTTCCAGACTCACTTAAGAGAGCAGTAGCGCATTTGTAGCACCTTTGGTGTTGCAAATGTCCATAGGCGATGGTAACCGCTTCCCATCCAGTGGGCCGTCTGCCTGTCTGCTGTACTCCAGCAATAACAAAAAAAAAATAAAAAAAATTCGGCCGAGCTTCTAACTTACAATTGGCAAGACACTGTGCAGGATAAAAGAAAGTCGTTTTCTGGTTTTGGAGGCCAAGACTCGCTTTGGATCGCTCAGCCAACGAAGTTAGTTAGCAGTGGCGTCGCTTGCCTCAGACGGGCCTTGTATCAAAATGTGTTGGAGACCCAAAGGAAGAGTATAGTTTTTTTTATAAAAGAAACAAAAAATGCTCGAATTGATAAAATAACTATATATCGATTATAAGTTATTACTTATACTTAATGCTCCTAGGAGCTAAGTTAGACAAACAATTCAAATCAAAGATACACTTTTCTCGCCTTTTTTCTGGGAAACTTATTTATCAAATCATCCATAGCTGAAGACGATTCCAGTTTTCTTAAATTTTCTGCCTCTATAGACAACAATGACCAGCGCTGGTTGAGCCAACCAGCATCATGCTGAGTTAGGACCGATTCAGAACTTCACTTCAGATGTATTGTCTTATTTATAAGTACGTTTTTGTGTGTATGTAGTTCTGAATAAATATTTTTTCTTTCTTTCTTTCTTTCTCAATGACAAGTCTGATAGTCGTTTCTGTTGGCCCAGCAGTTGTTCTCAAAAATGTTATTAATCTATAAAAAATGTGAATATTTTATGAATTTTTGCTTACACACTTTCGGGGCTCTGGGAGCCTTGTATTATTGATACGGCTGATACGGCGGTAGCTATGCCCCTGTAAGTTAGCAACTATTCTCGTATATGGATCTAGTTTTTGGAGGTCATTATGTCTAAAGTAATTGAAATCTAAAACCTATATATTAAGTTTAATGATCTAATTCCGTCTTATACCCAAAAAGTTGTCCGGGTCCGCCACCGGCCGTTTAAAATTGAGTTAAGGGATTACCCAACTTGGTGATTAGTTCTGAAGGCTAATGTGGGAGGGTGCTGAGTTTGCACGATTTGTTTACTCAACACTATCGAGTTCGGATTTGTTTGCTATTCGCCTGTGTCTTATCACATCCTAACCCTTCGTTTACATTCAGCATCGACACTGCTGCTCCCTGATAATAATTATATCATACAAGGAAAATCGCAATCGCAGAAGATGGGGGATGATATGAATCCATCGCAATATTATACATTGTTTAATATCCAAACGCTCTGAGGTAGAGGTGAGTAAATCCAAGTACAATTTGGAATGGCATCCAGATAGGCATCCGTATCTAAATATGCACATCCAGACCTATATAGGACCGGCTGACTATCGTCTGGAGCGGACTGTGGAGTGTAATTCAAATCTTAATAACACTCATCCGTTGAGCCAAATTTATTTAAACATCCATTCTCGTCCGCCGGACTCCAATCATTGCAGGGGCGTGGAGTGGCATATCCACGATGGACTGGTGGATTTGCCAGTGCAAGTTGGTACTCGTTTGCATGTGCGACACCCATAGTCAAGTGAAAGGGCATTTGCCCGTTTGGATCATTACCACCCCTGGCCTAGAGTACGCCATCATAACAAGCTTGAGTTGTGTTCCGGTATCAGGTTTCAATCCCTCACTTTGAGACCGGATACACATTATAATAACTTTCCATCAGGTCAACCTTACTGTACTTCAGCAATAAAAAAAATATTTTATAAGTGTGTGTCCTACATATGTATCTGTTAAATATGTTTGTATACATATTGTCGTCATTAAGTATGTTCAAGGTCGGAAATACTTGTGCAAAAACAAGCAACTGTTTTTTTATCAGATAGTCTCTTTTGTCTATTTGACTGTTTTAGTCAATAAATAAATACAAATTAAAAGCGCCTTAATATACCAATATAATAAATCTAAAAAAAAAAAAACAGGGGACTTTTTCGTACCAGGAGACTCCGAATATGCAATTTTTTTTTCTGTCTGTCTGTCTGTCTGTTAGAGCATCACGTAAAAACTGCAGAACGGATTTAAATGATCCTCGACATAGCTAGCTTATATCCCGGGGCGTAACTTAGGATACTTTTTATCCCAAATAATTACGTCGTTTCCGTGGGATAGACGAAAATAGGGAAACGATGGCGCTACAATCGCATTTTTTTGGAAACTACTGAACGTATGTGATTGAAACTTGACACAGTGCTAGCTTATAACCCAAGTTGATAATACCTAGGATACATTTTATCTCGACGAATCACATCGTTTCCATGGAATAAGCGAATTAGCAAAATAGATGACGCTGCAATCAAGTTTTTCAATTCGCTAACAAATACCTATGTTGTCATAAACAACATCTCCATTCATTGTATTACTTAAAATCAGGTTGGCTGCGCCTCGGCTTTATATTTCACTACCCAGTTGAGTAGACTATATGTACTTAGTTTCTTTGTTATTGTAGTGAAGTTGGTAACAAGAAACAGTAAAGATTTAGGTAAAAACTCCAAATTAAATTTGTATACACGTACCCTAGGGTTTTTTGTTTCGTTTTGTCGCGGGGAAAACTCTAGTGTACTAATAAAATACGTAGGAAATATAGTAACATAATTAAAAAGAGACTGGAATTAATTCAATTAGAAGGCTTCCAATTGAGTTCAAGTCGAGACGGGCTCATAGGCGGGAGAGTCTTTTGTGATGCGTCGAGACGTTGAGCAATTACACCTATACTGAGCTAATTGGATGGAAACGGGGATTAGTTTCTCATTTGTGTAACTTCCAAGTCATGAGCTGTGCATGTAATGACATCAACCTCTTTGCGACACGTTCAAGTTTTAACTCGCTTAGACGGCTGTTATGACTTGTTAAGAAGATGTCACTTTCTGCAACAGATTTGTTCAACTATTAAACTGCGGAGAAGTTATGGAGGTAACTTGAAGGGTAATAATGTCTTGCTGTCTAGTTTTCGTCGAAATAGTACGTTATTGTGTTTATGATTTGGCAGTTGGACCTGCAAGCCAATCATAAAAGTATATAAGCAGATGGGTATGCTACTTCTGATTATAATGCTCAGTTACTTTGAGAGTAATCAGGTGTTCTTTTTGTTTATTTGTGATTATGGCTCCAACAATTCAGTAGTGATTTTCCTACTCGGGATAATTTGTCAATTGTCAATGTCAGAATGGCATTGACAACTGACAGATTGGTCGTTGCCACTCTAAAAAATAGTAACTAATACGAAAATTGAAAACAGAATGCAATTTCATCGAATTATAATTCTGTAATAATCATCCCACTCTTAAGCCTTCATGTATAAATGTGATTAAAAAATTAGAGGCTAGAAATTAATTGTTATGAAATGAAATTTGCATGTTTGTCTCGACTGTGAAAGGTCATGTCGTTTCAACGCTGAAAACAACATCACCTTTTTTTATAATTTATCATTACATTTGTTAAAGTTTATATAAACAATGATATTTATTGTATGTGTAGGTAGAACTAATGCTATGTACAATACAAAGTTATTACATATAAAGGGTAACTACTATTATATACATATTTACAAGTAAAAGATGTAGTCCAGATCGCTCTCGGTGGGGAGCGTTCCCAAAATGCTGGCCGCATTCCCGGGTTGTATGGCAACGCTAATACGTTGCCCTAAATATAGGCCAGCCCTTTGGTCACGCGAGACTTCTTTCAATCGCCTTGAAAGGTCTCGATAAAGTTGATGAGCCTCACGTCCCCATGGCCCCAAAGTTTCAACCCCAAAAGCCACAAATATGTATCCGTCACAATGATATTATATTTCTTCTATTTTATTTTCTTAATTTCTCTAGCTGTCGCAGATGGCACTACTTAATACATGTAGAACTAGATGGCGCTGACCAATTATTATACATGCTATTGTTTACCACACATTTCATGTTAAGGTTTTCGTATTTTACTGATTATTTAAACCAGTGCATACAAGTAAAGGTATTATTTAATAATTCAACTTAGGTCATCTAGTATACTCTGTCTACAAGCTATATGTATGTACTAGCTTCTGCCCGCGACTTCGTCCGCGTGGAATAGTTAAAAAAAGTAAGTTAAAAAGGCCCCCCCCCCGACTTTGAAACATTCTTCATTGGTACTCCTCTCCTATTGGTCTTAGCGTGATGATATATAGCCTATAGCCTTCCTCGATAAATGAGCTATCAAATACTGAAATAATTTTTCAAATCAGACCAGTAGTTCCTGAGATTAGCGCGTTCAAGCAAACAAACAAACTCGTTCAACTTTATATATTAGTATAAGATATAGATGTGGAAAGATTTCAAAGTGTGTATATTCTCCTTTATGACATTTAAAATGAATCGATTGTGTATGACAATATTATTTTCATTTACAGAGATAAACAGAGGGTACTTTTCAACTCTCAAAGTGGAAAACTTCCCGAAGCGTAATAAATAGATCCTAAATATTATATTCCACTAGCTGTGCCCGGGACGCCGTCCGCGTGGAATTTGTTTTCAAAGCCCCCCCGATTTTGAAACATTTTACATTGCTGCCCCGCTCCTAGTGGTCTTAGCGTGATGATATATAGCCTATAGCCTTCCTCGATAAATGTGCTATCAAATACTGAAAGAATTTTTCCAATCAGACCAGTAGTTCCTGAGATTAGCGCGTTTAAACAAACAAACTGTTCAGCTTTATATATTAGTATAAGATATCGAAATTCATACTCTTCAATCCACGCTATCATTTGATCGTCCCTTGTTGTTTTATTCGATTGTGTATTTTTTATCTTTTCTTTCATTCATCATCTACTCCTCTCAGGCAGACATTTTACACATTCAGATACACATGTGCGACTCTAAATACTTTCCACAAGAGGCTCACAATGACCACGTTCACGACCGTGATTTTGCCCGTTCCATTTGCTTGCGGACGTTACAATCATAAACTCTGGTGGAACGGATTAAGGAGCATTGAGGTCATAAACGACGAAATACACAAATGATTTGAAACTCGCGCCTTTTTCAATTTCAATCGATAGAGAGAATTAATACTCTGTGGTGAACGCCTACTTCGACCCACCTTTTGACATGGTTCGTCAAGTCAAGTGACGTTTTCGCCACGACCATAACGACCGTGATTGCCATGTGAAACGACTGACGAAGCATTTTGGGCGTTGTGAGCTACTAACGGAACGCGTTCTCTATAATGTAATCAATTATGCGTTCGGAAATTTTCATAATCTATCTTATATATATAAAAGAAAGTCGTGCTAGTTACACTATTTATAACTCAAGAACGGCAGTACCGATTTGGCTGAATATTGGGTGGGGAGGTAGCTTAGAACCAGGAGACGGACATGGATACTTTTTATCCCGTTGGAACCGGTAGGAGGCGCTGAGATCGAGTTCTAGAATCCTCCTAATCACCTGGAGCGATTTTGTTTTTGTGTGTTTGAGTGGGTTTCCGGATGGTTTAGATACGCAATTAGAACCGGTAAGTGGCGCTGGGATCGGGTTGTAGAATCCTCCTAATCACCTGGATCGATTTTGGTCATTTTGTTTTTGTGTGTTTGAGTAGGTTCCCGGATGGTTTAGATTCGCAATTAGAACCGGTAGGTGGCGCTGGGATCGGGTCCTAGATTTTTATTCTCTCCGAGCAGGACAACGTCTGCCGGGGCCGCTAGTCCTACGTAAATAACAAACAAGGATAAACTTATAATCACATCTCATACCATTCTCACAGATTACATAATTCTCAAACATCTAATTAATTTAATATTTCTCATGAAGGGACCGTGGTTTTCCCTTTTAAAAATTATGCTCAGTTGGAAATTTTCAAAAGGTACCCATGTCACATTGTAACATTTGTCCGTGCCTTTAATTAAGCAATTCATCAAACTTGTCCGGACGCAGGGCCTATTGTAAGTGCGGATGTGTACTTGAAAAGCCGGTTTACGTCGATCCTACCGTGGTTAGGAATTTTGCACCAAGGTCTCAAACCTATATTATAAAGAGGTAAAGTTTGTGAGTTTGGATGTTCGGGGTAATCCCCGGTACTACTGATCCGATTTTGAAAATCCTTTTATCAGAATAAAGCTAATATTACTCCAGAGTAACGTGGGCTATATTTGATTGTAATTACTAATATTTTTAACTTTTTAATGACACCCAGCGGAGTGGGCACGGAAACGCCTGTCAAATATGTTATAGCAATAACGTTCCACGTAAGAATTGCGCACATCCTCGTACGAGGTACAGCAAGTGCTTTCCGCGTTTATGAATTAATTAAAGGTTACAAAGCTTAATTAAACCTTGATATGCATGCGTGTGTGCGTGGGTATGTGTATTTTTTAATGACGCCCAGCGAAGTGGGTACAGATCTGCTAGTCCTAATATAAAAAATGTAATATTGAATTTGTTTGGATGCTTATTTTGGTTTAGGATGCTAATATTATATTATCTGTCGTAATTCTTATCGAAAGAGAAAACAAAAAATCCACAGCCAGGGCCCCAATCCTGCTATTACAATATTGTAAGAATGGTCGAACACTGGCGTCGATAATGATTACTTTCGTATGAAAAAGCAACCATTATGATGCCAGTGGTCGACCATTTTGACACTATTGTATTAGCAGAATTGGGGCGCAGTTGGTGGGGCATTTGCCCATCTAGACGTCTACTATTATTGATTTAGAGTATGCCGTCATAATTTGTTGGCGCCACTTATTTCCCAATTACCAATTGTGTCTTGGGTTTATAGCGTCTTGCAACCCCCGTATGTTGCCGCCGCTCGCTCGGCGCGTGAGTTCAGTATCAAAATGGTCAGGCATAAATACAATTATTAGCTATCGAAGATTTCCGCGTCCACTTTACTAGGACATTCGCCTCAACAATAATAAAATTAAGTGATCAGTGTATCTGCGTCCCTTGCGCCCCAGGCTCGTGTACCTTTATTGATACGTTCTATATTCTCCGGGCAAGTTCTTAATTGGGGAATAAGGGATGGCCATACATTGCAAATGTCCATGTGACCATAACCACTTTCCATCAGGTGGGCCCGTGAGCATGTATACTGTACTCCAACATTAAAGAACTCCTTGTTAACGATCTTGGGAATTAATTGATTGTAGAAAGATAATAAATTGTGTAGGTGCTTGGCAGATCGTGTTTACAAAGGATGATAATGTTAGAATGTTTAATTTTTGTCATTTGACTATAAGCATTTAATTGAAAATACTCTATATCAAACTTGTACACAATTTTTTCAAAATCCAAAAGTATACACGTAGGCTTTTAGTAACTACCACGAATTCTTAAATCTCAACGAAAAAAAAACTCAACATCTTTTTCATCAAAATCTGAACAAAGAGCAAAATATTACAATGTAAAAAGAGTGGGCAAGTTCAGAGTTATCAGAATGACATTTTATTATATCTTATTTTATCCGTGCAGGAACGGAGAAAGAATTTTTTTTTTTTTTTTATATTGCAGGATATCAGCAGACAGGCAGACGGCCCACTTGATGGAAAGCGGTTACTATCGCCTATGGACATTTGCAACACCAAAGACGCTACAAATGCGCTGCTGCTCTCTTAAGGGAGACTGGATCCTGGTCACTAATGCCGGAACACAACTCAAGGTTGTTATGGCGACATGCTTTAGACCAGGGGTGGTAGCCATCCAGTCGGGCAAATGCCCTACCACCTGGCTGTGGGTTGTTAAGTCGCCTCTTACGACAGGCCGCCCGGCCGCAGGAAATTGTATTCTTTCTCCGTTCCTGCACAGATAAAGAATACAATTTCCTGCGGCCGGGCGGCCTGTCGTAAGAGGCGACTAAACAACTCACAGCCAGGTGGTAGGGCATTTTCTCGACTGGATGGCTACCACCCCTGGTCTAAAGTATGCCGCCATAAGAACTTTGAGTTGTGTTCCGGCATTAGTGGCCAGGTTCCAGTGACCCTTAAGATAGCAACAGCGCAAATGTCCATAGGCGATGGTAGCCGCTTTCCATTAAGTGAGCCGTCTGCCTATCTGCTGAACTCCTGCAATAAAAAAATAAAAATTAGTGGCCAGATTCTAGTTTACCTTTAGGACAGCGGCAGCACATTGGTAGTGCATTTGTTGTTACAAATTTCCATAAGCGACTGTAACCGCTTTCCATCGGAGGGGGGGGGGGGGGTGTCTGCCTGTCTGCTGAACTTTAAAGGGGTGCACCATCGTATAGGGTGCAGGAGCGAGGTGGAATGCTCCTCCGTCTCAAAGGAAGATCTTCCAGCGAGGCTAGTGTTGTTCCTCGCAGGCCTAGGCCCCATCTGATATTGTTGAAAATTTGTATATATTCTTTGTCCGTTTCGGGAAACGTTTGCAACCTCAATTAGTATTATTATTATTGGCTTGTAAGTGTTCCACTACAAACTAGTGCAATAAAATAAAATAAAGTTTTTTTTAGCTCGGCTAGATAAGCATTTGCTTGAACAGTTAGTAAGATTTAAAAACACGGCTTTAGACAATCGTAGAGGCTTTACCGTCTGTTTCCTTAAAATTTGAGCGATCCAAACCCAGCAGTGAACTATTATTATTGTCACGCAAATATATAATTCACAAGCTAACCCGCTCTCCCCTCTGCGACGAGAATATGAAAATCATCCACCAAATTTCACCCACCAAAGAATTCGCTGAATAATCGCCTACATTATTAAAACAAGGTTTTGCACGAAAACAATTACCAAATAATTGTTTTTGTTAACAATACGTCACTGCCAAATATTAAACACGTATTAGCAGAAGAACAACATAATAAAACTTGCAAATCATCCGGACGTCGTTTCATTGAAGTTTTGCCTCCTTATTCATAATAGACATACCAGGTTTATCGGCTCGTTAAAAAAGATTTATACGTATATTTTGTATTGCTGGAGTACAGCAGACCCGTTAACGATCCACTTGATGGAAACTGGTTACCGTCGCCAATGGACATGTGCAACATCCAAGGTGTTGCAAGTCCCAATTTGCTGCAAGCCTGCTCCTTGAGTCACATTCCCTGAGGACCAGACCTTTCTTCACTACCTTTCTTAGGTCTATTTTTCGCCATCGGTGGCGATTGGCGGCTTAAGTGCGTTTTCTTTTTCTTTTTTGTGTTTGCTTGTACGCAAATTGGAAAGCGGAACAATTGGTGAAAAGCGGTCACCATCGTCTATGGACATTTTTAACAAAGGCCCACAGCCGGGTGATAGGGCATTTGCCCGACTGAATGGCTACCACCCCTGGTCTGGCTTATGTCGCCATAACAACCTTGAGTTGTGTTCCGGCATTGGTGATCAGGTTCCAGTCTCCCTTAAGAGAGCAGCAGTGGTAATCGCTTTCCATCAAGTGGGGCCGTCTGCCTGTCTGCTGGGCTCCTGCAATAAAAAAAAAACCAATCTAAAAAAAGTTGAAAATCATTTGAACGTCGTTTCATTGAAGTTTTAAAGTGTTTTTTGTCGTATAAGTTTCTTACTTCACTCGTATTTAATGGACAGAAACGTCGGAATGAGAATCAAATAAAATACCGCGCTTAAAACCGCTAAAACGTAGTTTGCATTATAACCAATTCTAATCTTAATAAAATGTAAATTAAAGGCTAATTTAGTTCTCATGTACTGAAATATTATATTGTTACGACCGACAAAGAACAATTCACACCTGCAGTTTA
The DNA here is from genome assembly GCA_019925095.2 of Dendrolimus kikuchii. Lineage (NCBI taxonomy): Eukaryota > Metazoa > Arthropoda > Insecta > Lepidoptera > Lasiocampidae > Dendrolimus > Dendrolimus kikuchii. The sequence continues at coordinate 2,587,424 of CM034392.1, read as the reverse complement.
TTACCTTCCCGTATTTAGATTTTTTGTGTTTACTTATTTATTGGCATACGGTCCATTGTCCTGTTGTACTCGTTTATGGCCGTTTGCAGGCATAATTAGCCAGGTGTGCGGATTACGATTTCTAGGAAATTAAGTCGACGATACGGGCGGGCACACTTATATTTGTGAAGTATAAAACGACGGCAGGATGGAGAGAGGGGCAGTCTAGCGAGAACCGCATTCAAGCGACGATTACGATACAAGCAAGAAGTGTGTACATTGGATAAGCTATATAGTAACGGACTTTGCGCTTTTTATTGAATCGTGCATCACGTTTGTACTGGTTGCGTGCAGTTATATTTGTACATACATACATAACTTCACGCCAGTTCCCTTACGGGATAGGCACGAACAACAGAGCGTCATTTAGGCTTATTATTAGTTATATTTGTACCTGTGTTATACGTGTTTGTATAGTTCTAATAAATTCTATGGTAATTTCAACGGCATTTTTAATTCGAGTCCCGCACTCGTAACAATATGTTGTTTTTAAAGTTACTTAGTGTAATAATATAAACAGATGTATATACTAGTATAAGACTTGTTGGTCGTTCTCGATAAATTAAAAAAAAAGTTCTGTGGTCAAACATGTTCTGTTACATTCTTTTAGTTCTAAATAAATGTTTTTTATTTCTTTCAAATAATAAACATAATGAACAGGACGACACAGTTCGTAGCCTGTCATATGCTTGTCGGATTTTTAAGATCTGTTCCGCCTATAATTTTATGTTGGGTATAAAAAATAAGGCCCAAAATTCTTTTCTTTTTCGTTCATACGGACAACGAAACATTCAGTATTAGATTTTCCCCCCGAAGATATCATTGGAAGCCTTACGTTTAAGACGTAAGTTTGACGACGTTCTGAGTAGAGCAATAAACTGCTAAACCGCTCGTAAACCCGGAGATTGGACTGAACGTTCAACATTCACGTACAAAGGCAACACCGTATGAATCGCGATGGTTGGGCGTCACTAACAGCAATAAGCGATTTTCTTGTAAGTCGTGTGAGTATACCTGTAGCGGTTATTTTTTTTATTATTTTTTTTTATTGCAGGAGTTCAGCAGACAGGCAGACGGCCCACTAGATGGAAAGCGGTTACCATCGCCTATGGACATTTGCAACAACAAAGGTGCTACAAATGCGCTGCTGCTCTCTTAAGGGAGACTGGAACCTGGTCACTAATGCCGGAACACAACACAAGGTTGTTATGGCGGCATACTCTAGACCAGGGGTGGTAGCCATCCAGTCGAGCAAATGCCCTACCACCTGGCTGTGGGTTGTTTAGTCGCCTCTTACGACAGGCCGCCGGGCCGCAGGAAATTGTATTCTTTCGCCGTTCCTGCACGGTTATGTATAAACACACAGAAATATGTTGTGTGGTGCGTTGGTGGTCATGATTGATGACCCACCTTTGGCGAGAGCCCATGGCTCTTTCGCTAGGAGCTACACTCGACCGCTCGTTAGGGGAGTTCAAAATTAGGTGACGAGTGTTGTACTCTAGATGTAATTATTGCTTAATTAATTTATATTATTTATTTAATAATTTATTAATTTAACAAACTATGTAAAATCTAAACATGTTCGTAGATGTGTCTTCGAATGTTTTCTGTATTGACAGATTTTGGCAAGTACATGGATTACTCAGTTTTGACCATGCTAAATATGTAGCAAGATTTTTGACGTGACACTTCTATAGAGAGATAAATTTAGACTAGACGAGGTGAGAGGCAGCATAATTTTAGAGTAGACTATGGATGCGTTTTTTGGTTCCGGATCGAATTCAGTATTTTTGTTTGATAAAATAAAATAAGTTTAAATAAAACATGCATTCATTAAAATATACTTAACCTAACCAAATCATAATGCAGTAAACCTACGAAAAATCAAAATGTGTGCTGGAACACAGTAGAAGTGACACTTCAAAGGACAAGTGGGAAAACGAATGGCAACGGATAAGTGGCAAAACGAATCGCAACAAAATTTTAACTTGAAGTTTTACGGGCAGGTTTTCAAATTGGACAAGTACATTAACAATCTGCCCGTAAAACTTCTAAGTTAAAATTTTGTTGCGATTCGTTTTGCCACTTATCCGTTGGCATTCGTTTTTCCACTTGTCCGTTGAAGTTTCACTTCTACTATTTTTTAACGTGGTATAGGTTTTTTTTTGGCAGCTATCTCACCTGATATTAAGTAAAGTACTCAGATATGATATTGTGTTATGGGAGAACTCGACAGATGTTTGTAGAATTTTAAAATCAAAAAAAATGTATTAGAGCTATTTGTGGAGCATCTTATATTTATAGCTCTAAGCCCTTATTTGAAAAGCTTGAAATTCTTCCTTTAACTTATTTATACATTGTGAAAATTTTTATTTTTGTAAAAAACACTCTTATTTATTAATTTAAAATATGAGGTGGAAGGTAGTAGAACCAGACATAAAGAAAAACTATGTTTCCCATCAATTAAATTATCAATATTTAAGAAAAACGCATATTGTATGGCAATAACAATATTTAATAAATTACCTACTAATATTAACGAACTAGCACTTAAACGGTTTAAACCTTATATGACATTTTTTTACATAATATATTATACTATAGCGTAGACGAATAGATTAATGATAATACAATAACGCATTTTTGCATTTTTTGGGGCCCATGCAGGGAGTGGCGAGTCACCGTCTGCCCATTTTTCCATGTTGCCTGAACATTGCGACGGGCAGACGCCATAGTCCCCATATTCCCAGACCCCTAGTACGATTAGCAGTTGACCACAATAGCCCGGTACTTTTTGTCCACAATAGTCCTACACAGGCCAGGGCTTGTCCCTGGATGCATTACTATGCAGTGTAGACAGGGATAATCGCCGGTCAGTGTCACGCCACATTTACATTAAATTTGTCAAGGGGCCTCTACGTGTTGGCCTTCCTATAGCTCCACGCAAGCCCTCCAAAAGTCCGAGCCATTTTTACGGCCCGTGGTCTTGAAAGACATACAATAAAATAAGATAATGACTTTGAAATTTTCAAATTTAATATTTTAACATGCTTTTAATAATTTTAACAATCCTTTTTTTTATTTAAGATGTATACTTACTTAAAATAATTTTGAAACATTAGTGTAGGGTTTATAGCATCAAGAAATTTAGTTACTATAAGCATTTGTACGTCATGTAAATGACAATACATATTGGAAACTTTACATTATGTAATAGCTATTAATTTACCTGTGTTTTTGCAAATAAAATTGCAGTTGATTGAAAATTCGATCTAGTATGGAGCACGCTTACCTAGTAGATACCTATTCACTCGTGATTCGAAAATCACTGGTTTATAAGTATAGGGAGACACAGACTCCAGTAGAGTGTTTCTTTCACTCGACAGCGGTGCTCACGAAAGGTGGAGGCAAAACATGAGCATCAAGAGGCATAATAAAAAGGGGTCGAAACGTCGATTTCTTTTTCTTTATCGCAGGAGTTCAGCAGACAGGCAGACGGCCCACTTGATGGCAAGCGGTTACCATCGCCTATAGACATTTGCAACACCAAAGGTGCTAAAAATGCGCTGCTGCTCTCTTAAGGGAGACTGGAACCTGGTCACTAATGCCAGAACACAACTCAAGATTGCTATGACGACATGGCTGTGGGTTGTTTTGTCGCCTCTTACGACAGGCCACCCGGCCGCAGGAAATTGTATTCTTTCTCCGTTCCTGCACGGATAAAACGATATAAAATTTCGCGCTTAAAACCGTTAAAAAGAAGCTTTAATTATGTGTACCAGTGGTGAAAATGTAAGAAAAAACAACAATAAACATTTTAAGATGAAACATTTCTCGCTGTAATAGGCACCATACACTGCTAACACGCCCGAAGCACCCAGCAGATGACGCGTGCATAATGCATGGAGCTGCATTTAGCGATAGTGGGACCATGGGACCGAGGGGACTGCGAAGGCTTGCAACAGTTGACGAACAACAGAACAGTGCGTACCCTTAGTTACATAAATGTCATGCCTATATTTCACATAGCAATAGATAGATATAGAATTTTATGTGCTGGGATTTTATTGTTTGACTTTATTTTATTAGGGGATCTGACAGTCTTATTAAGTTAATAACATAAGTAAAAGAGACAAACCTCTTATCTACTTTAAGTATATGGAAAGTGTAAATTTAGATGATTCCCAGTAAAATATCTTTGCAGATGAACTTTTTCAAAAATAATAAGGAATAATGTCTGACGAAACAGATTCTCTGGCTCCATTTGGGATTATGTTATTGTTAGTGACTGTAACCGAATGCGTCTTGTTTATAGCGTTAAAAATAACGTCGTTAACCCATAGCAACATTAATGTATATAATTACTAGCGGCCCCGGCAGACGTTGTCCTGCCTTTAAAAAATAAAATTCTAGAACTCGATCCCAGCGCCACGTATCGGTTCTAATTGCGAATCTAAACCATCCGGGTACCCACTCAATCACACAAAAAGAAAATCACCAAAATCGCTCCAGGTGATTAGGAGGATTCCAGAACCTCATCTCAGCGCCACCTACCGGTTCTAATTGTGAATCTAAAAGAGTAATATTTTTTTTTTTTATTCTAGGTCATGACAAAATAAGATTAAAAATCTTGCCAAAAGATTTTAAAGTTTATAATTAACAAATAAAAAATAGGGGTTGATCGTAGAGGGGTGAAAATTTAGGGTTGTATGTATTTTTGTATGTTGTATCATAAAAAAATAAAAATTAAAAATGTTGTCTAAAAAATAAAATAAAAAATTTAGGGGTGGACTACCCCTAACATTTAGGGGGATGAAAAATAGATGTTGGCCGATTCTCATAGATACCGGATAAGCACAAAAAATTTCATCAAAATCGGTCAAGCCGTTTCGGAGGAGTATGGCAACGAAAACTGTGACACGAGAATTTTATATATTAGATACATACATACGTTTTACGTTTAACGTCATTAACATTAATAACAATGTCAAATTCAAATTCAAAAGTTTTTATTCAAAATAAGTTCCACTGGAGAACACTTATTGAAGGTCATACATGTAAGTTAAAATTTAATTTTCTTCCTATTCTATATACACCGCTTCGCAACGTGTTATTACTGTTTAGGAGAAGAAGCGGCAAGAAATTCCCCACTAACACGTCTAGCTAAAAATTGTTTTTCTTTATATTGCTTATTCTATTTATATCTCAAGTTTTTTTTTATAAGTTTTATACAGAAGTGTGTTACAGAATTACTTTTCGAAGAATTAATGGAGTTGTAGCAAACAGTGCATGCCCAGGTGGAGCAGTAACAAGACTAAATGAAAAAGAATTTAGATACAAAAAAAAATTCTTCTTTCGAGTTTAATATTTATTTTGTTTGACTTTTTTTATTGCCTGTGGCAGGCAAACAAGTAGACGGTCCACTTGATGGAAAGTACTTACATCGCCTATGGGCGTTTGCAACACCAGGGGCGTTGCCAACGCGTTGCCGGTTTCTAAGAAATGTTATGTCGCCCTTCTAAAACAACCACATGTCATAGCGAAGGGGGAAGACCTTGACGGGAAATTCCGTCCAGATCATTGTCGTATCTAGACAACAGTAGCGTAGTTGAGCGTGGAAACTCAAGGAAATGACGACGCAGAATTGCAGCTAATATAATTACGATAGTGTGAAGCTATGGATGCGAGAGTTAGGTATGGAAGAGAGAGCATGAAAGTTGAGTAAACGCGGTCGAGATGCGAGCACTGCGCAAAATCTGCGGAGTGACGCTCGCGGACCGCGTTCGTAATACCGAAGTAAGAAAGAGAGTTGGTCTGAAAGAGAGTGTCGGGGTGAAGGTAAGGAAAGGAATGCTCCGGTGGTTCGGGCATGTGAAAGAATGCATGATGAAAGAATGACTAAACAGATATACAATGCAAAAGTGGATGGATGCAGAAGTCGTGGAAGGCCACGACACACCTTCCATGATCAAATTGATCGTGTACTAGGAGAAGGTGATGTCAGGAGCCTTAAGAACAGACGAGCTTGCATGACAAGAGTTATGAATGTCAAAGAGGCAAGTGAGGTGTGTAAGAATAAGCCTAAATGGCGCTCTGTTGTTCGTGCCTACCCCGCAAGGGAACTGGCGTGAAGTTATGTATGTATGTATGTATGAAGCTATTGTGGCGATCGAGGGTAGAACTTTCTGGCAGCGTAAGCCGGTCTCAAGACTTTTGGAAAAAGGTAGAAGATTCTGGAAGGAAAAGACAAGGACGGATATATTTTAGAAAGGGATAGATGATAAACGAAAGTTCTGGAAACGAAGGTTCGGGAAGGAAAAGACAGAGATAGATAGATTTTTAGAAAGGGACAGATAGTAAATAAAAGTATAACGAAAAGAAGATCGAAATTATGGGTTCTAGAAGATTTTTCCAGGTATATAAGCAGCGTAAGGTCCGCCTACTGGGGGTTTAGAGTTGAGTTCAGTTGAAAACAGCGAAGCGACAAGTGCGATACGGAAGAGTTGGAAGAGAAGTTCAACAGAAGGCAGTGACGAGTTTAGTGGTGAATTTAGTGGACAGTTCAATGAAGGAGGAGTGTAGCGCAGTTTGAGAGAAGATCCAGAAGCGAGCTACACGCGGTAATTCGGAGGTGAGCACTGTAGTAGCGGGAGGTGATCTACGCAATATCGGCGACGGTATTGTAAGTAAGACAACTTATCGTCGGGACAGTGCGTCATTAGTCGTGCGTGTCGGGGTGACCCTGCGGAGAGGAAACGTTTAGTTCAAAACTGATGTTTTCTTCCAATCCTAAGTGCTTACCCCCCCGCTCGCACGTAACACTATTAATAGCTTTGAAACTGATTAATTAGTAGGTACAGATTTTTCGAAATACTATATACAGCACTAGAACGAAAGAACCGGTATAGAATTATGAAGTTTAGAGCTTCAAATATGATGAAAATTGCCTTCGAACAAAATGCACGAACATTTGTCCGTCAAATGTGATATTCCTAAATGCAAGGACAGGGTAATCTGAGGACAGGCCAACGTCGCTGCAACGATATTGTTATTCATAAGACCAGCTTCCAAAGGCATGCGGTATTGTTACAAGGATCTTTTTAAATGCAAAGGATATACCTATATTACATACATTTGTATATTTAAAAAAAGCATCATTTACCTACTTATTCATATTTTTAAAAGCTTTTATTGAAATAAGTTGTTTATAATGAACCTTTTTGAAGATTATAATTTAAAATTAATTCCGCTATATTGTACAACCTTGAAACAGGGCGTGGTTGGAGTGAGATTAGCTGAAATGTTAATAATATAAAATTCTACTAAAAAGAAAGGTCTTTAAATATCGAAAATAAATAAAATTGTATTCAGTGATTTCTGAGAAGTTTTCTTAAGCTGGGATTCTTACCAGTGAAATATGAAAGATAAAAGATTGTGTATTTTTATGTATATTATTTTTATACTAGCTTCTGCCCACGACTTTGTCCGCGTGGAATAGTTAAAAAAAAAAGTAAGTTTTTTTTTATTGCAAGAGTTCAGCAGACAGGCAGACGGCCCACTTGATGGAAAGCGGTTACCATCGCCTATGGACATTTGCAACACCAAAGGTGCTACAAATACGCTGCTGCTCTCTTAGGGGAGACTGGAACTTGGTCACTAATGCCGGAACACAACTCAAGGTTGTTATGACGACATACTTTAGACCAGGGGTGGTCGCAGTCGGGCAAATGCCCTACCACCTGGCTTTGGGTGGTTTTATCGCCTTTTACGACAGGCCGCCCGGCCGCTGGAAATTGTATTCTTTCTCCGTTCCTACACGCATATAGTAAAGTTAAAAAAACCCCCGATTTTGAAACATACTTCATTGGTGTTCCGCTCCTATTAGTTTTAGCGTGATGATATATAGCCTATAGCCTTTCCCGATAAATGGGCTATCTAACACTGAAAGAATTTTTCAAATCAGACCAGTAGTACCTGAGATTAGCGCGTTCAAGGAAATAAACAAACTATTCAGCTTAATTTTTTTTTATTGCAGGAGATCAGCAGACAGGCAGAGGGCCCACTTGATGGAAAGCGGTTACCATCGCCTATGGACATTTGCAACACCAAAGGTGCTACAAATGCGCTGCTGCTCTCTTAAGGGAGACTGGAACCTGGTCACTAATGCCGGAACACAACCCAAGGTTGTTCCAGTCGGGCAAATGCCCTACCACCTGGCTGTGGGTTGTTAAGTCGCCTCTTACGACAGGCCGCCCGGCCGCAGGAAATTGTATTTTTTTTTTTTTTTTTTTTTTTTTTATTGCAGGAGATCAGCAGACAGGCAGACGGCCCACTTGATGGAAAGCGGTTACCATCGCCTATGGACATTTGCAACAGCAAAGTTGCTACAAATGCGCTGCTGCTCTTTTAAGGAAAACTGGAACCTGGTCACTAATGCCGGAACACAACTCAAGGTTGTTATGGCGACATACTTTAGACCAGGGGTGGTAGCCATCCAGTCGGGCAAATGCCCTACCACCTGGCTGTGGGTTGTTTAGTCGCCTCTTACGACAGGCCGCCTGGCCGCAGGAAATTGTATTCTTTCTCCGTTCCTGCACGGATAAAATTTGTATACTTGTAAAAATTGTATACTTATATATTAAAAGTATAAGATATACCTCTACGTCGATACGACCGATATTACGACAGTGATTTCATATAAATATCACAGCATCTTTCTTTTTCTTTCTTCTACTCTTTTGTGATGTGCACGCCGAAAACACACGCAAAACGGTCCGTTCATATAAAATGGTATTTATTTATTTATACACAACGCGGTGCTGGTACCTACGCTCACGTATGGAAGCGAGAGTTCGGTATGGAAGAGTAGACAGAGAGTAGAGTAAACGCGGTCGAGATGCGAGCACTGCGCAAAATCTGCGGAGTGACGCTCGCGGACCGCGTTCGTAATACCGAAGTAAGAAATAGAGTTGGTCTGAAAGAGAGTGTCGGGGTGAAGGTAAAGAAAGGAATGCTCCGGTGTTTCGGGCATGTGGAAAGAATGACTAAACAGATATACAATGCAAAAGTGGATGGATGCAGAAGTCGTGGAAGGCCACGACACACCTTCCATGATCAAATTGATCGTATACTAGCAGAAGGTGATGTCAGGAGCCTTAAGAACAGACGAGCGTGCATGACAAGAGTTATGAATGTCAAAGAGGCAAGTGAGGTGTGTAAGAATAAGCCTGAATGGCGCTATGTTGTTCGTGCCTACCCCGCAAGGGAACTGGCGTGAAGTTATGTATGTATGTATTTATTTATTTCACATAGCAGAATACAACCACAAATACATTTGAATATTTTTAACATAATTTCAGAATCAAAGTCGTATTCCTAAACGTGCAAAACATCTGGATAGCTATTCAGACGGGCAAATTCTACCACGTTCAAAACTATCTTACCTGAACGAATACAAAATATCTTTATTAAGTCTTTTAAGAAAAACAAAGTACAAAATGAATTTATCGTATCGACGTATCAACATTGCCATCCAACTTGTTTATAGTACATACATACATACATACATAACTTCACGCCAGTTCCCTTGCGGGGTAGGCAGGAACAACAGGGCGCCATTCAGGCTTATTCTTACACACCTCACTCGCTTCTTTGACATTCATAGTTATTTTATATATATATATATATATATATATATATATATATATATATATATATATATATATATATATATCCCGAGAGACGTTGTTCTGCCCTGAAGAAATAAAATTTAGAACCCGATTGCAGCGCCACCTACCGGGTCCAAATGTAAGCTATCCTATCTTTCAAGTTGGATCAAACTGCACACGGTGTGAAAATTCGATTAAAATCGGTCAAGTAGTTTAGGAGTCCATCGCGGACAAACAACGTGACACGTAATTTATATATATTAAGATATATATATATTTATTTATTTATTTTTTTGCCCAACTGGATGGCTACCACCCCTGGTCTAGAGTATGCCGCCATAACAACCTTGAGTTGTGTTCCGGCATTAGTGACCAGGTTCCAGTCTCCCTTAAGAGAGCAGCAGCGCATTTGTAGCACTTTTCGTGTTGCAAATGTCCATAGGCGATGGTAACCGCTTTCCATCAAGTGCAAGTAGCTGTATTCATTCTCCCTTCCTGCACAGATAAAACTCTACCAACATTTAAAAATATAAACCAACACGCTTCCATAAATCATCATATATTCTAATAAGAGCCGTACATATCCCAAGTAAATAATCATACATCCTGAATTTATTCAGCAGCTTTCATTGACTCATCAACCTTTTATATAAAAATTTCAATCTTAAGACAAGAAGGGTTAGAGTCGATTATCGTATGAGGGCTTGTAATATTATATTTGCATCTCAATAGCACGAGGGAAACGGCCCACGAAATCAATAAATTCGAACACCGCTTGATTTAAGAGTAGCTTACAGTGCGAACAATATTTTATGAAGGGAATCACTTGGTGAGCCTCAGTATATACAGTATAAAAACATTGACTTCGCAGTGTAATTTAGACAATGAACAAATTAATAATAATAATAATAAACCCGCAGGGGGGCTTTGTGGCGAAGCCTTAGGTGAGTAGCGACACCTCGTACCTGACTCCGGGGGCCAAGGCAAGGCCCCCGCCTCCGTGCTTGCCTTAGCCAGCCGGCACGGAGTGGAGATCGCTAGAGCTAAGACTCAAGCTCCAGGGGTGGAAGTGATAAATGGTCTAACGTCGGAAGTAGCTTCGGTGAACCTGCAGCCCACCTCTCGACACCCCTTAGCCACTCACACCCATGTTGCCCCTGTCTTTATGGCATTTTTTGGGGCCCATGCAGGGAGTGGCGAGTCACCGTCTGCCCATTTTTCCATGTTCCCTGAACATTGCGACGGGCAGACGCCATAGTCCCCATATTCCCAGACCCCTAGTACCATTAGCAGTTCACCACAATAGCCCGGTACTTTTTGTCCTCATTTCCCACAATAGTCCTACACTGGCCGGGGCTTGTCCTTGGGTGCATTACTATATGGTGTAGACAGGGATAATCGCCGGTCAGTGTCACGCCACATTTACATTAAATTTGTCAAGAGGCCTCTACGTGTTGGCCTTCCCATGGCCCCACGCAAGCCCCCCAAAAGTCCGGGCCATTTTTATGGCCCGTGGTCTTGAAAGACATACAGTATAATAATAATAATAATCGGCAGACAAACACACACATTGTATATCCCCAAATTAAGCAAGTTACGCTTGTGTTATGGGTAATATACAACGGAGTACTCTGGGGCCGATCCCAGACACCCAGACCATAGTAAATAACGGAGAAAATACGTTTCCGAAATTTACTATACCAGGAATCGAACCCGGAGCCTCTGCGTTGCAGTGAGGTACGCCGGCAAAGGCTTAGCCCGCTCAACCACAGAGGCCGTCGAATCGTTCGTAAAAATTTAAAAACATATTTTAGAAGTAAAAAGACGATGTAAATACGAAACTTATGAGATGTTCTTGGGCTCCTTTCGTAGTTAAGCAAAAAATATCACTTTGGTCTCTGCTAGAAGGGATTCCTAATAACTTAGTAGTTTTACAACGAATAGTGCCGTTTGTTGCATGTATAGCCAAGTGGTAGGGCATTTGCCCGACTGGATGGCTACCACCCCTGGTCTAAAGTATGTCGCCATAACAACCTTGAGTTGTGTTCCGGCATTTGTGACCAGGTTCCAGTTTCCCTTAAGAGAGCAGCAGCGCATTTGTAGCAACTTTGGTGTTGCAAATGTCCATAGGCGATGGTAACCGCTATTCATCAAGTGGGCCGTCTGCCTGTCTGCTGAACTCCCGCAATAAAAAAAATAAAAAAAAAAAAAAAACGTATATAGATATAGAGCTAAATTTAATTTGAAATTTATTAGATTTTATTTAAATTGAAAATTAATACTAACAGGTAAAGAGAAATGTGTTTTATTTCGAATTAAATAAGTTTGAATTTTATGTGTTTATCTCATTTTAGTGTCGCTTTTTCGTTTCGTCTAGTTCCAATTCACAACGATTGTATAATCAGTCCTGGGAGAGCGGGGATTTTCTATACGATATAAACATATAGATCTCAAAGAAAATTTATTGCATTGAATGTCAACAACAATCAAAACAAATACACCCGTGTCATGCACGTACACAATGCACACCATACCGCGATTTAACTTTCTAGTGGCGCCATCTAGTTTCGATAATATTATCTACAAACAACGATTCTAAAGAAGTTTCACTTCAAAAATATACGTCGTCTGAGCTACTTCTAAAGTCGATCACTTGATTTAGTAGGTGCGATGCTACGTTGTAGCGTTAGCAACGCTACGGCGTAGCGCGTCTACGCACTCAATAACAAATGGGGTGAAGTTGTAGCAAACATTTGTCGCCAATGTTTGTTTGGCAGTAAGCAATTAATAGTCCTGGAGTAATGAAGTAGTAAAGCATTAGGGTTTTCCACGCGGTTGCGTTCGCGAAAGTTTCTTCTCTCTATTTCACGGAAAAGGTGATATCCGGCATAAATTAAAGAATCCGGCGATTTGTTGTAAGCAGGAAAGAAAACATATGATCTTTAAACACAAAAAAATGAGTATAAAACTAGGTATACTTACATACATACATACATAACTTCACGCCAGTTCCCTTGCGGGGTAGGCACAAACAACAGAGCGCCGTTTACGCTTATTCTTACACACCTCACTTGCCTCTTTGACATTCATAACTCTTGTCATGCACACTCGTCTGTTCTTAAGGCTCCTGACATCACCTTCTGCTAGTACACGATCAATTTGATCATGGAAGGTGTGTCGTGGCCTTCCACGACTTCTGCATCCATCCACTTTTGCATTGTATATCTGTTTAGTCATTCTTTCATCATGCATTCTTTCCACATGCCCGAACCACCGGAGCATTCCTTTCCTTACCTTCACCCCGACACTCTCTTTCAGACCAACTCTCTTTCTTACTTCGGTATTACGAACTACTGTATTTACTAATAGTGTAGCATTGTTTAGCGCAAAGTTGGTCAAGTTTTATTCTAAGTCGGATTTATTAGTTTAAGTACCTTATATGTATGCACATTTCTTTATTATTGTTTCTTTGTATAATTTTCTTTTTTTTTCTCTTTTTATTTTTACTGTTGATGATGTCAGGAGCCTTAAGAACAGACGAGCGTGCATGACAAGAGTTATGAATGTCAAAGAAGCAAGTGAGGTGTGTAAGAATAAGCCTAAATGGCGCTCTGTTGATCGTGCCTATCCCGCAAGGGAACTGGCGTGAAGTTATGTATGTATGCATTTTTACTGTTATCTGTGGAGGCTAATTAATAGCTTCTATAAATCTATCTTATTTTTAGTTATTATTAAAGATAGCTGTTACCCCCCAAATAAAATAAAATAAACAAATTATAATCTTACGTGTCACGTTGTTTGTCCGCGATGGACTCCTAAACTACTTGACCGATTTTAATCAAATTTGCACACCGTGTGCAGTTTGATCCGACTTGAAAGATAGGATAGCTTACATTTGGACCCGGTAGGTGGCGCTGCAATCGGGTTCTAAATTTTATTTCTTCAGGGCAGAACAACGTCTGCCGGAACAGCTAGTAAATAATAAAAATAACACGATAAGAAAGCTGATAGTCACCCTAAAATTGTAAAATAAATAAACATATTAAGTATATTACGAAATGTCGTTTTAAATAAATCGCTTTTCATCCACCGATATTATGTACAACTCCTATATCGTAAATCTGTGGGAGAATCCCAGCTGAAAGCTTATTCCAAATTCCCAGAGTACAAAAAAAAAACATTTTAAATTGAGTACCATTTCGTACATTAGTAAAGCGGCTCGAGGAAGTGAGGATGAACGCCCAGCCTATGGTGTGCGGTACGGTAATATATCAGAATTGCCAATTTAATAAAATTTTGCAAATACTAACAAATTCAAGACTGTATAATTATCAGGAGTACGATATTTCTTAATACAACTGTTGCGTATGAACGCTCGTGTGATGAGCATTGCTTGAGACGAGCGCAGCCAGCCGAGCGGAGTCAAGTGGCGTAGGGGGCAAGCGAGCGTGGCGGAGCCTTTACCGCCCAACGCTCCCACGGCTTTTAGGTGGTATAATTTTAATGGGAATTAGAGACATCTCTGCTTAGTGACTCGTGTGTATTTAACATGTTAACATCAATATGGGCTTATTTTGGAATTTTTTAACCGACCTTAAAAAAGGTGAATTTATACAATTACAGTTTAAATTTTACTTGACGCCGATATTAGTTCATATGGCAAATAAGTATTAAATAGAAGACTATAATTATCAATAGAAAGGAGTATGATATTTCTTAATATAACTGTCGCTTATCAACGCTCGTGTGAGGAGCATTGCTCGAGACGACTGCAGCTAGCCGAGCGGAGTCAAGTGACGTGGAGAAAGGCGAGCGTTGCCGAGTCTTTACCGCGCAACGGTGCGACGGTTTTTATGTGTATAACTTTAATGGGAATTAGAAACAAACCTGCTTAGTGACTCGTGTGTATTTATCTGCCATAATAAGGTCAATCGCTGTATGAATCTTCTTAATTTTTTTATTTATTGCTGAGGTACCAAAGCAAACTAGTAATTCACCAGCTGTGTACACTTTTCGTCAAAAGCTTTATAACGTAACTCTATGAACCTTCGGTTAGATGATCATTCCAAATCCAAAAGGTACGTAGAAGTAAGCAATCAGCAAATGTATACATATATATATTCATATTTACAGAAAAAATGTAATCCTGCTGTTTGTGGGGCCCGTTCCCTAAATTTTGGCCGCATTTCTCCGTTGCATGACAGCATTGTTGCGTTACCCTAAATTTAGGCCAGCCTTTTGGTTACGTGAGACTACTTTCAATCACGTTGTTATGTCTCAATAGACTTGATAATCCTCACGTCCTTTCATCCGGAAAACCACAATTACGTATGTTCATGTATATCGAGATATCGACCATGCCGTCAAGGCAAGTATCGCAGCAGCTTGCGCCAGGTGGCGTGAGGTGACAGGTGTCATTTATAACCCCAAAATGCCCGTTAAGTTAAAAGAACAGGTCTATAAATCTATCATTAGACCTGTCCTTTTGTATGGCAGTGAAACGTGGCCGGTACTTGAGCGGTACAAGCAAGAGCTGCGTGTTACGCAGATGAATATATTGCTATGAATTTGTCGAGTTACGAGGAAAGACCGTGTTAGGAACTCCCATAACCGCGACATTCTTCATGAACGTGACAATGCAGACAAACTGCAAGAAAGTCATTTACGGCCACGTTTTACGCAGACCGGCTAATTATGTGAAGAACAAATGTCTAGCAATGCCGCCTCCGCCGGGTCCCAGTCGTAGGAGAAGGCTCAAGAAATGTGGGCTTGACGTTTTGAAGGATGACAAGCATACAATTGGTCTCAAAACGAGGAATGCTCAAAGCCGCGCGAAGCAGAGAGGAAGTAGGAAAGCGGATCCTGGGCATCAAAGCGAACGCTCCAAACGCAACCGGGTTTTAACGCCTGAATGATGACGATGATGATGATGATGACGTATGTACATATAGATTCTATACCTGTAATATATCTATAAACCTAGTAATTTCGAATTCTGTTTTTTTTTCGAAATGTATACGAAACCTTAAAAAGGCATTACAGAAGGACAAAGTGCAGAATTTAATGCTATGCAAAGACTTATTTTCAATACGACCTTGAAAATTGTCATTTTATCACAGATTAACTAAACAGTCACGTAGCAAACTACACGTGCACCTCGCACGTCGGCGCAGTCAGTGTTTATATGAGAAACACGTGTTCACAGAACAAACATGGCACGAGTATTATGTATATGTATATAATACATACTACATTTACATTTATATATACATACGGTGATTTGGGATTTTATACTAGAAGTGTGGTAAAACCAGTTGACGCTAGTTTATTAGCATACGGTTCCTGTATCTCACTATTCATTAACTTGCCTTTCCATCAGTTGAACTTTGACATTACTTTAGAGACTTTAAGTTAGCTTCTACTTTAATTTTACTTTATAATACGTATGTTAGATCTGTACTGGAATACGTGTCCACAATTTGGAATCCACAGTATCACATTTACATTAAAAGTATCGAGTCAATACAAAATAAGTTTTTGAAGCACTTGGATTACAAATACATACATACATAACTTCACGCCAGTTCCCTTGCGGGGTAGGCACGAACAACAGAGTGCCATTTAGGCTTATTCTTACACTCCTCACTTGCCTCTTTGACATTCATAACTCTTGTCATGCAAGCTCGTCTGTTCTTAAGGCTCCTGACATCACCTTCTGCTAGTACACGATCAATTTGATCATGGAAGGTGTGTCGTGGCCACGACTTCTGCATCCATCCACTCGATTACAAATGCATATGATTAAAGCAACCACTATCTGACATTACTCCACTATCAATTCGTCGAACTGAAAGAGACCAAGTTTATCTCTACAAAATTATAAATAACTACGTTGATTCCCCGTTTCTTATCAATAATTTACTCCTGAAGTGTCCCCGTTTGAGCTCACGTGATAAATCCCTACTCTCAATACCACTTATAAAAACTAACTATAAACAAAACACGTTTTTATACCGCACTTGTCAGCAATACAATGCACTATTTCATAGTATTGATCCTTTCGTAGGTAACTTATAATAATTTAAAACCCAAATTCAAAACAAATGTTGTAATTTAGAATGATCCAATGACTTAAAATTTTTACTTAATTTTTTTGTCCTGACATTTTTTTTTTGTTATTCAATATTGACCTCATGTAAATTAAATAGACATTTTATGTAATTTTACAATAATTGTATTTTTTTTTTGTTTTGTAATTAACTGCTCGAGCCAATTTTTATTTTTATTATATAAATATTTTTTTAGTGGCACTTAATTGATATATGTATTAATATTGTGTTTTATATTTAGGAATATTAATTATTGTATGCTTCCCAAACAAAGTAAATAAATAAACTGTATGCAATTTATGTCAAATTTTAACTGATAGTAAGGCAATCAACGGTCGGTAAGATACAAAGCATCTATAAGAGAGCAAGCATTCATACAGGTTACATTGTATTAAACATTTATAAAATACTTAACTTTTATCAAATGCTTTAAAGTAATCTTGCAAACTTCAAACATCTTTTACCTTAAACCACTCGAGACGTTTACGATATACAGGGTGTAGAATGTATTCGTATGCGTGAATATACATTTGCATTCCAAATGCATTCACATGGTAATACTTCAGGGTGTTGACGTTTCTGCGTTCACGTTAACAGCCTCCTGCTATATCCGATATATGTTATTGAGATACCACTGGCATATTTAGTGCTTGAGCTCCTCTCACTTATTTTTTACATACATACATATTGCCACGCTTGTTTCCCATTGGGGTAGGCAGAGACGATGGATCTCCAACTGCTACCTACGATCTTGACAAACACTTTTTGGTTGCGCCGAGGAACACCTCCTTGTAAACTCTTCCTCCCCGTCCTCGCCATCAAGAAAACAATAAACTTTTAAACGAAGAATGCGCAGAACAAGAAAAACATTAGGAGTGATTGGGACTGCTGTCACCGCATTATATATAAGAATACGTATAAAAGATTGTTGGAACATATAATAAAGAAATAAACTGTTTATAACCACATTTAATTAGGAAAAGCATAATTCTAGTGAGTGTGTGAACCCCCGGGGGACGAGCGCAGTGTAGCGGCGGACTGGTGGCGAGGTAAGTCCTGCCTTGCTTCTTTCTCCACGTCCCTTTGCCTTCTCCCGGCCATCGCATCGCGCCCGCACTTTTCGCTTCATCAACTTTCATTAATATTTTCATACATACACGCTTATTTAAACTAATTTTTATCTGACCTTTGTTCAAAATATCTTCAATTCGATCATGGTGAGTACGTCTCGGTCTACCGGCACCGATTCTACCAGTCACATTGCTGTCATATACTTGTTTTGTGATTCTGCTTTCATTAATTCTCTCTACATGCCCAAAACACCTTAACATTCCTTTTTCAACTCTTGTCATCATTACATTATCATTAAATCTTCTTTCAATCAACTACGTTCCCTTATCACACACATATTCTTTTTTATAGACAGTTAAATAAGGATTTGAATAAAGAAACACATAAATAAATAAATTGCATTGCTTGTACCCTGTGTTCAGGGTCCTTCTAGCATCTAGGGAGCAGAGGAGTCTTCACCGCTGTTGACGAAGTGAGTTTGACTTTCGCGGGGCATTCTCAAGCAGTAATGCGCTAGGATCAGCGTGGGCGTAACTACGTTCTAAGTCTCACGCTATTCCTGCCATAAGTGCGGAGCACATGGGAGGAGGGTAGTTTTAGTGGAGTATTGAGTTTTCAAGTCTCCACACAAGCCGGCGATTTGAGTCTGGTGCCCATTCGTGGTGTCACCTCTTGTCGCTTTTGTCTAATCCCTAGTAAAGGACCCGGTATTGTGCGAAATGCATTTCCCCCGCCTTAAAAAAAAAATGCAGAGCGGGAATGCGACCAGCATTTTTGGCACGTTCCCAAACGACTGTGATTGGAAACCAATATACTATTTCAAATATTTTTTTAGAAATTTTTGTTTAAGAAAACATTGAGCTGTTTGGGGTGGAGGCTTTGGGCTCCCCGTGGGCCCAAAGTCTCCAAGTGCCCACAAATTATTTCAAACTATTGAAAAACGTCTGGTCGATACAACAGGAGACCGTAAGGCTGGAGCTTGCCTTGCTCAAAGGGTTAGCCAACTCTTCCAAATTTTTGAATCGTTATATCTCAAAAACGGTGACTCTTAGGAAAAAAGTATCAAGAGATTTTTTATAGATAATTTTATCTGATCTACAATTTTTGTTTGGACTAATTTCATGATAAAACTTACCGTTTTGCTGAAAATCGCGAAAAACCCGTCCTTGTGACCTCGGACCCCGAGTAAACTTTTTCCAGGTATCGGATCAATGGGTACTTATTAATTTCATTTATAACGGTATTTTGAATGATCGTACCAGTTTTCAGCTGGGTGAGAATTTTTGCACTCTCGGATGTCTAAATTGACCGGACTAATAGAGAATTTGTAGTGATTGAAGTACCAAATTATGATTAAAAAATCTTCCGCATCCGAGAAGTGTAAAATAAAAAACATATCAAAAAAGAATTAGCTTCAAGAGTAACTAAAAAGCAAGAAATAAATACATACTACAACATATTGAAGTCGGTGCAAAGTAAAACATAGAAACTACTTTATACGTTGCTACAACAATAAAATATTGCATAATATAGTAACCTTTATGCTTTACTTCCCACCGACATAAATATATTGTAGAAAATATTTACTTTTGCTGTATAGTACTCGAACTGGATTTATATCCGTGCAGGAACGGAGAAAGAATACAATTTCCTGCGGCCGGGCGGCCTGTCGTAAGAGGCGACTTAACAATGCACAGCCACTGGATGGCTACCACCCCTCGTCTAAAATATGTTGCCATAACAACCTTGAGTTGCGTTCCGGCATTAGTTACCAGGCTCCAGTCTCCCTTAAGAGAGCAGCAGCGCATTTGTAGCAACTTTGGTGTTGCAAATATCCATAGGCGTTGGTAACCGCTTTCCATCAAGTGGGCCGTCTACCTGTCTGCTGATCTCCTGCAAAAAAGAACTGGTTCCTTTTTGCTAGATTTTTTATTATATTCATTCTGGAAGCTCTGACCCATAGAACAAACTTTGTGAACGGCAGTTAACGTTGTGATCAGTTGATAAATCAAGCCTAGAATTGAAGTGAATTTCATTTCCAACTTTTGCCTCAAATCTTATACTAATATATTATAAAACTGTAGACTTTATTTGATTGAACGCGCTAATCTCAGGAACTAGTGGTCTAATTTGAAAAATTCCTTCAGAGTTAGATAGCCCATTTATCGAGGAAGGCTATATATCATCACGCTAAGACTAATAGCGTTGATCGTGTACTAGCAGAAGGTGATGTTAGGAGCCTTAAGAACAGACGAGCGTGCATGACAAGAGTTATGAATGTCAAAGAAGCAAGTAAGGTGTGTAAGAATAAGCCTAAATGGCGCTCTGTTTTTCGTGACTATCCCGCAAGGGAACTGGCGTGGAGCTATGTATGTATGTACGTATGGGGGGGGGGGGGGTTTGGAAAACATATTCCACGCGGACGACGTCCCGGGCACAACTAGTAGAATATATATTCCAATAACTTCTTCATAATTATGAGAAGTAGACTCCAGCAGTAGAATAAATAGAACAAATTTGACGAATATATTTTATGTATACTAAATTCGATCTTGAGACAATCTCTTCGGTAATAAGATATGTCGCAAGATAAAATTGTACTGTTACGTTGGCTATGTATGGAAAGAATGTGGTACAAGTTATAAAAGAACGCGTATCTATTATAAATACGTAATAAAAATGGCGTTTTGTGGAGCAATGTAATAACACTCCACAAACATTCCAGTGCTAAGGTTAGGCTTTCTTATTATAGAGCATTAATTATTCTTCCATGCTTGTCGAACGTGGGTTAATGTGTTTCGTACATTAGTAATTCCAAAGTGCCAGTTTCTTCATGATATTTTATTTCACCGACTGTACGAGGTATTTTGTAATGTTATGCATATTAGACAAGACATGACAAGAGCTATGAATGTCAAAGAAGCGAGTGAGGTGTGTAAGAACAAGCCTGAATGGCGCTCTGTTGTTCGTGCCTACCCCGCAAGAGAACTGGCGTGAAGCTATGTATGTATGCATATTAGATTTAAAAACTATCTAAACAGTAAATGCTTAACGGCCAATATTCAATTTGACCTTTAACATTTTATGACGAAATATTTAATCATTCAAATCCCAAAGTGGTCACCAAATGACATGTGTAATACCAAAGATAATAATAATAATAATAATAATAATAATAATAATCCCGCAGGGAGGCTTTGTGGCGAAGCCTTAGGTGAGTAGCGACACCTCGTACCTGACTCCGGGGGCCAAGGCAAGGCCCCCGCCTCCGTGCTTGCCTTAACCAGCCGGCACGGAGTGGAGATCGCTAGAGCTAAGACTCAAGCTCCAGGGGTGGAAGTGATAAACGGCCTAACGTCGGAAGTAGCTTCGGTGAACCTGCAGCCCACCTCTCGACACCCCTTAGCCACTCACACCCATGTTGCCCCTGTCTTTATGGCATTTTTTGGGGCCCATGCAGGGAGTGGCGAGTCACCGTCTGCCCATTTTCCCATGTTCCCTGAACATTGCGACGGGCAGACGCCATAGTCCCCATATTCCCAGACCCCTAGTACCATTAGCAGTTCACCACAATAGCCCGGTACTTTTTGTCCTCATTTCCCACAATAGTCCTACACCGGCCGGGGCTTGTCCTTGGGTGCATTACTATATGGTGTGGACAGGGATAATCGCCGGTCAGTGTCACGCCACATTTACATTAAATTTGTCAAGGGGCCTCTACGTGTTGGCCTTCCCATGGCCCCACGCAAGCCCCCCAAAAGTCCGGGCCATTTTTATGGCCCGAGGTCTTGAAAGACATACAGTATAATAATAATAATAATCGGCAGACAAACACACATTGTATATCCCCAAATTAAGCAAGTTACGCTTGTGTTATGGGTAATACAACGGACTACTCTGGAGCCGATCCCAGACACCCAGACCATAGTAAATAACGGAGAAAATACGTTTCCGAAATTTACTATACCAGGAATCGAACCCGGAACCTCTGCATTGCAGTGAGGTACGCCGGCAAAGCCTTAGCCCACTCAACCACAGAGGCCGTCAGATGCTACCAATGTGCTGCCTGCCTCAAAGAGGAGGATTGGAATCTGACCACTGATGCTGGAACATAACTCACGGTTATTATGGCGACATACCCTACAACCAGGAGTGGTAACTATCCAGACGAGCAAACACTAACTGCCTGTGAGTTATTTTTCCATCTATTACGATAAGCCCTCGGACCCATAAATTTGTATTTAGTCCGTTCCTGCACGGATAAGAAGAGCCTTATAGAAAGTACACACTCAAAAATGATACACTGTACACATAAACTACAAGCATCCAATACGTTTCTTTGATAATGTATTATTAAATATCTGTGCTTTAAACTAGAAATTATGTGGATATTGTCAAAATCATATGTAACTCTATGTAAATATATTTGTACATAAATATGTATGTGTATTTTTATTTACTATTAATATATGTATATATGATTGTATATATTTTAAACTATACGCACTGAATA
This sequence comes from Dendrolimus kikuchii, assembly GCA_019925095.2. Classification (NCBI taxonomy): domain Eukaryota; kingdom Metazoa; phylum Arthropoda; class Insecta; order Lepidoptera; family Lasiocampidae; genus Dendrolimus; species Dendrolimus kikuchii. The sequence continues at coordinate 2,565,024 of CM034392.1, read as the reverse complement.
CCGATCCATTATTAGAAATGTGAAATTATCTCCAGAAAGTTGTCTGGAAAAATCGCTGTTAGCGATAAGACCGCCGATTGTAATAGTTAAATGATTATTAACTCGTGTGTATTATTTTCTTGTGTGCAATAAAGAATATTCTATTCTAAAATCTTTGAATCAAAAATTTTTTCTGTGATATGTATTTACTATACGCCTTAAATTTTTCAACAGTGACTAGTGCCTTTTTTACGTCTGCATGTTACTTTTAACCAATAGTTTATTCGTGAAATCCTGTCATTTTCTTTCTTTTGTTAATTATAGTTATCTAATAAAATGTATTTAGCTGTAGGTTTCCATAAATAAATAAGTAATGTTGCGTCGCGTTTTATCCACCAACTTATTGATGTAGAATGTAGCGCAATTGAAGACTATGGTCAATACATGAACGTGATGCTATATAGACACTAGAAACTTGCTAAACTTGTCTATAAGATTGGGCGTTTTTCTATATCATCAAAGTGTCCAATCTCATAAAAGTGTAAATATAGTATTTAATATTGATTAGAATTTTGGTGTGCACATTACATAAACGATAAAGTTTCTGTGTATATATTGTTACGAGTACGGGACTCGAATTAGAAATGTCGTTGGAATTACTATATAAAATTTATTAGAACTATGCAAACACGTATAACAAAGGTACAAATATAACTGGACACAACCAGTACAAACTGCACGATTCAATAACACGCGCAAAGTCCACCACTATACAGATTATCGAATGTACACACGTCTTGCTTGTATCGTAATCGTCGCTTGACTGCCTCACCCCTCCATTCGGGCATTGTTTTTATACTCAACTATACAAATACAATATGCCATACCTGCCAAGTGCAGACGCAATTTCACAGAAAACGTAATCCGCACACCTGCTTAATTATTCCTGCGAACGGCCATAAACTAGTACAATACACAATAGACTGTTTTTCTAAGTAAACAAAAGAAGTCCAAATGCGGGAAGGTAATAAACTGTGCTGTATGGCAGGCAGGTGTGCATTCTCTTTTGCCGGCATGTAACAATATTATCTAAGTTAAATTAGGATCAACTAAGAAATTATTATACTGCAAGAGTGCAACAACTGGTCTTATTTTGTATTGCCCTCATTGCGATTGAGCCATGGGCTCTCGCTGATGGTGCGTCACCCCATACAACGGGGTAACCAACATAGACGCACCACTCAATTTAAAAAGAACCCTTACACTAGTTTTTCAAATAAAATGTTTCTCTTTAATTTTTTTCTTTTTACAAGCTTTTGTTTAACTTGCAATGGATGTTACGTATGTATGTATGTAAGTTCGGGTGGAATCTTGCAAATTAAATATGACCAACTTCCCGGTTTCCGATTGAGCTGAAATTTTGCACGCATATGTATATCGCGTGACAATGCATCTGATGATGGAGTCGGAAGGTGGCCATAGGAACTCCTGTACTAAACAAGATAGACCCGTCATGTTTGGGCTCGTTTTACTTGTCTTGGATGTCTTAGATTTAAAGCGTGACATATATAAACAAAAATTAAGGACATTTTTATTAAATAAATGCTATTATGATTTGCTGGACTTTACAAATAAATTTTAATATTTTTATACATATATGTGGTATTAATATATTAATAAAATAATAATAGTAGACAATTAGTTGATATAGTAATATTATTATTTGTCTTTTTCTAATGTCATTTTTTAAATTATTATAATGACATTTAATTATTAATTATTATAACTCTGGGCCCATGGGGTCCAGAAGCCCATCGCCTTTATCGAGACCTATCAAAACGGTTGATAGATGTCTCATGAAACCAAAACGCTGGCCTGTATTTTGGGCAACGCATAAGCGTTGCCATACAACGTGGTAATGCGGCCAGCATTTTGGGAACGTTCCCAACTGACGGTGATTTGGGATTTATTTACTATTTGTAGTTTTTATCTTTTATAAATTAAGCTGTATATATATTATTAGAATAGGCAAAATATGTAAAATAAATTCTGTTATTATAACCTTAATAATAAATAATTATTATTTATTATTCTAATTTTTCTATGCCTAACTGGCCAAACATGATGCACATTTAGCCTTATACCATCATGCATATTCTGATATGTAAATACTCATTTTTAATAAATAAATAAACTTTGACTTTGACTCGGCTAGCACTCTGCTGCTACATGATATCGAGAATCTCAAAAGCGTTTAAAAACCTATTTAAAAAGGCATATTTTTAAAATCGTCGTCCAGGGTCTTCTTCCTCGGTTTGTTATGAGGAGGTTGGGGCCTCGAGGTATACCTCTTTACCCCGGCTGCAACTCAGTGGGCAACTACCCACCGGTAATTGGGTTTGGAGCTGCTGGAGTCTTCTCCGCATGGAGATGGCTTCTCAGCAGCTCTCGTTGGCCAATCTGCGGCGTTCGGTGGCCTTCGCGGGCTTTCCGCTGGCTACTTCCGCGGCTTAGTTGGCCATTCATTGGCGTTCGATGGCCATCTTGGGCTTTAGGTGGCCATCTGTGGCATCTGGTGGCCTGTCAGCAGCTTTGTGGATTTTGCGACCTCACGCCATCGCCCTGATTAGGTGAACGTATGAGATCACGAGGAGTCGGCAGCCAGGTGCGTTGATGGTCTGGTGGCCGTACGTGTAGTGGAGCAATCCCGTGGAGTGACGTGTGGCCGCCATTGTCGGCGCGGTCGAACATTCGTCGCGCCATCTTCGCCACAAACTCCTCAACACTGGGTATGCCCACATCGCGAGCGATAACGTCGTTCCTGACATACCGACCCGCTCCTGTACACACTCGCAGGGCGATGTTTTGTCAAGCCTGTATTCGGGATCTTCGAGTGGTCGAGCACAGCGCGTACCAAGCTGGAGCCGCATATGTAAGCCTCGAGCGGAGATAAGTCTTATAGACCCCGATCTTCGTCCTCAGAGGCAATTTGGAGTCGAGAACAGGCCGGAGCAGAGCGCCAGCGGCTCGCGTTTCATTTACGATTTAAAATCGCTGTATGTTTCTAAGTTAGGCCACGTAATCCGGCCGTATTTCTCATGCGCCGAGTACGGAGGAACGGCGTGTCGCGCGGCCGTCGTCAGCATGCAAACGACTACATTCACCTCACTACACAACAATCTCTAAACTTAGATGGGAACGTGCATGTGATTTAATAAAGGTGTATTTAAGAAAGTATTTCATAAAAGATAGCAATATAACAATATCATGTTGTTTTTAGCTTCTTATATAAACTTGATATATGGAGATAGACTCGTATTTTTTTTAGTAGAAGCGTAGATGGAGTGTGTGTGTGATTATAGTTCACCACAAAGTCAGGCAGAGGAACTTAGCCCATACAGCTTCTTCTGATGTAGTAAGTCTTTTACTTGTACTAAGTTCTTCGTGCAGGTCAGCTATCAACACAGTTATTTGGAGAACTCTAAAGGACAGATTCGATTAGACAGTGCTTAACAAAAAAAAACAACTATTGTTTTTTTATGTTTTTTATTGCATGAGTTCAGCAGACAGGCAGACGGCCCACCTGATAAAAAGCGGTTATCATCGGCTATACACATTTGCTTCACCAAAGGTACTACCAATATGCTGCCGCTCTCTAAAGGCAGATTGGAACCTGACTACTAATGTCGGAACACAACTCATGGTCCTTATGGTGGCATACTCTAGTCCAGGGGTGGTAGCTATTCCAGTCAGGTAAAGACCCTACCACCTGACTGTGGATTGTATTATCGCCTCTAACGACATGCGACAGGCCGCCAGGCCGCAGGAAAATTTATTCTTTCTTCGTTCCCGCACGGTTAAAATTCAGTTCATTTTAAAATAAATAGGTATACATATTTATAATGCGGCTTCATTTGTGATAGTGTTAAAATTTAGACTACGCCCGAATGCATCTTATTTTAAGCGTTAAAAAATAATACCGATAACAAATAACCACATTAGTTTATATATGTATTACATACATTATCAGTATCACGTATGGAAGCGAGAGTTGGGTATGGAAAAGAGAGCATGAAAGTAGAGTAAACGCGGTCGAGATGAGAGCACTGCGCAAAATCTGCGGAGTGACGCTCGCGGACCGCGTTCGTATTACCGAAGTAAGAAAGAGAGTGGGTCTGAAAGAGAGTGTCGGGGTGAAGGTAAGAAAAGGAATGCTCCGGTGGTTCGGGCATGTGGAAAGAATGCATGATGAAAGAATGACTAAACAGATATACAATGCAAAAGTGGATGGATGCAGAAGTCGTGGAAGGCCACGACACACTTTCCATGATCAAATTGATCGTGTACTAGCAGAAGGTGATGTCAGGAGCCTTAAGAACAGACGAGCGTGCATGACAAGAGTTATGAATGTCAAAGAAGCAAGTGAGGTGTGTAAGAATAAGCCTAAATGGCGCTCTGTTGTTCGTGCCTACCCCGCAAGGGAACTGGCGTGAAGTTATGTATGTATGTATACATTATCAGTCTGTTATTAATAATAACGTATTAAACCCATTGCCATATCTGCGTGAAACAGCCTATATCTGTAACATTATCGTAAATGATATATCGCAGCCCGACCTTTAGAAAACAATACACAGCACAGCGTCTCCTGTCAGTTTCTGGACAAAAACTCCCAGAAGCTCAGATGGGCGAGTGCCCATATTTAATTTATTTATTTCATTCGGTTACAATGTCATAACAGTCTTACAACTAAAGCAGCAATGTAAGTAATCCGTGTAGGAACGGAGAAAGAATACAATATCCTGCGGCCGGTCGGCCTGTCGTAAGAGGCGAACAAACAACCCACAGCCAGGTGGTAGGGCATTTTCCCGACTGGATGGCTACCACTCCTGGTCTATAGTATGTCGCCATAACAACCTCGAGTTGTGTTCCGGCATTAGTGACCAGGTTCCAGTCTCCCTTAAGAGAGCAGCAGCGCATTTGTAGCACGTTTGGTGTTGCAAATGACCATAGGTGATGGTAGCCGCTTTCAAGTGGGCCGCCTACCTGTCTGCTGAACTCCAGCAATAAAAAAAAGCACCTTACCCTTAGCCTGTTGTATTAGTAATAGACTTCAATGCATTAAACGGACATTTGAGAATATCGGGACATGAGGCGTATGGCAGCAGTGCAGCGTTCGTGTCAAACACATGGAACCGCTAGCGCGTGTCCCTAATGGCGGCCAGTGTCAAAATCGGTCCAGCCGTTTCAGAAGTTAGCCGAAACAAACGGACAGAAAAAAAAAGATTTTTTGATATAAGTACCGTATATACTACTTGTCATATACATCATTTTAAGCCTCTATTTTTAGTAATTTTTTTAATAATATTTATTAATATTTAAGTTCCAGCATGTAACAGATACACTCTACATTAGTATAAGTTTAGTATTAAAAATAGGATAAATTAATATAATAAGTTAATCTTAAGGTACACCATAATATATAAATCACTAAATTAATGTCACACACAGTATCAAAAGTAAACAATAAGCGTGTATGGACTCTAAAAATTTTCATAGAAATTAAGTAGTAAAAAAAGGTACGGAACTCGAGTCCGTAGAGATGTTAATAATAAAAAAAAAATTAAATTAATTTAGCCAACACAAAATATTATTTACAAAGGATCACTGCAGGTATTTATTGGAAGTATTTTGTAATAACAAACAATAGAAAGCCTATCCTATTGTTTGGAAACAATTTACCACTTTGCGGTTAGTACATTCCAAAACTAACAAAACTACCCCCAAAAATACTAAACATTCCCACAAAACCAGTTAAAACAAGCACACACGTGTTCAAAGTAGATAGAAATGAACATACGGCTTTGATGTGGTAGTGTTGCGTAGTTCGACAATGCGTGCAATGTTCACCAGCCAATAGTTTAATTTGGCTTCGAGTGAGGATGTATTTACGAAAAGTATTTAAAATTAAAAAAAAAATCGAACTGTGTGCTGGGACACATAGTGAAACTTCAACGGACAAGTAGCAAAACGAATCGCAAAAAAAATTTACATACATACATAACTTCACGCCAGTTCCCTTGCGGGGTAGGCACGGACAACAGACCGCCATTTAGGCTTATTCTTACACACCTCACTTGCTTCTTTGACATTCATAACCCTTGTCATGCACGCTCGTCTGTTCTTAAGGCTTCTGACATCACCTTCTGCTAGTACACGATCAATTTGACCATGGAAGGTGTGTCGTGGCCTTCCACGACTTGGGAAAAAAAAATTAACTTGAAGTTATACCGGCAGATTTTCAAATTGGACAAGTACATTAACAATCGTATTGCCATTTGTCCGTTGACATTTGTTTTTCCACTTGTCCGTTGAAGTTTCACTACTAATATGTGACCTAGCACACATTTTGGTTTTTTTTGCTGAAGCACAGCAGACCGGCTGAGGGCCCAAGACCCAACTGTGATAGAAAGTGGTTACCGTCGCTTATGGACATTAGTAATAACGGAGATGCTGCCGGCCTTGAAGAAGAAACTGCAATCTGGCCACTGACGGCGGAACTCAACTTGTCTTTATGGTGGCGTGCTCTAGATCAAGGGTAGTAGCCATCCAGTCGGGCAAATGCCCAACTACCTGGCTGTGAGTTATTTTGTCGCCTCTTACGAGAGGCTGCTCGGCCCAGGAATTAGTATTCTTTTCCATTCCTGCACGCAGAGATTTCTGCAAGATTTCCTTGCGATACACAAATCAGATCCTGATTTGGTGACCATTGATCCGCTTCGGGAGTATAAATACTTACGAATAAAGAAAAAAAAATCAAAATCGATCCACAATTACAAAAAATTAAGCGCCTGTGGAAAATGTAATATCTACACGCGTATATAAGATTTTTTCCAAAACTTTAGGCACACGGCGTTCTTTAACAAGGGTTATGCTCGATAGCCCTGGGATCCAATCCACACATCAGATCCTGACCTGGTGACCATGAAACTACCTCGGGTACCTCGACAACAATTTGAAAATTGGTTAACAACTGACGGAGTTATCGTGTTACGAAGAAGTTTTCTAGCATTTTTCGTGAGTTTGTCTAATTATTTGGGATCCACTGATCAGATCCTGACACGGTGACGATGGGACCGATTCGGGAGTATAAACTTTTGATTAAGAGAAAATTTTTGAAGATCGGTCCACAATTGATGGAGAAATCGAGTAACGAACATAATACAACAAAAAAAGATATGGACGAATTAAGAACCTCTTACTTTTGAAGTCGGTTAAAATTGGGTAGATTCATAAATCACTTACCAACTGGGCTTTCTTCATTCCAAAATGAGTCGTCTAGTGTGTAATCGGCTTCTGAAACGAATAGAAAAAAAACATATTATTAAGAATACAAGATCACAATATTGGTCAATTTCATTTTTAGCTTTTCATAATATAGTAGAGGAGACGCTGAAGATCCACTTTCACCTATCTGATAACCAGATGAGACATAATTTTTATCAAATTATAATGATTTAGGCCTATATAGCTTGCCAATAGAAAAGTGTTCATGGCTATTCTTAATTAAATTATTCTTGATAAATTTTTTCACACCCTTCAACTCTTGATAACTGAACAAATTTAGTCTTAACTGATAGCGTTTAACATGGAAAATATGCCTTGACAGGTTTGCCGACTTATTTCCATTAATGGCTACCTGGCAAGCAGGTATGAATAGGTAAGTCAATATAGGTAACTACACAATTCTATAAATTAATAAAAATTGTTATCATAAGAAAGGTAATTTAAGCTTCTATAAGGGCCAAATTTAATATTATTTTTCCACAAGCTGCCAGCTGCCATCAAATTGCCGCGGCAAAACTAAGAGAATAATATCGTCTCTTTTACTCTAATACAAATTCTATGTAGTTAGAGGAAGAAAGCATCAGTTCAACGTTTGTTTCAATTATCTGTATTAGACCACAAATTTGTGGTGCTTCCCAATTTGCCGTGTATGACACTCGAGAACAAATTTGTGGTGGTTCCATCTTAAAGGGTTAAGTTTTTTTACTGCCTGAAGCAGATAAACATGCAGACGGTTCACCTGATGGAAGGTGGATAATTTCGTCTCTTTTACTCTAATACAAATTCTATGTAGTTAGAGGGAGAAAGCATCAGTTCACAACGTTCATTTCAATTAACTGTATTTGATCACAAATTTGTGGGACTTCCCAATGAGGCGTGTGTGACTGTTTCGGCAACAAAGTGGTACATACATACATACATAACTTCACGCCAGTTCCCTTGCGGGGTAAGCACGAACAACAGAGCGCCATTTAGGCTTATTCTTACACACCTCACTTGCTTCTTTGACATTCATAACACTTGTCATGCACGCTCATCTGTTCTTAAGGCTCCTGACATCACCTGACATTACAACAAAGTGGTAACAGGCCTAATTACAAAAATAAGCGTATAGACTTGCCAGCACAACACCGTTCATGGAATTTTATTGCAATGCTTTGAAGACTTCAAAAACAGCTATGAACACTTTTCGATTGGCAATCTATCATAGGCGTGTTTATAAATCAATATAAGTATAAGGATGTACACAATTTCAACACCAGGCATTGTGATATTGCCATCCTTTAGATTACAAAAAGTACTGTCCTCCTTCTTGGGGGTTGGTATACGCTTCTTCAATAAGATTCCGAGTGAAATGTTAGATCTGCCTTTCACTAAATTTAAAACTAAATTAAAAAGCATCTTGCTGAAAGGGGAGTATTCTTTTAAGTATTCTTCAATACTACACTATTGAAGAATACTTAAATGACAAAAATTCATTTACATAGCAGCTCGCTTCAACCTCTTATATTAAATTATGAATCACGTCTTTTTTTTATCTTGCCATGCTTGTAAGGAATTTGTGGAGAAATATTGCAGCATAACATTTTAGCACGTCATGTCATTATTATAACTATAACATTATTTTTCTTTCGTTTCATTGTCTTGGTCTTATTGAGTATGCATTGTTTGCTACAACTCCATTAATTCTTCAAAAAGTAATTCTGTAACATACTTCTGTACAAAACTTATAAAAAAAAGAATTTGAGATATAAATAGAATATGAAATATAAAGTAAAACAATATTTAGCTAGACGTGTTGCTGGGGAGTTTCTTGCCGCTTCTTCTCCTTTACAGCATCAACACGTTGCGAAGCGGTGTACATAGAATAGGAAGTAAAAATTAAATTTTAACTTACATGTATGACCTTCAAAAAGTGTTCTCCAGTGGAACTTATTTTGAATAAAAACTTTTGAATTTGAATTGAATACAATTTGCTCAAAAATATGTCTCATCTGGTTAACAGACGGCTGAAGGTCGATCTTCATCGTCCATTAGACTATAAAAATAACAATTTAGATTAAAACCTAACAGTTCTCTTAAGGATTGACCTAAATGACACTCACTCGCTCGCGCAATACCACATTATTGAATCAATAATGAAATGAAATGACGTTTGTCTGTTTATTCGGAATTCACGTAAAAACTACTGAGCCGATTTCGCCGATCGATATCAAAGTCTTAGACCTAAAAATTAGCTCATTCCGACACAGTTTTCACTAAAATGATAGCTTATAATGTTTTTTTTAATGTTGCGGTACTTTGTATTCCAGGAATCCCGCATAAATTTCAACTCAAGCGCGGAAGAAGTCGCGGGCATATTTTAGTATACTTATAAATAACAAAATACAATTAGGAAATGCAAATGCATTCATTGATAGCAACGAGATGCATGTTTCTTCTTCTTCTGCCAATCTCAATTCTACTGCTGGACGTAGGCCTCGCCAACTACGCGCTACATATATCCAGCCCCTGCCGGCGATCTTGCGCAGATCGTTAATCTACCGGGCTGGCGGGCGTCCTACGCTACGTTTGCCGAGACGTGGTCTCCACTCCAGGACTCGTTTGCTCTATCGACCGTCGGTCCTACGACAGACGTGACCGGCCCACTACCACTTCAACTTGCTAATTTTGCATGTCGGTTACCTTCTTTTTATTTTTTTTTAATTTGCATGAGTTCAGCGGATAGGCAGACGGTCCACTTGATGGAATGCGGTTACCATCGCCTATGAACATTTACAACACCAAAGGTGCTACAAATGCGCAGCTGGTCTCTTAAGGGAAACTGGAACCTGGTCACTAATGCCGGAACACAACTCAAGGTTGTTATGGCGGTATACTCTAGACCAGAGGTTGCAGCCATCCAGTCGGGCAAATGCCCTACCACCTGGCAGAGGCAGCACCTTCGTTCTCTTACGGATGTCCTCGTTTCTGATTTTATCTATAAGAGAAACACCTAACATAGCTCGCTCCATATGCATATGCTCCATACCATATGCATGATTAAGAAATCTCAATTGGTCCTATTTTTGATAGTTCCTCAAACATTTGACAAAAACTAGGCAATTGTAGTTCATTGCTTCTACGTAATCTGGTAAGCCGTGTATATTTGGACCACACCCTTAACCTTCCTCTTTGATTATAGGGATAAAACTTGATCTTTCAAAGAATGTGCCACAATTTTCAATAGCCCACATTTTATGTAGCACGGCGCTATAACTCCGGTCCGAATGGTGTTCTTAAAACAATATCATAGAAAATGTTTCGCCATTAGCTTTTATGCGACAATAACTGACGGGTTTTTAGAGCAAAGTTTGTGGTGCAAGTCATACGACGTTTTATGGCTTAAGTATTTTTGTGGACCTTAAGACTAGTGCAGCAGCTACCGTCAAAATCAAATTCAAATTCATTTATTTGAATAAACTTATTTCTAGGCCTTAAATAGTTACATCTAAAACTTATATAGTAGTTAAAATTAAGGCTACAAGAACGTTCCCAAAGCTTAGGCCGCATTTACTTGTTGAATGGAAGCGCTTTTTTTTTATTGCAGGAGTTCAGCAAACGGCAGACGGCCCACTTAATGGAAAGCGGTTACCATCGCCTATGGACATATGAAACACCAAAGGTGCTACAAATACGCTGCTGCTCTCTAAGGGTCACTGGAACCTGGTCACTAATGCCGGAACACAACTCAAGGTTGTTATGGCGACATACTCTAGACGAGGGGTGGTAGCCATCCAGTCGGGCAAATGCCCTACCACCTGGCTGTGGGTTGTTAAGTCGCCTCTTACGACAGGCCGCCCGGCCGTAAGAAATTGTATTCTTTCTCCGTTCCTGCACGGATAAGACTAACACATTGCCGTAAATAAAGACCAGCCCTTTGGTCTCATGAGACTTCTATCAAACGTGCTGATAGGTCTCAATAGAGTCGATAATCTTCGAGACTCCATGGCCCTAGAGTTTCGACACTGAAAGCCACAAATATATATCCATCTTATATCTTACACTAATATATAAACCTGAAGAGTTTGTTTGTTTATTTGTTTGCTTGACCGCGCCAATCTTAGGAACTACTAGTCTGATTTGAAAAATTCTTTCAGTGTTAGATAGCCCGTTTTTCGAGGAAGGCTATAGGCTTTATACCATCACGCTAAGACCAATAGGAGTGGAGCACCAATGAAGAATGTTTCAAAATCGGGGGCTTTTTTAACTTCTTTTTATATTATTCAGAAGCTAGTAATTAATAAACCTGTAGAAGGTTTAAGTCTGTACAATGCGTTTAGAAACGTGAAAAACAACCAGGAGGACTAATTCAGACCAGCAGATTCCGATAATGGAACTTTTGGAATTTTTGTCTGACTGTTTATTAGAACATCACATCTAAACTACTCAATGGATTTAAATGTAACTCGACAGAGGCAGATTACATATCTAATGCCATACCTTGATAACATTGTATTTCATGACTTATAATTTTAACTGTCTTTGATTCCATAATTTAAATTGCTCGAAAATTCGTCTCTGCACCATTAATTCCTAAACAAACTTGTAAATTAAAGAATATCATTCCGCCCTTTTGCAAGTTACCAACGGTTTTGGAAACAGTGTTTATATTAATTCAATTAAAACAAGCTTTCAAATAGGGATGGGACTGAACATTGAGAGTGACTCGATTTTATTAGTCAAGTGATTAGAGATAGTATATTATATCTATGTTATTTAGGACACTATATAATACATGATCGATATCAAACTCTTGTTGTTAAGTTCCGCTTGCATTTAGAATATCCGCTTGGGAGCCAGAGGTCCCCTTATTACTTTTTCTTCTGCACTTCGTGTGGTTATCAGCATACGATATTCTAAGATCATTAGTACGCATGTTATTTTCTATGACGTTAAGCTATCATTTTTTAAGCCTACTTCTTCTACAGACACCTGTCAGGCGCGGCGTGGATAGACTTTCATTTCCCATACTATAACTATTCTATTATCGTATAACATGAGCGTAGGCAACTCTCTTGCAGTTTGTGTGCTTTGTCACGGACATGAAGATTGCCAACGTCGCCGGAGTTCCAAACGCAAGCCTTGACATATCCACTGCAATAGGTATATTCATTTCCACGAACCGCAACTTTTGCTTGTATTACATACACACATCATACATACATACATAACTTCACGCCAGTTCCCTTGCGAGGTAGGCGCGAACAACAGAGCGCCATTTAGGCTTATTCTTACACACCTCACTTGCTTCTTTGACATTCATAACTCTTGTCATGCACGCTCGTCTGTTCTTAAGGCTCCTGACATCACCTTCTGCTAGTAAACGATCAATTTGATCATGGAAGGTGTGTCGTGGCCTTCCACGACTTCTGCATCCATCCACTTTTGCATTGTATATCTGTTTAGTCATTCTTTCATCATGAATTCTTTCCACATGCCCGAACCACCGGAGCATTCCTTTCCTTACCTTCACCCCGACACTCTCTTTCAGACCAACTCTCTCACTTACTTCTTGCTTGTATTAAGTCATGTAATATATAACAATAATGAAATACGATATATTATTTTATATTGACCTATTGGATTAAACTATAGTGTGAGATTTAAGCAATTTATATAGATATAAATCTTTATTGTAGTTTAAACCAATATAAGCCAATTGAGGAATTTACAAAGGATTATTACATTAATACATTTTATAATATAAACTCTAATTACGTGTAAGTAAAACAATTTTAATACGCTTTTACTTCCACTAAAATAATATATAAATAGAATTTAATGATTTCTAAGTGAAAGATAATTAATTGTAAGTGTGACAAATGACTAAAAACTCTCAAGTGACTCGACCGAGAAAGATTCCCATCCCTATTAATGGTTGACTTAGCCCCATCTTGCTCCCGAAGTAATGAGCCGGAAGTCAAGATTATTTCGTAAAACATTTCCTTAAGAAGTTCTTAAGTATCTCAAATATAAAGCATAATGGCGGAGACACCTTTGCCGAGACATTTAATGGTTTATTCAATATATATCTCAGAGTTCCATAAGGTCATATTACCAAAGAAAATGTTAAAGTACTAAATCTTATTGAAACATAATATGATCATATGGAAATCTTTTAAAGACGCCTTAATTAAAGAGATTTCTTTATTTTTCTTTTAAATGAATGTAACTGTAATTGATAATTTCACAATCAGAATTGTACCAATTTGGAAGGAGGTCCCCGAGATACAGGTCGACCTAGTTTGGGGACCAATGAGTGTCAAAAATTGTGAATTATGTTTTATTCAATAAATGATTTTGATTTTTTTTTAAAGAATATTTTGAGAAATAAATACTTAAATTTTTATTACAAATTTTAACTTGCAGCGGATGTACCTATGTATGTATGTAAGTATGTATGCAAGTTCATCATGTAAGTTTAACTTCCCGGTTTCCGATTGAGCTGATCTGATGATGAAGTCGGAAGGTGGCCATAGGAACACCTGTACTAAACAACATAGATCCGTCGTGTTTGGGCTCGTTTTACTTATTTTGGCTAGCACTCTGCTGCTACATGATATTCAGGATCTCAAAAGCTTGTATTTTAAAACATTTTTAAAAAAGCTTAACTAAATTTTTATATACAAAGACGAGCAGTTGTCATTTGTTAAATCGTAAATAAGTATTGTTTTTGTTATAATCTTTATCCGTGTAAGTCGTTCGTATTTATTTTATATTTATTTTCCTTATTTTTACTTCCGCTTGCTACTTTTACAAGCTTTGTCGGTGTCGATTACCTTGGTCCTTTTACAGATCTTCCCATTTCGGATTTTATTCAAAGATAAACTATAGATAACTGTGATCGGAGGCATAATTCGCTCTACAGTTCACTGAGCGACTTCGAATTAGTAAACCAATTCTGTCGCCAATGGTCACGTCCAAGATCTATGCGATATTTTAAACTACGACTACAGTACGGTTTTTTTTGCGAAACTAGTAAACAATCAGAATGAAAAGCCTCATGGAAAGTGGTTACCGGTGTCCGGTAGACGTGTGCACCATCAAGGGTGAAGCCAACACGCTGCCAGCTTTTAGGATGGGATAGGGGGCTGAGTTAGAGGGGACAGGAGAAATGAGATAAAGGGGAAGAGATACGGAATTGAAATAGGGGTATGGGATAGCGATATGGTGTAGAAGGAGGAGAAAGTACATATTTTATATGGTATCTGGCTCACATTCTAGGTATTTTATTCTTATTTAATATTGTATACAAATAGATTACAATCAATTAAACATTAATCACTAGGTACAATACTATTGAGCCAGACTTACAGTCTAGCTCAATACCAACCCAATAAAGTATACACAACAAAATTACAAATAGACATTATGTTATAGTTTAGGAAGTATTAGGAAGGTTTGTTAATAATAATTGTTACACTGACATATTGTATAAGTGGATTACAAATCTGTTATTTTAAAATTGTTAACATTATTATTTAAATTTAGTATATGACTTTCGAAATAGGTCCAAATCTGGGTGCTCCGAAGACAGAGTATGTATGACATTATGTGTACGACAGCAACGTACTATATGGTTATAACAAGATGTATTGTTTCTATATGTGTGTAACATAAATGTATTAGATCTGCGAAGATTTGTATTTACATAAAATTGAATAATAATAATAATATTATTATTATTCAATTTTAGCCACTCACACCCATGTTGCCCCTGTCTTTATGGTATTTTTTGGGGCCCATGCAGGGAGTGGCGAGTCACCGTCTGCCCATTTTTCCATGTTCCCTGAACATTGCGACGAGCAGACGCCATAGTCCCAGACCCCTAGTACCATTAGCAGTTCACCACAATAGCCCGGTACTTTTTGTCCTCATTTCCCACAATAGTCCTACACTGGCCGGGGCTTGTCCTTGGGTGCATTACTATATGGTGTGGACAAGGATAATCGCCGGTCAGTGTCACGCCACATTTACATTAAATTTGTCAAAAGGCCTCTACGTGTTGGCCTTCCCATGGCCCCACGCAAGCTCCCCAAATGTCCGGGCCATTTTTATGGCCCGTGGTCTTGAAAGACATACAGTACGATAATAATCGGCAGACAAACACACATATTGTATATCCCCAAATTAAGCAAGTTACGCTTGTGTTATGGGTAATATTCAACGTACTATACTGGGACCGATCCCAGACACCCAGACCATAGTAATTAACGGAAAAAATACGCTTCCGAAATTTACTATACCAGGAATCGAACCCGGAGCCTCTGCGTTGCAGTGAGGTAGGCCGGCAAAGGCTTAGCCCGCTCAACCGCAGAGGCCGACAAACAAACAATGACAGCAACAAGTAAGTAGAATCTACAAGAGAATGTAATATTTTATGTAGCATAAGCATATCAATTTGTTTTCGCCTGCTATCTAATGCGATAAAATTAAAATGACTAAACAGATATACAATGCAAAAGTGGATGGATGCAGAAGTCGTGGAAGGCCACGACACACCTTCCATGATCAAATTGATCGTGTACTAGCAGAAGGTGATGTCAGGAGCCTTAAGAACAGACGAGCTTGCATGACAGGAGTTATGAATGTCAAAGAGGCAAGTGAGGTGTGTAAGAATAAGCCTAAATGGCACTCTGTTGTTCGTGCCTACCCCACAAGGGAACTGGCGTGAAGTTATGAATGTATGTATGTGTATGTAGATTAGCGTTACGAATTGGGACTTTACCTATACAAAAATAACAATTAGATACATCCGTAGATACGGAAGCTGAGCCGAGCCACTTCACTATTGTATTTTTAATTCGCTACTCGCCATTCGTGTCTAATTGGAATTAATTGCTCCCCCACTTAATGGGACACAATGAACGTTTTAACATAAATTACGTAATGGAAGGATAATTGCTAGTTAGTTTTCAACTGTTATGCCATTTTGAAAAGTTGCAAATTGAAATATATAGGAACTGATGGTGGATAGCGCCAACAATCTTGAAGTTAATTGGCAAATGAACTTCCGAATTTATATTTTAGTTTAAGAGGGTAGCTTAATAAGTCTGTAATTTGAATACTTTCGTATTTCAGCTTCGAGTTATTATTATTTTTAATTCTATTTGAATGTTTTTGACCGACGAAGTTGTCAAAATTATACAAATGTTGTTTCTCTATAAATATTCTGATAGCATGTCTAGTAATTTTTAGATAATTTAAATTTATAATCACTTCACATTAACAATATTTCAATTATACAATCTTTATATTATTTTTTTATTTTTTTTAATTGCAGGAGTTCAGCAGACAGGCAGACGGCCCACTTTATGGAAAAGGGTTACCATCGCCTATGAACATTTGCTACACCAACTGTGCTACAAATGCGCTGCTGCTCTCTTAAGGGAGACTGGAACCTGTTCACTAATGCCGGAACACAACTCAAGGTTGTTATGACTGCATACTCTAGACCAGGGGTGGTCGCCATCCAGTAGGGAAAATACCCTACCACCTGGCTGTGGGTTGTTTTGTCGCCTCTTACGACAGGTCGCCCGGCCGCAGGAAATTGTATTCTTTCTCCGTTCCAGGCTTTTAGTGGGTATCCCTAAGTCGGGAGTGGTAGTAGCGTGACATCAGTTTTGACTGCGATCTGGCGAATCCTACACACCCTCCCCAAGGTTCTGCCCCTGTCGCTGCTTATAGTCCTCAATCGGATTTCCCCTGGTAAAAAAAGTGGTAACCTACTCCACCAGAGTAGGACAACACCGGTGAGCCTCCACACGCCCTCACCGTGAACCCGCGGTAAGAAGTCCGTGAGTGGATTTTTCCTTGTCAAAAAAATAAAAGGGCCTATGAGCGTCGTGACATTATAAATTGAAGCATACACGTAAATAAAGACACCCCCCCCCCCCCACACACACAAACATATTGTTATTACTACATATTATTATACATTCTAGCGGCCCCGGCAGACGTTGCCCTGCTCTGAAAAAATAAAAATCTAGGACCCGATCCCAGCGCCACCTGCCTGTTCCAATTGTGGATTTAAACAGTTAAACAGGCTCTAATTGCGAATATAAACCATCAGGAGAACCCATTCAAATACACAAAACCAAAATCACCAAAATCGGTCCAGGTGATTAGGAGGATTCTAGAACCCGATCTCAGCGCCTCCTACCGGTTCCAACGGGATAAAAAGTATGTCCGTCTCCTAGTTCTAAGCTACCTCCCCACCAATTTTCAGCCAAATCGGTATAACCATTCTTGAGTTATAAATAGTGCAACTAACACGACTTTCTATATATATAAATTACGTGTCACGTTTTCTCCGCGATGGACTCCTAAACTACTTCACCGATTTTAATCAAATTTTCACACCGTGTGCAGTTTGGTCCAACTTGAAAGATAGGATTGCTTACATTTGGACCCGGTAGGTGACGCTGGAATCGGGTTCTAAATTTCACTTCTTCAGGGCAGAACAACGTCTGCCGGGACAGCTAGTAGATTATATAACATTATTTATACATATAAATTTTCACTCCGCAAAGACATTGCATTAATGTCCTATCATCAATGATAAGAACTATATGACCGAAGCGAATCCTACTGTCGCTGAGTTTCCTTTGGGACGCCATTTGTACTGTGTTCTCTGAATTTTAGTCATATTATATGCACCCTGTACTACTTATTTACTTACATGCTAATAAATGTCGTGGTAGCGTACGCGCACGCGTCCCAGACTCAAAGGGCGCGGGTTCGATCCTGGCCGGAACGCAAGCAACACTTAGTCAGTTTTCTGATCTAATGTGCATATTGTTACAATTACCACGTGCTAACAACGGTGAAGGAAAACATCGTGATGCAACCTGCACATCGAGATAACAGATGTGTCAACGCTGCCAAGCCGCCTTGGATGGACAAGCGTGGCGGGTATACTGTCCGTTCCCTCTGTAATGGGAGGCCCGAGCCCAACAGTGGGACATTTATGGGCTGATATATTTTATTTTATTTTTTATGGCCACGACACACCTTCCATAATCAAATTGATAGTGTACTAGCAGAAGGTGATGTCAGGAGCCTTAAGAACAGACGAGCTTGCATGACAAGAGTTATGAATGTCAAAGAGGCAAGTGAGGTGTGTAAGAATAAGCCTAAATGGCACTCTGTTGTTCGTGCCTACCCCGCAAGGGAACTGGCGTGAAGTTATGTATGTATATATTTTATTTTATAATAAATTTCATACATTGAAGAATATTCATACAAAATTTAATTCTCCCACAATCACCTAGTTTTCAATAAATCAATATGACATATAAAGACTGAATCACAGTAAAAGATGTCGATATTACTTTTACCAATATGGCTTCAGGTATCTAATAAATGTAAAAATAAATTTTTACTTAATAAAACATCATATTGGAATTTAATTAGCTGTTAACAAAGTCGTTTCACAATATAGTAGCAAAACACGGTTATTTTTTCATGGAAAATTAATCGCAGAAATTTCTTTTGAAATTTCATAAATATTACTTAATTAGATTTCAGTACAAACGACCCCGGTTTTATATTGATTTTATGTTTACAGAAATACAGTTCCAGTTCAGTTTGAATTTCCAAATGATGTTTTTGAAGTGAAACTTCTATATAAACGAAAATTTATGTCTTAGGATTTTTCCGTCACGAAAAAGCGTTACGGCCGCATGGAGGAGCGGCATAAATTTAGATTAGACGTGGTGAGTGGCGACATAATTTTAGAGTATACTATGGATGCGTTTTTTGGTTCCGGATCGAATTCAGTTTTTTTGTTTGATAAAATAAAATGTGTTTAAATAAAAAATGCATTCATTAAAATGTACCTAACCTAACCAAATCATAATTTGCAGTAAACCTGCGGAAAATCAATATTTGTGCTGGGACACATAGCAGAAGTGAAACGTCAACGGACAAGTGGAAAGACGAATGGCAACGGACAAGTCGCAAGACGAATCGCAACAAAATTTTAACTTGCAGTTTTACGGGCAGGTTTTCAAATTGGACAAATACATTAACAATCGGCTCGTAAAACTTCAAGTTAAAATTTTGTTGCGATTCGTTTTGCCACTTGTCCGTAACCATTCGTTTTGCCACTTGTCCGTAACCATTCGTTTTTCCACTTGTCCGTTGCGATTCGTTTTTCCACTTGTCCGTTGAAGTTTCACTTCTACTATATGTCCCAGCACACATTTTTTTCTTCATTTACATGTATTTACTTTTTAATTTTCTCCTTCCGACAGACACGATATGTCAGGGTGTTATTTTTCAATTTTTTATGTTTTTTAAAATCCTTTTTATGTCTTTTGTTTCTCTTTGTTCTTTATTACGAGGTTATAACTATACATAAAAATATTAGTTACACCACATTCCGAAATGTATAATATTATAAAATTTTAAACATGCCATGTCTGTGCATTAAAGCTATTAAAAAAAAATTAGAATACACTATACAAACGATGGAGAGCACGATGCAATTTTTTTTAGATTTCTTGTCTGTTTGTTCGGGTTTCACGTGAAAACTTACTACTGGGCCGATTTCGATGCGGTTTTCGCTTCTAGTGGAACACTTACAAGCCAATAGATGGCGTTGTGCAATAATTGATGTCACAAACGTTTCCCGAAACATACAAAGAATATATACAAAAATTTCAACCATAACAGATGGGCCTAGGCCTGCGAGGAACAGCATTAGCCTCGCTGGAAGATCTTCCTTTAAGACGGAGGAGCATTCCATCTCGCTCCTCCACCCTATACAGGTCACCGCCTTCACGCTGGTCGACAGTAAATTCTTAGACTTAATCTGCGCTATTTTTTATCCAGGAAATCCCGTGGGAATTTTTCTGGGAATGATTTAAAATGACACACCAAAGCGATCTCTTCCAGACAGCGCCATGAATGAATTGATACTACACTATTGAAGATTACTTAAATGACAAAAATTCATTTACATAGCAGCTCGCTCCAACCTCTTATACTAAATTTTGTATAACGTTTTTGTCTTGCCAAGCTTGTAAGGAATTTGTGTAGACATATTGCAGCATAACATTTAAGCACGTCATGTCATTATTATAACTATAACATTATTTTTCTTTCCTTTTATTGTTTTGGTCTTATTGAGTATGCATTGTTTGCTACAACTCCATTAATTCTTCAAAAAGTTATTATGTAACATACTTCTGTACAAAACTTATAAAGAAAAGAATTTGAGATATAAACAGAATATGAAATATAAAGAAAAACAATATTTAGCTAGACGTGTTGCTGGGGAGTTTCTTGCCGCTTCTTCTCCTTTACAGCATCAACACGTTGCGAAGCGGTGTACGCAGAATAGGAAGTAAAAATTAAATTTTAACTTACATGTATGACCTTCAAAAAGTGTTCTCCAGTGGAACTTATTTTGAATAAAAACTTTTGAATTTGAATTTAAATTTTTTTTATTTTTTTTTACTTATTTAACCAAACTTCTCATTACATGACAGCTATAACAAAAGAATGTGCTAAGTTACGTTATCCTGGTTGTCACGTTCTGAGCGAGATATGGCTCCTAAAGAACCCTGCACTAGGCAAAGCCTGTATCGCAGGGATCATATAATTTATATATACATAAAATGAAACATTATTCAATACATATTTATAGTATGGAAGTGTGAGCGCTTGAGTGTGAATTTGAGATTATAATGGCGATAGTTGTATACATAATACATAGCAATTGTGTGACTTAGTGCAGTTTAGGTAGATGGTGTCGAAATACGGTTTCATTGATCACAACATCATATAGTTGAAGTAAATGTTGATATATGTTTGGTAAAACTCTCTCTCACTGTTTTACTACTAGTTCCACTATTCTCACATTCACTGCACGTTTTGTCCTGTCACACTGAATTACCCAGCGTTAGATTAGTAATTGCCACGCAAACTCATAACCTCATTTGTATTCATCGCAGTTGGTTAATTGCCGACTGCATTTCGCATGCAATTTCTTTAAATTTTATTTATTCATATATTTAGATACTAACATGCGCCTGCGAAGTTAAATGCTCGTCGCCATGACGTCGACGTATGCGATAGAGAAAACAAAACACGACTTTTGGCTACATTCGTCTATCCCAAGGAAATGACGTCATCTGTCAGGATAAAATAACAATATCACGTCACAACTAACGCATCAAACTCATCGCTACATCTGTGTGAAACGATCAATAACTATAACATTAACCCAGATGAAAAATTACATACGCTAAAAGCCTATAAATTTAACTGTATTTTTTATGTTTTAAAGAGTATATAATAACAGGCAAAGGAACTAAAACTACATTACTACTTTTACTAACACTACTAACATTAATCTATAAGATAATTGGACGTAGTTTAGCAGAATCGACCTAACACACAAAAAAGTCGTTTTTGAGTTATTGAGGTTTTAAGTTTAGACAAAAATTGCTGGTAAATTGGTATATACAACTCATTTTTGACCACAATGTGGGTTGAGTCCTTTCTGCTAAACTACGTCCATTGTAACTAACACACTAACTAAATATGGACCTCGGTCCGAAATAAAGTTTATATTATTATTTTTGTATGTCTTTTGGAACCACGGGCCATAAAAATGGCCCGGACATTTGGAAGGCTTGCGTGGGGCCATGGGAAGGCCAACACGTAGAGGCCCTGTGACAAATTTAATGAAAATGTGGCGTGACACTGACCGACGATTATCCCTGTCTACAACATATAGTGATGCACCCAAGGACAAGCCCCGGCCAGTGTAGGACTATTGTGGGAAATGAAGACAAAAAGTACCGGGCTATTGGGGTGAACTGGTAGTGGTACAAGGGGTCTGGGAATATGGGGACTATGGCGTCTGCCCGTCGCAATGTTCGGGGAACATGGAAAAATGGGCAGACGGTGACTTGCCACTCCCTGCATGGGCCCCTAAAAATGCCATAAAAGGCAGGGGCAACATGGGTGTGAGTGGCTAAGGGGTGTAGAGAGGTGGGCTGCAGGTTCACCGAAGTTACTTCTGACGTGATGCCATTTATCACTTCCACCCCTGGAGCTTGAGTCTTAGCTCTAGCGATCTCCACTCCTTGCCGGCTGGTTAGGGCAAGCACGGAAGTGGGAGCCTTGTCTTGGCCCCCGGAGTCAGGTACGAGGTGTCGCTACTCACCTAAGGCTTCGCCACAAAGCCCCCCTGCGGGAATATTAATAATAATATTATTAATTATTAATAATAATATTATTAATTATTAATAATAATATTATTAATTATTAATAATAATATTATTAATTATTAATAATAATATTATTATTATTATTAAAAAACTATGGATGGTAAATTAAAAAAAAATTACGAAATATAAATTATGATTTCTAATGGGATTTCATTACTATCAATAACATTTTGGTTATAGGAGGTATTATTACTCCGTAATTTTTAGACCTAAAACTAATGTTTTTTGTTAAACTCACTACAATGACAAAAAAATAATTTCATCTAGAAAATTGCCCAGCAAAACATAGAGGCGAGTCAAAGCCAGCCTGATTTGAAGTAATACATGAATGACATGTTGTTTAAGACAACGTAATTTATTAGTGAATGAAAAAAGCGATTGCAGTGCCATCTATTTTACTAATCCATCTACTCTAAGGAAACAACCGCATTTATCTGAATAAAAAGTATT
This sequence comes from Dendrolimus kikuchii, assembly GCA_019925095.2. NCBI lineage: Eukaryota > Metazoa > Arthropoda > Insecta > Lepidoptera > Lasiocampidae > Dendrolimus > Dendrolimus kikuchii. The sequence continues at coordinate 2,541,961 of CM034392.1, read as the reverse complement.
GTGAGTATTAACTCCGTGTCGAGTTTCATGCATGTACGGTTCAGTAGTGTAAAAAAGAAATGCAATCGCAGCGCCATCTTTTTCACTATTTTCGCCTATACCACAAAAACAAAGTAATTTATCGGGATAAAAATTATCCTAAGTTACAACTCGGGACATAAGCTAGTTCCATTTCGAGTTTCATTTAAATCCGTTCAGTAGTTTTTACGTGATGCTCTAACAGACAGATAAAAATTCTAAAAATTACATTTTTGAAATCTGCTGGTCCCAATTAGCCCTTCTGATTTTTTTTACATTTTTAAACGCTTCATACAAACTCGAACCATTTACAGATTTATTATCCATACATACATAACTTCACGCCAGTTCCCTTGCGGGGTAGGCAAGATTTATTATCTTATATATAAAATTCTCGTGTCACAATATTCGTTCCCATACTCCTCCGAAACGGCTTGACCGATTCTTATGAAATTTTTTATGCATATTCAGTAAGTATGAGAATCGGCTACTATGTTTTTTCCAAAGTGATAAGGGGTGTCCACCCCAAAAATTTTATTTTTTGGATAAATTTTTATCTTTTTAGGATACAGCATTAAACAACGCTAAATTTTCACCCCTTTACGATCAACCCCTATTTTTTGTTTGTTAATTATAAACTTTAATTTTTTGGCAAGATTTTTAATCTTATTTTGTCATGATTTAGAATAAAAAAAATTATATTACTCTTTTAGATTCACAATTAGAACCGGTAGGTGGCGCTGAGATCGGGTTCTGGAATCTTCCTAATCACCTGGAGCGATTTTGGTGATTTTGTTTTTGTGTGTTTGAGTGGGTACCCGGATGGTTTAGATTCGCAATTAGAACCGGTACGTGGCTCTGGGATCGGGTTCTAGTATTTTATTTTTAAAGGCAGGACAGTCTGCCGGGGCCGCTAGTAAAATATATAAATAGATAGAAAATACATAAATATAGAGTACACTTTTGCTATGAGGTAAAAATATGTAACAGCAAAAACGGTTTTCTTGCAAAAATCAGTATCTTCTTAAAAAAAACGCCTCATAAACTTTCCGTGCGAAGTTTTAATATAACGCTGTCAGATGCGTTTTTTTATATTTTTTGTTGTTCTGTATAATATTTTAAATCCGCGTACAATCCCGGCAATGGCGCGGATCTGTTCCGGGTTGGCGCCTTCCGAGCAATATTTTATGTTTTCTGACACTCGCCTCCAGTATTGCCAGCGTATCGAATCAAAAAAATACTCATTTATTTTAATTAATAAATATTTATAGAATTAATTTATTTTACGTGTATAAATGTGGAGCATTTGTGGTCTTATAGATAATGATATCTTTTTTTATTGTAGGAGTTCGGCAGACAGGCAGACGGCCCACTTGATGGAAAGTGGTTACCATCGCCTATGGACATTTGCAACATCGAAGGTGCTACAAATGCGCTGCTTCTCTCTTAAGGGAGACTGGAACCAGATCACTAATGCCGGAACACAACTCAAGGTTGTTATGGCGACATACTTTAGACCAGGGGTGGTAGCCATCCAGTCGAGCAAATGCCCTACCACCTGGCTGTGGGTTGTTTTGTCGCCTCTTACGACAGGCCGCCCGGCCGCAGGAAATTCTATTCTTTCTCCGTTCCTGCACGGAGCTACAGACTTACACTCGGCTGAGACATTCAAAATATTATTCTTGATTTGGTATTGTTGAGTTTAAGTTCAGTTCAGTGCAGTAACAGAGAAAGGATACAAAGTCTTGCAGCCAGGCGGCTTGTCGTTAGGGGCGACAAAACAACCCATAGCCGGGTGATAGGGTATTTGGCCATTTAGATAGTTACCACCCCTGTTTAGGGTATGCTGCGATAATAACCCAGAGTTATGTTCCAATAACATTAGTCAGGTTCCAGCCCCTCCTACGAAGCCCGCCCATTGCAAATGGCCATAGGTGACGGTAACCACTTTTCATCAGGTGGGTCATCAGCCTATCTGCTGTATTTGAGCAATAAAAAAAGCTAAACATCTAGGTCCCGAAGAATGTCAGGGCTTCAAATAAAGCAGTATCAGGATATAAGCAGTATTAGCATACTTTTATGAAGTAGGTAGTAATTAAGCTAGTGTTCCTAAACGTCGTTAATAAAACAAATCAATTTGAATAATTTTTTTTATACTAGTATAATGTATATATTTGAATACCACGGGCCATAAAAATGGCCCAGAACTTTTATAGGGCTTGCGTGCGGCCACGGGAAGGCCAACACGTAGATGCCCCTTGACAAATGTAATATGTCGCGTGACAATGACGGTTATCCCCATCTACACCATATAATGATGCACCCAAGGACAAGGCCCGGCCAGTGTAGGACAAATGAGAACAAAAGGTACCGGGCTATTGAGGGTGAACTGCTAATGGTAATACTAGTGTTATTATTACTTTATACTCCTTATATATTCAACCTAAGAAAAGGTTGTTTAATTTTTTTTTTTACTTAAAATATAAAATATTGGCTACAATTTTAAATACGTATATAATATTAACTAAAAAATAATATTGAAAAGGTACACTGCTTTTTAAATAAAATCTTACAATCAGAAGACATAACAATCAACTGTAAAGATTTGATCAAGCATGCATTCATATACATTTTGCACATACATAAAGGCGTCAGACTTTTAACTTTCCCTTTATGTCATGGGTAAATAAAGCTGAAGTTTTCTACCGTATATATATATAATTACATAACAAATTTAGCTTTTATTACCTAAAGATTTGAGTAATGGTAAACAGTTTATTTTTTTTAATTTCAGAGCATTTAACCAACTGAACCTGGCAGCCCCAGACACGGCCTTCGCCGAGATTACTCTTGAAAGAATTGCTCGACGGATTCATGCCAGGATTAAAATCAAAATTGAAATGTAGCCTTTTAATACCAAAGATTAATTTTGATGGTTTTTGCTAAAAAAAATCATACTGGAATCGCAAGAAAAATTAAATTTTTTTAATAAATAAAAAATCGAACTTTTATATATTGCAATTCTAGAACTTCCAAAATAGCATTGGGAAGCATTGTATATGAGGTAGCAACTAGACTTAATTTTTAGGGTGACTGGAATTCAAATTGAAAAAAAAAATACTATTTGAAAATTCAATTTATTATTGTACTGGCTGTCTCTATTGTTATTTTTTTGCGTTGAATATGGCCTTTATATTTATAAAATATATTCTAAACCCCGTAAGAAATAAAAAAAAAATCAGGAATATTTAAAGTTCAATTCCTGGTTTAACACCACAAAGGCGGATGCCCATTTTGGGTCTCTGCTAAATTTTGATGTGCCCTAACTAAATACTTTTCTAAAACATTAATATTTTTTTTATGCATTGACGGTTTAATTGTAGCCTATGTTTCAACCAAGCAAGAAAGTTCAATCAAATAAACCTTCAATTGTTTTCCCTTGTCAAAGGCTATTCGAGACAAACTTGCAGACAGAGTGACAGATAAAGATTCTAAAAATGATCATTGTTCAGTTTTTATCTACATTTGTTACTCTAGAGCATTAATGTGTCAACGACACCACAAGTGTCAGTTTAATTTTCATACAACGAGATGGCGCCACAGGCGAATTACATCGCGGTATGGTTCGCTGATGTGGACATTATTATAGTGGTTATGTTATATGAAATATAATGTCAGCGTTCTTCCGGGTGTTTTATTTGAAACACCCTGGCTTTGACACCTTTGAACAATCATAAAGAGCTTTAGTCTAACGACAACCTGCGGAAAATTCGGCGGCGGAATGTTCGGCTAAATACGCTCGCAATGTTTTTTAAATATGCCATGACGCATCAGCGTAATTTCCAGCACGTCCCGCCGCGTAGATCCTTCCGTTGACGAATTTTCCGCGCGGAACGTTCCGCCTGTGAAAATGAGTAGTCCCGTAACAGACTATGCATGATGGTACCAAAGTTTAGATGTATCATGTCCAGTTAGAATAGAATAGGATACACTTTATTGTCCAATAAAAGTAATAAAACAATATCAAAAACAACTTAGAATTAGGTATAAATGGCGGTCTTATCGCTGACAAAGAAGCGATCGCTTCCAGACAACCTTGGGATGGAGAGAGAAATATGGCATAAAAGCTAGGACAAGGGGGTGGGGGGTGCAATAAATATTATATAATAATAATTCACTAAATAGCGGCGAAAGTGTTGCAATATATATCATATAATAATAATATATTATACTTTGAGGTAGTAATCCTTAACAAGTCTATTAAAGGCAGATATTGATTGGGCTTGTCTCACTTCCAGTGCAAGCATGTTCCATAATTGGACAGCTTGAACACTGAATGACTGATTATAAAACTTGGTCGTATTGAGCGGTGTCTCTAGTCTCATGTTCACTGATGACCTGAGAAATTTCTTCTGATTCACATGGAAAAATTGGAAACGTTCCTTAAGATAAAGAGGGGAGTTGAGATTAAACAATACATCGTACAGAAGAGACAGGATATGCGTAGGCAGTTAGGCAAGGAATAATTAATTATATACATACATAGCTTCACGCCAGTTCCCTTGCGGGGTAGGCACGAACAACAGAGCGCCATTCAGGCTTATTCTTACACACCTCTTCTCATGCACGCTCGTCTGTTCTTAAGGCTCCTGACATCACCTTCTGCTAGTACACGATCAATTTGATCATGGAAGGTGTGTCGTGGCCTTCCACGAATTCTGCATCCATCCACTTTTGCATTGTATATCTGTTTAGTCATCCTTTCCACATGCCCGAACCACCGGAGCATGCGAGCGTCACTCCGCAGATTAATAATAATTAATTACATTCGTTATAATACAAATTTAAATATGTCATGATAACGCAGCACCTAATTCACACATTCATTATCAAATCAAAAACACACATTTCATTTTTATTAATATAGACCAGTTGAAAAACATTAGTCATTCGTGCTTCTCACACAGCGCGGACACAGGTAATAAATATAAATTCACAAAATACCCATACATTTACATCGGTCGTAACAATAGCTGCGGAGGTAACAAATCATACCTCACATAACTCTCCTTTTAAACCCCTAAAACCGGTATCATTCGCGTAAAATCGCATCACGGCTGCCAGAGCCGGCGCGTAATTACAAAAACGAGTCTGGGTTCCGCTTTACTCGGTCCACGTGTGCTTTGTGTGATTTACGCAAGAGCTATGACGTCATGTGCGTAATATTCCCCGTGTCGTAATAAAGTTTCAATGCAGGTACTTCGTCATGAATAGATGTGGAAATAAACATACCCAGGTTCTATATATAGTAACTCCGGCCGCCATGAACGCGCGGTGCGGGTGACGGTCAGGGGACGCTATAAGGCCGTCACTCGCATCTAAAGCCGCCGAGTAGGGGGCGCGTCGGTGTCCGCGCGCGCCCCTCTCAATTATGAGTACGGAGAGGCCTGCCCCAGCGCTGGGGTGGGCCCACGTCAGCCGGGGTCGCGGAAGAAAAGCTCACGCATATCCCGTGACCCCGGCTCATGACGTCAGGTGGCACCAAGGGGTTTTAGTGGGTATTCCGGCTCCTCTAGCCGGCGAGTCCCACAGTCCCCCGCCGAAGTCCCACCGGCGGGGGGTCCGCAAATGGATTTCCCCTTGTAAAAAAAAAAGGTTCTATTTATAGTGTCGTTTGATAACACTTTATTGCTCATCAAATGTACAATTTGAAAAAAGCACAATTACAATATTGTCATGGTAGAAACAATAGGCGGCCTTATCGCTTAATTAAAGCAATCTCTTCCAGGAAACCTAATTTAAGGAATAATTTAACCTAACTTGGCGATGAAGGTGGTGCAGATTATTAGGTAGATCTTCAGCAAACATACTTAAGCTACATATTGTTACGAGTTGCAGGACTCGAATTAAAATGCCGTTAGAATTACTATAGAATTTATTAGAACTATACAAATACGTATAACACAGGTACAAATATAACTGAAGACAATCAGTTCAAACGTAATGCGCGATTCAACAACACGCGCAAAGTCCGTCACTATATAGATTATCGAATGTACACACGTCTTATCTCGCTAGTGGTTATAGCTTGATTGCCGATCTCTCCATTGCTTTATACTGCACCGATACAATCTGACTGCCCGCCCGCGTAGATCGAATTTCTTAGAATCAGTTTGACACACATGTCTAATGACTGCCATAAAAGATTATACAATACACAATAGGCTGTTTTTCTAATTACAAATTGTAAACACAAAGTAAACAAAAGAAGTCCAAATTCGGAAATGTAATAAAGTGTGTGTTTTATGGTAGGCAGATGTGCGTCCACTTTTGTCGGCGTGTAACAATATTTTATAAATTAAATACATACAAACATATTTATGAGATATATATACTATATATAATTAGACTATAGTAAGTAACTAATAATTAGGCATAATTATTTAAGAAAAATTAGTGTTTTCTGAGTGCAGTCTTAAATGTAGGCGATATTTTGGCCTCTCTGATAGTAAGAGGCAGCGCATTCCAAAGTTTGACGGCCTGCATTGTAAAAGAGTTATCATAAAAGGATGAAGTGTGTGCAGGTGTATTGAGTTTACGATATGTATAAGTGCGCAAATTGTGGGAAGTAGAAATGTGAGGGAATTCAAAACGATCCTTAAGGTAAGGAGGATTACTAGGAATAAATAATATGTTATAAAGTAGTGTGAAAATGTGAGTATCCTGGCGAAAGCGATTAGGGAGCTACTTGAGTTTAGTAATTAAATGTATAGGATAGTTTTATTTATTTTAGATAAGGTCCTTTTATAAGATGACTAGCGGCCACGCCAGACGTTTTTTTTTCTTTTTTTTTAATGCAAGAGTTCAGCAGACAGGCAGACGGCCCACCTGAAGGAATGCGGTTACCATCGCCTATAGACATTTGCAATGCTGCTCTCTTAAGAGAGACTGGAACCTGGTCACTAATGCCGGAACACAACTCAAGGTTATGGCGGCATACATCCATGCGGGCAAATATCCTACTACATGGCCGCCTACAGGTATTCTTTTTCCGTTCCAATAAAATTAGTAATGAAGTAGATCAATTATCTAACTACACGACGAATTAACAAGAACCGGAATTAAATTCACTTAGAATGAAAATACAACAGATTTTGTTTCGGACGAGGGGAATCTTAACAAGTCTGCAAGTGATTCCATCAAGCGAAGTCATCCGATACATCTTTTGTCATTTCATATCGGATTTGCCACCCGCCCCCTTTTTCTGCCCTCTTTTGCCTCTTTCCCTTAACGACTTCACCGTAACATAATCAGGAATTGTAACAGCCCTGACTCTATGGAGTGATTTGGTTACCCTTAAAAAAAATCGTAATTCTCTCTATAATATTATTGAATTCGATACCTGCCGTGTCTATTACATTGAAGCTATTAAAAAAAACAAACAAAGAAGAGGTCTGGTGAGGCTGGACGGGCTTTAATATAGGTTTAATTTTAATTTTAAGAGAGTGTCGGGGTGAAGGTAAGGAAAGGAATGCTCCGGTGGTTCGGGCATGTGGAAAGAATGCATGATGAAAGAATGACTAAACAGATATACAATGCAAAAGTGGACGGATGCAGAAGTCGTGGAAGGCCACGACACACCTTCCATGATCAAATTGATCGTGTACTAGCAAAAGGAAGGTAAGGAAAGGAATGCTCCAGTGGTTCGGGCATGTGGAAAGAATGACTAAACAGATATACAATGCAAAAGTGGATGGATGCAGAAGTCGTGGAAGGCCACGACACACACATGATCAAATTGATCGTGTACTAGCAGAAGGTGATGTCAGGAGCCTTAAGAACAGACGAGCGTGCATGACAAGAGGTGTGTAAGAATAAGCCTGAATGGCGCTCTGTTGTTCGTGCCTGCCCCACAAGGGAACTGGCGTGAAGTTATGATTGATTATAATTTTAGTTTTTTTTACTATTGTATATATATTTTTAAGTTAGGTTTATTTATAGGATATTTTAGTTTTTGTTAATAGATGTTAGACTTAGTTTATTTATAGTATTTAATTATATTTTTAAGTTAGTTTGTTTAGTTGGTACTTTAATTTAAATGGTTAATTTATATAAGATTATAATAAATATTTTACCAAATAAAAAAAAAACAAATTGAAAAGATATCCCGAGAATCCTACGGGCATTCTTGGCATAAGTTTAAAGTGACCAGGTCGATTTTTAAAAATTTCGATAGAAACTATTCCCTAATCGGTAAAACTTTATTGAAACAACTAGCTGCGCCCCGCGGTTTCACCCGCGTGGTGATGGAAAATCACAAAATCACACTATATCTTTATAAATTATAGTCTATATATTATTCTGGTGTGTAAGCTATATTATTAAACTTTCATCAGAATCCATTCAGTAGTTTTTGCGTGAAAGAGTAACAAACATTCCCATACTCACAAACTTTCGTGTTTATAATATTAGTAGGAAGTAGGATTGTAGTTGTGTATGCCTTTAGTAACATAATTTATCACGGAGTTTTTATGGCAATTTCCAGGATTCATGTATTTTTTAACTACAACTTACTACTTTATCCGTGCAGGAACGGAGAAAGAATACAATTTCCTGCGGCCGGGCGGCCTGTCGTAAGAGGCGACAAAACAACCCACAGCCAGGTGGTAGGACATGTGCCCGACTGGATGGCTACCACCCCTGGTCTAAAGTATGTCGCCATAACAACCTTGATTTGTGTTCCAGCATTAGTGACCAGGTTCCAGTCTCCCTTAAGAGAGCAGCAGCGCATTTGTAGCACCTTTGGCGTTGCAAATGCCTATAGGCGATGGTAACCGCTTTCCATCAAGTGGGCCGTCTGCCTGTCTGCTGAGCTCCTGCATTAAAAAAAAAACTAAGAAATCCACTACCCTCCTGAAAATTACCTTTTTGATTTTATATTTAGCAAAATATCTGTAATCTTCGTTACCTCTCCAACGTGGACTAAGTCGCGGGCAAATGCTAGTATAAATTATATGTGCCTGCGACGCCGTCCGCGTGGAATTTGTTTTCAAAGCCCCCCCGATTTTGAAACATTTTTCATTGCTGCCCCGCTCCTATTGGTCTTAGCGTGATGATATATAGCCTATAGCCTTCCTCGATAAATGGGCTATCCAACAGTGAAAGAATTTTTCAAATCAGACCGTTAGTTCTTGAGATTAGCGCGTTTAAACAAACAAACAAACTGTTCAGCTTTATGTATTATTATAAGATTTATAGATAACCGGAACCCAAACCGAATTTAAAGGTCATTCCGTGACTAAAGTTAACAGGCAAAATTAAACTCGGGAACAAAATTATAATTGTAGTTTAATCCTTTTATCAAATAAGGTATAAAATGTTGCTGTTCGGGTTGAATTTATGAGGGTCTCATCAAACCATTAATATTTGGAGAATTTAAATGGAATTCATTATACTTTGTATTTGATTTCGATGTACTTAGTTTTATTGGAAGACTAATAAGAATTACGTTTTTTTATACCTGGAGTACAGCACACAGGCAGGCAGTCAACCTGGTGGAAAGTGGTTACTGTCGCCTATGGACGTTTCTAACACCAGAGGTGTCACCAACGCGCTGCCGGCCTCGAAGAAATTTAATGTTTAAATTGTCACTGAAGACGGGCCATAAGAATTGACCGGACTTTTGGAAGGCTTGCGTGGGGGCCATGGGAAGGCCAACACGTAGAGGCTCCTTGACAAATTTGGCGTGACACTGACCGGCGATTATCCCCGTTTATACCATACAATAATGCATCCAAGGACAAGCCCCGGTCAGTGTAAAACTATGAGAACAAAAAGTACCGGGATATTGGAGTGAACTGCTAGTGGTACTAGGGGTCTAGGAATATGGGGACTATGGCATATGCCCGTCGCAATGTTCGAGGAACATGGAAAATGGGCAGACGTTGACTCGCCAATTTTTGCATGGGCCCCTAAAATGCCAAGATTGGCGAAGGGCAACATGGGTGTGAGTGGCTAAGGAGTGTCGAGAGGTGGGCTGCAGGTTCACTGAAGCTACTTCCGACGTTAGGCCATTTATTACTTCCACCCCTGGAGCTTGAGTTTTAGCTCTACCTGATTAAAGCAAGCACAGAAGCGTGGACCTTGAGTTTGCCCCCGGAGTCAGGTCCGAGGTGTCGCTACTCACCTACGGCTACGCCACAAAGTCGCCCTGTGGGTTATCTTTTTTATTTTTATGTATCGAGATTTCGCGGATTTAGTGGAATATGTAATTTGTGCCACTATCGCAACGGAATTGTTCTTTGCAACGCTAACATACTTTGCAGAATTAGAACCCTTGCCATTTCACACCTTGAATGTTACGTCACGTCAACCTAACAAATACGTCATCATGGTAACGTCGTGTTTCTCGGGAAACCTCCTCGACCACTAACTCTTCTATCCCATCATCTTAATAGCATCCTCTCTGTTGCTACTTTTTTATTATGAAGCTGGCAAACAGATAGACGGACCTGGTGGAAAGTGAAAGGCCACGAAACTGCACGTCGTTCGTTATGTCGACGCCAAGGATCCCGATACTATTCGAGATAGTAAGATATGTTCCTTAGAACTGTAGCGCAGGGATAATTGGGGCATTTTCGGCGGAAAATCCGTAGACCTGTGTCTTCGTGGGGTCAAACCGGCCTAGATTTTGTCGTCCCCATTCAGAAATTCGCTCCAGGAAGTTCTCTACTTCAGTTCTGTACCTTTTTCTGAATAAAAGGTATACCTTCAAATCACCTTGTATTGTGTATTAGGCAGCGGTGGATTTACCAATAGGCTGAGTAGGCTGGAGCCTAGGGCGGCAGATTTTGTAGGGGCGGTAAATTTGGGGCCAATCATTTTATATATTATGTCTTATACAATCTTCAAACTACGGTAAAAAGGAGGTCTAATTCAAGACACAAATCACAAAGTTACAATTTCATTGCCAAAAAAATGATCTAATTAATATGATTGTGAATTAGGGTATCGATTTATCGGTAGGGGCGGTAAAATTTGAATAGCCTACAGGCGTCATATTTATAAATCCGCCCCTGGTATTAGGGTTAAAAAGTAATATTAGTTATCTTTGGTCCTTGCCTAGTATAAAGTAGGTATAACATCGCTCCATCAATTTTGCTGTCTACCCTCTTCCTGTGTAAAGCGACGGCCAATGTACAGGAGGGTAAGGGCAGCCATTTTGGACTCTGTCTACGTTTTAACGAGACCACACTACGCCGTGCGCTTTTTTTTTGAATACATTCTTTTTTTGTTGCAGGAGTTCAGCAGACAGGCAGACGGCCCACTAGATCGAAAGCGGTTACCATCGCCTATAGACATTTGCAACACCAAAGGTGCTACAAATGCGCTGCTCTCTTAAGTGTGTCTGGAACCTGGTCACTAATGCCGGAACACAACTCAAAGTTGTTATGGCGGCATGCTCTAGACCAGGGGTGGTAGCCATCCAGTCGGGGAAATACCCTGCCACCTGGCTGTGGGTTGTTTAGTCGCCTCTTACGACAGGCCGCCCGGCCGCAGGAAATTGTATTCTTTCTCCGTTCCTGCACGGATGATTGCACATTCATCAACTTATTGTGATTACTGGCCGTGCCAAGGACTTTTGTCATACCTAAAACTTTATACGAAGTGCTAGTTCTGTAGTGGAATTCAGTGCCGTGTGCTGTTCCTGTGTGCAACCTGAACGAAGCCAGGAGACGGCGGACCTCAAGGTTGGTGGAGCTTTTGCTTTTCTAGTGCAAGGATCTAGGTTATATATCTCTCTCCTACAGCCCACAATTACCGAAGCAGCATATAACCCGTGGGCTTTAACGCCCCACCATATATATAGGTTTGCGTTTGACCACTGTCTCACCTGATGATGAGTGATGACGCGGTCGAGGATGAAGTAGGCTTACTTAGAAGATGCCTATTTACTCGTGACTCGAAGACCTCAAGATTGTATTGGTCAGAAAAACAGTTTCCGGCAAATTATTTCACTCTTGGCAATGCGCACCAAAAAAGATGAAGCGAAGCGCTTCGTCCTGATCGGTGGTTTCCCTCATGCCGCGGTGGCGCAAACCGGTGGGTCTGGTTCTCCGATGGTAAAATTTAGTAATTATGGAATTGTTAGGGTTGAACCCATTCAATTTCACATTAATTTCCCAATTACTAGTTTTAGTATGAAAACTAATAAACTAAGTTCAAAGCGAGCAAATAGATTAAAATCCATCTACAATAGTAATTGAAATCAGCAATCAACTTCACATCCCGGAAGTACCCTCCTCCCACAAAATCCAGCCGACACCATCTAAAACCAACCAATAATGAGCTTCAAAACTTTACCTGCTGACTGTACCTCGAAATCCAATTTAGATATTGCTTACGACCGTCCCTATCGTTAACTATAAGATAATAGTTCTTCTGTTATACCAAAGTCGGCTTTATCCCATACAGGTAAGGTCGAAGATAAATTTATGGGTAGGAGATGAAAATGATTTCGACATTTGCAGATTTCTATTTTTATAGATTTATGATAGGTTTATGGTTCACTAGTTGTTTTATATGGATTTGTGTGTTAAGCAAAGATTACACTACGGCAGAAATTGCGACACAAATGTCAGACACTAACGTCTGTACTGTTTACATTTAATCGTAATGTTTGTGTCTGGGTGTTTATAAACAATTACAATGTAATTATGTTTGAACTATTTACATGTAAAATTAGTTAGCGCTTAAGGCTTTTAGTACTTATTCTATGTGAAATTCATTTTTAGCGTATTAAAAAACGTCGAACATGTTTTAAAGCTCTAAAACCAAAGCGACACTTAGACACCAAAGAGCCGCTTTTCGACACTGATAATCAAAGAATAGAATACCATTTTTTACAAAATTTGTAAGACGTATAATTTAAAAAATAGATGTTGCCTGTTTTGCAGGGACGATTCGTTTTATCGTTTTGGACTTACAATACGAGCATATGGTAATGTTGCCTGACCATTATATATATATTTTTTTAAATTGCATGAGTTCAGCAGATAGGCAGACGGCCCACTTTATAGAAAGCGGTTACCATCGCCTATGGACATTTGCAACACCAAAGGTGCTACATATGCGCTGCTGCTCTCTTAAAGGAGACTGGAACCTGGTCACTAATGCCGGAACACAACACAAGGTTGTTATGGCGGCATACTCTAGACCAGGGGTGGTCGCCATCCAGTCGAGCAAATACCCTATCATCTGGCTGTGGATTGTTTAGTCGCCTCTTACAACAGGCGGCCAGGCCGCAGGAAATTGTATTCTTTCTCCGTTCCTGCACGGATGATTATATATATTATCATTAAATTATTCTATTTATTACAAAAAATCACTCACTCGGGCAATCTCTAAATAGTAATACTTCAGTCATACGATCATTATAAGCATCGTACATATATGGTTGTATTACAATGCATGTTCACAAGTAGCGTTCAAACACAGACACTATAATACATAGACTGTATAGTGTCGTAGATTCACTGAGCTTAGAGTTTTAAAGTGCTGACATTTACACATGTTGCTCTTGGATTCATATTAAGGATGAATGCTACGTTAAAAAAGATACTTGAAATTTAATTAAAAATATTTCGAGGATTCATTGTTCAGACTAATTTGTCTGGGAACTCAATTCAGGACCATTGAATAATGGATACTTCACAAGAGGTATGCAGGTGCATGAGATGCGTGTGCTCGAGAAGAACTTCATGATCGTCATGTAATATAAATGTGGACACATATTATAAACATTTAAAAAAATACATTCATAACTCCACGCCAGTTCCCTTGCGGGGTAGGCACGCACAACAGAGCGCCATTCAGGCTTATTCTGACACACCTCACTTGCTTCTTTGACATTAATAACTCTTGTCATGCACGCTCGTCTGTTCTTAAGGCTCCTGACATCACCTTCTGCTAGTACACGATCAATTTGATCATGGAAGGTGTGTCGTGGCCTTCCACGACTTCTGCATCCATCCACTTTTGCATTGTATATCTGTTTAATCATTCTTTCATCATGCATTCTTCCACATGTCCGAAAAAAAATGTCACAATATAAATAATTTAATTTATTTAGCTTTCGCGATTAGCACACACAATCAAACTACGTTTTAACGGTGCATTTTTAATTAGATTAGGCTCCCATAGAGTAAATGACAACCATAAACAAAATCTAAAATTAAATTATTAAAATGAACAAGTCTTGACGGTAGGCTAAATGAAAACTTTAACATTACTCATTGACACTTTATATCTTTGTTATTTATTTAGGTTTATGGCTTGACAGCTAGGCCTTTAAGCCAGATCTTAGTTTACAATATAGTTTCTGCATTTTCTTAAGCCTATGTGTAGCACAGCTGAACTGTAGGTAATCAGTTAGTGCCATTCAACGGCGTTCTTGTGACAACTCAAAAGGCCACATTTGACTATACAGTTCACATTTTTCACAAAACACATAATTACTACTCAAAAACTATCAATATCCTACAACTATTGTTCATTTTAGAGTAATTTTACACATTTTTAGAAAATAAAACTTCACAACACGACATCTCCTTTCAGTTCCCGCCAAAAACTCCTTACATCTTTGTCTTTCGTAATCACGGCTAGTGAAGTGGTCGAATCGTCGGAATAAATATAAAACAAAATACCGCGCTTAACACTGTTAAAACGTAGTTTTATCACATTTAAATTATTATTTAAATAGTAGTCATATTTCAATTCGTTGCAAATTCAAAAATGTTTTAAAAATAGAACCCGCAATCCCTGACCAATAGCGATGGAGAATGGGAAAAAATATCGGTAAAAGAAATCGGATGCAATCAATTTAAGCGACTTGGGCCATGACTTTTCGGTAAAGGAATTTTATTTTAAACTAATTTTGAACGCATTTTGACACTGGTTGGCGTAAAGGATTGTCAATCAATTAGTACCTTTTTTATATTTGACAATGAATAAAAAGTCAAGAATGTATGAATTATTAGACCTACTACGTTTACTGACTATTGTATTCTATTGTAATATACAATGGGTCGAGTTTGTTGGTAATACGAATGTAACTAAATAGATGGTGCTGATGTTACTTTTATTTCGGTACCGCGGTTGCAGTACGCTACCAAATACGTCGTCACGACAACGCCAACGAAGTTTCCTGCTGCTAATATATACGTGTAATAATTATATGTAAGAGTTACAAGTTCTTGTTCCTAGACCTAAGACAGCGGGCATAATGCATATCAGATCTTAGAAGTTCTCAATCTGCGTTCTATATTCCAATGCCAAAGGCGTTGGAGCCAACACCGGTAACAATAGAAATAGATAAAAAAACATAGCTACCACAGAAAACATAAATTACCCCATCCGGTCCGAATGGCTCTGACCGATAAAACTTTTTTCGTTACCCCGCCACTAGGCGACCGTTACGAATGAGATTTGAATATCGTTCGATATTCAATTGTATTCGAATTTGGAACATGATGCTAGCTTTCATTTTTTTCTTTATAATCTATGGCTTTGCACCGTGTATGGGTTGATTGGAGTGTTTGGCGGGAACTGAAAGTTGTAGTGTTGTGCAGTTTTATTTTCTAAAAATGTGTAAATTACTCTAAAATGAACATTAGTTGTAAGATATTGATAGTTTTTGAGTAGTAATTATCTGTTTTTGTGAACAATGTGAACTGTATAGTCAAATGAGGCCTTTCGAGTTGTCACAAGAACACCGTTGAATGGCGTCAGTTAATAAACTACAGTTCAGCTAAGCTATACATAGGCTTAAGAAAATGAAGAAACTATATTATACATACATACATAACTTCACGCCAGTTCCCTTGCGGGGTAGGCACGAACAACAGAGTGCCATTTAGGCTTATTCTTACACACCTCACTTGCCTCTTTGACATTCATAACTCTTGTCATGCAAGCTCGTCTGTTCTTAAGGCTCCTGACATCACCTTCTGCTAGTACACGATCAATTTGATCATGGAAGGTGTGTCGTGGCCTTCCACGACTTCTGCATCCATCCACTTTTGCATTGTATATCTGTTTAGTCATTCTTTCATCATGCATTATTTCCACATGCCCGAACCACCGGAGCATTCCTTTCCTTACCTTCACCCCGACACTCTCTTTCAGAGCAACTCTCTTTCTTACTTCGGTATTACGAACGCGGTCCGCGAGCGTCACTCCGCAGATTTTGCGCAGTGCTCGCATCTCGACCGCGTTTACTCTACTTTCATGCTCTCTCTTCCATACCCAACTCTCGCATCCATACGTGAGCGTAGGTACCAGCACCGCGTTGTGTATCGCCATACACAACGCGGTGCTGGTACCTACGCTCTCCAGCTCGCCAGCTGGGCCTTCTGGCTGAGGTTCTTAGCGCCTAGAAGAAACTATATTATAATCTAAGAAATGGCTTAAAGGCCTAGCTGCCAAGCTATAAACCTAAATAAATAAAATGGATTAATTGAGTGAATGATATAACCCGTTCATATGTCTTACCAACCGTTCATTTACCTTAATATCGGTTAAGATTTGACATAAACTCTGTACAAGAAATTGTATTCTTTCTCCGTTCCTGCACGGATAGAAATTTTCTCTGATAGACCAAGGTGCTGTCAAAACCATAAAGTTAAAAAAGTATACATTTAATATTATAAATGTTGTCAAAAATTTTGATTTGTCCACATAATACATTTTTTTAATAACAACCCATAAACATCCCACTATTGGGGAATGGGCAATATACCCGCCACACTTGTCCAAGGCGGCTTAGCAGGTTTGATACATCGGTTATCTCGGTGTGCAGGTTTCATCACGATGTTTTCCTTCACCGTTCTTAATACGTGGATATTGTAACAATATGCACATTAGCTCCGAAAACTGCCTAAGTGGTGCATGCGTTCCAACCAAGTATCACACCCGCGCCCTTTGAGTTTGGGACGCTTAAGATAGCCATTATGCTACCACACCTATAGAGTGCATTAATATTGTTACGAGTCGCGAGACTCGAATTAAAATACCGTTAGAATTACTATAGAGTTTATTAGAACTATACAAACACGTATAACACAGGTACAAATATAACCGAACACAACAAGTCCAAACGTAATGCAGAAGGTAAGGTAATTCAACAAAAACGCGCAAAGTCCGTCACTTATTAGATTCCCGATTGTAGTACACACGTCTCGCTTCGCTGGCCCTCAATCGGGCCATTGCTTTATACTGCACAAATGCAATATGTCCGCCCGGCAGCATGGACTGAATTTCCTAGAATCAGCTTGTACTTTAAATCCGTAACACCTGGCTAATGATTACAATACAACAATAGGCCGTATGCCAATAAGTAAACAAAAGAAGACGACCATAAAAGAAATTAAATGTTATTAGTTCAAATGCCGACAGGTAATAAATGTGCTTTGTTTCAGATATGCAGGTGGATTTCGTGTTTGTCGGGACCTGAGTTGTAACAATATAATGGATTTGTCATTGTCATATACATTTATCATTATCTAAAAGGAAAAAATGGCAACTGTGTTGGAAAAATTGAATTTTTTTTATGTCAACCAAATCCGAAAATATCAAAGGGAATTAGATAAATTATTAAAAACAAATAGATATAGAGTTGCTTAATGAAAAACAGTCCTACAACGCGGCTTCACGCTTCAATGTTTCAAAGTTAAATAAAATTCAAAACATAATCCAATTAAAACAGAGATCTGGCGAGATCAATTTTTATAACCAAAAAAGTACTGTACTTAATGAACGAAAGAAAGTCTCTCTTTATTCGTATTAAATTCGTAATTAGTGAGTACCCAATTAGTGTAATTAGTCACCCTACAGAAAGGTGACTTTGTACGGTTAATGTATTATTTTATTAATGGAATGAAGGTAGTTCGTAAATGAAATTGATTGATACGGAACGGTTACTAATTGGGAGAAGGTATTATAGAAATTTTCGTGAATGTATATTTTTGACGGTAGATTCACAATGAAATCAGTTTCGAATACATTGACAAATATACTAACCTAATTAAAATGGTACTCTTAAAAATGTGTCTGTATGTGGAGTTCACACGTAGATATACAAATATAATTACTTTAGCTTAATAAACTGCTTAAGTATCAATTTTTGACTGTTTTAGTCTAAAAAAGAATATTATCAGTTTTACTTCGGTCCAATTTGGACCTATGTTTAGTCATCGGTCTTATTGACACTCTAATCAATTCTGCACAATGTAAAATTTGTATCTCATTCTCTCGCAGGCTTAGTCCTATAGATTTATGTGTTTATCTCTTTTTAGTGTCGCTTTTTCGTTTCATCGAGTTTCAAGCTAGAACGATGCTAAAGAAGTTTCACTTCACAAAACCCTACCAAATAATCTTTAAGAACTATAAAGAAGCCTTACAAACTTACTCTCGCTCAATATGAATAAGACCATAATTCTTTGGGCGAGGTAAGCTACAGCCGAATAAACTAATCAATCTTGGTCTATATTTTCTTATTGGAATATAGTTATTTAAGATATTAGGGCGGAAGTTAGTTATTATATTTATTACATAAACGAGTAGACTATAATAGAATATAAGGCGTAGAGTAGAATGTATGATGACGAAGTTGAAGGCTTACTATAGTCACAAGTTTGTCAAAACCAACAACAGCATGTGTGTCATATGACGTTTTTCAACACATTTGCGACAAAACAGTGCAATAGGTAATGAAACAATCAAATATCAGTCTGAAAGTTACAACAATATCGGTCGTTTCTTATATACAAATGGCGCCACATGCGCGTAGTGAAAATTAGAACTACATCTTTCTTCACTTTATCTTTATAGTATTAAAATGTATTAATCAATGGCACCTCCAAGGAGGTTCAATTATTCAGCTTTTTTTATTCTCGTAATGTGAAACTCGTTGGTGGAATTTTTACTTTTCTTTCACTTAAGTACATATTTTACCGCACGGCGTGCAATAAGTACTTAGGTTCTGTCACCTATTTAACCGCACGTTTCATTGTATGGTGCGTAATTTTTTACTTTCAATTTTCGAACAATGTATACATTATCCGTGCAGGAACGGAGAAAGAAAACCACTTCCTGCGGCCGGGCGGCCTGTCGTAAGAGTCGACAAAACTACCCACAGCCAGGTGGTAGGGTATTTGCCCGACAGGATGGCTACCACCCCTGGTCTAGAGTATGCCGCCATAACAGCCTTGAGTTGTGTTCCGGTATTAGTGACCAGGTTCCGGTCTCCCGTAAGAGAGCAGCAGCGCATTTGTAGCACCTTTGATGTTGCAAATATCCATAGGCGATGGTAACCACTTTCCATCGAGTGGGCTGTCTGTCTGTCTGCTGAACTCCCGCAATAAGAAATAAAAAAAAAGTTTTATAAATGCATTTCTTGAGCAAATGCGTTGAAAAATATATTTCCTACTTCTATATAAGAATTTTAAATAGTTTCCTAAGAAAAGCGGAAGCTTTATAAAACTGACATGTCCGTCCATCTGTTATTATAAAGTCAAAAAAATATCTATAGATTCCCGTGCCCATTGGCAATTTTGGTAAAACTCAAACAACTATAAAATAAGCTTATTATTCTGTAGACGGAGACGAACTTAGACATTTTTTTTCGTAATTATAGTATTCATTACATGGTGCTATGTATGACTCAGAAAAAAGTGTAATTTCCTACTCGTGTGTACCAAAGACACTCGTTGTTAATCAGTCACTTTCTTCCCTTCTGAGACAATATACTGTTAATAACATTTAGTTCCTAGTAATACCACCTATTATTGCACTATTGCAACATTTGCTGGTAGTTGTGATTACAATTCGGCTCGTTTCGTCAAAGCTGATATAAAAACAAACGGTCGTGGCGATGAAAGATCATTCTCAGATCAGCTTTGGTTGAAGGCACATGGCATATCAGCGCCCTAGGATGGCAAACTAGTATGCGAGAATCATAACTTATAATTAACTAGCTGATTCCCGCGACTTCAAAGCTGTTTAAGTAATTAAAGTTGTTTTAACTATCCCACGGGAAAAGCATCCTATATGTTGACTAGGGATATAAGCTATCACCATACAAAATTTCATTTAAATCGGTCCAATCGTTTTGGAGATTAGCCCGTACAAACAGAGAAACAAAAAATTTGAAAAAAAAACAAAATTAGTTTTATTTCACTTCTTACATCCTGCTGACTCGGTTTTTAGCAATTTTTTTTTCATTGTACAGAAATTAGACCTATACAATTTTATTATATGTATATATTATATTTTAGATCCGTATTTTTGTTTAGAAGTAGATTTAAACAGTTGTCCAAGTTCTATGTGTTTTGCTGTATACAAACTAAAGTAGATAGGACTTTACTTGAATTTACAACTGATGATGAATTGCAGAGATTATTGTTGGTCGGACAGCAAATAAAAACCACTATTATGGGACTTGTAAAAAATAATATAGGATTGTACAGACGATGTGGCGTGTAGTAATCTATAGTCACGCAAATTGGCGTGATGGCCGGGCATCGTATCACGTGGTCACGCAATACCTTCTTGTAACAGAGGGCGTGATAATGAAAATGATTCAAGAAATGTTAAGAACCGTATCTTCGCATTTTTTTTTATTGCAGGAGTTCAGCAGACAGGCAGACGGCCCACTTGATGGATAGCGGTTACCATCGCCTATGGACATTTGCAACACTGCTCTCTTAAAGGAGACAGGAACCTAGTCACTAATGCCGGAACACAACTCAAGGTTGTTATGGCGCCATACTTTAGACAACGGGTGGTAGCCATCCAGTCGGGCAAACGCCCTACCACCTGGCTGTGGGTTGTTTTGTCGCCTCTTACGACAGGCCGCCCGGCCGTAGGAAATTGTATTCTTTCTCCGTTCCTGCACGGATACAAATCGGCATTAAAGTGGCACCACAGATACAAGAAGAACCGTTGGCGTTCTGAGCGCGTTCTACCGTCTCTACAATGGGGAGTGTTCTGAGGAACTGTTTGGTTTGGTACCTACGTCGCCATTTTACCACCGCACTGCCCGCCGGCGACTGGGAGTTCATCCACACTTCCTTGATACCTGGAGGTTATCCACTGTACGTGGCGCTCGCTCCTTTATGCCATACGCGAGCAAGCTGTGGAATGAGCTCCCTCCAGAGCGCTACAATATGGGGCTCTTCAAAAAGGGCGTCAACAGTAACTTAAAGTCTCAACGAGGTAGGCAACGCATCGGATTCCTTAGTGTTGCAGATGTCTATGGGCGACGGTAGCCACTTGCCATCAAGTGGACCCGTCTGCCTTAACTTAAAAGCATAAAACATTTATTTTTTGCTTTTTACTTCTTCAAGTCCGTTTCTCTTTTTGCTAGAATATTTTTATTTTTCACTTTTAAGTTACGTACAGTTTTTTTTTTACTTTTTTTGCAGGAGTTCAGCAGACAGGCAGCTGGCCCACTTGATGGATAGTGGTTACCATCGCCTATGGACATTTGCTACAAATGCGCTGCTGCCCTCTTAAGGGAGACTGGAACCTGGTCACTAACGCCGGAACACAACACAAGGTTGTTATGGCGACATACTTTAGACCAGGGGTGGTAGCCATCCAGTCGGGCAAATGCCCTACCACCTGACTGTGGGTTGTTCTGTCGCCTCTTACGACAGGCCGCGCGGCCGCAGGAAATTGTATTCTTTCTCATTCCTGCACGGATATGGTATCCAATAACATTGAAATATATACAATACTACTTTGAAGCTAGTTATGTGAGATGGCAGTCAGAGGAAGTTTTAAAAAACTAAATATAATTGTAAAACTTTAATTAAATCAATTATTACAATAATCTACATATCTTATACTTCTTATATCTTATACTAATATATAATGCTGAACAGTTTGTTTGTTTAAACGCGCTAATCTCAGGAACTACTGGTCTGATTTGAAAAATTCTTTCAGTGTTGGATAGCCCATTTATCGAGGAAGGCTATAGGCTATATATTATCACGCTAAGACCAATAGGAACGGAGCAGCAAGGAAAAATATTTCAAAATCGCGGGGGCTTTGAAAATAAATTCCACGCGGACGGCGTCGCGGGCACAGCTAGTATATATATATAAATCAATTGCTGTTCGTTGGTCTCGCTAAAAGTCGAGAACGGCTGGACTGATTTGACAAATTTTTATTTTGTATTATTTGTGGAAGTCCAGGGAAGGTTTAAAAGGTACATACATACATACATAACTTCACGCCAGTTCCCTTGCGGGGTAGGCACGAACAACAGAGCGCCACTCAGGCTTATTCTTACACACCTCACTTGCTTCTTTGACATTCATAACTCTTGTCATGCACGCTCGTCTTTTCTTAAGGCTCCTGACATCACCTTCTGCTAGTACACGATGCATTCTTTCCACATGCCCGAACCATCGGAGCATTCCTCTCCTTACCTTCACCCCGACAATCTCTTTCAGACCCACACTCTTTCTTACTTCGGTATTACGAACGCGGTCCGCGAGCGTCACTCCGCAGATTTTGCGCAGTGCTCGCCGCGTTTACTCCACTTTCATGCTCTCTCTTCCATACCCAACTCTCGCTTCCATACGTGAGCGTAGGTACCAACACCGCGTTGTGTATGGCAAGCTGGGCCTTCTGAGAAGTTTACCTAACGCTCCATTCACACTATTCCCCAAACTTTTTTATTTATTGTTAAAGTCAGTCAACAGTAGTACAGTAGCTTTGGCGAAATCTGTGATTATAGAAGTGTATATAATATTCTTTGAAATTAATTATTATGGTCGAATTTCGACCACGGGCGATCACTAGCACTTCTAATAAGTACTTTTAATAGTAACATACACTCCTGTTGAAACGAATGACCGTTTTAACTATTGTGCGGCCGAATGGACTTGTACTGTGTATTTTATTGCGCTTTCTGTCCGTTTTATACGCTATCATTGTTACGATGGATTTTTGTCAACACGCACCACTTATTTATGGCCAATTGTGTTTGGACAGGAAGGTAGGTATGCTTTGTTTAAAAGCGAATTTATCGTTTTATTTTACATCTAATTTTTACAGATAGATAAACAAATGATTGATGCTAATTTTTATATATGATGTATCATGATATTTGCTAGGAAAGCGACAATATCTGTAATATCATAAAATTCTAAACATGCCGTGAGTTAGGCAATCGCTCGGCCTGCGTTTGCCTACGAAAGCGCTGACCACGCAGTGCTTGGTCATCGTTTAGGCTAATAATATTAATTTAGACTAAAGTAGTTTATAAGATATTAATTGTATTTTAATTAGTCTTGTAAGTACTGTCTTCGAATAAACTTGTCTTAATAAATTGTTTTTTTTTAAACAATTTCCGTGCCGCCCTACTTATCTCGTGTCTGTGAATTAAAGCTATTAAAAAAATCACAACTCAAATTCAAATTCATTTTTTTTATTTTTTATTGCAGGAGTTCAGCAGACAGGCAGATGGCCCACTTGATTGAAAGCGGTTACCAACGCCTATGGTCATTTACATCACCGAAGGTGCTACAAATGCGCTGCTGCTCTCTTAAAGGGGACTGGAACCTGGTCACTAATGCCGGAACACAACTCAAGGTTGTTATGGCGACATACTTTAAACCAGGGGTGGTAGCCATCCAGTTGGGCAAATGCCCTACCACCTGGAATTCAAAAGTTTTTATTCAAAATAAGTTCCACTGGAGAACACTTTTTGAAGGTCATACGTGTAAGTTAAAATTTAATTTTTACTTCCTATTCTATGTACACCGCTTCTCAACGCGTTGATGCTGTAAAGGAGAAGAAGCGGCAAGAAACTCCGCAGCAACACGTCTAGCTAAATATTGTTTTTCTTTGTATTTTCTATTCTATTTATACCTCAAATCCTTTTTTTTATAAGTTTTGTACAGAAGTATGTTACAGTATTACTTTTTGAAGAATTAATGGAGTTGTAGCAAACAATACATACTCAATAAGACCAAGACAATAAAAGGAAAGAAAAATAATGTTATAGTTATAATAATGACATGACGTGCTAAAATGTTATGCTGCAATATGTCTCCACAAATTCCTCACAAGCTTGGCAAGACAAAAACATTATACAAAATTTAGTATAAGAGGTTGGAGCGAGCTGCTATGTAAATGAATTTTTGTCATTTAAGTATTCTTCAATAGTGTATTATCGCCTCTTTAGCAAGATGCTTTTTAATTTAGTTTTAAATTTAGTGAAAGGCAGATCTAAAATTTCACTCGGAATCTTATTGAAGAAGCGTATACCAACTGGACTCTATATACATATAATAAAACTGTAGAGGTCGAATTTCTGTGCAATGAAAAAAAATGCTAAAGCCCGAGTCTGGGGGATGTAAGAAGTGAAATAGAACTAATTTGGATTTTTTCAATTTTTTTGTTTCTATCTTTGTCTGTTTGTACGGGCTAATCTCCGAAACGACTGCACCGATTTAAATGAAATTTTGTATGGTGGTAGCTTATATCCCTGGTCAACATATAGGATACTTTTGATCCCGAAAAATTAAAGAGTTCCCGTGGGATAGTTAAAAAAACTTTCCACGCGGACGAAATCGCGGGTAGAAGCTAGTAGACTATATAAACGATGAAGAATACGATGCAATTTTTTTTGGATTTCTTGTCTGTTTGTTCGGCACTCACGTAAAACCTAATGGGCCAATTTCAATGCGGTTTTCGCTGATCGACAGCAAGTTCTTACTTAAAATTTTACTTACTTTTTATCCTGGGAATGTCACGGAAATTTTTCCGGGAACGGTTTTTAGTTGTTCTGGTGCATAAACATTAGCTTATATACTCTGTATTCATAATAAAACTACGTTTCAACGGTTTTAAGCGCGGTAATTTATTTGATTTTTGTTTTTCCGACGTTTCGGCCACTTTTCAGTGGCCGTGATCACGGAAGACAAAGATGTCGGAAAAACAAAAATCAAATAAATTACCGCGCTTAAAACCCGTTAACACGTAGTTTTATTATGTATACAAGTCGCGAAAACTTAAGAAAATATTATATTCTGCATTGTGTTTTGTCCCAAATAAAAAAGCCAGCATATCTTAGTAAGGATATAGAAATAACTCATACATTTCTATGATTAAATTTAAGATGTTATACATCGTGTTTCCAAGAAATGAGGTCGGCAACTCGGCACAAAGCAAGACCAGAACGAGTTACAACAATCTTCTTGTAGCGATTGTATGAACCCGACTTGAGGGCATCCCGTACTACGTTTGCCCAGACGTATTTACATAATATAAGACAAATTATAGAGGCAACATCGCCTTTTACTTGCCTCAGCACTTTGCCCCGAGAGCACCGAAACAGCCAACAAATAAGACGGGAACAATAAAATTTCCAACAAATTTTCAACAGGGAAGGCCGAATTTAAACAGGGACTCTCGCGAACCTTGTTTACTTCTGCGTAAAACAAGATAAATTTTATTCGAACTGTGTACTCGTGTACAAACGGTGAAAAGTTTCAAGTATAAACTCGACCTTATTATTTGGGTGGAATGTCAAAGACTTGCGGGAACCGACGTACGTGTAGGGCTGTCCAAAAATCCAACGTAGGTGTTTTGTTAATATATTAAATTTAAAAGTCTGTGTTGATTTCACTTGTATATTTTGTAT
Source organism: Dendrolimus kikuchii (assembly GCA_019925095.2). NCBI lineage: Eukaryota > Metazoa > Arthropoda > Insecta > Lepidoptera > Lasiocampidae > Dendrolimus > Dendrolimus kikuchii. Next base: position 2,516,226 of record CM034392.1, on the reverse strand, counting down.
TTTACAGCTTTTTATGTTTATAATTTATATATATTATTTATTAGCAATATTTATGGTAGACGTATGTAAGGCGAGTGACATGTGTGATTTATAATAGAATAATATTATGAAATAATGAAATGAGGTTGTAATGATTGAAAAAGTTCTGTTTATCGCAGACATACATCATATAAGAAGAATAAATACTAAGTGATACAGTGGCGCTAGCTGTACTAGCTGTAATTGATCGTGTACTAGCAGAAGGTGATGTCAGGAGCCTTAAGAACAGACGAGCGTGCATGACAAGAGCTATGAATGTCAAAGAAGCAAGTGAGGTGTGTAAGAATAAAATAAAAGTCTAGAAACCGATTTCAGCGCCATCAACCGGGTCCAATAGTGAGTCTAAACCATCCCGGGATCCACTTGAATACACACAAAAATAATTTCACCTGAATCCTGGAACGCGATTGCAGCGCCATCTACCTGGTTCAAATTTGAATCTAAACCTTCCCGGGACCCACTTGAACACACAGACAAATGAGAATGAGTTTACATGCAGTCACCATTGTCGAAACCGACCGGAAAAGATCATAACAAATGAACGGCTGGATGGCTGATGTTGTGACTGATGTTTTTTAATTCATGAATATCATATTTTAATACTTATTATCCTGTTCCGGACGAAAACAATTCCAAAAATCATAAAAATTGATCCCGCCGTTCTTGAGTTATAAATGGTGTAACTTTCTGCCAGGTGGTAGGGCATTTGCCCGACTAGATGGCTACCACCCCTGGTCTGAAGTATGTCGCCATAACAACCTAGAGTTGTGTTCCGGCATTAGTGACCAGGTTCCAGTCTCCTTTAAGAGAGCAGCAGAGCATTTGTAGCACCTTTGGTGTTCCAAATGTCCATAGGCGATGGTAACTGTTTTCCATCAAGTGGGCCACCTGCCTGTCTGCTGAACTCCTGCAATAAAAAAATAAAAATAAAAAAAAAACTAACGCGAATTTGTTAGAGTTTGCGGACTGTATTGAATAGAAGGAATAGTATAGGACAATTTATATAAGGAAAGCATGGAAGAACAGCAGCACGCACGTACCTGGATTAATGGAGTAATGACATACAGCGGCTCCTCGCTTCACTTCACTTGTATTTTTAGCGTATGTAATATTTATAAGGCGGTGCGGGTTATATTATGTAATTTTACATTTAGGTAGTATTATTACAAGATGGTTTATTTTATATAATCAGATTAGTGGAGCGGACTGATTTAATTCATGATATGACAATGAATAATTTGACATGCTTGGAAAGAAAAAACATGCCGTCAGGTTTAATTATGGGATTTAAGTATATTGAAAGAAAAGTTTCAATAGGCCGAAAGAAGGTTATATAGCTATACCGCGCATTAACACTCGGCCAGTTAAAAATGTAACTAAGGTTATGCAGACTAAAAATACTAGGAACATGAATAAATTGGAAACCCCCACGTGCAAGCTTCAAAAAGTTTACAATATTTTCGTGGGGCAATGTATAACGCTGTTCAACAAAATCCCAGAAAACGTATCACCTCAAGAACGTTTTCTGGAATTTTGTTGAACAGCGTTATACTTTGGCCCACGAAAATATTGTAAAGTTTTTTGAGCTTGCACGTGGAGATTTCTAATTTATTCTTGTTCCTTGTTCAGGAAACAATTTTTTTTTTTTGTAAAGTTACTTTTATGCGAGAACACTTATTTTACAAGGAAAGATTTTCAAGACGATACCGAACCGAAATAATAATAATAAATTTATAATAATCTATAATTGCGACGGGCAGACGCCATAGTCCCCATATTCCCAGACCTCTAGTACTTCTAGCAGTTCACCCCAATAGCCCGGTACTTTTTGTCTTGATTTCCCACAATAGTCCTACACTGGCCGTGGCATTAAATTTGTCAAGGGGCCTCTACGTGTTGGCGTTCCCAAGGCCCCACGCAAGCCCTCCAAACGTCTGGGACATTTTTATGGCCCGTGGTCTTGAAAGATATACAATTTATAATAATCTATAATAATAATTCTTTATTAGCCTTTAGTGTTTTACAATTTTACAAAATAGAGACACGTAGAAAGATAATTAGGAAATAGTAAAAATGTGTTAGTTTAAAATACGGCTATGGAATTTAAGACAAGTAGCTCGACCTTCGACTCTCTAACTAGGAACAAGGCCTGTGTTTTGAGTCAATCAAAAGTAGGTAAAGTATAATGCGATGACTACCAAGCTTAGTAGGTTCTATTCATACACATTACTATGTTAATACTTGTATTAGTTCCAAATACATAAAAAAGACCAAGAATTTATGAATACATAATAATTATAAAGTAAAAATATGTTGTTAGGGAGTTTATTGCGCCGCTTCTCTTTAAACAGCAACTAAAAGTTGCTTTGGAAACGATGGTAGCCATGACTTTTGATGAAATAAATACATTGATTTTCATCTCCGTTCTTTTTTTCAGAGAAAATCTCAATTAAAACTTTTCAGTTGAATTCTTCATTATATTAAAAAAGTGTGTGTCTATGAAATTTACACACAGCAGAAGTGAAACTTCAGAAAATTAGTCTACGAGAGAATGAGATAAATATAGAGTATCAGGAGTATTAGGTCAATTATAAGGTTTATTATTTTTATAATATTTTTACTAAGCTCAAAATTTATTTTCTATTTTAATGCAAAATATTACATTCCATATATTATATATTTAAAATATATTATAACACGTATTATTCAGATTCCATTCCAGTGTTTAAATGACTAAATATCCTTTTTTAGTGTCGCTTTTTTCGTTTCATCGAGTTTCAAATCCCAACGATACTAAAGAAATTTCACTTCAAAAATTCATTGCATGAGTTCAGCAGACAGGCAAACGGCCCACCTAATAGAAAGCAGGCGTTTACCATCGCCTATGGATATTTGCAATATCAAAGGCGCTACAAATACGCTGCTGCTGTAGCCATCCAAGCGGGCAAATGCCCTACCACCTGGCGTTTTTTTTTTGGCGTATATTTCACACGAAACGTTACCGGTGGCAATATTCGGGATTTTACCATTGTCTAATAGTGGGCAGGCAACATGAGGGTCGTTATAACTTTCATGACACGGAAGATTGTGTCGTCGACATTTCAGGTTTTGAGTCGATATTAGACGATTCATTTCTGTCTTTCAATTTGTAGAAATCAACCTAAGTGGTCCATATAAACATAAACTTGAATAATTCAAAGTAATTCAATATAGTCGTGCCCTTTTAGTTGTGTGCCTTTCAAGCAAATTGATTCCATTTCTCATTTCAAGTTCATTTCCCTGGATCAGTCGATTTTATTTTATCAATTTTTTTTCATTGCCAAAAGCGAGCAAACAGGCTATCTGATGGGAAGTGATCATTCTTGCCTATAGTTCACAACAACAGGGACGTTGCTAAGCTCAGTGTAATTAATTTATTACAGAATATACATAGTTATTGACGTTAATATTAAGCACGGACAAAGAAATGACAATAATGTTAAATTTTAACAGAAAAATGACGATAATTTTAAAATGTTGGCAGAAAAATAAAGATAATTTTAAATTGTTGGCAGAAAAATAAAAATAATCTTAAACTGATGACAAAAAATGACGATAATTTTAAAATGTTGACAGAAAAATGATGATAATTTTAAATTGTCGGCAGAAAAATAAAGATAATCTTAAACTGATGACAAAAAATGACGCTAATTTTAAAAAGTTGACAGAAAAATTACGATAATTTTAAAATTGTTGGCAGAAAAATAAAGATAATCTTAAACTGATGACAAAATAATGACGCTAATTTTAAAATATTGACAAAAATGACGATAATTTTAAATTGATGACAGAAAATGAAAATAATTTTAAAATGTTGATAGAAAAATGACGATAATTTTAAATTGATGACAGAAAATGAAGATAATTTTAAAATGTTGACAGAAAAATGACGATAATTTTAAATTGTTGGCAGAAAAATAAAGATAATCTTAAACTGATGACAAAAAATTACGCTAATTTTAAAATGTTGACAGAAAAATGACGATAATTTTAAAATTGTTGGCAGAAAAATAAAGATAATCTTAAACTGATGACAAAAAATGATGCTAATTTTAAAATGTTGACAGGAAAATGACGATAATTTTAAATTGTTGACAGAAGAATGACAATATTTTAAAGTGAATATGCCAACCCTAGCCACACCTCGTACAACTTATTTAGGATTCCTTCGGGACTGTGACGCCTTGGAACGTTCCCAGGGTACTATTCAAAAACCGCTCGATAACTTATCGCTAACAAATTGTTCGAGATATAGACGTTATTGTACTTCTGAGGACGCCATTTTGTATACCGTCCGCAATATTACAGATATTTCGTTACTAAAATTTTAAATAGAGTTAATCTTAAAGTTTAATAAACAAAGTTGAGGCATTTTAGTATATAGGAGTATTTCAGGTCTTGTTAAAAATTTATTGGTAAACTTTGCAGACGTATGTGGGGATATAATGAAAATTATAAAAGTAACTTTTATGTGTAGAATAGTGTTGATATTATGTAATGTAATTTCCATACTTTAGATACTACTTTGCAGAAATTTGAAGAAATTATACATATTTGGGATGGGGCGTGGCTCGTTTGCATTAAAACAAATCTTCGAATTAACACTTTAATCTATACACCTTAGTATTAACTTAAAAAAACAACTTAAGTTTTAACACACGCATCCAATCACCCTCTTACGCTCTTAACTGCCAACAGTTTACCGTTCATTCCCAAATCAAATCTTTATCATTCATCGCATTCAATCTACACTTGCGTTTCAATACACACCCAACCCATTTTTAACAGTCCTACATATATAAACCTCTTGTCGCGATCTAAGTCCGAGATAAACTCCAAAACTACTAAACCGAATTTGATGAAATTTCGCAACTATGTGGCATTTGTTCAATTTAAAGATAGGATCGTTGTTTTTTCAATTATTGACCTCAATTATAAAATTCTGCTGTTAGTGTGTATGTCACTGAACTTCTTCTAAGTCCCTGGACCGATCTTGATGGACTTTTTCTGTGTGTTTGAGTGGGTTCCCCTATGGTTTAGATTCACAATTGGACCCAGTAGATGGCGCTGCAATCTGGTTCTTATATAAAAAAAAAAACAATTTTTAAATGTGTGTCTGCCGGTCTGGATCTTCCGGCTAATCTCTGAAACGGCTGGACTGATTTTGACGGGACTTTCACTAGCAGTCATTAACATTCTGTGTAAATAAAATTATAACATAATTTTGAATTAAAGCTTATGAACATTAAATAAATAAATTTAAATTAAAACATTTACCCAATGCAACCTCGATACCGCTACAGGTAAAACCATGACAACGCGAACGAAGTTTCTCTTGCACTCCAAAAATGATTATATGCAAATCAAGTCACATTCCTAACAGTAAAATATTCTCATAGATTTCTCCAGAATCAAACCAGTTAAATTAACTTGACTATCCAAACAAAGAAAAACTGAATTAAATCAATATTATATAACAAGTTGCACAAAGAAATGATATTATAGGTTCCATTGCTACGGCAATAATGAAGAAACTGATATCATGGGACTGCCACTGACCAGATTACTAGACCTCAGTAATTTACCACGTGGTCACAGAAAGCTTTGACAATCGTTACAAGCTTCGAGTACACGGCAGGTCTTGGACACTGGTCGTCACATACAATAGCAGAAAATAATATATTATGCGGCGTTGGGACAGCTGGTTCGCCTATCATTTATAGGGTTCAGCACTAATAATATAGAATGAGAACAAAAGTATTTTACCTCCCACCCATTTATATATTATATAAATTTATTAGAGCTAGACATGTTTGCTGAAGAGTTTCTTGCGCCACATCTTCTCTTCAAGCCAGAACATGTTTCAAAGCGGTGGTAAATTAAATTAGGGTCCCATAGAGTAAATAATAACCATAAAAAAATAACGGAAGCTTCTCGTATGGAAGCGAGAGTTGGGTATGTAAAAGAGAGCATGAAAGTAGAGTAAACGCGGTCGAGATGCGAGCACTGCGCAAAATGTGCGGAGTGACGCTCGCGGACCGCGTCCGTAATACCGAAGTAAGAAAGAGAGTTGGTCTGAAAGAGAGTGTCGGGGTGAAGGTAAGGAAAGGAATGCTCCGGTGGTTCGGGCATGTGGAAAGAATGCATGATGAAAGAATGACTAAACAGATATACAATGCAAAAGTGGATGGATGCAGAAGTCGTGGAAGGCCACGACACACCTTCCATGATTAAATTGATCGTATACTAGCAGAAGGTGATGTCAGGAGCCTTAAGAACAGACAAGCGTGCATGACAAGAGTTATGAATGTCAAAGAAGCAAGTGAGGTGTGTAAGAATAAGCCTAAATGGCGCTCTGTTGTTCGTGCCTACCCCGCAAGGGAACTGGTGTGAATCTCATTTTCTCGCAGGCTTAATCCTATCTACAGATTTATATATTAATCTCTTTTTACTGTCACGAAAAAGCGTTACGGCTGCGTGGAGGAACGGCATATTTTTAGAGTATACTATGGATGCGTTTTTTGGTTCCGGATCGATTTTTTTTTTTGATAAAACAAAATATGTGTAAATAAAAAATGCATTCATTTAAATGTACCTAACTTAACAAAATCATAATGTGTGCTGGGACACATAGTAGAAGTGAAACTTCAACGGACAAGTGAAAAAACGAATCGCAACGGATAAGTGGCAAAACGAATCGCAACAAAATTTTAACTTGAAGTTTTACGGGCAGGTTTTCAAATTGGACAAGTACATTAAAAATATGCCCGTAAAACTTGAAGTTAAAATTTTGTTGCGATTCGTTTTGCCATTTATCCATTGAAGTTTTACTTCTATTATGTGTCCCTGCACACATTTAGATTTTTTCGTTTCGTCAAGTTTCAAATCAAAACGGTTCTAAAGAAGGTTCATATATATATATATATATATATATATATATATATATATATATATATATATATATATATATATATATATATATATATATATATATTAGGTATTAGGCTTATTCTTACACACCTCACTTGCTTCTTTGACATTCATAACTCTTCTCATGCACGCTCGTCTGTTCTTAAGGCTCTCGACATCACCTTCTGCTAGTACACGATCAATTTAATCATGGAAGGTGTGTCGTGGCCTTCCACGACTTCTGCATCCATCCACTTTTGCATTGTATATCTGTTTAGTCATTCTTTCATCATGCATTCTTTCCACATGCCCGAACCACCGGAGCATTCCTTTCCTTACCTCCACCCCGACACTCTCTTTCAGACCAACTCTCTTTCTTACTTCGGTATTACGAATGCGGCCCGCGAGCGTCACTCCGCAAAAAGAAGGTTCACTTCAACAACATTTTTATTTTTTATTGCCAATTTTTAAATACGGAACCTTTAAAGTTCGTACGCAACTCGAACATTCCATACATCTGTAGGGTTGGTCTACACTGGATAAATGACCAGCAACATTAATTCGAGTAAGATATTATCAACATGATTTATATTATTTACCTTTTTCAGGTTGAGGATGTGACATACAATAGCCCTTTGCCGGCGCTAAATTTGTCTTTTCGTGTAATTTGCTTTTAGGACAACACTTTTAGAATGATTAAACATGTTTTGTACTTGATATAAGCGTGTTTCTTCCTCGTTTTAGGTGGTAGGGCATTTGCCCGACTGGATGGCTACCACCCCTGGTCTAGAGTATGTCACCATAACAACCTTGAGTTGTGTTCCGGCATTAGTGACCAGGTTCCAGTCTCCCTTAAGAGAGCAGCAGCGCATTTGTAGCACTTTTGGTGTTGCAAATGTCCATAGGCGATGGTAACCGCTTTCCATCAAGTGGGCCGCCTGCCTGTCTGCTGAACTCCTGCAATAAAAAAAAATCGTGGTTTTTACGTAGATTTTTTTATTAATCATAAAATTAATTTTGACTTTTTTTTGCTCTTTACTCAACATTTATTAAAATAATGTAATCATTTATTTAAAACAAACGGGGCCGGTCGCACAGCCACTTCTGCCGAAAACCTCAAACGGCTCAAATATGCAACCCTTGGAACAGGTTACATAGAGGTTGTGAGGGGGGCCCACGCCTGCCAGGGCACTGCGGAGTCGGGCAGCTCATTTACCCGTAGCCCTGGCATAAGGCGCAGGACGGAACAGCCAGGGGTTTAGTGGGTATCCCTAACTGGGGGGTGGCAATAGCGTGGCACCGGTTCTGACCGGGCACGCTAGTGTCACCCCTGATCTGGCGAATCGCACACACTCACACCGGTAGCGAACATCCCCCCAGGCTTCTGTGCCTGTTGCGGCTTAGTCCTCAAACGGATTTCCCCTGGCCAAAAAAAAAAGAAAGGTCACATACAGGTTACGTCCAATATGCATGTCGTATCCTAATGAAACTGCCTCGATTTTGTAGCGCTTCGGGCATGTTCGCCGAACAGAGAATTGCAGATTTCTTTGCGATTAGGAGGGCACGCATAGCGGCTCTCTGGGCTCGCCTCCGTGCTTCGGGCAATGGGATTCTCTGCATGTTCTCAGATTGCCTTGACAACCCCATTTCTAGGAGCTGGCATTCTGTGCATCGTGACATAAATGCATAACGTATGATAATTGAAATGACATAGTACTATTTTTATAGTACTTTTATCCGTGCAGGAACGGAGAAAGAATACAATTTCCTGCGGCCGGGCGGCCTGTCGTAAGAGGCGACTAAACAACCCACAGCCAGGTGGTAGGGCATTTGCCCGACTGGATGGCTACCACCCCTGGTCTAGAGTATGCCGCCATAACAACCTTGATTTGTGTTCCGGCATTAGTGACCAGGTTCCAGTCTCCCTTAAGAGAGCAGCAGCGCATTTGTAGCGCCTTTGGTGTTGCAAATGTACATAGGCGATGGTAACCGCTTTTCATCAAGTGGGGCGTCTGCCTGTCTGCTGAACTCCTGTAATAAAAAAAATTTAAAAAAATAATAATTTATATTTTTTTAAATTTAATTTAATAACTTAATTGTAAGATTTTATGTTGCAAATTGATATGGGTTATTTATGACCTGAAATAAAGAAATTATTATTATTATTATATTATATTTGAGCCGTTTGGGGTGGAGACTTTGGGCCCATGGGGGCCAAGTGCCCACAAATTATTTCAAAAAATTAAAAAACGCCTAGTCGACAAAACAGGAGACCGGAAGGCTGGAGCTTACCTCGCTCAAAGGATTAGCCTTTGTATCCAGCGAGGTAATGCTGCCAGCCTTCTAGGTACAATGCCCAGCGACAGTGGTCTGGTGGGGCTGGACGGGCTTTAATATAGGTTTTATTTTAATTTTAGTTTTTTTACTATTGTATATATATTTTTAAGTTAGGTTTATTTATAGGATATTTTAGTTTTTGTTAATAAATAAAATTAAGTGATAATTAAACATTAACATTTTGGGCTTAAGTATCTTAAAAGGGTTTTGATAGTTAAATTATAACCTGTATCAAATATAAATTTAGTATGTTTACTACTATTACACTTATGTGTGTATATATGTATGTGGGTGTCACATACATAAGTACCTATAAGTATAATTTTACATACATACATACATAACTTCACGCCAGTTCCCTTGCGGGGTAGGCACGAACAACAGAGCGCCATTTAGGCCCATTCTTACACACCTCACTTGCTTCTTTGACATTCCTAGCTCTTGTCATGCACGCTCGTCTGTTCTTAAGGCTCCTGACATCACCTTCTGCTAGTACACGATCAATTTGATCATGGAAGGTGTGTCGTGGCCTTCCACGACTTCTGCATCCATCCACTTTTGCATTGTATATCTGTTTAGTCATTCTTTCATCATGCATTCTTTCCACATGCCCGAACCACCGAAGCATTCCTTTTCTTACCTTCACCCCGACAATCTCAAGTATAATTTTACACTCAACTAAACAGGGTTATTTTTTTAAGTGAGCCTCTAAAGTCAAATTCTTATAACTAAAAACACTCAGGATCGAATTTGATGAAAACTAAATTGAATAATCTATTTCTCATACCAGAAATCAAATCGTCTGATTGTGTAAAAAATAACACGTTCTGTATTATTACAGCAAAATATAGTGTACCTTGGGATCCATTACTGTAAAAGAATATTAAACGGCAAGCTACATCGTGTAGTTTAGGACATTGGAGGCTTTCGTCGCGATGTTTTTCAGTTGTTCTTTTTTTTTTATTGCAAGAGATCAGCAGACAGGCAGACGGCCCACTTGATGGAAAGCGGTTACCACCGTCTATGGACATTTGCAACACCAAAGTTGCTACAAATGCGCTGCTGCTCTCTTAAGAGAAACTGGAACCTGGTCACTAATGCCGGAACACAACTCAAGGTTGTTATGGCGACATACTTTAGACCAGGGGTGGTGGCCATCCAGTCGGGCAAATGCCCTACCACCTGGTGCACTTCATTGATATTCTTAGTCTTTTATACTATGATAGTGTCATAATTGAAGTATATCGAGGACCTGAAAACAAGTAGGTTTCTTATTACCCTTGGTATTTAAAATTATCTCCAATCCTTTTATGTTATGTTCTTTTTTTGCGCTAACTCTCTAAGTAACTATCTATTATCATAACTAATCCCCTCTTTATCTTTATGACCGACCGTCGAGTGGAACACATCATAAAGTGTTTTATTGTTGAAATTCGATTCTTTATAGTCATATCTTTAGGATTAAAACTAAGCACGTCAAGAATCCCAACGAATGGTGTGCATGTTGCTGGGGGAGTTCATGTCTATTTTGCGAATATATAACACCGACCCGTTGAGACGAAGTTAGTTGAGTTTCAACTGCGATCGAGGCGTTACTAAGTGTACTTTCGGCACGGGGAATCTCACATCGACGGTCTTTAGGCGTTTAATGCTTACGGTTTGAACTTGACGTGTATGTGTTTCTAATAAACTTTGTGTACATTCCCTATACAAACCCTATAAAATTTGTAACAGTTTAATATAACTTAAACTAACAAGACAAGGTTCATATACCTATCTATATAAATAGTGTAAGCTTTATCAAAGATTATCGCATTGCGGCGACGATGCATAATCCTATTCACAACGCCAGATTAGCATGCATCGTATATTCATGCTTGACGTGTTAATTTCATGTACGTGTTGATACTAAGTATGTTTGTCTTTCTATATGCATATGATCTCAAAGTATATCACTTATTAAAACGAAGTCGTTGCGGGACCTAGGTGTTATACTAGACAGTGAATTATGTTTAGATATGCACATTGACAGTATTGCTAATAAAGCTTTCATAATGTTTGGCTTCCTACTTAGATCTGCAACTGAATTTAAACAAACCAGCACCTATTTAGTACATACATACATACATACATAACTTCACGCCAGTTCCCTTGCGGGGTAGGCACGAACAACAGAGTGCCATTTAGGCTTATTCTTACACACCTCACTTGCCTCTTTGACATTCATAACTCTTGTCATGCACGCTCGTCCGTTCTTAAGGCTCCTGACATCACCTTCTGCTAGTACACGATCAATTTGATCATGGAAGGTGTGTCGTGGCCTTCCACGACTTCTGCATCCATCCACTTTTGCATTGTATATCTGTTTAGTCATTCTTTCATCATGCGTTATTTCCACATGCCCGAACCACCGGAGCATTCCTTTCCTTACCTTCACCCCGACACCTATTTAGTATTTATATAAAACTCTTGTCTGTTCGCAACTCGAATTCGTAGTCTCCATCTAGAGTCCTTTTTATAAAATGTGTACAATGTGGTACAATTGAGAAATTGCAACTTCAACAAACAACAACAAAGATTTTTTTTTTATTATAGTAATCGGCAGACAGACACACATATTGTATACCCCTAAGTTAAGCAAGTTACGCTTGTATTATGGGATATACAACGGATTACTCTGGGTCCGATCCCAGACACCCAGACCATTCTAAATAACAGAAGGTTCGTTTCCAAAAATTACCATGCCAGGAGTCGAACCCGGAGCCCAGCCCAGCCCGCTCAATCACAGAGGCTGTCAAATTAATAATACTGAATAATTATTATAGTCGGAAGAAGTTACATATAAAAAATGTGTTACGAGTTACGTTTTTAACTAGGGGATTGTCATTTTTTACTATTTATAATCCATGCTATTAGTATGTACATTTACTTTATAAATTAAATAATAAAAAAAACTTGGGAGGTGTCAAGGGACACCCGGATGGAACGAAGTTCCTTCCGATTCAAGTGAAGGAATTGTAATAATTTTTTTTTTTTTAAATATTATATTTTTTTTTTTTCAATTTTAGTAATAATTGGCTTGTGGTAACTGAAGTAGGAAACATATGTTTGGGATTCTATTTATTATGTACAAAAAACCTGTATACACTCAACAAAAATAATCGTCGCGACACCACCTGTTCAATGCGAAATAGAAAGACGAAACGAAAATAACTGGCTTGCTTTCTATGAGAGAGAGAGACAGACAGAGAAACACGCGCACGCCGCACGGCTTACAACTATAGCAAAAAGTGTCGTTACAACTTTTGGTCTTAATTTTTTCCGTCCAGCCCCCTTTCGCAACGCGCGATAAGGAACTTCGTTCCAATTACACTAACAGAAAAAACACGCTTTTCTGTGTGACTTGCCTCTAATACACATGTATCGAACAAGATGTAATAGCGGTGTACAGGAATAGGACGTAAACCTAAATTTTAACTTATAAAATAATGCAATTCAAGAAGTGAAAAGATAAGTGAACTTTTGAATTTGAATTTGAATGGTCTGTATGTATAAACGTATAAAGAAGAAAATTAATAATCTTTCAAAACAAAAGAAAAATAAACCCCCTATAAGAATATACAACCCGAGCAATCTCGTTAGCTTGGAGAGAGGAATTTAAAAAAAAAATACACATGTATCTCTTGGTATCATTATAAACTCAATAAAGCCTTTTACGTCTTGAAACTCAAACAATGGACAGTCTTAGCTGCAAGCTGGACTTTATTTCAGTTTCTCTCTCTTTCACTCTTGCACTATTTGTCTATATCGCCCTCTCTATCAAACGGTGGACAGATTCACTGAAGACATTCGAGAGTTGAATTAAATTGTCTACAAAGACGTTTCGTTGAAGTGCGATTCTAATAAAAGCTCAAAAGAATCTTATTAAGTGTTTATTGTTACACTTTTAAATGTAATACGTGGCAAGTATTTTCCCTTTTAGAAACCAAAAGCACCTTGGCCTTCGTGTTGCAAACATGATGTTGTATTAGCAGAATTGGACGTCAGAATTCGAAGCCGCGCCCTTTGAGTCCGAGACGCGTGCGTTCGCCATTACGCTACCACGACTTGATAGCTATTGTGACTGCAAGTAGTACACACCTCTATATTTTTCGCCGGAATACTTCAGCAGGTACTGATTGTTTTTCCTTCTAACTAAAATAATACAATAGTATACTGGGACGCAACCGTCACAGTATATTTTTCTCAGATAAAAGATATTGTTTTCCAAACCAGCGAATCGTAATGTAAACACTTTTGAGAGTACACAAGCATTAAATAGACAGAAGCGTAGACAGTGTTTATTTTATTATATACTATTTTGTGCCTATCCGTGCAGGAAGGGAGAAATAATACAATTTCCTGCGGCCGGGCGGCCTGTCGTAAGATGCGACGAAACAACCTACAGGCAGGTGGTAAGGCTTTTTTTTTAATGCGGGAGTTCAGCAGATAGGCAGACGGCCCACTTGATTGAAAGCGGTTACCATCGCCTATGGACGTTTGCAACACCAAAGGTGCTACAAATGAGCTCTTGCTCTCTTAAATCAAGGCTGTTATGGCAGGGGTGGTAGCCATCCAGTCGGGAAAATACCCTAACACCTGGCTGTGGGTTTGTTTGTCGCCTCTTACGACAGGCCGCCCGGCCGCCGGAAGTTGTATTCTTTCTCCGTTCCTGCACGGATATTTGCCCGACTGGATGGCTACTACCCCTGCTCTAAGGTATGCCGCAATACAGTCTCCGTTTAGAGAGCGGCAGCACACTGGTAGCACCTTTGGTGTTACTAATGTCCATAAGCGATGATAACCGTTTTCCACGAGATGGGCCGTCTGCCTGTCAAATTAATATTAAAATTCAAAAGTTTTTATTCAAAATAAGTTCCACTAAAGAACACTTTTTGAAGGTCATAAATGTAAGTCAAAATTTAAATCTACTTCCTATTCTACGTACACCGCTTCGCAATGTCTTATCGCTGATAAAGGAGAAGCGGCAAGAAACTCCCCAGCAACACGTCTAGCTAAAAAAGATTTTTTCATCATAATTATTTATATATATTATTTCAGGCTCTTTTTTAAATACATATAGAATTAAAAAAAATTGAAAACGTTGAAAATATTTTGGGATGAATTAATATTGAAATAAAACTAAAAGTTAATTTTAAAAGTTAATAAACTATACTATATAAAAACTATACTTACAAAATAACAAATCTATAAGTAAAAAATTGGCTTCAAATCGTTGTCGGCGGGGAGCGTACCCAAAATGCTGGCAGCATTTCCGCGTTGGATGGCAATGCTGATTCGTTTATGTAGAAGTTGTATTACAATTACTTTTCAAAGAATGAGTGGAGTTGTAACAAACAAAAAATATTGTTATATACCGACAAAGAAACGCGCACCTTGTTTATTGCCCCTCCCGCATTCGGAGTTCTTTTGTTTACTTTGTATTTAAAATTTGCAATTATACAATAGCCTATTGTTATTGTTTTCGACTTTTTTGGCCGTTCGCAGGAATAATTAGCCAGGTGTGCAAATTACTGTTTCTCGGAAACCCCAGTGCATGCAGTCGATTTTTTTGTACTTGTTTTATGGCCGTCATTAGTGTCGAACTAATTCCTTGTTGTTGTTTTTGTATTGCGTCGAATCTTGCCAGGTATGGATCGGTGCATTATAAAGCAATGGCCCAAGCTGGAGAGGGACAGTCGAGCGAGGATTACGATACGAGTAAGACGTACATTCGACAAGCGATATAGAGACGGGCTCTGCGGGTGTTATTGAATCGTGCAGTTTGTACTAGTAGTGTCTAGTTATATTTGTACCTATGTTATACGTGTTTGTATATTTCTAATAAATTCTATAGTAATTGCAACGGCATTTTAATTCGAGTCCTGCGTAACTCGTAACAATATTGTCATCGTCGCAATAATGACATACTAAGAATTCACACTGTTGTCTGTTGAACTAACGCAATTAAAAAAATATAAGAATATGTGTTTTTTTGTTGGTTACAGTGTTCAAATGACCATCATTAAATTTAATAATGCCAACAAATTGTAGTACCCATATAGTTTACCCTATATAAGGAAACAACGATTTTTTGTTACAGCCTGCAATATAATTTCAATTTTCCACAATACTTCGTGTCCCGCAAAATCTGCGGAGTGACGCTCGCGGACCGCGTTCGTAATACCGAAGTAAGAAAGAGAGTTGGTCTGAAAGAGAGTGTCGGGGTGAAGGTAAGGAAAGTAATGCTCCGGTGATTCGGGTATGTGGAAAGAATGCATGATGAAAGAATGACGAAACAGATATACAATGCAAAAGTGGATAGATGCAGAGATCGTGGAAGGCCACGACACACCTTCCATGATCAAATTGATCGTGTACTAGCAGAAGGTGATGTCAGGAGCCTTAAGAACAGACGAGCGTGCATGGCAAGAGCTATGAATGTCAAAGAAGCAAGTGAGGTGTGTAAGAATAAGCCGGAATGGCGCTCTGTTGTTCGTGCCTACCCCGCAAGGGAACTGGCCTGAAGTTATGTATGTATGTACTTCATGTCCCTTAAAAAACACCCCTCCATTCAAATCGAACAACTTTCTCACTCCTTCATATTTGTCGACGATTACAAATAAATATATAATAAGTGTGTCTACGTCATAAGTACGTGCGTTTTGATATATGCAGAGTGCGTGGGCTGTTACAAGGGGGCAAATCTGGTAAATCTGCTCAGTTGAAAAGTACGCAAATGGGAAATAAAGTGGCTCTTTGTGAATTGTTTTATTGGAGAATTTCAATGATGGGTAAGCGTATACTTATGCATGGGGAGTAAGAGCTTTCAACTTTTTATGACTTATGTGTTAATAGGCTTGTAGGAATCGTATTTGTTGTTATAAAGTAATCATATGACGGAAGTAGTCAATGTCCGATATTCTTTGATTTTTATTGTAGTATAGGTTGACGTTTTTATTTTATTATTTATTTTTTACTGAGTTCAGCAGACAGGCAGACGGCCCACTTGATGGAAAGCGGTTATAATCGCCTATGGACATTTGCAACACCAAAGGTGCTACTAATGCGCTGTTGCTCTCTTAAGGGAGACTGGAACCTGGAACACAACTCAAGGTTGTTATGGCGACATACTTTAGACCAGGGGTGGTAGCCATCTAGTCGGGCAAATGCCCTACCACCTAGCTGTGGGTTGTTAAGTCGCCTCTTACGACAGGCCGCCCGGCCGCAGGAAATTGTATTCTTTCTCCGTTCCTGCACAGATAATGACCACAGTCTCACCATGTGGAACGAAGATGTGGTCTAGGATGGAGCACGCCTACCTAGAAGGTACCTATTCACACGGCACTTGAAGGCACCCAGGTTAAAAGTTTCGGGAAAGACAGGCTCCGGCAATATGTTCCACTCCTTTGCGGTGTGTATGATGAAGCTAGATGCAAGCGCTTCGTTCTTATAGGTAGAATATCCACCATATATCTATATATGTCTGGTTGTCCGATGATGGAAGGGAGATGGGGGGGATCAGATCGAAGAGCTCAGCTGCACACTCTCCAAAGTGAATCCGATAGAAAACCGATAAGCTGGCAACCCTTTTTTTTTATAACGCAGGGGGAATGTCTTTGGACACCATCCTCGGGTCCTTCGGGGGAAGGGCCAATGCAGGCATAAGACCTGCATCGAGAGTGTGTGGGACTCTCGGCGACCGGTCCTCGCTTCTAAAACGAAGTTGTCGCGAGAAACGGCCGCCAAACTACCCACTAAACCTTAATGAACCTTCTTTAGAACCGTTTTGATTTGAAACTTGATGAAATGAAAAAATCTAAATGTGTGCAGGGACACATAATAGAAGTGAAGCTTCAACGGATAAATGGCAAAACGAATCGCAACAAAATTTTAACTTGAAGTTTTACGGGCAGATTTTTAATGTACTTGTCCAATTTGAAAACCTGCCCGTAAAACTTCAAGTTAAAATTTTGTTGCGATTCGTTTTGCCACTTATCCGTTGCGATTCGTTTTCTCACTTGTCCGTTGAAGTTTCACTTCTACCATGTGTCCCAGCACACATTATGATTTTGTTAAGTTAGGTACATTTTAATGAATGTATTTTTTATTTACACATATTTTGTTTTATCAAAAAAAAAAAAATCGGACCGGAACCAAAAAACGCATCCATAGTATACTCTAAAAATATGCCGTTCCTCCACGCAGCCGTAACGCTTTTTCGTGACAGAAAAATCCTAAGACCCCTCGTTTATATAGAAGTTTCACTTCAAAAAGTGACAATAAAAAGAGATTAATATATAAATCTGTAGATAGGATTAAGCCTGCGAGAAAATGAGATTCACACCAGTTCCCTTGCGGGGTAGGCACGAACAACAGAGCGCCATTTAGGCTTATTCTTACACACCTTACTTGCTTCTTTGAAATTCATAACTCTTGTCATGCACGGTCGTCTGTTCTTAAGGCTCCTGACATCACCTTCTGTTATATTTGTACCTGTGTTATACGTGTTTGTATAGTTCTAATAAACTCTATAATAATTCCAACGGCATTTTAATTCGAGTCTCACACTCGTAACAGTATTGTAGAAAATATTTATCTTTCGCTTTTTACTTACTCCTGAAGTCGGTTACTGAAGAGCCCACATTGTATCGCTTTTGGAAAACAAAGAAACGCATTAAAATTATGAACCATACTTGTAGGGTGTGCACTCATCTACGTAACAAGCTGAGGCTTCATCTATAAAAGGAATACGTCCAACAAATCCACAATAACACAGTGACTAATTACAAAAAGTGCCAACAAAAAGAGTGAGTTGGCCGAACGGCGCTCATGCATTATGTAATGCTCACAATGAGGCCGAAACAACCCGACCAGCTTGCACCTCACTAATGAGGTACCCGGGAACATACTAATTCATATGGGAATAACGGAGGTGCAGTTTATAAAGCCTAATTTAAACATCGGACAACAGCTGCAAGGATTACATTCTAAACTTGATCAGAAATTACTGACACTAATTGTAATTTGCTTTGCTTTGCTGACGGTGTAAACCCCCCCGTCTGAGGATTGTTTCTGTCACGAAAAAGCGTTACAGCCATGGTGAAATTATACATAATTTTAGAGTAGACTGGATGTTTTTTTTTGGTTCCGGAGCGAATTCAGTTTTCGTGTTTAAATAAAAAAATGCATTCATTAAAATGTACCTAACCTAACCAAATCATAATTTGCAGTAAACCTGCGAAAAATCTAAATGTGTGCTGGGACACATGGTAGAAGTGAAACTTCAATGGACAAGTGGAAAAACGAAGCGCAACAAAATTTTAACTTGAAGTTTTACGGGCAGATTGTTAATGTCAATCATGTTGTTGGCATTAACAATCTGCCCTTAAAACTTCAAGTTAAAATTATGTTGCGCTTCATTCTTCCACTTGTCCGTTGACATTCGTTTTTCTATTTGTCCGTTGCGATTCGGTTTTCCACTTGTCCGTTGAAGTTTCACTTCTACTATGTGTCCCAGCACACATTTCGATTGTATTTAGTAGCTTTCGCCAGGTGGTACGAAATTTGCCTGGTTGCATGGCTGTCGCCCCTGGTCTAGAGTATGATGTCATAATAAACTTTAGGCGCGTGACACTTAGGGATTCTCTTGATGTTGTGGGTGTCTGGGAGCGGCCCCAGAGTGGTCCATTGTATGTTATCCATTACACAAGAGTAACTTGCTTAGCTTGAGGATATACAATGTGTTTTATATTGAAACCTAAATTATCGAACAACTCTGGGACCGATTCTAACTAACCGAACCAGAGCAAATAACCGATAGTCCGTTCAAGAACTTTTCTTTCTTCTTCTAAGGCGTTCCCTCATTGCTAAGGATCGCGACTTTGATGGCAGTGAACAATTTCTTTCTTCCACCGAGATCGGTTCTGAGCACGGTGGAACGCTGAAATTACTGACATGTCCAGCTGGTCAGAAATCTGGTCAATCCATCCAGTTTGAGATCTACCGCAAAGGAAAGACCTTTAACTTTCCCATCGACTACAAGTCTTTCCATATTATCTGGATTCTTTCGGTCTATGTGACCAAAGTACTTCAGAATACGTATTGGCATATACTTGTGATAATCTGATTAAGAACTCTACCTTCCTGGAAATCGAACCCGGAACCTCTCCGCTCTATTAATATAGGTGAGCCAACTATTAAACCACAGAAGCCATGTAGTAGATATCTCTTACACTGTAGACGAACTTTTCTAGCGCTAAAATCAAAGCATCATTTGAGGATATAGTTAGACAACAAAAGCAAAACTAAAGCAACACAAGCCTCGTTGAAATCGCAAGTCATACATATCCCATTCATTCCATCCCACTTCATTCAGCACAAAAACTACTTCCAAAGTCGCCATCTCAGCGAAAGTATAATTTATCACACAGACCTACTTTGCATAATATGTTTCGGTCAATTCCTACGAGGGAATGGAATTATAGCCTAGTCAGTCAAAGCTTCTTTCTTTAGCTATTGGAATTATTCTAACCCAAAGAAATTGAATCTGTATAATAAACATATTTTGATGCAGTATTTTCTTATTCTTTCTTTTTTTATGATAAATAGGTTCGCGTTCAAGTACAATCACGTCTAATGTCAGACAGTGATGCGATTGAAAATGGAAAGAAAATATCTATTCATTCGAGATTGTTATTTTCGGGAAACACGGACTCTGTAGTCATGGTAGCGTAATGGCTAGAGCACGCGTCCCGAACTCAAAGGGCGCGGGTTCGATCCTGGCCGAAACGCATGCACCACTTAGTCAGTTTTCTGATCTCATGTGCATATTGTTACAATTCCATGTGCTAACAACGGTGAAGGAAAACATCGTGATGCAACCTGCATATAGAGATAACCGATGTGTCAAACCTTCCAAGTCGCCTTGGATACGCGTGGCGGGTATACTGTCTGTTCCCCCTATAATGGGAGGCCCGAGCCCAGCAATGGAATATTTATGAGCTGTTATTATTTATTTATTTATACGGACTCTGATAGTGTATACCACAGCTCTGCAGTACTCAGAAGGAACGTGGAGGCAAAACATTTCTTTGGTACTGTGAAATGATGGCGTAGACAAGAGCGCCTTGTCGTCCGAAGATGGAATGGTGGAGCGAGAATCAGGTCAAAAAGGTCAACCGCACACTCTCCCTATTACTTCTGTAAAATACCGATAGAATAGCAACGATTGATACTCTAAGCTTTATAGACAATACCTATTCAAAGGAGACTTGAGGACACCCGGATTGTACTTTTCGGGAAACAAGGACTCTGATCGTGCAATCTTCAGATCTGCCCTATACAGAAAGAATGTGGAGACAAAACATTCCGTTCGCACTGACGGCGTTTCCTCTGTGAAACGATGGCGCAGACCAGAGCATCTTGTCGTCTGAAGATGGACTGGTGTAGGAGGAGTCAGGTTGAACAGTTCAACCGCACGCTCTAAATGAAAAGTAAACCAGCTACGCTTGTCCATGGCGGAAAGGCGGGTTTGACACATCGGTTATCTCGATGTTATGATTTTAACACGAGGTTTTTCTTGCCGTTAGGAAGTGGTAAATGTAATAATGTACATATTGAGACAGCAAACTACCTGTTCCTGATTGGTGCATGCTTTCCGGCCAGTATTCAAACCCGCATGAGTTTGGAAGTATAGAACGCGATTGCGTTAACCACTAGGCTGTCACGGCTTATTATTAAATAGGGGGGTTAGTGAAATCTTATTGCTTCGTGAAATTGAGGCGCGTCTAGGTATACTAGTAGTTTTAGGACATAGTATAAAATTCTCCTCTACTTCGATACCTGTCATGTTCGTCGAACGAATCTACGAAAGCGATCACTTTTGGCATCCTGATCTTATTGTAAAACATATTAAAGGGCTAAGTTCACAAAACTTGCAGTGTTTTCGAATGCTTTCAGGCGGCGCGGCGTAAGCACATCGCGGGACGGGTGGGTGGCCAGAAGCCCACTCGACGCGAAACTGGGCCTGGCCGTGAGCCAGCGCTACTTCGCCACTGGAATTTTCAAAATTTTCTTTATGTGAAACCACTGTCGGGGTAACAATGACAAGTGACGCGTTAACGGCTGTTATTTGGAAGTATACTTTTAACACCATACTCACTTTCTGACTTTTTGGGGTTTTATAGCTAGATAGTTATATTCATCGTCTGTCTGTCTATTTTGTCTATATATATATATATATATATATATATGACGGAAGTAGTCAATAACCGGATAGAATATTCTTTCATGTAATAATCGGAAGTCGTATAACCGGAAGTCAACGTAGGAGCATTTATTATCAAGCTAACGGCTATGGAGTAACCGGAAGTTGGAAGTTAATACGGATGGTGGAAGTTAATTTTGTGAAGAAAGTGAAACTGAAGTGGCGCCAAAGCATTGCCTTTTAAATACGCGGTATTCGGGCAGAGGAGGGACAGTCTTCAAGTGACAGCCTACAACCAGCAGTCTACAACGGGAGTCTACACGGGTAGTCTGGGACGAGAAGCACATAATATATTGTAGCCGATAAATACTGTCTGATAATCGCAGTATTCTTTGAGGGCAAATTGCTGCTCGACGCCTGACAGGCGTGGATTCAACTCTTGGAGTTATCCTAATATTTTTGTGTATTAGCGTGCAGTATTTAATGCTGTAATTGTAATAATTCTAGTGTAATAAACTTCGATTATAATATTTCAGATTATTATTGTGTTATTATCGGTGTCATTGGCCCGGCGTGAGCCTACATATATATAGTAACAAACCAACTATTCATTTACTCTCACTCGGAAAGTTTGAGTAATAATTGACCGACTAACCCACACATTGAGTTATTTGTAATATGTAACGGACCATTCTGGGACTAATCCCAGACACCCAGACCATGCTAAATATCACAAAGTTCGTTTGCAAAATTTATTATGCCAGGAATAGAACTCAGAGCATCTGCGTTCCAATGAGCTTGGCCAAAGTTTATGAGAGCAACCACGTGTAAAGTTTTACTGTAATATAGAAAGCGAATCCTAACCAAATCATAATAAGTATGACAAGAAGTGGCCCTCAATATCTCTCCTCTCTGGTCATACAAAAAGCCCGACCTCCGTCATGGGAGTCCTTCACCCAATTAGGCCACGGAACCCTCACGACAAGGTCAACGTGCGCAATATTGGCCTCTAATTAGATTCGTAGGGACGGTTTGTTTGTTAATACGAAAATGTCAGATTTAATATAATATGCTACTTTATTTATTGCTTTATTTTCGTATACTTATATGGAACTATATCTAGTCTGGAAATAAAGAAAATGTTTAGATAATAATAAAAGCCCATAAACATCACATTGCTGAGCTCGGGACTTCCTAACCGAATTCAAAAGGACGAGGTTCTCTATTCCATTGTAGGTTTCTTCATGTCAATTGTAGACCGGTTTTCACTTTTTTTTATTCGAAAGAGCATGTTTCTTAGTTGGTTTCATTGTTACCAAAACGAAATCTGACGAGTGGATTGTTTTGTCGCCTCTTACGACAGGCCGCTTTGCCGCAGAAATTAGTATTCTTTTTTCGTGCATTCACGGAGAGATTTCTGCACGATTTCCTTGCGATAAAAAATCAGACCCTGACTTGGTGACCATGGAACCACTTCGTAAGTATGCATACTTACAAATAAAGAAAAAAATTCAAAATAAATCCAATTGTCGAATCGCATCGACGAAGAAATCGCGAAACACGCATATAAAAAAACTAAGCGCCTGTAGAAAATGTAATAGTTACACGCGTATATAAGATTTTTTCCAAGAATATAGGCGCACGGCTTTCTTTAATAATGATTATGCTCGATAGCCCTGGGATCCGATCCACTCATCAGATCACCACCTCGGGAGCATACACTTACGAGTAAAGGAAACAATTTGAAAATTGGTTTACAATTGACGGAGATATCTTCTTACGAAGAACTTGGCTAAAAAAATTCGTGAGTTTCTCAAATTCTTTGGAGTCCACTAATCAGATCCTATAATGGTGACAATGTGATCAATTCGGGAGTTATAACCTTTCGACTAAAAGAAAGATGTTGATAATCGGTCCACAATTGACAGAGAAATCGAGTAACGAAGATACAAAAAAGAAAACAACATGCAGACCAACTAAGAGGCTCCTCCTTTTTGATATCGGTTAAAAAAACAGTTTTCTTTTCAACAAAAACCAAACCAACTTCCGACTAAAGAGCAAAAAAATAAAGATTTTATACAACGTCTTGAAGTCGGTGCAAAGTAAAACGTAAAAAACAACAATAAATTTGCAAAATGCACCAACTTCAAGATGTTGTAGAGAACATTTTATTCCGATAAATGACGTAATTCAGATTCAGTATAGACTTTTCTTGGAACTGCCGTTGAATTTCACCAAAAAACACATCGGTATGGCAACGCGAACGAATTTTCGCTAGCACTACTAGTATGAAATCAGATTGTTTATCCCATTGAAGCTGAGATAAAAAGTGGAACAAGCAAAATGTCTTTCGTGTTTGAAATGTACTCCGGCAGTAAACGCGGTTGGACGTACGCCAAGTTGTGATGGACCGGTCCTTTGTCCGCGTCCACCAATCAGCTGACTGCATAGTTTAAATGTGGGCTACTCTGAAATACCTCATTGAGGATTGTACAGGATATTTTCATGTTTCTATTGACGTAGAGGAAGCAAACTTCACATCAGTTGTTGTTTGTAGAACCATGCACGAATCACTATCATGATTTTAGCTTTTAAGGCCGGCTTAATCGGTGTGCTACCACCCAAAAGCAGCTTTTTTATTATTTTCTAGTATAGGTTTGCATTTGACCACAATCTCGCCCTATGTGGAGCGAAGATATGGTCTAGGATGGAGCATACTTACCTAGAAGATCCCTGTTCACACGGGACTTTATGACATCCAGGTTATAAGTATCGGGAAAGACAGTCTCCGGCAATGAGTTCCACTCCTTTGAGGTGCGTATGATGAAGCTAGATGCAAAGCGCTTCATGCTTATAGGTGATTCGTCCTAACTGGTGGTATTTCCACCATGTGCAACGGTAGTGCAAACCGGTTTAACTGGTTGTCCGATGGTGAAACGGGGATGGAGAAACAAGCTCGTGCAGTTCTAAGGAACACACCCGATAAAAGACCGAGAGTCTAGAAACCTTGCGTCTGAGCTCAAAACTGAAGTCCAGCATTTCTTTATACATTTATCATTCTTTTGAAATAGTAAGAAAATTTAACACACCTTAACTAAAAGACCTATTTTTAACATAATTATAAATGTCATAAGGTATGACGTTATTTTAACAATTTTTATAAAGTACTTGACAACGTGGCGTAGAAAGGAAATCAAGTTATCGACCTTCAAATGATATAGAAAAGCAGTTAAGAAAACCCCTTTCAGTCAACACAAGAGGTCTCAGCTCAGTCTCAACCATTAAATCGATAAATAACAAGCATCATTGCCGTATGTACGCTGAAAGCGAACAAAACTGGAACTTAGCCAATTCTCAAGGGTTCGGGCTGAAGGTTATAATGATGACACGGTTTTTTACAACATCTCTTTTGTATTCGAAAGCCTTTCCAAGGCCGTTAATGCTTTCATCATTAGCTACAATATCTTGATATATTTCGAGGTAGTTTGTTGTATTCGTGTTTTTTCTTGAGCCGAAATATTTTGTGCACTTTACTACTCGAAAATAAACAGTGGTAGTGTGGTACTTGCCGCTTTGAGGTAGTTTGTTTTATATCGTGTTTCTTGTCGAACCGAAACTTTTTAGGCAATTTATTACTCGAAACTAAAAAGTGGTAGTATGGGACATGCTGTTTCGAGGTATAATCTTATATCGTGTTTTTTCTCGAGCCAAAATATTTTATGCAATTTATTACTCGAAACTAATCAGTGGTAGTATGGAAATGCTGCTTCGGGGTGGTTTGGTTTATATCGTGTTTTTTCTCGAGCTGAAATTTTTTATGCACTTTACTACTCGAAAATAAACAGTGGTAGTGTGGGACTTGCTGCTTTGAGGTAGTTTGTTTTATATCGTGTTTTTTCTAGAACCAAAACATTTTATGCAATTTATTACTCGAAACTAATCAGTGGTAGTATGGGAAATGCTGCTTCGGGTAGTTTGGTTTATATCGTGTTTTTTCTCGAGCTGAAATTTTTTATACACTTTACTACTCGAAAATAAACAGTGGTAGTGTGGGACTTGCTGCTTTGAGGTAGTTTATTTTATATCGTATTTTTTCTAGAACCAAAACTTTTTATGCACTTTATTAATCGAAACTAAACAGTGGTAGTATGGGACATGCTGTTTCGAGGTAGTTTGGTTTATATCGTGTTTTTTCTCGAGCTGAATTTTTTTATGCACTTTGCTACTCGAAAATAAGCAGTGGTAGTGTGGGACTTGCTACTTCGAGGTACTTTGGTTTATATTGTGTTTTTCCGAACTGAAACTTTTTAATGCACGTTATTACTCGAAACTAAACAGTGGTAGTGTGGGACTTGCTACTTCGAGGTAGTTTGTTTTATATCTTGGTTTTTTTCGAACCCAAATGTTTATGCACCTTACTACTCGAAAATAAACAGTGGTAGTGTGAGACTTGCTGCAATTGCCACATACTTAGCAAAACGATCCGAATTTTTCTTTTATATTCTTCGCCGTAACATGCGTCATGATCATATGACTTGGTATCTTATTCCTCTCCGCGATTTTCAATATATCCATATCCGCGACAAGTAGTATATTCATATCCGTGACGTGAAGTATATTTAACCACCATTTTGCATTCACAAATGACACCAGTCACGCTATGCCATTTGCTCCAAGCTGTTGAGGTATAGATATTGATATCGTAATTGATGTCCTTGTACGCGTAAAGCCAGGCATCAAGAGTACTTTAAACTGCGCGTAAAGTTTAGTACTTTAGTTTTGATTTCTTTTCAATATTACTTCAATTTCCCTTCAATTAAAATGAAACTTAGATATTACTTATTGAAAGTCATGAGTCTACCACCGCTTTCGAAGCAATTTGTATTACTGTTAAAGGAGGAGAAGCGGCGCAACAAACTGTCCGGCAACTTATCTTCACTTCATAATTATTATTAATCGCTTCTTTTGAAGTGAAACTTCTTTAGAATCATTGCGATTTGAAACTCGATCAAATGTAATAAACTAGCGGCCCCGATAGACGTTGTCCTGCTCTGAAAAGCTAAAAATCTAGGACCCGATCCTAGCGCCACCTACCTGTCGTAAGAGGCGACAAAACAACCCACAGCCAGGTGGTAGGGTAGCCTGTCTGTATGGTTACCACCCCTGGTCTAGAGTATGCCGCCATAACAAGCTTGAGTTATGTTCCAGCATTAGTGGCCAGTCACCCTTTAGAGAGTTGCAACACACTGGTAGCTTGCGCCCTTGGCTGAATTCATGAAATAAAATGACGTCAAATCTTCAAAACGTCAATATAATATATGTATGAACAAAGTTGGGTAAGCTGTTTAGTTCCTTAATATCTCACAGGAGGAAACCAGAATTAACCCGTTGGCATACGACACGCGGCAAAAACACATTAATCTGTTCGCGTAGTTATTAAGGTTGTTCACAAGCGCACAAACTTCCGAACTAACATTAAAATAGTGAATAACAAAGTCGTAAACACCGTTTAGTATGCAGAGAGGATGTTGCAAAAAGTGTTACGTTGGCACGCGCCGGAAACGCAGCTTTATGCGAGCTCGTGTGTAATGAGCTTTATTTTCAACTATATTTTATTATTCCCACAACTTTGTCCACTTTGGGACGAAATAATCTAATGTTTACGTGTCCTAACAACTTGAAACCACTCCCGGGATATGAATTATCACAGATTGTATGACAGTGAATTTGCTATTGATCAATGAAAATATTACATCAGAATCGGGCCGCTTTAAACCGCTGCCGAGAAAATCCCCGTGAGATTTCCGGAATACAAAGCACCGCAGATTTTATATACATACATACATACATAACTTCACGCCAGTTCCCTTGCGGGGTAGGCACGAACAACAGAGCGCCATTTAGGCTTATTCTTACACACCTCACTTGCTTCTTTGACATTCCTAACTCTTGTCATGCACATTAGTCTGTTCTTAAGGCTCTTGACATCACCTTCTGCTAGTACAGATCAATTTGATTATGGAAGGTGTGTCGTGGCCTTCCACGACTTCTGCATCCATCTACTTTTGCATTGTACATCTGTTTTTTTTATTGCACGAGATCAGCAAACAGGCAGACGGCCCACTTGATGGAAAGCGGTTACCATCGCCTATGGACATTTGCAACACCAAAGTTGCTACAAATGCGCTGTTGCTCTCTTAAGGGAGACTGGAACCTGGTCACTAATGCCGGAACACAACTCAAGGTTGTTACGGCGACATACTTTAGACCAGCGGTGGTAGTCATCTAGTCGGGCAAATGCCCTACCACCTGGCTGTGGGTTGTTAAGTCGCCTCTTACGACAGGCCGCCCGGCCGCAGGAAATTGTATTCTTTCTCCGTTCCTGCACGGATAGTTGTTTAGTCATTCTTTCATCATGCATTCTATCCACATGCCCGAACCACCGGAGCATTACTTTCCTTACCTTCACCCCGACACTCTCTTTTTAGATTTTAATTCCGGGAATTTGCTATCGATGAAAAGATCAGTGAAAACCGCATCGAAATCGGTTCAGTAGTTTTTTCGTTAATCCCGAACAAACAGACAAACGTCCTTTATGCCATACGTGAGCAAGCTATGCTATATGGAATGAGCTCCCTCCCGAGGTTTTCCCAAAGCGCTACAATATGGGTTCTTCAAAAAGGCCGTAAACGGATATTTAAAGGCTCAACGAGGTAGGCAACGCATCGGCTCCCTTAGTGTTGCAGATGCCCATGGGCGACGGTAGCCACTTGCCATCATGTGGACCCGTTTGCCAGTTTGCCTATAAGCAAACATAAAAAACAAACACAAAAAATCTAAAAAACAAAGCACTACACAGTTTCATAATATTGTTACGAGTTGCGAGACTCGAATTAAAATGCCGTTAGAATTATTATACAATTTATTAGAACTATACAAACACGTATAACACAGGTACAAATATAACAGAACACAACAAATCCAAACGTAATGCAGAAAGTCGTAATTCAATAAAACGCGCAAAGTCCGTCACTATTAGATTCCCGATTGTACACACGTCACGCCTTGATCGTAGTTGTCGCTGAACTGCCCCCTCTCCCCATCAGGCCGTCGTGTTCTTCCATTTTGGTTGTAGCCGAGTGAACACGCATTCGCTATGTAAAAGTGATTTATTATAAGTTTTCACCACTAAGTCTTTAACTTCTACACCTACAACGACCTGAGTATCGCCCACACCATCAGCGTGGAACGAAATATATATTATAAGTGCGACAAGCTGCGCACAATTATTATGAAGTAAAGATAAAGATATTGTTACGAGTCGCGAGACTCGAATTAAAATGCCGTTAGAATGACTATAGAGCTTATTAGAACTATACAAACACGTATAACACAGGTATAAATATAACCGGACACAACAAGTCCAAACGTAATGCAGAAAGTCGTAATTACATAAAACGCGCAAAGTCCGGCACTAAAAGATTCCCGATTGTAGTACACACGACTTGCTTCTCTCGTGGTTATCGTTCGACTGCCTCATCCATCCATCGAGCCATGTTTTTTACTGAACAGATGCAATATGTCCGCCCGGCCGCATGGACTGAATTTCCTAGAATTAGTTTGTACTTTAAATCCGTAACACCTGGCTAATGATTGACATAAAAATGCAATACAACAATGGGTTGTTTTCTAATCACTTATTTTAAACACCAAGTAAACAAAAGAAGTCCAAATGCCGAAAGGTAATAAAATGTGTTTTTACAGGTATGCAGGTGTGAATTTGTTTTTGTCGGCGTCTAGGTCGTAACAATATGTTGCTGGGGAGTTTGTTGCGTCGTTTCTGCTTTTTTATAGATTACAGTTTTAGCCGGATCTTAGCATTTGAGGAAAATACCTAAACATTTGGCAGCCATGGCAGATGTAGGTACCTCCATAAATATTATCTCGTATCAAAACAAAGAACTCGCCATATATCAGTTGGTGCGCCGTGCCTCGTAACTCTGTCAAAGATACCGATTTTCCGTCCATTCCCTTTTCTTGCGTAATTTATTTTCGCATAAACTATATACTGTGAATTGGTAGTATATATTTTGTTATCTGTGGTTTTCTTCAAACATTTTCGGATACATTTCTGGGATTCTATAAAAATCGTTCACCATTTTTGGAGGAAAATCTGTGCAGGAACGGAGAAAGAAGTTAATTCTTGTGCCTGGGTGGCCTGTCGTAAGAGGTGACAAAATCCATAGCCACGTGTTAACAAGTGACAAAATGAATCGCAAAAAATTTTTAACTTGAAGTTTTACGGGCAGGTTTTCAAATTGGACAAGTACATTAACAATCTGCCCGTAAAACTTCAAGTTAAAATTTTGTTGCGATTCATTTTGTCACTTGTCAGTTGAAGTTTTTCCACTTGTCCGTTGTGATTCGTATTTCCACTTGTTCATTGCGATTCATTTTTCCACTTATCCGTTGCCATTCTTTTTTCCACTTGTCTGTTGCAATTCGTTTTTCCACTCATCCCTTGGCATTTCGCTTTTCAAATTGTCCATTTTTTATTGTAGTATAGGTTCGTGTTTGACCACGAACTCGCCCTATGTGGAGCGAAGATGTGGTCTAGGATGGAGCACGCTTACCTAGAAGGTACATATTCACACGGGACTTGAAGACACCCAGGTTATAAGTATCAGGAAAGACAGACACCGGCAATGAGTTCTCCACTCCTTTGCGGTGCCTATGATGAAGCTAGATGAAAAGCGCTTCGTTCTTATACGTGGAATAGCCACCATATATCCGTGCCCCATGTATTGACAAATTTTGACACGTATATGGACTACTCAATTTTAACCTTGCTAATTACATACATACATACATATATAACTTCACGCCAGTTCCCTTGCGGGGTAGGCACGAACAACAGAGCGCCATTCAGGCTTATTCTTACACACCTCACTTGCTTCTTTGACATTCATAACTCTTGTCATGCACGCTCGTCTGTTCTTAAGGCTCCTGACATCACCTTCTGCTAGTACACGATCAATTGCTAATTATTTAGCAATAAATTATTCCATGTACGTGACGTAACAATAATCTTAAATACACGTCAAGATCCAAAGTCTAATAACGTATCAACAGTAACTAACAAACTTACTGCCACATATTATTATGTTTCTATAGTAATAATATTTTCAGTTACGTATTCAATATATCAGAAACAAATAGAATATATTTAATCTGTTCTGATTGAGAGATTGCCGGGCTTAATAAGAAGCACTATAGTAAACATAGTTGAGTATTATTTACTTAGTAGAATCAATTACAAACGGATTATACGATATTGAAAGCTTGATGTACTTGTAACAATATTAATGTCCTATAATATGCAATGCAAGTTCAAATAAATGTCCACAGGCGATGGTAACCACTTTCCATCAGGTGGGTTGTCTGCGTGTGTGCTGCACTCATGCAATAAAAAAAAGAAAATCGAAATATGTGCTGGGAAACACAGCAGAAGTGAACTTCAACGGACAAGTGGAAAAACGAATCGCAACGGACAAGTGGAAAAACGAATGCCAACGGACAAGTGGCAATACGAATCACAACAAAATTTTAACTTGAAGTTTTGCGGGCGGGTTTTCAAATTGGACAAGTACATTAATAATCTGCCCATAAAACTTCAAGTTAAATTTTGTTGCGATTCGTTTTTCCACTTGACCGTTGAAGTTTCACTTCTACTATGTGACCCAGCACACATTTCGATTTTTCGCAGGTTTACTGCAAGTTATGATTTGGTTAGGTTAGATACATTTTAATGAATGCATTTTTTATTTAAACATATTTTATTTTATCAAACAAAAAAACTGAATTCGATCCGGAACCAAAAAAAAATCCATAGTCTACACTAAAATTATGCCGTCTCTCACCACGTCTACTCTAAAATTATGCCGCCTCTCCACGCGGCCGTAACGCTTTTTCGTGACAGAAAAAAATCTTAATACCTAATATACAGAAGTTTCACTTCAAAAACACTTCACACTCGAATAGAACAGATACTTTAAATTCAAATCAAAAGATTTTATTCAAAATAAGTTCCACTGGATAACACTTTTTGAAGGTCTTACATATAAGTCAAAATTTAAATCTACTTCCTATTCTAGGTACACCGCTTCGTAACGATTTATCGCTGGTTAAAGGAGAAGCAGCTGCAAGAAACTCCCCAACAACACGTCTAGCTAAAAAATATATTTTCATCATAATTATTTATATATTATCTTAGGCTCTTTTTTTAAATACATTATTTTTTAATTGCAGGAGTTCAGCAGACAGGTAGACGGCCCACTGGATGGAAATCGGTTACCATCGCCTATGGACATTTGCAACACCAAAAGTGCTACAAATGCGCTGCTGCTCTCTTAAGGGACGCTGGAACCTGGTCACTAATGCCGGAACGCAACTCAAGGTTGTTAAGGCGGCATACTCTAGACCAGGCGTGGTAGCTATCCAGTCGGGCAAATGCCCTACCACCTAGCTGTGGGTTGTTTTGTCGCCTCTTACGACAGGCCGCCCGGCCGCAGGAAATTGTATTCTTCCTCCGTTCCTACACGGATAATACATATAGAAGTTGTATTACAATTACTTTTGATGGCCTCTGTGGTTGAGCGGGCTAAGCCTTTGCCGGCGTACCTCACTGCAACGCAGAGGTTCCGGGTTCGATTTCTGGTATAGTAAATTTCGGAAACGTATTTTCTCCGTTAGTAGTAGAGTAGTCCGTTGTATATTACCCATAACAAAAGCGTAACTTGCTTAATTTGGGGATATACAATGTGTGTGTTTGTCTGCCGATTATTATTATAATATTATTATTATTATTTTTCAAAGAATGAATGGAGTTGTGACAAACAAAAAATATTGTTACCGTCGCGATAATGATATATTAATAACACTGCGATAAATCTCGATAGATTCCTCCTTACATGTTGTTAACGCACATCACTAGCCATCACATCAATTAATTGACACATCACTAGCAACCATACAACTAATGTGGCACATCATTATTATCGGCCATTTTTGTCAGCGACGCGTGCGCATATAACACATAGTGCTAAAGTAGTATAGTAATGAAAAATTAAGGTAAAGACAATCCCCAACACATGTTATGTAAAATATGAATATTATACAGAAGATAGTATAAAAGCCTGGAGCGTGTAACTATGTAAACGCAGTTTTGTCATTTAAATGTTCTAGAAGAGATCGCTTTTAGCGATAAGGCCGCCTGTTGTTTTGCCAAGAAGTATTGTAATTATACATTTTGTTTTTGTATTTGTTTATTTTGGTGAGCAATAAAGTGTTATCTATCTATCTATCTATGTTCTTCAATAGTGTAGTATAGTATATGTAGTCTTATCCGTGCAGGAACGGAGAAAGAATACAATTTCCTGCGGCCGGGCGGCCTGTCGTAAGAGGCGACAAAACAACGCACTGCGAGGTGGTAGGGCATTTGCCCGACTGGATGGCTACCACCCCTGGTCTAGAGTATGTCATCATAACAACGTTGAGTTGTGTTCCGGCATTAGTGACCAGGATCCAGTTTCCCTTAAGAGAGCAGCAGCGCATTTGTAGCAACTTTGGTGTTGCAAATGTCCATAGGCGATGGTAACCGCTTTCCGTCAAGTGGGCCGTCTGTCTGTCTGCTGATCTCCGGCAATAAAAATAAAAAAAAAGTATCCATTTAAGCAAGGTAATTTTCAATTTAGCTTTAAATTTAACTAAAGGCAGATCTAACATTTCATTCGGAATTTTATTGAAGAAGCGTATAGCAGATGACAGGATCAGTCTATTATTATACCTGGTGTTGAAATTGTGAACATCCTTATATTGTTTGTAGGCACTCATATTATTACTAACTCGCTGATGCCCGCAACATCGTCCGCGTGTTGCGGTTTTTTAACTATCCCACGGGAACTGTTTAATTTTTTGGGATCAAAAGTATCCTATATGTTGACCAGGGATATAAGCTACCACCATACAAAATTTTATTTAAATCGGTCCAGTAGTTTCGGAGATTAGCCGGTACAAACAGAGAATCAAAAATTTGAAAAAAAATCTAAATTAGTTCTATTTCACTTTTTACATCCCCTGACTCGGTTTTTAGCAATTTTTTTTCATTGTACATAAATTCGACCTCTACAATTTTATCATATGTATATATGTAAATTATATTATTAAAAATATATCGACAAGCGACCATCATAATTCCGATTTCTTCAAAGCGTTCTTTAAGAGACTCCCGAGGGTCGAGACCTCAACAGCTCTAACCTATATATACAATGACAACAAACAATACAAAATTATTATACATACATAACTTCACGCCAGTTCCCTTGCGGGGTAGGCACGAACAACAGAGTGCCATTTAGGCTTATTCTTACACACCTCACTTGCTTCTTTGACATTCATAGCTCTTGTCATGCACGTTCATCTGTTCTTAAGGCTCCTGACATCACCCTCCGCTAGTACACGATCAATTTGATCATGGAAGGTGTGCCGTGGCCTTCCACGACTTCTGCATCCATCCACTTTTGCATTGTATATCTGTTTAGTCATTCTTTCCACATGCATTCTTTCCACATGCCCGAACCACCGGAGCATTCCTTTCCTTACCTTCACCCCGACACTCTCTTTCAGACCAACTCTCTTTCTTACTTCGGTATTACGAACAAAATTATTATGACATTAATAAATCTTAAATGAATGTTAGTAGTAATAAAAACAAGAAATATCGTGCCATCTTTTTCTTCAGCCATAAAGTCTGAAAGAGATATTAAATGGAACGGTAAAGTTTATTAGTATTTTATGCGGAGAGATAAAGTGGAAAAACTAAAATGTTACCACCAGCACTTTTATACTATTTACAGTTCAACGGTTGATTGTTTAATTAGAGACCAAAGTAGAATAAGTGATGGGAGAGTAGATAGGAGGTTGATAGAATGGAATGTATTGCTTTAATATCTATTTTATTAATAATTTTTGTGGTGACATTTTTTTGTGTTTGTTCAATATTGACCTCATTTAAATTAAATAGATATTTTATATAATTTTCGTATAATCTTAATATATATATATAAATTACTATCGATTTTGATCAAATTTTCACACCGTGTGCAGTTTGATCCAACTTGAAAGATAGGATAGCTTACATTTGGACCCGGTAGGTGGCGCTGCAATCGGGTTCTAAATTTTATTTTTTCAGGGCAGAACAACGTCTGCCGGGACAGCTAGTTGTAATATATTTTTTTGTGATTAACTGTTGAGCCAATTTTTATTTTTATATAATTGTTACCAACTTAAGTATCGAAAAAGACAAATTCCACGTACATTCTGTAAAAGCACATTTTATTACCTGTCGGCATTTGAACTAACTGTAATCCTTTTATGATCGTCTTCTTTTGTTTATTTATTTGCAACACCAAAGGTGTTACAAATGTGCTGCTGCTCTCTTAACTGAGTCTGGAACCTGGTCACTAATGCCGCAACACAACTCAAAGTTGATATGGCGACATGCTCTAGACCAGGGGTGGTAGCCATCCAGTCGAGCAAATGCCCTAGCATCTGGCATGTTTCCAAAAATGTGCAAACTTAGGTCTATTCGTAAAATGATGTGTATAGACTACCTTAAAACAGAAGCCACTCCTCTGTAATTACTAATCTTCTAACAAAAGAAACCTCGCAACTCCTCCCCTATTAGCTCCTTAAATAGTGGTATGCCCCCCTAATTCACTTAATTCGAGCAACGCTTAATTTCTTATCTCGTCTGAGGTCGACGCAGCTGAATTTTAAATAGCTCTCTTAATTTCGACATTCAGTTGTCTTTCGTGCTATATATGCAAAATTGCTGATCTTGCCATTTCTTATAATTTATTTTAATCTCTAATGAGCATGAAGATTGTCTTGCTGTCTGTATTTCAAAATCGGAGCAACACAAAGGTATTCCAAAAGTATCTGATTTAGTATTTTATTCCCTCTAGAAAGTTTTGCCAGGTGGTAGGGCATTTGACCGACTGGATGGCTACCACCCCTGGTCTAAAGTATGTCGCCATAACAACCTTGAGTTGTGTTCCGGCATTAGTGACCAGGTTCCAGTCTCCCATAAGAGAGCAGCAGCGCATTTGTAGCAACATTGCTATTGCAAATGTCCATAGGCGATGGTAACTGCTTTCCATCGAGTGGGCCGTCTGTCTGTCTGCTGATCTCATGCAATAAAAAAAAAGTTAGAGGGAGGCAGTTTTCACGACTTTAGAAGCTAATGCCTCACCATCAATTTATTGAGTTTAATAAAATAAATAATATTTTTTTATCTTTTCGCGACTGTATACAAAATAAGACTACCCAAAACCCAACCACTACATCAGATTTGATAAACCACAAATCCTCGCGAAAGAGAATCGTTTCATACCTAAAATGATGCGTGAGGCTATTGAAATCAAAAAACACCCAAATTTCAATAGAGAAGAAGGTTGGCAAGTACCACGTGTTTGCGATCCGATCATCAAAACTATTAAGACCCAAACCCAGCAAAAACCAACTGCCAGACCTCAAGACACTGTGAGCTCTTTCTGCGTGCACCGGAACACAAACCAACTTGATTGATAATTTCTTTTTATTTTTCCTTCCACCCATTTTAATATTATATACAATTATTAGAGATAAGCATGTTTGCTGAAGAGTTTCTTGCGGTGGTAAATTAGATTAGGCTCCCATAGAGTAAATAATTACCATAAACAAATTAAAACTAAATAATTACAAAGAACAAGTTGGCGGTAGGCAAAATAAAACTTTAACAATACTCATTGAAACTTGACATCTGTGTTCCGTGAACACGGCTACTGAAAAGTGGCCGAAACGTCGGAATAATAAAAATTAAATAAGTTACCGCGCTTAAAACCGTTGAACCGTACTTTTATTAAAAAATATAAGGATACTTTAACTGTCGAAATCCATCAAGCCGTTTGGAAGATACGAGGTAATAAAGATACAAACAAACAATATACTCGCGTAAAACTTAACCCTTCATGTTGTTATGTTTTTTAAAAACTTAACTATGACTAGACGCACGGCCAGGAGCGTCTACAACTCCTGGCATTCGACCGTCAATACATTATAATTAAGCAGTAATGAGTCGTCACCGCCATGTATTGCAACTGCAGGTAGTAAATATTGTTTCGGGTCGCGAGACTTAGAGACGAGAGAGTTTATTAGAACTATACAAACACGTATAACACAGGTACAAATATAACCGAACACAACAAGTCCAAACGTAATGCAGAAAGTCGTAAATCCATAAAGCGCGCAAAGTCCGTCACTAAAAGATTCCCGATTGTAGTTCACACATCTTGCTTCGCTCGTGATTATCGCTCGATTGCCCCCCCTTCATCCGGTCATCGTTTTATACTGCGCAGCTGCAATGTCCCCGTATCTTAACCCGACACACCTGGCTAATAACTGCCATAAAAGATTACAATACAACAATGGGCTGTTTTCTAATCACAATTTTTAAACACAAAGTAAACAAAAGAAGTCCAAATGCCGAAAGGTAATAAATGTGTGTGTTTTTTTTATTATTAACATCTCTACGGACTCGAGTTCCGTACCCTCTTTTACTACTTAATTTCTATGAAAGATTTTAGAGTCCATACACGCTTATTGTTTACTTTTGTTAGTGTGTGACATTAATTTAGTGATTTTTATGTTGTGGTGAACCTTAAGAATAACTTATTATATTAATTTATTCTAATTTTAATACTAAACTTATACTAATGTAGAGTGTATCTGTTACATGCTGGTGTTGTGAGGAAGTGCATGTGCAGTGTTGGCCTTATATCTATACTTATATATAGTCCTATCTAGTGCCATGTGTGTTGTATTTTTCTTTTCTGTGCCTGGATTATTAATTTTTAGGCTCTTTGTGTGTCTTGGTTTGTTTGTGAAGTGTGCCTGTAATGCAATGCGATGGTAGTGCGCGTTGGTTTGAGTATGTTTATAAGTTTTGTTGGTAATCATGTGTTTGTGACTTTGTGTGGTGTTATAATTTAATTGTTGTGACACGAAAAATTTTCAGTTGATGTTGATGATGATAGATGGTTTAGAAGGGGGATTAATGGCCCTCCATTAGGTGTTGGACCACCGTCCTGTCTCTCATGCGTATCGCCATTCTTATATTATAATCCCTGATCTCATCGGCTGTGGCTTTCTCCGCTTTGAGAACGAAGGTGGCGGCAGCGTCCTCTTTGCACACGGCTGTGTAGTAAATACATTTACCCGTGTGCCGCGAAATCGCCACGACCGCATGGGTGATGCTCTTGTACAGGTCGATCTTATTGGATTTGGACCTCACTATCACCATTGTCTCGAAGGTAAGACCCTGGGCCTCGTGTATCGTTTGAACGCATGACCCTTTGCCCTTACCACAGGCTAGTTTTATTGGGCTCTCTTTCTCTGACTGCGTGTGAGTTAGATAAAGAGTATTGGCAAGTTCTGTGGCTATGCGCCCTCGCGAGTACCGTTTGAGTTCCAGGGAACGAGCTTGATTTTTGGACGAGTATATGCCTGATTATACATCACTCATGGCATATGCCACGTCTAGTGGATTTCGGTGTGTACAGAGCTGTTCTCGGATGATTTTCACCGAGGGTGTAGGGCGGTGATATTGCATGGGGAACAAGTCGTTCCTGTCTAAGAAGGGCATGAGTGCTTCATCGACTATAAGGCTTTTGGGTCTAAAGTTGGAAGTTAGACCGTTGACTATGAACGACGCCATAGTCCGCACTCTAGCTTTCGCATAGTCGCCTAGGATGGGCTGTAGCAAAATTCTTTCACCAGTGGAAGGCTACATTATTCCTGATTGACCTAGGGTATATTTGATTGTGATTAACAATAAGTTTAAATAATAAAACTACGTTTTAACGGTTTTAAGCGCGGTAATTTTATTTGATTTTGGTTTTTCCGACGTTTCGGCCACTTTTCAGTGGCCGTGATCACGGAAGACAAAGATACAACGGAACACAAACCAACTTGACTGATAATTACTTTTATTTTTCTTTCCACCCATTTTAATATTATATAAAATTATTAGAGCTAGGCATGTTTGCTGAAGAGTTTCTTGCGCCGCTTCTTCTCTTCAAGCCATAACATGTTGCGAAGCGGTAGTAAATTAGATTAGGCTCCCATAGATTAAATAATAACCATAAACAAAATTAAAAATTAAATAATTAAAATTAATAAGTTGGCGGTAGGCTAAATAAAACTTTAACAATACTCGTTGACACTTGACATCTTTGTCTTCCGTGATCACGGCCACTGAAAAGTGGCCGAAACGTCGGAAAAACCAAAATCAAATAAAATTACCGCGCTTAAAACCGTTAAAACGTAGTTTTATTATGTATACAAGTCGCGAAAACTTAAGAAAATATTAAATAAGTTTAAATTTTTTTTTGTTTGTTTTTTAAATTTTTTCTGATGCCCAGCGAAGTGAGCACGGGTCAGCTATATATACTGAGTATAAAATAAAACGTAATTTAGCAAACACCTGCTTGATTCTAAGCGTGCAATATTCTAATATTTAATTCAGCGTGATTTATTGCGAAAATTAGTTCTATCACAAACACATTGAATGAAAGAATCTTCCAAAACCCAAACCATTCACGGCAGTCCATAAATGTTGCTCTAACGAGGCCATTCGGCACAATCGGGCACAGCCGTAAAACAGGCCCGAATAATCGCCTAGGTCGGTCCTAATGCATTTAAATGTCCCAACTGAATTACCTACTGGAGATCGAATCGATTTATGTACGCTTTCGGTGTTTATTGCTCACTTTGTGGATTGATCGAGATGAAAATTGAAGTTTATTATAAACATATATACACGCGTCTGCATTGACATGAACGTTATTCAATTTGGGGAATAGTTTGAATGGAGCGTTAGGTAAACTTCTAGGCGCTAAGAACCTCAGCCAGAAGGCCCCGCTCGCCGTACACAACGCGGTGCTGGTACCTACGCTCACGTATGGAAGCGAGAGTTGGGTATGGAAGAAAGAGCATGAAAGTAGAGTAAACGCGGTCGAGATGCGAGCACTGCGCAAAATGTGCGGAGTGACGCTCGCGGACCGCGTTCGTAACAC
Organism: Dendrolimus kikuchii; assembly: GCA_019925095.2. Lineage (NCBI taxonomy): Eukaryota > Metazoa > Arthropoda > Insecta > Lepidoptera > Lasiocampidae > Dendrolimus > Dendrolimus kikuchii. The sequence goes on along the minus strand of CM034392.1, from coordinate 2,476,482 downwards.
CGAAGTAAGAGAGTGTCGGGGTGAAGGTAAGGAAAGGAATGCTCCGGTGGTTCGGGCATGTGGAAAGAATGCATGATGAAAGAATGAATAAACAGATATACAATGCAAAAGTGGATGGATGCAGAAGTCGTGGAAGGCCACGATACACCTTCCATGATCAAATTGATCGTGTACTAGCAGAAGGTGATGTCAGGAGCCTTAAGAACAGACGAGCGTGCATGACAAGAGTTATGAATGTCAAAGAAGCAAGTGAGGTGTGTAAGAATAAGCCTGAATGGCACTCTGTTGTTCGTGCCTACCCCGCAAGGGAACTGGCGTGAAGTTATGTATGTATGTGTGTGTGTGTTATTCAAATTCAAAAGTTTTTATCTATAATATTATAAAATTCTAATAAAATATATAAAATGACAAGAGACCCGATCGAATGTCATTGGTGCCCTGAAGGATGGGTCGCCCTTTAGTATGGGGGATGCGTCTTGCGTCGATACTCCGGCGGCGTTCCATCTTGGCGTCGAAAGTTCTTCGTATCGCTGCAGCGTAGGGTAGCCAATGTTGAACGGCAGTTATTACGTTTTAGAATCCAAACGCTTTGCCCAACAATTTGGCAACGGTAAAGCGTAGGAATTCTAAAACGAAAATACCGCACTGCGTTGTGCATCTTCATTTCCACCTCGTCTGTGCAACGTTGTCGATATTTTCGTGTGAACACTTTTAACAATTTCTCTTACACACTAAAACATTACCTACATTTTGGACGGTATCCAGCCGTCAGGTAGGCATAAAAACTAAAAAACCGAATTACGGTTTAATACATATAATAACTAGCTGTCCCGGCAGATATCGTCCTGCCCGGAAAAGCTTTAATCGATATGCCGAGAGTAGCGCCACCTACCGGGTCCAATTGGGAACCAACTCAGAAACCTTCTTTGGCTCATGTACAACCACTTTGCTAAAGATCATCACATGATCAAATGTATAGTTTACGATTCTATAAAGGACATACAGACAAACATTCATTTTTATATATAAGAAGAAGAAAGATGAAGAAGATAACAAAAGTACATATAGTCTAAACCAGCAAAACATAAGAGGTGAATCGAAGTCAACCTGATTTGATGACATGTTTGAATGACATGTTGTTTATGACGACGTAGGTATTTGTTAATTAAATTTTAAAAACGAGACGACATCATTTGTAGCAATAAAAAGTATCCTAAGTGTTGATTCGGGATATAAGCCAGCTCTGTGTCGAGTTCCGTTCATATACGTCCAGTAGTTTTCAAAAAGGATGTGACCGCGGCACTATCTTTGTCACTATTTTTGACTATCCCACGGAAACGACGTCGTTTATCGGGATAAAAATTATCCTAAGTTACGACCCGGGTTATATGCCAGCTCTATATCAAGTTTCATTTCAATCCGTTCAGTACTTTTGGTGTGATGCTCTAACAGACAGACGGACAAAAATTCTACAAGTGACATTTTTGGAATCTGATGGTCCGAATTAGCCCCCCTGATTATTTCCACGTTTTTAAACGCATTGTACAAACTCGAACCATTTACAGATTTGTTATAGCATAAACTCCTCCTAAAACCTTCCATGATCAAATTGATCGTGTACTAGCAGAAGGTGATGTCAGGAGCCTTAAGAACAGATGAGTGTGCATGACAAGAGTTATAAGTGTCAAAGAGGCAAGTGAGGTGTGTAAGAATAAGCCTAAATGGCACTCTGTTGTTCGTGCCTACCCCGCAAGGGAACTGGCGTGAAGTTATGTATGTATGTATGTATAAACTCCTCCTAAACGGTGGGACCGATTTTGATGAAATTTTATTTTTTGTTCAAGTGGAATCGAGAAAAGTTTAGATTAACACGTGGTCCCGGTAGATGGCACTGCAATCGGTTTCTAGATTTTTATTTTTTAAGGCAGGACAACGTCTGCCGGGTACAGCTACTAATTATGTGAAAAGTGTTGTTTTTACTATTGACCATGCAATTTCTATTTTTTTTTTTTTTTTTTATTAAAACTTTCCGTGAGTCTTAAGCAACATACGAAAAAAAATATGCCGAATTGATCGAGTCGCTCTCGAGTTTTGCGCTTAGAAACATTCGTTTCTATACTTATATATATAAAAGAAAGTCGTGTTAGTTACACTATTTATAACTCAAGAACGGCTGTACCGATTTGGCTGAAAATTGGTGGGGAGGTAGCTTAGAATCAGGAGACGGACATAGGACGTAGGACACACTTTTTATCCGGAACCGGTAGGTGGCGCTGAGATCGGGTTCTAGAATCCTCCTAATCACCTGGAGCGATTTTGGTGATTTTGTTTTTGTGTGTTTGAGCGGGTTCCCGGATGGTTTAGATTCGCAACTAGAACCGGTAGGTAGCGCTGAGATCGGGTTCTAGAATATTCCTAATGACCTGGAGCGATTTTAGTGATTTTGTTTTTGTGCGTTTCAGTGGGTTCCCGGATGGTTTAGATTCGCAGCTGAACCGGGAGGTGGCGCTGAGATCGGGTTGTAGAATCCTCCTAATCACCTGGACCGATTTTGGTTATTTTGTTTTCGTGTGTTTGAGTGAATCCCCGGATGGTTTAAATCCACAATTGGAACCGGTAGGGGGCGTTGGGATCGGGTCCTAGATTTTTATTTTTTCAGAGCAGGACAACGTCTGCCGGGACCGCTAGTTCATTTATATAGAAGACAAAACATAAATAGATATTTTTCACGAATATAGCGAATGAACAGCGTTGGAGTTGGGTTTTTAATGATGCCTTTGCAATTCACTAACAAACACGTCGTCATGAAAATGCGGACGAAGTTGCACTGGCATTACTAGTACACAATAAACCATCAAGGTACAAACAATGCATAAACTATAAAACAAAACACATTAAATAAGTTAAACAAGTTTCAAGATAGCATAAAACATAATACAACGTTCAAAACAATTATACAAGAAAGATCACAGTCCCATTGAAGCCTTTCCTCTCTTGTTATGTCAAAGTATTAAACCAGTTGTTAAAAGTTAACTGCATTTTCCCCACTTTAACTACGAGACGATAATAATGAACGTAAAATTAACATTTAAAGACTCCTACAGTGTAAGTTAGCATTGAAGCTCTTGTTATTCGTAACGAGGAATTTAATTACTGATAGTCTTTATTATTTTCTTTAAGATAAGTTTTGCTGTGTTATTTTGTAATTTATGTCTTATACGTACTAGAGTTTACCCGGCAGCCCTGCCGCGGGTCAACCTCTAGTGCGTGCCTCTTGTTTAAGGAGGTTATAACACAGGTTTTATCCGTGCAGGAACGGAGAAAGAATACAATTTCCTGCGGCCGGGCGGCCTGTCGTAAGAGGCGACTAAACAACCCACAGCCAGGTGATAGGGCATTTGTCCGACTGGATGGCTACCACGCCTGGTCTAGAGCATACGGCCATAACAACTTTGAGTTGTGTTCCGGCATTAGTGACCAGGTCCCAGACTCACTTAAGAGAGCAGCAGCGCATTTGTAGCACCTTGGTGTTGCAAATGTCCATAGGCGATGGTAACCGCTTTCAATCTAGTGGGCCCTCTGCCTGTCTGCTGAACTCCTGCAATAAAAAAAAAACAGGTTACATTGTATAATTTTTTTATATTACTGCTATTTGCCCCGGAAGATTCACTTCATTTTATATCGCCAACTATCACATCTCCCAGATGAAAAGTATCTATGCCAATTTTCGGTATTAAAACTACATATCGAGGGCTTCATCACAAATGGGCGTATAGACATAAGTGCAGTTTTACACAAGGGACAAAATTATGAATAAAACAAAACTAGTTGATTGTATAAGGCTGAAATTTGGAATACCCTTTATTTTTGATACAAGTTGCACACTGATAAGACTTTCTAAATTGTAACATGCATTGGTTTTAGTAAACAAAGAAAAAATGGCATTTTGTGTATACATCTATATGTTATGAAGCCCTCGATGTATACACCAAAATGACCTAATCGACTCGACCACATCGACCATATCGACCACATCGACCACGCCGACCAAATCGACCACACCAACCACATCGATCAAATCGACCACATCGACCACACCGACCATACTGACCACACCGACCACACCGACCACACCAACCACATCGATCAAATCGACCACATCGACCACACCGACCATACTGACCACACCGACCACACCGACCACATCGACCACATCGTCCACACCGACCACATCTAGCACAACTACCACATCGACCGCATCGACCGCATCGACCGCATCGACCGCATCGACCGCATCGACCGCATCGACCGCATCGACCGCATCGACCGCATCGACCGCATCGACCGCATCGACCGCATCGACCGCATCGACCGCATCGACCATATCGACCACATCGACCACATCGACCAAATTAACCAAATTGACGAAAATGGCAAATTACAAAATAAAAACCTATCCTACTTTCTGAGATAATTTTTACAAAAATCTATCCCCAAACTTGTCCCATTATCCGGGATGAAACGTATCTCTTGTCCACCCTCGATATTAAAATTACATATATACCGAATTTCAGCAGAACAGACAGTTACTTTCGCATTTATAATATTAATAAGAATGTGGAAAGAATGCATGATGAAAGAATGACTAAACAGATATACAATTCAAAAGTGGATGGATGCAGAAGTCGTACTAGCAGAAGGTGATGTCAGGAGCCTTAAGAACAGACGCGCGTGCATGACAAGAGTTATGAATGTCAAAGAAGCAAGTGAGGTGTGTCAGAATAAGCCTAAATGGCGCTCTGTTGTTCGTGCCTACCCCGCAAGGGAACTGGCGTGAAGTTATGTATGTATGTATGTAATAAGGATTTACCCTGTTTTATTCCTTCAAGATTTTTTTTGGATAAAATTTTAGTTGAAATGTGTCTGCACTAAAAATGCGGCGTACAAATTCTCAAAGTATTCTCTTCTCTCTGTATAATAATGTATAAGCAATACAATTACGTCGCTATTTTTTTCAAATAAAGTATTTCTTTCTATGATTCATATAAAACACTCCCTACTGTAAAACCTTAGAAGTGGATTAAGTTATCTAAGACATTCAAACATCATTAAATAGTGTAACTCATAATAAAACTACATTTAAACGGTTTTAAGCGCGGTAATTTATTTGATTTTTATTTAACCTACGGCCAACTTGTGAATAAAACTTTAACAATACTCGTTGACACTTGACATCTTTGTCTGCTCGTCCGTGATCATGGCTACTGAAAAGCGGCCGAAATGTCGCAATAATAAAATCAAATAAATCACCGCGCTTAAAACCGTTAAAACGTAGTTTTACTATGTATACTAGTCGCGAAAACTTAAGAAAATATTAAGTGTAACTCATTACAAAAATCTTGATTATAAACCACTCTTGAGAAAATTCCCGGACTAAAAAATATCACACATTATATTGCTCTAGATCAGTGAAAAAATCACATCGGAGTTCGAAACTTTCTTTAATTTGGCCTTTTTAAATCATTCCAGAAAAAAATCCTGCAAGATTCCCGGGATAAAAAGAAGCACAGAGTTTTACTCTAAAAATTAGCTGTCGATCAGCGAAAACCGCATCAAAATCGTACTAGTAATTTTCACGCAAATCCCAAACAAACACAAGAAATCTAAAAAAATTTGCATCGTGTTCTCCATCCTTTGTATAATCAATTCCAGTTGTTTTTTTAATAGCTTCAATGTACAGCCACGGCGGGTTTACAATTTTATAATATTATAGATAAATAATAAGGACGGTGAACATAATTCTTGTTAATAATTCTTTTGTCCTTTTTCCAATTAGCACATATTTTGAATTATAATTAGGCCCTGTACGTTAATTAGTTACAATTGAAGTTTAATCATCGTAATTATGTTTTGTGTAATAAAAAAATCGCCGAAATTCTTTACATTGCGTATGATACGCAGCCAAATATATTCTTCAAAGCTACTAAACATATCAGTTTTCGGGATAAATTAGCTCAATTTAAACGCTAGTAATACTTAATATTTTCTTAAGTTTTCGCGACTTGTATACATAATAAAACTACGTTTTAACAGTTTTAGGCGCATGCCAGACCTCAAGACACTGTGAGCTCTTTCTGCGTACAACGGAACACAAACCAACTTCACTGATAATTACTTTTATTTTTCCTTCCACCCTTTTTATATTATATAAAATTATTAGAGCTAGGCATGTTTGCTGAAGAGTTTCTTGCCCCGCTTCTTCTCTTCAAGCCATAACATGTTGCGAAGCGGTAGTAAATTAGATTAGGCTCCCATAGAGTAAATAATAACCATAAACAAAATTAAAACTAAATAATTAAAATTAACAAGTTGGCGGTAGTCTAAATAAAACTTTAACAATACTCGTTGACACTTGACATCTTTGTCTTCCGTGATCACGGCCACTGAAAAGTGGCCGAAACGTCGGAAAAACCAAAATCAAATAAAATTACCGCGCTTAAAACCGTTAAAACGTAGTTTTATTATGCTAGTAATACTGTCAGCCTTATGAGCACTCTTTCCTATGACGGTAGTGGTACATAGTATTGTTACAATTTGGACCCCCTGCATATTTGTAAACAAACCACATTTATTACCCGCCGGCGTTTGAAGTAACAACATTGAAACTATTTGTCTTCTTTTGTAGCCAGGTGTGATTCTTGGAAAACTCAGTCCACGCGGTCAAGCAGCATATTGTATTTGTACAGTATAAAGCAATGCCCCAATGGAGGGGTGAGGCAGTCTAGCAATAACCAGCCGCGAGGCAAGACTTGTGTGCATTCGATAATCTATTTAGTGACGGACTTTGCGCATGTTATTGAATTGTGCATTACGTTTGAACTGATTGTATTCAGTTATATGGTACAAATGGGTTATACGTGTTTGTATAGTTATAATAAATTCTATAGTAATTCTAACGGCATTTCAATTCGAGTCCTGCAACTCGTAACAGTATGTAACTAGGTTATAGACTTATTTTGAATATTTTACATAACAAAGGTCAACACACAACAAATTATAATACAGGTCAACAAAAAAATTGATGCCCTTGATATGTCTGCAGCTTTTTATAATTTGCCAGTCGACAATTTGCAAATCTTATACTAATATATAAAGCTGAAGAGTTTGGTTGTTTGAACGCGCTAATCTCAGGAACTACTGGCCTGATTTGAAAAATTATTTCAGTGTTAGATAGCCCATTTATTGAGGAAGGCTATAAGCTATATATCATCACGATAAAACCAACAGGAGCGGAGCACGAATGAAGAATGTTTCAAAAACGGGGTGTTTTGAAAAGAAATTCCACGCGGACCACCTCGCGGGCACAGCTAGTTGTTGTGATAAAATTATTCGAAGCCATTATAATGTTCAGGGCAACAAAACCACTGTTTACCAATGTAATAAGTACCTATTTTAATGCAAATTTTTGGGTATATTCCATTCGTAGTGATTTTGTTGACATTCGTGGAAGACAGATTTGTCGTAGGTAAATTTGTCAATTATAATAAAAGACGTGGTAGAAGGTCCCTGCCTAGTATAAAGTAGGTAGAACATCACTCCATCAATTTTGCTGTCTACCTTATTTCTGTGTGAGGCGACGGCTAACGCATAGCAGAGTAAAGGTAGCCCTTTTGAACGCTACCTGTCAACGTTTGACAAGAAACACCGTGCGCTCATACTTTCTTAGATAAGACCCTCTCAACTTATTGTAATTACTGGCCGTGTTAAGAACTTTTACTAAACCTAATCTGTATCGTGCGTTCAGTGTGCAATTTAAGCCGAGCTAGGAAAGGCCGTATCTCAAGGTTGGTGGAGCTTCTGCTTTTCTATTGCAGGGATCTAGGTCATATCTCTCCTATACACTCCTACAATGGTACCAGCATTACCCGTGGGCTACCACACGTGATAAAGTGCAAGCGAGATGCGAATTCCGCTTAGGTAGCTCCTGAATTAACAAACAAAGTAGTCTGTACTTATTACTTGCAGAAAGAGCGAAATATTATTCATAGACACTGTTAGGATACGCTGGACAACGATAACGTAACTAATGTTTTGGTCTTTCGAGCGGGATAAACAAAAACGTCATACTTTAATATATAAAACTAAGAATAAAAATGCAAAAGAGTTCGTAACAGGCACAGTTAGCACTTAATATGTAAGCTATAAGTAGGTACATATATTTCGCTAGTGTGGTATACATGCTTTGTAATATACAGAGTGTAGCCTCGCGGTCCTTTATTAAGCCACTCGTGGAACGCCTCAGCTGTACAAAGGAACATTTGAGTGGCTCCCGGAGCCGTGTGCCAGCCTCTGAGGTTAAATAGGCCCCGCTAAATTCACTAGTGTACGTATAATTGTATTAAGGCATTTCGAGCATAGCAAATTAATTAAATAAGTTTTTAAAAATTCAAAAATGGCCTGACCCATTTTTAAGAACTACTCACTAAGTAATGCTATTCACTAAGAAACCATAAAAGTAATTAATAATGATAATATTGGGTGCATTTTTACATGGTGTAGACAGGGACAATCGCCGGTCAGTGTCACGCCACATTTAGATTAAATTTGTCAAGGGACCTCTACGTGTTGGCCTTCCCATGACCCCACGCAAGCCCCCCAAAAGACCGGGCCATTTTTATGGCCCGTGGTCTGCAGAGACATACATTTTTATAATAATAATAATTGGCAGTCAACCACACATATTTTATATCCCCAAATTGAGCAAGTTGCGCTTATGTTACGGGTAATAAACAACGAACTACTCTGCTTCCGATCCCAGACACCCAGAACATAGTAAATAACGGAGAAAACTCGTTTCCGAAATGTATCATACCTGAAATTGAACGTGGAGCCTCTGCCTTGCAGTGAGATAGGCTGGCAAAGGTTTAGCCCGCTCAACCATAGAAGCCGTTGAATTAAATAGGAAATGCATGAAAGATCCGGCTTTATCTTTAAAAGCGATTTTTAGAGATATATCCATCTATTATTTCTGCCAAGAAAGTATTGGAATTATGTCGTTTTGTATTATTCATTTTGATGAGTAAAGCTTTGTTATATATATCTATTTATTAAAATCACTATTACAATAAAGAAAATTAGCATCGATCGAAATCTCTCCCGTAGGTTACCACATTCTATAAGGGATACGTTCCCTTAGTATCTCACAACTCCCAAAATGCTCTGTCAGCCGTTCCACAGGACGACCGCGGTCGTTATGGTCGTGGCGAAAACGTCACTAATTACGTCATCATTTTCGATCACACAGCGCTCACAACGACCCATGTCAAGATATGGGCCGAAATGGGCGTTGACCACAGAGCGTTAATTCTCTCTATCTCTTGACATTGAACAAGGCGCGATTTTCAAATCAACCAATGACATTTGTGTATTTCGTCGTTTATGACATCAACGCCCCATAATCCGTTCCACTAGAGTATATGATTGCAACGTCCGCTAGCAAGTGGAACGGGAAAAATCGCGGTCCCTTCAGAAACGTAGCCAATATGGGTCATCTGCCTGTCAAACAGACCAAAAACGACTTTAGAAGAGTGCAACATTCTCCATATTAGCCACTCTAATAAGAAAAACAAAAGTCCTGAAATAATAAGGTACAATAAAAAAAAACTCAAAGACTCCCAGCAATTTACATACGAATCAGTACAACTTGTGTGACTAACAAACCGCGGCGAGTAAAAAAAGGTCCAACGCAAAAATAAGCATTTTAATATTCCTAATGGATACACGTAATAAGGAAAATGGGGGCGGTTTTTTTAAAATGTGTAAGAGTGAAAAATTCGCTCCCCGAATACGTGGCGGTGCCAGTTTTGGGGTTCCCTGGGGCCGGCGTAAGGCAATTTGTGACCAGTTTTCGACTGCCGACTCTTTAATTGGACGGGCGTTCGAAAATACCGTTTTGTATCCGGTTTCCCATTATCCGTGGTAAAGGGCCACTGTTTATGGGAGTATCGGTGGAATCACCTCTACTGCACGAAGTCGTATGCCCCTGCTTGCAGGAGTTTAGTACCAAATCGTCGCACTAGGATGTCAGAAGACTGTAACTACGTTATACATTCCTGATGCTGGTGTGTCTCAAGGTTGTGTACTGACACCGACACTGTTCATCATGCATATCAATGATCTGTTGTCTACAGAGAACATTCATTGCTATGCGGATGACAATATAAATGACGCCAGATATATCAGCTGAGTTAATGTCCCTCGATCGCTAGTGGAAGAAAATCGGATCAGACTTGTGTCTGAAGTAGAAAACTCCCTGGATGTGAACAACAAAATCTTGTCCAATTTAACCGTACGAAGACACAGTTCTGCGCATTCTCTGCAAATAGACCTGCAAATAGACCGACTTGTCCCTGCGCCACAATTCCAAGTGACACCAATTACCATATCTTCTCTTTAGAATATTTTTTTTTAAAGTTCACAAATCGATATGTTTACATATATCTTACAATATGTATAATAAATGGTTTGCTCGCTAAAGTCCAGTACTCTTAGAGATCATGAGACTGCGACTAAATCAATCGGGTATTGTGGGTTGCTATGCGGTCACCTTTTAAGACATATTACATAAAGCAAGAAAAAACTAGCTGATAAAAAGTTTAGTGGATTTTAATTGGACGCCGTACTATTTAATTTATTTTATAGGAAAACCTGTGCCTCCGAAGTTAGATCAGGATTTGGGGTTTCTCAGCGTAGTAAGCTCAACACCCTGCTGCTGGAACGCCGTAAATCGTTGCGATGATCAGATCATAATAAGAAAAAAAAAACCCAAATTGGAAACTTGAAATCCGCGCCGGAAAACTCGTGTCTGTAATTTCAGAAAAGCTTACTTTCAACAAAAAGAAACAAATCTCGTTTCTTTATCCGTGCAGGAACGGAGAAAGAATACAATTTCCTACGGCCGGGCGGCCTGTCGTGAGAGGCGACAAAACAACCCACAGCCAGGTGGTAGGGCATTTGCCCGACTGGATGGCTACCACCACTGGTCTAAAGTATGTCGCCATAACATCCTTGAGTTGTGTTCCGGCATTAGTGACCAGGTTCCAGTCTCCCTTAAGAGAGCAGCAGCGCATTTGTAGCAGCACCTTTGGTGTTGCAAATGTCCATAGGCGATGGTAACCGCTTTCCATCAAGTGGGCCGTCTGCCTGTCTGCTGAACTCCTGCAATAACACAAAACAGACGAAGGCCTATTATAATCTTTTAAAAAAAATCGAACTAAGAAAATGTCTACAGGTCTTTTAGAAGTTATCTAATGGTTAGATAATCCACACTAAAGCAGCTAGTCGGTATGCCTGAATAGTTCTTTTCATTTTTTTCTTATTGCAGGAAGTCAGCAGACATGCAGACGGCCCACGTGCTGGAAAGCGATTACCATCGTCTATGGACATTTGCAACACCAAAGGTGTTACAAATGCGCTGCTGCTCTCTTAAGGGAAACTGGAACCTGGTCACTAAAGCCGAAACATAACTCAAGGTTGTTATGGCGGCATACTCTAGACCAAAGGTGGTAGCCATCCAGTCGGGCAAATACCCTACCACCTAGCTGTGGGTTGTTTTGTCCTTAGACTTTTGATTAAAGGGTGCAATTCAAACGGTGAGGTGGCAAAACTAACTTTCCCAAAAATCACAAGCAGCGCGTTCCATTAGTAGCTCACAACGCCCAAAATGCTCCGTTAGCCGTTCCACAATGCGACCGCGGTCGTTGTGGTCGTGGTGAATACGTCACCAATGACGTCATCATTTTCGATCACACAACGACCCATGTCAAGAGGTGGGTCGAATAACCGTTCCACTTGGGTTTACAATTTTAACGCCGGCAAGCATGTGAAACGGGAAAAATCGCGGTCGTGAACGTGGTCGTTGTGAGTTTCTAATGGAACGTAGGCTAAGTAATTCTAGATCACATTAAACAGTCTCATTTGAACAACGGGTATTTTATTTCATCCATAACCAAAAGTAAAACAAAGAAATATAAAATTATTCGTACAACCTGAAAATTATGCGTTTTTTTGTATTTAAAGACTATAAATATGGTTTGCTATGGTGTAATAAGGACACTAAAATTATCGGAAACCTGTCATTTAGGTAAAAAATTAAAAAAGAATACAATTAATTACGTTAAAAACCTGCATCATATAAATAAAAATAATGTTCAATTTTAGCGTCACGACTCACCTAGTTGTGATAAAAACACAATCACTTATTTAATTTCGGGATTAATCTGCAAATGTAACATATATGACATGACCAAAATAATTAATCATTATAAAATCAACTATTACGGCATTGCTAAAAAACCACCATATTTTGTAATTGGTAGGTGAAACCTCAGATTAATAATATTAAGAGACAAAGTTTTTACTTCACTTTGCTACTTGTTAGGCAAAGACACTAAATCCATACAGCATGTATATCAATATTTTTCAATCAATCTGAAGATCATTGGATGACATGAAAGTATGGAATTTTAGATTTTTCACATTATTGTAACTAAGATAATTAATATATTTTTCTAGTTTGTATATATAAATACCGACTACATGCAATACCAATGTAAGCAAAACAAAGTATAGGTGTAAGGGGTGGTCGAAGGTGTAACCAGTGACAAGGACAGTGGGTTAGGTTAGGTTATCTTTAGACCAAAGCCCACGAGCCGAGCGAGCGAAGCGAGCGTGCCGCGGTAGCGGCCGGCGACTGGCAGAACCGACTGGTTCCATTTATTCGTTGATAATTTTAATAAAAGTTAAAGTCGGTTCTGCCACTCGCCGGCCGCTACCGCGACAAGCTCGCTTCGCTCGCTCGGCTCGTGGGCTTTGGTCTAAAGATAACCTAACCTAACCCACTGTCCTTGCTATAACCTTCGAACACCCCTCACACCTATATATTGTTTGTCTAACATTAGTATTGCATGTTGTCGGTAATTATATATACAAACTACAAAAATATAATAATGATCTTAATCACAATAATGTGAAAAATCTAAAATTCCGTATTTTTATGTCATTCAAAGATGTTCAGTTTGATTGAATAATATTGATATTCATGCTGTACGGATTTAGTTCCTTTGCCTGACATTTAGCAAAGTGAGGTAAAAACTTTGTCTCTCAATATTATTAATCTGAGGTTTTACTTACAAATTACAAAATGTCGTGATTTTTTAGCAATGCCGTAATATTTGATTTTACAATTATTAATTATTTTGATCATGTCATATATGTTACATTTGCAGACTAATCCCAAAATTAAAATAATTGTGTTTTTATTATAATTAGTAGGTAAGTCGTCACGCTAAAATTGAACATTATTTCTAGCGATATAATGCACGTATTTCGTAATTAATTGTATTGTTTATTAATTTTTTGCCTAAATGATGGCTTACCGATGATTTTAGTGTCGTTATTGTACCATAGAAAACCATGAAAAAGCCTTTCATAATTTGTAGTTATGTTATTTGTTTTTTATTGTTTGATTTAAATTTTAGATAAAGAAAAGACTATTTCCAGAATACATGTTTGTTAACTAAAATTTATTATGTTCCGTGAAATTTATTTGACTGGCAATCTTGACTCGCAACTTTTTCTATTTTACGTAACATTTGACACAGGTGACAATGACTGACAAAAATATCAAGATAGATAATCAATGTTTCATTTCTGTTCTTTTTTTAAATCTGGCTAACGGGACTTTTGTGTTTAAATTTAACAATAATCACTTTATAAGTGATTTATAGTACGGATTGATTTTGGTTTTATGTTACGCGAGAATTAAAATAAGATTTAAGTTATAAAATGATTTTTTAATCGTTGGAATGTAAGTCAAAATTTAAATCTACTTCCTATTCTATGCACACCGCTTTGCAACGTGTTATTGCTGTTTAAAGGAGAAGAAGCGGCAAGAAACTCCCCAACAACACGTGTAACATTTTTTTTTAAACTTAATTATTCATCTACCTTAGGCTCTTTTTTATTGATATACTTTATATAGGTTTAATTAAAACTCAGTACAGAGCTTACTTATATCCCTGGTCAACTAATAGAATACTTTTATACCTATAAATGACGTATTTCCGTGGGATAGACGAATATAGCCAAAAAGAAGTCGCGGGTTTATGGTGGCGCGTTGAAATTCACTAACGTCGTCATGGAAACACTAACAAAGTTTCACGGATATTACTAGTTTGTAATGTAATATTAATTATAAAATAATAGTTACGTTAACTGTTTAAGCAAATTTAGATCTCTAACTAAGCACGTCGGAATATATGGAATTCTCCGAGCTTTAGAAAACGTTTGTTTGTTGTTAAATATTATGCCAACTCAGACGTCTGTATATTTTGTATTATGCATAATTATCTAATTTAGTTTGGATGGTAACCTATATTTTCATCCACTCCAGTTCATCCATGGTAATATATAATTATGTGTATCTCGTATTAGCTTAGTTATTATCAAATCCGTGTTCCAGAGTCAAAAGGTGCGGGTTCGAATTCTGGCCGAAAAGATTTACACTAAAGGGCCATTTACATGGAGAGAGTTTCATATACATGTTGAATATACAATTGTCGAAGGCAAGAAAAAAATACGATATCGTCCGTGAAAGGGCGATTATCGTCTGGTTATTGAATATTGACGTCTTTGTGTAAACAAAATTTAAAAGCAAGAATCGTATTTCGAATTCAGCTAGTCACCAGTTGCCAGTTGCAAGCAAGGCAAGCATGAGTGTAGTGCGCGAGGGTGTTTTAATTATCTCTGCTCTTCTAAGACAAGAATTAATTAAACGAAAGCGAAAAAATATTTTGGGTTAAAAAGGAGATAGAAAGAAGTGTAATAAAAATGGAACGCATCTGTCAACGTCATTGGCAGAGCAGTTGACAGGAACGTCAACTGTGACATATATTAAGAACACCCTGGTTGGTTGTACGGCGAGCCTCCCAAAGTATACATTAATAGAAAGAAAGAAAGAAAAAATAATTTGAATTAATAGCGACGTACTTACATTGCTAACATGTAACTTAAAAATAAAAACATATTTTGAGAATTTGTACGCCGCATTTTCAGCAAACAAGGTTTGCACTCAGCTTATTGCTGTGCCGACATAATATCCGACACAACGCTGATTTTCAGTACAAACCTTCCTTTTGACGTAATACTAAAACGACCCGAATATTTTAATGAGTTTAATTTAAAAACTATTTAATTTATAAATTATACTATATACCTACATAGAATAAACAGTATAAATATTTATGCTGCGGATATGCTTTTACGCACTATCTGCGGGCCCGGGAGTGTAGGTCTTAACAGCCGATCCTCCATTTGTCTACAGACATTGGTGGATTTACCAATAGGCTGGAGTCTAGGGCGGCAAATTTTGGAGGGGCGGCAATTTGGAGGCAATTTTTTTATATGTTATGTCTTACACAATCTTCAAACTACGGTAAAAAGGAGGTCTAATTCAAGACTATACACGTCTCACGATATGTACACAAATCATAAAGTTACAAATTCATTGATAAAAAAATGATCTAATTAATATGCGGAGTGACGCTCGCGGACCGCGTTCGTAATACCGAAGTAAGAAAGAGAGTTGGTCTGAAAGAGAGTGTCGGGGTGAAGGTAAGGAAAGGAATGCTCCGGTGGTTCGGGCATGTGGAAAGAATGCATGATGAAAGAATGACTAAACAGATATACAATGCAAAAGTGGATGGATGCAGAAGTCGTGGAAGGCCACGACACACCTTCTATGATCAAATTGATCGTGTAATAGCAGAAGGTGATATCAGGAGCCTTAAGAACAGACGAACGTGCATGGCAAGAGTTATGAATGTCAAAGAAGCAAGTGAGGTGTGTAAGAATAAGCCTAAATGGCGCTCTGTTGTTCGTGCCTACCCCGCAAGGGAACTGGCGTGAAGTTATGTATGTATGTATGTAATTAATATGATTGTGAATTAGGGTATAAAATATATAATCATGCTTGTCTATATTGTAACATGCTTGTATATATAATGAGCATAACAACGTGTATCGATTCATATAATCGAATATGATGGGATACAGCGATTGTTTATTTTATTTAAGTTTATGGCTTGGCAGCTAGGCCTTTAGGCCAGATCTTAGTTTACAATATAGTCTCTTCATTTTCTTAAGCCTATGTGTAGTACACCTGAACTGTAGGTAATCAGCTAGTGCCATTCAACGGAGTTCTTGTGACAACTCAAAAGGCCACATTTGTCTATACAGTTCACATTTCTCACAAAACACATAATTACCACTCAAAAACTTTCAATATCCTACAACTATTGTTCATTTTAGAGTAATTTTACACATTTTTAGAAAATAAAACTGCACAGCACAACATCTCCCTTCAGTTCCCGCCAAAAACTCCTACAGCAATTGTCTACTATTATCACCACAGATGATACACTATATATTATCACGTTACTGACATGAGGCAACATTGCTATATTAAGATACCTTGTTTGTAGTTTAAAATAAAACCACTGAAGACTATAAAATAACTTTGATCAAAAATACTACATAGCGCAGTAATCGATAGAAAAGATTATACAAGAATCAACAGGATTACAAGAAAAGGTAAAAATATCATGTGGCCATATTTGAACTAAGTCACGAATAAATCATGAATACGGAAGACAGCATGTGAATAATTGAATATAAAATGTGTCATGGCCTCAATTTAAACGATATTGAGAATTTCTGGCCGCAATGGCAAAAGTTCAAGTAATCATTTAAATTTTTTATACTTGCGGCGGGTTTTGACCGACTATTTAAAACGAGAAAAGCTGCAATATTATTGAACTGCGTAGAAAGGCAGACACAGGATGTATATTTTAACATTTTACACAAGGACAATACAGGTAAATTGGAAGATGTCATCAATGTTTTCGACGAGTATTTTTCTCCAAAACAAAACGACCTTTAAACAGCTTTAGGTTCAATGAACGTAGACAAGCAGATGAAACGTTTGATATGTTTTATGATGCAACTTTGAAATTAGCAGATAACTGCAATTTCAAAGAAAAGGAAAGAATTCTTCGTGATCAGGTATTAATGACCAACAACTACAAAAGAGACTATTGGAAATAAAAGATTTAACATTAGACAGAGCTGTGGAAGCATGCCGTGCTGCGGAGGTATCCAACAAATACATGATGGTACTAAATAAGACCGAGGTGCTTGTTCTAAGCTCCTCGCCTGTACGAGGAGCTTAGAACAACAGCCAACATACAATTGTTAAATATAATAGAGTTAGATCTTATCTGTTGTTCGTGCCTACACCGCAAGGGAACTGGCGTGAAGTTATGTATGTATGTATAGAGTTAATGTTACATATACAAGAACCTCTTTTCATATAAGGATGGCATAGGGCTCTGTGGTGCACCAGGATTATCAATTCACCACTACTGAATGTTCAAACAAATCACAGGCTTAATTAAATATTAACAACTAGTTTTTTTTTGGTTTTTCTCTTTTGTTTACTCTCTTTTGGAAAAGGAAGAAGAGATGTTAAATGTAAGTTTGATAGTTATAATAAGTAGCGTAGCATATTAAAAATACATACATACATAACTTCACGCCAGTTCCCTTGCGGGGTAGGCACGAACAACAGAGCGCCATTTAGGCCCATTCTTACACACCTCACTTGCTTCTTTGACATTCATAACTCTTGTCAGGTCAGAGCACCGCCTAAAGGGTTATTCACATGTAGAGAGTTTATCGCACGTTTTGGGGCGAGAAGCCATATACTACTCTCGTAGGCGATACTCTTTAGACAATAAACGCATTGACATGTTTACATTCATGGTGGAAACACCACCAGTCAGAACCAAGCGTTTCGCTTTATCTTTTCTGGTGCGCACTGCCGAAAAGTGGAATAATTTGCCGGAGTCTGTTTTTCCTGACAAATACAATCTTGAAGTCTTCAAGTCACGAGTGAATAGGTATCTTCTAGGGAAGCGTGGTCCATCCTAGATTGCGTCATAATTCAACATCAGGTGAGACAGTGGTCAAAATGAAGCCTTTATCTATACATACATACATAACTTCACGCCAGTTCCCTTACGGGGTAGGCACGAACAACAGAGTGCCATTTAGGCTTATTCTTACACACCTCACTTGCCTCTTTGACATTCATAACTCTTGTCATGCAAGCTCGTCTATTCTTAAGGCTTCTGACATCACCTTCTGCTAGTACACGATCAATTTGATCATGGAAGGTGTGTCGTGGCCTTCCACGACTTCTGCATCCATCCACTTTTGCATTGTATATCTGTTTAGTCATTCTTTCATCATGCATTCTTTCCACATGCCCGAACCACCGGAGCATTCCTTTCCTTACCTTCACCCCGACACTCTCTTTCAGACCAACTCTCTTTCTTACTTCGGTATTACGAACGCGGTCCGCGAGCGTCACTCCGCAGATTTTGCGCAGTGCTCGCATCTCGACCGCGTTTACTCTACTTTCATGCTCTTTCTTCCATACCCAACTCTCGCTTCCATACGTGAGCGTAGGTACCAGCACCGCGTTGTGTACGGCGAGCTGGGCCTTCTGGCTGAGGTTATCTATACAGATAAATAAAATTCAAATGTCTGTCTGTAATATCAAAATAACAGCTTGTTACTAAATGCACATGAAAGTATATACGATACGTACATCAAAAAATCTATTTTTAGATTTTTTTCTCTCTGTCTGGATGTTCCGGCTAAACTCTGAAACGGCTGGAGCGATTTTGACGGAACTTTCACTGGCAGCAATTTTAATGCGAATAAAACAGGAACACAGAATTAGTTTCAGCCAGTTGAAACATCTTAAATAAATAAATAATCGGCAGACAGACACACACATTGCATATCCCGAAGTTAGTAAGGTACGCTTGTGTTATGCGTAACATACAAAAGACCACTCTGGGACCAATTCCAGACACTCAGAAATTTGTCATGCTAGAAATCAAACCTGGAGTCTCTGCGTTGTAATGAGATCGGCCGACAAAGGCTTAGTCCGCTTAACCACAGAGACCGTCCGTTTACAAAGAATGCAGTGGACTGAAGTATTCTATCTTTAAAAACTATTGATCACTTAGCGGATTGGAACTATAAAGTAAAATGTATCACTAATAAAATACAAGATCGTACCTTAATCCAGCGTGTACCTGTTTCAAATTTACACGCTCTATTTAGAATCCTTATTCTTTATCAAAATACGTTGCCATAACGTGACACGTTACGGTAGATTAGATTGAATAGACATACGGGGCGAAGAACATTTTTACATACATACATACATAACTTCACGCCAGTTCCCTTGCGGGGTAGGCACGAACAACAGAGCGCCATTTAGGCTTATTCTTACACACCTTACTTGCTTCTTTGATATTCATAACTCTTGTCATGCACGCTCGTCTGTTCTTAAGGCTCCTGACATCACCTTCTGCTGGTACACAATCAATTTGATCATGGAAGGTGTGTCGTGGCCTTCCACGACTTGTGCATCCATCTACTTTTGCATTGTATATCTGTTTAGTCATTCTTTCATCATGCATTCTTTCTACATGCCCGAACCACCGGAGCATTCCTTTCCTTACCTTCACCCCTACACCTATTATATATAAAAACCGATATAAGAGAGAGAGAGAGAGAGAGAGAGAGAGAGAGAGAGAGAGAGAGAGAGAGAGAGAGAGAGAGAGAGATATCACTTTATTTTACATTATTACAGAAAACACAGAAAAACTTATAGCCTAAAAATATTCTAAATGATCACAATGCGGTCTTATCGCTAAGAAGTGATCTCTTCCAGACAACCCGTGGCAGGAATAAAACAGATTCAATTTGTCAAAGGGGGTATAAATAAATATTGTACGATACGATATGTATAGTTACTTACATTATATTATATTTTATTCAGAAATAAACATATGTATGTAAAATATTATATAAGTAAGAATTATAAATAATAGACAATAATAAATACACCTATTAATATTACATACATAAATATATACATATACATAAATATACGTAAAAATATCAAACATCACTATGTTGCAGGTAGTGCTTTTTGTCATGTTCTTAAATATTATTAGTGATTTAGCTTGTCTCGCAGTAACAGGCAGCGCATTCCAGAGTCGAATAGCCTGTACAGTAAAAGAATTCTTGAAATGAGATGAATAATGTTTGGGAGTATTAATTCTAACATTAGTAGGTCGTAAATTGTGAGAGGAAGAGATGAATTCAAAGCGTTCTTTGATATAATACGGAATTTTGGGGTCAAACAACACACTGTAAAGGAGTGAAAGAATATGAGTAAGGTAAGTCTTTCTGTAAGTAAAATAAAGATACTGCCTTGTTGGAGCACGCACGGGGAGAGACGCGCGGAGAAGGAGGGGCCGCCCCACGACCACGGCTGGGCCGCAGGCGGCGGCTGCCGTGGGATCGCAGAACACTCGCCCGCACGACGGCTAGTGCGACGGACGGCCATAAATTGTATATTATAACTACCAATAAACCAGCATCTATCTAGACATCTATCTTTTATACGGTCCACAATAATTAAACCACCTCATCAGTGTGTCTGCTAGACAGGCATACTCTTTTACAGCCTAGGTTTTGGACACGCAGTGTAGCTGCAGTGCAAACTCTAGTTACAAATATGGCTACCACTCCTGGTCTAAAGCATGTCGCCATGACAACCTTGAGTTGTGTTCCGGCATTAGTCACCAGGTTCCAGTCTCCCTTAAGAGAACAGCAGCGCATTTGTAGCACCTTTGGTGTTGCAAATGTCCATAGGCGATGGTAACCACTTTCCATCAAGTGGGCCGTCTGCCTGTCTGCTGAACTCCTGCAATAAAAAAATATAGGTATAAATAAAGAAATGACAGCCCATAAACTTCCCACTACTGCTGGGCTCGGGCCTCACAATAGGGGAACGGACAGTATACGCGCCACGCTTGTCCAAGGCGACTTGGCAGGTTGGACACATCGGTTATCTCGATGTGCAGGTTGCATCACGATGTTTTCCTTCAATGTTGTTAGCACGTGATAATTTGTAACAATATGCACATTAGGTCAGAAAACTGCCTAAGTGGTGCATGCGTTCCGGCCAGAATCGAACCCGCGCCCTTTGACTGTGGGACGCGTGCGTTAACCATTACGCTACCGCGCCTTTTTTACATTAGGACATATATAGGTACTGTAAGATAGAAATAAGATAGCTATAAGTAACATTGTAACTAGTCCCAGGCAATCTCGTTCGCCCGGGCCCACCAGATAAAAAAAAAAAGTACTAACAGATATTACTGATCATATACAAAACCGAAAACGAATCACAGAATAGGGATCTAGAGCGATCTACCTTTATACGATGAGTATTTCGTTCACGTACTCACCTTGGTTACGAGGGCCAATTCCTTATTATCTTACTTCATAACACTCCAGAGGTTTCTTTTTGAAACGCACCCCGCTTGTTAATGTAGCATAACCTCAATTTCTGGGCTAAGTGTGATTTGATGTCTGAATTCGGCATCTACATTTATATTTGTTATATAGTTTTCCGGCTTATATTATGGTAATTTATTTTATTTATGAATGTCAAAGAAGCAAGTGAGGTGTGTAAGAATAAGGCTAAATGGCGCTCCGTTGTTCGTGCCTACCCCGCAAGGGAACTGGCGTGAAGTTATGTATCAACAAATTGACATTTTTATCTGTACTGTGACTGAATTCACAAGAACTGCATAATATATTGTTACGACCGAATGCCGACAAAAGACAAAATCACACCTGCATCCGTAGAAACACATTTTATTACCTTTTGCGGAATTTGGACTTCTTTTATTTGCTTTGTATTTAAATTTGTAATTAGAAAAACAGGCTATTGTATATTGTAATCTTTTATGGCAGTCATAAGACAGGTGTATCGAACTGATTCTAAGAAATTCGATCTACGCGGGCGGGCAGTCATATTGTATCGGTGCAGTATAAAGCAATGGCCCCAATGGAGAGATCGGCAGTCAAGCGATAATCGCAAGCGAGATAAAACGTGCGTACATTCGATAATTTATATAGTGACGGACTTTGCACGTGTTATTGAATCACGCATTACGTTTGAACTGATTGTGTTCAGTTATATTTGTATCTGTGTTATACGTGTTTGTATAGTTCTAATAAATTCTATAGTAATTCCAATGGCATTTTTGATTCGAGTCTTGTAACTCGTAACATTATCATACCAAGAGACAAACACACAAAGAGCCTAAAAATTAATAACCCAGGCACAAAAAAGAAAAAACAAACACACATGGCACTAGATAGGACTATATATAAGTATAGATATAACGCCAACACTGCACATGCACTTCCTCACAACACCAGCATGTAACAGATACACTCTACATTAGTATAAGTTTAGTATTAAAATTAGTATAAATTAATATAATAAGTTAATCTTAAGGTACACCATAACATATAAATCACTAAATTAATGTCACACACAGTAACAAAAATAAACAATAAGCGTGTATGGAGTCGTAAAATTTTTCATAGAAATTAAGTAGTAAAAAAAGGTACGGAACTCGAGTCCGTAGAGATGTTAATACTAATAAAAAATAATAAAAAAATAAAAACATTATCATACCCAACCATGCCTGACATTTATTTATTTAGCTGAGCCCAAAAATTTAGCCCATTTATGGGCTGTTATTATCGTTATATACAATATACAGGTACTGTTCATTGTGCCATAGACTGATGATATGCAATAGAACTTATATTAGAAAGTATTACACATAACACCATGGAGATGTTCACCCTCATTTCCTGGAGCTCCCATGCTCAACTACGCAACGATGCTCTAGAACATCCTTTCCCAAAGTGGGCGATAACGCCCCCTTGTGGGCGCTGCAAGCCTAAAGGGGGGCGGCAAGAGACCCAGAATAAAATAATGGGGGCGTTGTGTAGAGGCTTGGGGACGATTTGTAATTTCATCTAGCTAGATGCTCCTCCTAGCTAGGAGGATTCTTAGACACCGACTGAACTCTCGAGTCTCGACTGCAACTTGTGAACATCAACGAATATTAATTAAGAGATTGCTCAAACTTGGTTCGAGATTTCTCTCCGCGTAGTTCATATATCTGTCCTGTTTTATTGAATATGAATGCTCCTCCGTCTTAAAGGAAGATCTTCCAGCGAGGCTAATGTTGTTCCTCGCAGGCCTAGGCCCGTCTGTTATAGTTGACATTTTGTATATATTCTTTGTATGTTTCGGGAAACGTTTGTGACATCAATTATTGCACCGCGCCATCTATTGGCTTGTAAGTGTTCCACTACAAATGAAATAGAAATCATGTCAATCGGTCGCTCCGTTCTACTCTAATATAGCTCACAAAAGTCAATTAATTTAATTTGACGTTATAGTGGTTTTTAAGTAGATGAAAAAATGGGGGCGCTAAAAATCAATTTATTCTCAAAGTGGGCAGTATACAAAATAAGTTTGGGAACTACTGCTCTAGAACGTTTGTTTCGCGTACAACAATGATTTGGAGGGAACTTCCCGCTGAGGTTTTCCCTGTGCGCTATGACTTGCGGTCGTTTAAGAAGGTTATATGATTTCTTAGAGGCCTGCAACGCGTTGGCAACACCCCTGATGTTACACGCGTTCATAGGCGCCGATAACCACTTTCCATCAGATGGACCGTCTGCTTTTTTACCTGCTTCAAGCAATAACAGACGAGCTTGCATGACAAGAGTTATGAATGTCAAAGAGGCAAGTGAGGTGTGTAAGAATAAGCCTGAATGGCACTCTGTTCTTCGTGCCTACCCCGCAAGGGAACTGGCGTGAAGTTATGTATGTATGTATGTATGTATGTCAGGCAATAAATAAAAAATAACAAGCGTAATTTTCTTAATAAAACTACGTTTTAACGGGTTTTAAGCGCGGTAATTTTATTTCAGTGGCCGTCATCAGGGCCACTGAAAAGTGGCCAAAACGTCGGAAAAACCAAAATCAAATAAAATTACCGCGCTTAAAACCGTTAAAACGTAGTTTTATTATGTAAAACTTAAGAAAAAAGTAATTTTCTTACTTAGAGACTTAAAAAATTGTAGTTGTTGTATTGCGACTTAGTAAAAGGTAGGTCATTAAATTTCTTAATACAAAGTATTTTATTTTGTTGAATTAAATTGATCCTTAAAGTATGGAGAAGTTTTAGTTTTCTAGCTTGCAACCTGAAACTATTTACGATACCCTTCGCTCATTTGCTTTGTAAGCTTTTTAATAACATTGTTGACTTTAATGTTTTCATACATTCTGTAAATGTTTTTCGGTTGTTGAAGTGAAACATCTATAGAATCGTTGTGATTTGAAACTCGATGAAACGAAAAAGCGACATTAAACGAGATAAACACATAAATCTACAGGACTATGCCTGCGAGAGAATGAGATACGAGTTTTACATTGTGCAGCACAGATTACAGAGTCAATAAGATCGATGTTTAAACATAGGTCCAATTTGGACCGAAAAAGAAATTCATAATAATATTTTTTAGACCAAAACAATGAAAAATTGAAAGTGATAGTTAAGAAGTTTATTGTGAATTCTAATATGTTGACGGATGTAGGCTTAAGGGATTATATAATTTATATTTATAAAAGTTACAGAAGAATTATCTGTGAGTATATTCTCTGAAGTTTCACTTCTTCTATCTGTGCAGGAACGGAGAAAGAATACAATTTCCTGCGGCCGGGCGGCCTGTCGTAAGAGGCGACAAAAAACCCACAGCCAGGTGGTAGGGCATTTGCCCGACTGGATGGCTACCACCCCTGGTCTAAAGTATGTCGCCATAACAACCTTTAGTTGTGTTCCGGCATTAGTGACCAGGTTCCAGTCTCCCCTAAGAGAGCAGCAGCGCATTTGTAGCACCTTTGGTGTTGCAAATGTCCATAGGCGATGGTAACCGCTATTAAGTGGGCCGTCTGCCTGTCTGCTGATCACCTGCAATAAAAAAAAAGTAAGGTAGTATGTATTTAGTTTGTTTATCAATCAATCAATCAATCTTTATTTGCAAAAAACATCGGTACGTACATGAACAGGTATTTCATAACGTGTAGGTATAAAGTTACTAGTATGTTTTGTCATTCACATGACGTGAAAGCAGTTACAATAATTAAATATCTTAAATCGTTATAATCTTACATTAATGCTTCTAAATAAATATCAGCAGGTCAGACAAATTACAACACATAGCAGATAATTTAAAAAAAATATAAGATTATTAAAGTTTTAAATTTTAAAATTTCAACGTCATGATTTTAGTTTATAAGTTTATTACTTATAGATACTTATAGAAGCTCATTTCATCATCCTGGAACCAGATTCCAGCATCGCCTACCGGATCCAGTTAAGAATCCAAAACCATCCCAGGATCCACTCAAACATACATAAATTTCATCAAAATTGATCAAAACGTTTTTGAGTTTTAGCCAGACTAAACCAACAGCATTTGATTTTTAAACATCCGGTGGAGCTGAAATCGGTTGCCAAGATTTTTTTGTGTGTTTCAGTAGGTTCTTGGATGGCTTAAATACACAACTGAACTCGGTAGGTGGCGCTGCAATCGGGTTCTAAATTTTACTTAATTACTTAATATATAATTTATTTGGGGGAGGCATTCTAATGTATCGTATAGAAGCTATCACAGATTAAAATTACTCAACTAACATTCAACTACCCTACAAGGCTTGGAAACCGGTAAAAAGTCGAACCGGTTACAGCCTAAGTACAAAGAAACTTTTCATTTAGGTTTTTTCCTTACTTTATGTTCAATTAAACGGTTTTTGGGAACAAACTTTCGTTTAATAGGTTTTGATGAATAAACCGGTTTCGAACGATTTGCAACGGTTTTAGCCGCACACCGTTAAAGCGCAGTCGTGCAGTACAGCAAGTTTTCAGTCACACACAAACACATGTTGAGAGAGATAGAATGATACTTCCTCTTCTCGCAGAATAAACCGGTTAATTCAAGATTATATAACACTCTCTCTTAAGGTTTACACTCCGAACGAAATAGTTGACCAAAACCGGTTATAACCGATTAAAACCGGTTTCAAGCCTCGCTACCCTACATAGAAAATATTCTTTATCCCATAATTTATTGTGTACATTTCTGTTATTTTGTCACTCTATAAATATTAATGAACACAATTTAATCCAAAAATATGTTCTATTTTATTGAGAATAACATAATAATTTTCACGTATCAGTGTTTATGTATATTTAGTCCATATAGTTATTTAGGAGCATAAACGCAATTAATCGGTTTTTCGAGAACAAAATTTCGTTAAATAGGTATTGTTGAATAAACCGGTTTTTGCCGTACACCGCCAAAGCGGAGTCATGTAGTACATCAAGTTTTCAGTCACACACAAACACATGTTGAGAGAGATAGAATGATACTTCCTCTTATCGCAGAATAAACCGGTTAATTCATGATTATATAACACTCTCTCTAAAGTTTACACCCGGATAAAATAGTTGACAAAAACCGGTTATAACTGATTAAAACCGGCTCAAATCCTCGCTACCCTACTTAGAAAATATTCTTTATCCCATAATATATTGTGTGCATTTCTGTTATTTTGTCATTGTATAAATATTAATGAACACGATTTAATTCAAAAATATGTTCTATTTTATTGAGTATAACATAATAATTTTCACGTATCAGTGTTTATGTTTATTTAGTCCATACAGTTATTTAGGAGCATGAACGCAATTAATCGGTTTTTCGAGAACAAAATTTCGTTAAATAGGTATTGTTGAATAAACCGGTTTTTGCCGTACACCGCCAAAGCGGAGTCATGTAGTACATCAAGTTTTCAGTCACACACAAACACTTGTTGAGAGAGATAGAATGATACTTCCTCTTATCGCAGAATAAACCGGTTAATTCAGGATTATATAACACTCTCTCTAAGGTTTACACCCGGATAAAATAGTTGACAAAAACCGGTTATAACTGATTAAAACCGGTTCAAATCCTGGCTACCCTACTTAGAAAATATTGTGTACATTTCTGTTATTTTTGTCATTGTATAAATATTAATGAGCCCAATTTAATCCAAAAATATGTCCTATTTTATTGAGTATAACATAATAATTTTCACGTATCATTGTTTATATTTATTTAGTCCATACAGTTATTTAGGAGCACGAGCGATTTTATTTGTTATATATTTCCTCTTCTATGGGTTACGGCCATTACTTGTACAAATATTTGCCGCACTGAAAGCCGCCCCTTGTTTGTGTTATGCTTTATTTTATATACAGATAGTGAAATCTGGTGATCGCAGATATAAAAAACATGTTGACATACTAGAGTCTGTATATGTGTTGGTTGAATTTCGACAGTTCTGAATTTTGGATTTGCTAGCTTGCTTGCTTTGATTTAGGGTGTTTTTCCTCTTTATCATAGTGAGGAGGTTGGGGCCTCGAGGTTTTATCTCTTTACCCCGGCTGCAATTGAATGAACAACTACCCACCGGCAACTGGGTTTGGAGTTGCCGAAGTCTTCTACGCATGGCGATGGCGTGCCAGCAGCTCTCGTTGGCCAATTTGCGGCCATCTCGGGTTTTTAAGTGCGTGTTAGACACACATAGAAGGGCACCGTTTAGGCAAATAATTATTGTAAAAAAAAATTTTACACTACCAATTTTGTTTTTTTTTCGGAATTTTAAAACTCAGCGTTAGAGGGTATACAAATTTTCGTATGTCTTGCTATTCATTCACTTGGCCTACCATCAGTTGAATTTCGGCATTACTTGTATGGAGCTTATGTCAAATTTTAACCGATAGTTAGTCAAATGAACAGTCGGTAATATATAGAAATCGGGCATTAATTTTTTTTAAAAAACAACGTCATAACTTTTCAAGATTTATCTAGCCAATACCCACAAGGCTATGATGTACCTACATATACTAAATTTTATTTTCCAAGTTCGGTTTTTTGTATGTATGTTTACTATGAAATGTTCTACATTTGAATTAAAAACATTTCTCTAGTATATGCAGTTTATCCGGAAGACACTAAAGTACAACGTGCCAATCTATCATCAGGACCTCGCGTAGTGCCAGCGAGCTATTTTACTCTTGCTCTGGTGGTTGTGTGTTAATTTACTCTGCATAGATTCACCTGCGCCTTATATAGTACAAAAACATTACAACTACCCACAGATCACTACAATTTCTCTTACATGTATTTATTAAGTCAGTTTTGTAACACTAAAACTTTGCAAAGTGGACAGCAAGTGCAGAAAATTGTCACCAATTTTAGTTTCGCCGACAGTTCGTGAACTACCCCAAAAAAAAAATTTAAAAGCCTAGTAATTTTACTGTGCAACACAATTCGAAACGTCGCTTCGCCCCTGGAAATTACCCAGAAAATTGGGAAAACCGCGGCTTTGACAAACTTTTTGCTCATTCTGTAACATCTTTACTTCCGATCGTTACACACTGAAATCGACTTTAGTAGCATGGACATAAAGTAGATTATCGCTTGGACGTTGGTCGAGTAAAATGACAAAAGTAGACCAAGTCAAAAGCAGGGAAATTTCGAGAAGTCCACTCACGTACTCACCCAGTCTCACGTAGAGGCTTGGTACACAGTATATTATTCAATAGGTAAATGTTATAAACATGTTCTAAGACGTCTGGGGTTGTAGACCTTTTTTATAAAGTACTTATTTCACAAGGCTATTTTTGGGAGATGATTATACTACCATGACTTTTTTTTTATTGCATGAGTTCAGCAGACAGGCAGACGGCCCACTCGATGAAAAGCGGTTACTATCGCCTATGGACATTTGCCACACCAAAGGTGCTACAAATGCGCTGCTGCTCTCTTAAGGGAGACTGGAACCTGGTCACTAATGCCGGAACACTACTCAGGGTTGTTATGGCGACATACTCTAGACCAGGGGTGGTAGCCATCCAGTCGGGCAAATGCCCTACCACCTGGCTGTGGGTTGTTTGGTCGCCTCTTACGACAGGTCGCCCCAACGCAAGAAATTGTATTCTTTCTCCGTTCCTGCACGGATAAAATGACTATATGCCAAAAGATGGAAAAAAAATCAGGGGGCTAGTTCGGACGAGGAGATTTCGGAACGTAACATTTAGAATGTTTGTGTTGTTAGGTTTAAGAAATTTATTTCTCAAAAGAATTTACAATTAACTTACAGATAAATAATTAGTTACATTTTTTTATCTGTGCAGGAACGGAGAAAGAATACAATTCCCTGCGGCCGGGCGGCCTGTCGTAAGAGGCGACTAAACAATCCACAGCCAGGTGGTAGGGCACTTGCCCGACTGGGTGGCTACCACCCCTGGTCTAAAGCATGTCGCCATAACAACCTTGAGTTGTGTTCCGGCATTAGTGACCAGGTTCCAGTGACCCTTAAGAGAGCAGCAGCCCATTTGTAGCACCTTTGGTGTTGCAAATGTCCATAGGCGATGGTAACCGCTTTCCATTAAGTGGGCCGTCTGCCTGTCTGCTGAACTCCTGAAATAGAAAAAAAAAATTAATACACATTTAACCCTTTTAGCGCATCTGTCCATTTATTATTGGAATATTTAATGTTTTATTCATTTGGAATAGATTTAGTTCATTATTTATAACATGTGAGGGTAGTTTTGAGACAAAAGTCGGAGCAATATGTAACGTATGTATCAATTTTATTGTATAGCATAATGTAGGGTAGTTTCATAAATATTTATTTCGGCAATAAAATACATCTGCGGACGGTATCCGCTAATCTTTCAGTAAATACTAAAATAAAGATGGTCACAATACAAGTTGTTTATTAAGGCCACGGGCTTATTAAAATGCGTAAAGCGATTTGAAAGTAAAGTTCCGTGTTTTGTTAGGCTGTCTGTTAGTAGCTAAGTAGCTTTACAATACTTATTCGGCGATTTCAGTTCTCACAAGCGAGAACGCGGTATCATAGCGATCGAGCTGATCCTAAAATCAACATAATGATTCCAACATAGCTCTACCACATCACTATTGAAGAATACTTAAATGACAAAACTTTATTTACATAGCAGCACGCTCATAAAATCTCGCTCGGCAAATATATTATAAAATAAATAAATTAATATAACTGAATAATATAATACAAATATACTACGCTCACAATATTCCCCAAATGTTTATCTTATACTCTTATACTAATGTATAAAGCTGAAGATTTTGTTTGTTTGAACGCGCTAATCTCAGGAACTACTGGTTGGATTTGAAAAATTCTTTCAGTGTTAGATAGTCCATTTATCGAGGAAAGCTAAAGGCTATATATCATCACGCTAATTCCAAACTTTTTTTAACTATTCCACGCGGACGAAGTCGCAGGCAGAAGCTAGTATTTCATAAATACCACACTTAATACCGCTATATGTAAATCGCTGCTTTATAAATAAATAAACACAGAATACTTCTAAACTTCTGCTAACTGCTAAAGTTCATTTGTAAAGAGTGAAGTGTACTGAGGAGACGAGGAGCAGCTCCATTCAATGCCCATTAATCAGGTACGGGCGAGCTCTACTTTCCACTACTCTTCAAAATTGTCCCAAAATTTTATCCGTGCTGGAACGGAGAAAGAATACAATTTC
This sequence comes from Dendrolimus kikuchii, assembly GCA_019925095.2. Classification (NCBI taxonomy): domain Eukaryota; kingdom Metazoa; phylum Arthropoda; class Insecta; order Lepidoptera; family Lasiocampidae; genus Dendrolimus; species Dendrolimus kikuchii. Next base: position 2,445,757 of record CM034392.1, on the reverse strand, counting down.
CTGCGGCCGGGCGGCCTGTCGTAAGAGACGACTTAACAACCCACAGCCAGGTGGTAGGGCATTTGCCCGATTGTATGGCTATTAACCCTGGTCTAAAGTATATCGCCATAACAACCTTGAGTTGTTTTCCGGCATTAGTGACCAGGTTCCAGTCTCCCTTAAGAGAACAGCAGCGGATTTGTAGCACCTTTGGTGTTGCAAATGTCTATAGGCGATGGTAACCGCTTTCCATCAAGTGGGCCGTCTGCTTGTCTGCTGAACTCCTGCAATAAAAAAAATCTCCTTTTGTCTTATTTTGAAACAGTTTGCTTATCACCAAACCTAGCACCACCGCAACAACAAGGTTGATTCAATATTGAACCGAGATGGTTTACAGACTACCAAAACCGTCAACAGTTACGATTTAACAAATTTGAGTTACAGACTCAGGGCCCACCCAGGAAACAATCAGTGACATCACAATGAGTCTCAGGTGCCGATTAGAATCTCACTAATAGATTAAAGCACCAACGACCTGCCCTTTAAACCCAAATTAAACACTAATCTCTATTTACCCAATCGCAAACCCCTAAACTGGGGCAGAACAACTAAAATTAATTAATGTAGCATTCACACAAACAGCTGGTATGTTTGGCCGATTCGTGATTGTTTGGAACAGTGGCCCAGGGGCAATAATAATTAACAAGTGATACAACTAGTGCAATTAGGTGGAAAACAACGCGACAAACTTTAAACCTGTAGGTGAACTTTAATTTGATTCCCTTGGGTCGTATAATCGTATGGCTTAACTACGAGCGGCGAAATATTTTTTGTTGTTAAGACCTATTGCAACACACTACAAAATTATGTGTGCGCAGCTCGTCGCACATATAATACATACTAGCTGTGCCCGCGACGTCGTCCGCGTGGAATTTGTTTTCAAAACTCCCCGATTTTGAAACATTCTTCATTGGTGCTCCGCTCCTATAGGTCTTAGCGTGATGATATGTAGCTTATAGCCTTCCTCGATAAATTGGCTATCTAACATTGAAAGAATTTTTCGAATCAAATCAGTAGTCCCTGAGATTAGTGCGTTCAAACATACAAAGTCTTCAGCTTTATATATTAGTATAAGATTTAGTGCACGCTAATGGCGGCGGGCCTAGTATACCCAGGTCGATGTACGTGTCGAAGTTAAAACACTGTTAGTTGGTGAAAACATGTAATAAATCACTTTTCAAAGGAAAGCGTCTGCCTTCGGCTACGACCCAAACGGAAGAATATCAAAAATGCAACGACAATGTTGCCACTTTAATAAATAAAAATTATTTTGTGTTGGTGTTGCCAACAAGAGAGACCCTAAAAATCTTTATATATAATTACATTCATCATGTAGCTACTTCAAGAAAAAATGCATTCTTTTTTTCTATATATAACTTACTTGAAATTCCAACGGGATCCCCGGGACACAAAATACCGTAGATATCCTTTTAACGAAAACTGTGTTGGAATAAGCTAATTTTTACGCACGCAAACAACTACAAACCGCTCCAGGGAAAATTCCCGCGGGATACCCGGGGTAAAAAATATTACACATTTTATTACATTACATTTTCTATTTTAAATCATTCCCAGAAAAATTTACACGGGATTCCCAGGATAAAAAGTAGCGCATAGTTTAAGTCTAAAAAATTAGCTGTCAATTAGCGAAAACCACATCGAAATCGGCCCAGAAGTTTTTACGTGAATTCCGAACAAACAGACAAACCGACAAGAAATCTAAAAAAATTTGCATCGTGTTCTCAATTTCTCCATCGTTTATATAGTCTATTCCAGTTGTTTTTTTAAATAGCTTTAATGTACAGACACGACATGTTTAGAATTTTATAATATAGATAATACTAGTGGGGAAAAAGAAATCCTTTATTTTTTCGGCAGATGGCTCTAGTGATCGATATCTCGTAAAGAATGTATCAAACGATTTCAAATTTGTGCTCGTTGGCAAGGTGACACATTTTGCACAAAAAAATGCCGTTTTTTATTTGGTCCATTCAGTTCTGAGTTACAGGGTGTTAAAAATGGAAGTCAACAAAAAGAAAATTCGGTACATTTTACAGTTTATCTTCGATAAAGACCCAAATGCAAGCCAGGTGGTTGAAATTGTGATTTGTGTTTATGGTCCCGATACTGTAACAGCTAATTACGTGCAATATTGGTTTCGTTTGAAAGAGAGTGTCGGGGTGAAGGTAAGGAAAGGAATGCTCCGGTGGTTCGGGTATGCGGAAAGAATGCATGATGAAAGAATGACTAAACAGATATACAATGCAAAAGTGGATGGATGCAGAAGTCGTGGAAGGCCACGACACACCTTCCATGATCAAATTGATCGTGTACTAGCAGAAGGTGATGTCAGGAGCCTTAAGAACAGACGAGCGTGCATGACAAGAGTTATGAATGTCAAAGAAGCAAGTGAGATGTGTAAAAATAAGCCTAAATGGGGCTCTGTTGTTCGTGTCTACCCCGCAAGGGAACTGGCGTGAAGTTATGTATGTATGTATGTATTGGTTTCATGGATCCATTAAAGTATTTTTCATGAATTTTTATACATTCAATGACTTCCTAGGCATTTGCTTATGTAACTATTATGTTTGCCAACACTTGCGAAGACTGTATCAAAATATGGCAATGCTCCTAATAAGCTTAATGACAATTCTTAAATTGGCATGTAGTTAATGTTTGTGTCATAGGTTGTAATGTGTAGTAAAATTCCTTAGGAAGCACTTGCTAGGCTTTGAAATTGTACAGCTGATCTAATTATGAATAATTAGCATTTGCAACAAGTAAACCTGTGAAGCATAGCTAATATTTTATAGTAACTAATCCATGGTGTTCCCACCGTATTATTACATTAGTAAGTTTTTTTCTGCATTTGATATTTTATTGTGTTAATTATGAATAATTTATCCGTGCAGGAATGGAGAAAGAATACAATTTCCTGCAGCCGGGTGTTCTGTCGTAAGAGGCGACTTAACAACCCACAGCCAGATGGTAGGGCATTTGCCCGACTGGATGGCTACCACCCCTGGTCTAAAGTATGTCGCCATAACAACCTTGAGTTGTGTTCCAGCATTAGTGACCAGGTTCCAGTCTCCCTTAATAGAGCAGCAGCGCATTTGTAGCACATTTGGTGTTGCAAATAAATAAAAAAATTATAACAAGTATTGTGAGTTTTAAGTACGTGTTTGTATTCAGACACAAAATATTTTTATTAATTAATTTATAAATAGAAAAAATAATCGCTATCAAAGAGACCAAACCACATTCGTTAACTAACTCGTATCAATGCTGCGTTTACGTTACAGCGCGCCCAGTCTTTGTTGTTTAACCAATTAGTATGGTCAGCTATGCCAAAAACCAGGTGCGCTTTACAAAGGCCCGTATTTACTTGACTTCATTTGGCTATCACGTGTTTTATAGGTTTGAGGATTAAAGGAAGAAAAAAAAATATTTCTAAAAATGCGACACTTAACAATAATTAATAGTAATAACAATAACCCGCAGGGGGGCTTTGTGGCGAAGCCTTAGGTGAGTAGCGACACCTCGTACCTGACTCCGGGGGCCGAGACAAGGCCCCAGCCTCCGTGCTTCATCGCTAGAGCTAAGACTCAAGCACCAGGGGTGGAAGTGATAAATGGCATCACGTCAGAAGTAGCTTCGATGAACCTCCAGTCCACCTCTCTACACCCCTTAGCCACTCACACCCATGTTGCTCCTGCCTTCTATGGCATTTTTTGGGGCCGATTTTTTTCTCCAAACATTGCGACGGGCAAACGCCATAGTCCCCATATTCCCAGACCTCTAGTACCACTAGCAGTTCACCCCAATAGCCCGGTACTTTTTGTCTTCATTTCCCACAATAGTCCTACATTCGCCGGGGCTTGTCCTTGGGTGCATTACTAGATGGTGTGGACAGAGATAATCGCCGGTCAGTATCCCGCCACATTTACATTAAATTTGTCAAGGGGCCTCTACGTGTTGGCCTTCCCATGGCCCCACGCAAGCGTTCCAAAAGTCCGGGCCATTTTCATGACCCGTGGTCTTCAAAGACATATAATATACCAACAATAACGAAACTGTATTTTTTTGTGCCGAAAGAGCACTGATTTTCAATGCCCATCTCCTTAATCGCAAAAGTCATGCAACTCACGGTAAAGTTAAGCAAAATTAAAATTATAGTGAACGTATACGTGAAAGGAATAATAACAAAGAAAAAATGTGTGCTGGGATGCATAGTGGAAGTGAAACTTCAACGGACAAGTGGAAAAACGAATCGCAACAAAATTTCTACTTGAAGTTTTTCAGACGGGTTTTCAAATTGGACAAGTACATTAACAACCTGCTCGTAAAACTTAAGTTAAAATTTTGTTGCGATTCGTTTTTCCACTTGTCCGTTGAAGTTTCACTTCTACTTTGTGTCCCAGCACACATTTCGATTTTTCACAGGTTTACTGCAAATTATGATTTGGTTAGGTTAGGTACATTTTAAATAATGCATTTTTTAATTAAACATATTGTATTTTGTCAAACAAAAAAACAAATAAAAACATCGATAGTCTAGTATAACATTATGCCGCCTCTCACCACGTCTAGTCTAAATTTATGCCGCTCTTCCACGCGGCCGTAACGCTTTTTCGTGACAGAAAAATTCTAAAACCCCGTCTATATAGAAGTTTCATTTCAAAAAACTTACTTCACTGGACAAGGACCGAACATACAACAAATTATTAATAAATTGAGATAAAAAAATGAGATAATTAATAATAATAATCGGCAGACAAACACACATATTGTATATCCCCAAATTAAGCAAGTTACGCTTGTGTTATGGGTCATATACAACAGACTGCTCTGGGGCCGATCCCAGACACCCAGACCATAGTAAATAACGGAGAAAATACGTTTCCGAAATTTACTATACCAGGAATCGAACCCTGAGCCTCTGCGTTGCAGTGAGGTACGCCGGCAAAGCCTTAGCCCGCTCAGCCACAGAGGCCGTCAAATTAAGTTTAACTTGCACCAAATACTAATAACAATATAATATATAATGAAAAAAGCATGAAGTATATTTTTTTTTATTGCAGGAGATCAGCAGACAGGCAGACGGCCCACTCGATGGAAAGCGTTTACCATCGCCTATGGACATTTGCAACAGCAAAGGTGCTACAAATGCGCTGCTGCTCTCTTAAGGGAAACTGGAACCTGGTCACTAATGCCGGAACACAACAACACAACACAACAATTATACACGTAATGCAAATATTTACGCGTACTTTTAAATTTAAAAAAAACATAGATACCTACTATTGTCTTCTTATGAACTAATAACAATAACTAACTATCCTATAAACAAATCTTAACTAGAAATATTGTCTAATAACTTCACGCCAGTTCCCTTGCGGGGTAGGCACGAACAATAGAGCGCCATTCAGGCTTATTCTTACACACCTCACTTGCTTCTTTGACATTCATAACTCTTGTCATGCACGCAAGGCTCCTGACATCACCTTCTGCTAGTACACTGTCTAAAAATGACTTGCTAAATTAACTACATGCTAACACTGTCCATAAAAAGTGGTACAATTTTATCATCGCGTATTAATGTACATGTCTATATATAACGTAGTTTAATATAGGCATTTACAAGAAAATAAATTTTTAATATTCAGCAATATTACACCCAGAACGATCTTCCGCGTAAAGGGGGAAAACGTTTCCCTTGAAATATGTACCGTTAGTCAATTTCAGTGGATTATTTCATTCCCCAAGGGGTGGATATTGAGATGTGACTGAATCAATCCAAGCTCTGGCGTATATCGAAATAATAAACAGTTTTAAGCGTTCAAAATCAACAGTTTTTTTGTTCAAATATAGTTAATTACAAGTTAAAATTTACTTCCTATTCTATGTACACCGCTTCGCAACGTGTTATTGCTGACAAGGAGAAGAGACGACAAGAAACTCCTCAGTAACACGTCTAGCTAGAAATTGTTTTTCTTATTTATCTATCTCAAGCTCTTTTTCTGAACAAATTGTATACAGAAGTATTCTGTATAATTATTTTTCGAAAAATGAATAGAATTGCAGTAAATAAAACATACTTAGTAAGATAAAGACACAATAAAAAGAAAGAAAATATTATTCTCTCTTTTGTTTCACCATATTCCAATTAATTGGGGTCGGCACAATATGTCTTTTCCTTCCACAATTATCTGTTCATATCCGACGGTGCCCACTTGCTATCAAGTAGACCCGTCTGCCAGGTTGCCTACAAGTCCAACTTTATAAGTCCCAATCGTTATCAATCAATCGATATATATCGATAAACTCTTAACATTTAGTCGTAATACGATTCACGTTCCGATTTCACTAGGTAATGCTCCTTATTGCGATCAAGACCCAACTGACTCGACACTTCAGCTAAAGGAAAGTGGTTACCTTGGTGTTCGCGGTTCGTTGAAATTATTTCCACAACTACCCGCTTTCCTAACCGCGTGATCCAATCACCTTGTCCCAGCCGCCATCTTCCATTCCATTCGACTATCCTTGTCGTACTTACCGCTGTGCTAATACTGCTCGTTTTTACGAGTCAGTCTGCTGTCGACCTTCGTCGCACGTAGTCTGCTGTCGACCCTCGTACGACAACCCGTATATCTTTACCGCCACAACTTCCTATAAGTGCAGTTATACCGCGCCGCGTGTGTACAATTAATTATCGAAGGCCGCAAGAAGGAGACAAGCCAGACGATTTGCTGCAAGGCTCACAACTTGGTGATCAGCACGCATAGTTAGTGCAGCCTAGAGGCACGCAGGTTAGTCTCCCTTCTTATCCATACCAGCAATCCTACCACCGCCATTTTGGATACGCGTTCAGTACTTAATACTGGGCTGCCGCGTTGACACATGGTATCATGGTAGACGTTTTCCACACCAGGTGCAAACTCAAGGTGTTGTCAGCAAGGGATAGTGGAATGGGATGGCAGGATCGGACAGGAAGAAAGGGAAGTAGAACTGTCATACCAAAAATCATCATATCATCCTTCATACAATCCATCCATCTTTTTTTTTTTGGTCTACCTTTACATTTGTACCCGTCCATCTTGTAGAAGATGGATTATGGAAATGGAAAGAATATATTATTACAGTTATAATAATGACAATGGGATCGGCCCCAGAGTAGTCCGTTGTATATTACCCATAACACAAGCGTAACTTGCTTAATTTGGGGATATACAATGTGTGTGTTTGTCTGCCGATTTAAAAAAAAAAAAAAAAAAAAAAAAAAAAAAAAAAAAAAATGACATGATATACTAAAAATTTATACTGCAACATGTCTCCATAAATTCCTTACAAGATTAAAAGTTTTTAAGGATTCCTTCATTAAAAGCGGTTAAATCACGAATTTAAGCTTTATTTTCAACCGATAGCGTACTGTGGATCAAGCTTCTAATGACTACCGTCAATTATATAGATACGTGTGCGAAGTATAAAATGTCTATTGACTTGTAAACAGTTGTCGTAGATATTAATAAAAGTATTTAGCAAATAGTAAAACGTAGGTCAAACAATATCTTGGACAGTAGCAAGCAAGGAATACTTGCTTACTATCGGTAATACTAATTTATATCTACATTCCTTTATAAAGAACAGGACAGTCATGGGTCTCTACTTTAGACAGAATGTCTAATACTAGTGAATTTTGCGTCCGAACTTGTGACCATGCAACGCATTGGTGCAACAAAAGGACCACAAATTCGACCATATAATACAGATGTGGACAGGCCCCTTTAACTGTTAGCGTCTCAACTATAGAGACGTCAACTTTTTAGCTACTACCCTCATAATAAAACAATGTTATAACGGTTTTAAGGGGGGTATTTTATTTTATTTTTACTCCAACATTACTGCCACTTTTTAGTAGCCGTGATCCCAAAAGACAGATGTCAAGTGTCAATAAGTAATGTTAAAAATTTTATTTAGCCTATTGCTAACTTGTTATATGTCCAATTTTAATTACTACTAGTCGCGAAAACTTAACAAAATACAAACATGCCATGATGAAAAACCCGACTTTTGCCACTGGTTACGTTTCGTGTGAAATATAATGAAGAATTCAACCGAAAAGTTGAAAAAAAAAAAACGTGTGGTCGGTACAACACGAGACCGGAAGGCTGCAGCTTACCTCGCTCAAAGGATTAGCCTCTGTAACCAGCGAGGTAATTATTACTATATATAAATATATTTTTTACCATTGCATATATATTTTTAAGTTAGTTTTATTTATAGGATCATTTTGTTTTTGATAGACGAATGTATGGGAGCTGCATACGTGTAGTCATCGCTGCGGACAATGATCTACTGGCTAGCGCAACGCGGGAGCGCTCATATTAATAGCTCTATCTCGCTCGCACATCGTCCGTCCCGATCACACATTGTGCTATATATTGTACTAGCAGTACCACTTGTTCATATTTGTCACTCGACAGTGAATAGTACTCTCTGCCATCCAGATGTCCGGTGCTTAAGTCTAGGCTGAACGCCTTAACAGCCCAGGTTTCGGATGCAGTGAGGACCTGGCGAGGGGAGACCTGGGAGAGTGCACTGGACCGGGCCTCCGAACACGCCACGGATCTTCACGCCTTGAACCGAGCTCTGCAAAAGACGTCCATCCCCACCTACCCGCTGTTGGATGCACAAGGGAGGCGGTGCTTTGCCCCCCAGGAGCGCGCGGACATATTCGCGGCGCATCTAGGGGAGCAGTTCCAACCGCACCCGATCCCAGCGGGAGCCTCACAGGAGATAAGGGAACACCACCAGAGCGTCGAGACGACGGTCACCGAGTTCCTGTCGCGCCCACACGAGCCCCTGAGCGGGGAGGATTTCATCTCCCCTGCCGAGGTTCGCAAGGCGGTGCTCTGTCTCCCCAGACGGAAGGCACCGGGCTGCGACGGGATTCCCACGGAAGCCCTGAGGCACCTCCCGAGGAGAGGCTGCGCGACGCTCGCGCGCCTCTTCAACGGGATCCTCAGGACCAACCACTTCCCCGACGCCTGGAAGACAGGAAAGGTTGTCATGCTCCCGAAACCGGGCAAGGATCGGCGCCTGCCCGCAAGTTACCGGCCAATAACCTTGCTTTCGCACCTAGCGAAGCTGTTTGAGCGCCTGCTGCTGCGACGATTAGCTCCGCGCATCGAGCCACGCGCGGAGCAGTTCGGATTCCGCGGTAGCCACTCCACCACGCTCCAGCTGACGCGAATACTCCATCACCTGGCCCACGAGCTAAACCATGACAGGTCCACTATCGCAGTGTTCCTGGACGTCGAAAAGGCCTTCGACAGGGTTTGGCACGAAGGCCTCATTGCCAAACTCCTCTCTACCGAGACGCCGCCTGCGATAGTGAAGCTCGTGGCGTCATTCCTCCGTGGCCGGGACTTCTTCGTTTCGGTCGAGCAGACGACCTCCCAGAAGCGTACCATTTCTGCTGGTGTTCCCCAAGGCAGCTGTCTCTCGCCAGCGTTGTACGGCCTGTACACCGACGACGTCCCAACACTCGAGGGCACCCTAGCCCCCGGGGAGAGGGACGTCACGCTGGCGTTGTACGCAGACGACAGCGCCTTCTTCGCGTCCTCTCGCAGCCCTGACATAGCAGCTCGCCGAATGCAGCGCATGATGGACATTCTTCCGGCGTGGCTTGACAAGTGGCGCATGGCGGTCAACGTGGGGAAGACCGCCGCGCTACTAGTCGCCCGCCGGCGCATCATGCCTGAGCCACTACAGCTTCGGGGTCAGGAGATCGAGTGGAAGACCTCGGTCAAATACCTCGGAGTGCACATAGACAGGTCGTTGAGCATGGGCCCGCAGGTGGACCATGCGGTCAACCAGACCCGCGCAGCCAGGGCCCTCCTCCGACCTGTAATCTCATCCAGCCTGCCTCTGAGGACGAAGATCGGGGTCTACAAGACCTATCTCCGCTCGAGGCTGACCTACGCAGCTCCGGCGTGGTATGCGCTGTGTTCGGCTACCAACAAGAAGCTGCTGCAGAGTCAGCAGAACATCGCCTTGCGGATGTGCACGGGCGCGGGTCGGTTCGTAAGGAACGACGTGATCGCCCGCGACTTGAGCATTCCCAGTGTCGAGGATTTTGTGGCGATGTCGGCGCGTCGGATGTTCGACCGCGCCGACAACGGCCGCCACACACACCTCCACGGGATTGCTCCCCTGCACGCGCGACCACCTGATCACGAGACACCAAGATGGCTACCGACCCCCCGTGACCTCATCCGCCGGGATCAGGGCGATGTTTGAGAGGACGCGAAAATCTCCACTAAGCCAATGAAAGGCCACCAGACGCCGCAGATGGCCACCTAAAGCCCGAGATGGCCATCGAAAGCCGCAGACTGGCCAACCATGCCGCAGACGGAGCCAACGCGAAGCCCGTGATGGCCACCGAAAGCCGCTGATTGGCCGACGCGAGCCTGCCGACACTCCCCTATGTGTCTGGCGGCTCCCGTATCTCGTCACCGGGGGGTAGTTGCCCCCCGCGAATAGACCGGGGCAAAGAGCATCAGCTCGAGGCCCCTTTACCGGCTCTACCACGCCAAGGTAGAGACGACGACCCTCTTAGTAGTCTCTGCCATCTGAAGTATCATTTAACCTCTACTTCTCGCTGCTACAAATGATTCAAGTTTGTGTTTATATGTCTCACTGTAATCCGCTACCATTGAGAAATCATTATTTTTTATTGCTATTTATTTAAAAAAAAATAAGTTTAATTCTGTACCTCATTTAAAAAAAAACCGCCATATAAAACAATTAATCAATTACAAACAACAGAAACAATTTGATTCCGACACACAATTTAAAAGGCAGTCGTTCATAATGCCGCTTCTGTAATCACGTCAGATCAGATGTGTTGTTTGCCGACGTCAAATCAGATGTCTGACGTCACCGGAAGTACCAACTGACATTTAATGATGTTACTTATTTCCGGTGGCCCATTTCTATACAACCTTTGGACTTTGCTACGTGTTTCCTTTATGAGAATTCTTCCTTTGGAAAAATGTTCGAATTTTATTTTCAAGTTGGCGTTTTGTGTTTTTTGTTCGTAATTTGTTTTGTTATATTTTGTATGGATTTTGCGGAAATCACTTTTGTTATTCTTCGATATTGTTTTATGTGACAAATTTATCTTGTTTGTTTTGGATGGGAAATAAAAAACAGTCAAGTGCGTGTCGATCCACTCATAGTGAAGGATTATATATGTATAATGGGCATCCTCGTACATTGTAATAATGCAGCACTCCATAACTTAGGAAGTACTTGTTCAATTTTCATTGAAAATATTTTTGTTACTTCGGCAGACAAACACACATATTGTATATCCCCAAATTAAGCAAGTTACGCTTGTGTCATGGGTAATAATATACAACGGACCACTCTGGGGCTGATCCCAGACACACAGACTATAGTAAATAACTGAGAAAATTCGTTTCGAAATTTACTATACCAGTGTGGGGTTCAATGGTGGTGGTTATATGGTGTTCTCGAAGTGTGAGAGAAATTAAACCAGGTTTTATGTTTTAACTATTTTCCGGTATATTGTCCACACATGAATGTACATATATACATACATATATATATATATATATATATATAGAAAGATATAGAGAAGAGTGAATTTGGGGAATAGTTTGAATGGAGCGTTAGGTAAACTTCTAGGCGCTAAGAACCTCAGCCAGAAGGCCCAGCTCGCCATACATAACGCGGTGCTGGTACCTACGCTCACGTATGGAAGCGAGAGTTGGGTATGGAAGAGAGAGCATGAAAGTAGAGTAAACGCGGTTGAGATGCGAGCACTGCGCAAAATCTGCGGAGTGACGCTCGCGGACCGCGATCGTAATACCGAAGTAAGAAAGAGAGTTGGTCTGAAAGAGAGTGTCGGGGTGAAGGTAAGGAAAGGAATGCTCCGGTGGTTCGGGCATGTGGAAAGAATGCATGATGAAAGAATCAATAAACAGATATACAATGCAAAAGTGGATGGATGCAGAAGTCGTGGAAGGCCACGACACACCTTCCATGATCAAATTGATCGTGTACTAGCGGAGGGTGATGTCAGAAGCTTTAAGAACAGACGAGTGTGCATGACAAGAGTTATGAATGTCAAAGAAGCAAATGAGGTGTGTAAGAATGGGCCTAAATGGCGCTCTGTTGTTCGTGCCTACCCCGCAAGGCAACTGGCGTGAAGTTATGTATGTAATACTTATTACTATTATGGGTGCTGCATACGTTTAGTCATCGCAGCGGGCAACGAACTACTGGCTAGCGCAACGCGGGAGCGCACATATTAATGGTTGCTCTATCACACTCGCATATCATCCGTCCCGGTTACACGCTGTGCTATATATTGTACTAGCTGTACAACTTGATAATATTTGTACTTAAGGTTACCGTTTCCAAAATAAATCTGTTCACTTCAGTTCACATCAGGACTCGACAGTGAATATTACTCTCTGCCATCTGAAGTATCATTTAACTTCTATCTCTCGCTGCTACACTATATATATATATCACTTTTCTGTCCAATCTAATCGTATCATAATGGACTATAAAACATATTTCATGTCTCATCTTTCAGCAAAAACGACCAAAAAATGTAATAGAACAAAAAGCCTAAACAGCAGCAGGTGTGCGATAAAAATTGGATACGATCCACTTCGAGTAATCGTTGGTGTGCTCATGGGAAATCACTAAGCGAACCATCGATGTAAAGGGTACAGAGCCGTGAATATGGTTATGTTGTTAAGACTGAGTATCGATTAAAGGACCTGCCCCACTGGATTTCAATTTGACATAATGCCATTTCTGGATGTCTTCATGTCCGTGATATAGCAGGAGACCGGCTAATTATGTGGGGAACACATGTCTAGTCATGCCGCCTCCGCCAGGTACTGCTCAAAGGGGAGGGCCCAAGAAATGCTAGCTTGACGTTGTGAAAGATGACATTCGCACCAAATACCACACCATCCGGCAATGATCAAATTGAAGATATTTGGAAAAAAAAATGTCAGGTAAAAACTCCTCCAATAAATTTGCATGTATGTGACGTGGGGGGAAAGAGTCAGCTCCCCCTTAGCCACAGAATAGGTTTAGGTGTGTCCAGGAACTATACAAGATAATTATGTAAATTATGTAATCTATGCAAGAATGCATGATGAAAGAATGACTAAACAGATAAACAATGCAAAAGTGGATGGATGCAGAAGTCGTGGAAGGCCACGACACACCTTCCATGATCAAATTGATCGTGTACTAGCAGAAGGTGATGTCAGAAGCCTTAAGAACAGACGAGCTTGCATGACAAGAGTTATGAATGTCAAAGAGGCAAGTGAGGTGTGTAAGAATAAGCCTAAATGGCACTCTGTCGTTCGTGCCTACCCCGCAAGGGAACTGGCGTGAAGTTATGTATGTATGTATGTATGTAATCTGTTCCGTGACAACCGGTGGACTTCTATGTACAAAAGAGTAGACTGGCCTGTCGAAGCCTTAAAGCTCTTCGAGTCGAGTTGTTCCACATTTCTAATATTAGCTCGATCGGTAATTGTCCGCGTTTATTATACGTTGGCTTGGTTGTATAGGTTTTTTTAGGCAAAGTAATGGTAGCCCTGGTTCCCAGCGGGAACACGTAGTTATTTCTTCAATAACGTTAAAGGAAGTTTTGAATCGTATGCAATAATATTTATAAAAGAATTATAACAGCTGATATTTTTGAATTTCGAACGAGAGACAAACTTAACCGCCGTCAAGGTTTTTTTTTAACTCTCTTGACAGTGACATAGTTTGACATTAGTACTGTCATTAGCTATGTCTATGTTTTTTTTAATGGTGCAAGTGCAACGTTACATGTAAGTATGTCAGGATTGTCTTAAATGGAAATCCATCTTCTCTGCCTGCCCTAATGGGAACAGGCCTTATAATATGTACGTATAAAGATAGATAGATAACACTTTATTGTACACCATTACAGAAAAAACTTACGAACTAGTATTAGTCGAGTTGGGTACAAAGGGCGGTCTTATCGCTAAAAAGCGATCTCTTCCAGACAACCCGTGGCAAGAATATTCTGATTAGGAGTGGCGACAGTGGTATACATAATTATTGTGCGATTACTTACATTTTAATAATAAATATATAACTATACTATATATACAAATATACACATATATAACCAGTAAACGGTTTAAAATTCTACCCTTAATATTCATAGAAAACCGATTCAGTGAAGACAATTTTAAAACCACAATCTGATTTACAAGAAGACTACCATTTACTAAGAACTAGAATTTAACTTATCTCAGATAGATAAAATCTATATTAACTCGCCGTAAAGACTTTATCAAGCACCGGTAAATTTTCAGATTCAAAATAACTATGCAGAAGTGGCTCCCTCTCAACGAGGGTCGCTCCTTTGATTTCCCCGGGCACGTATCTGCAGAGCGACTTTGACTATATTACTTTAATAGCGCTGCGAAAAAAGGTAAATTGTTTACCTAGGCGAGACGTCCTGAATGTACTGAGATGCGTTATACTAATTAAGAAAACACGCTTTTAAATAAATTGCATTTGTTGCAAAAGTTTCGAGCTTATTGTGCAGTTTTGTTTTATAAATATTTTATATATTTAACTTTACATATTTGTCTAAAACAAAATCGCGTTCCGGGTCTCTGTTTGTTTAACATTTAGCTCCTGCTAAACCACTCATCGGATTTTTAAGCAGTTTTCTCTACTAGTTTTTGACACTTTTGATTATATTGTAGTGGAACACTTACAAGCCAATAGATGGTGCTGTACAATAATTGAGTTCGCAAACGTTTCGCGAAACGTACAAAGAATATATACAAATTTTCAACAGCAACAGATGTGCTTAGAGGCCTGCGAGGAACAACGATAGCCTCGCTGGAAGATCTTCCTTCGAGACGGGGGAGAAAACTGAGCATTCCATCTTGCTTCTCCACATAGTCAGGTCATCCCTAAAAATATTTTCATCGTAATTCGTAGCCTCTATGAAACCCTTTCAATATGCCTGATTCAAAGCGCTTGACCGATTTTTCTGGTGGAAGGAATCTAGTTTTCATGTTTCCTTTAGGTATCTAATCTCCCAGAACAACTAGAAGATATTCTCTGGATAAACAAACAAAGATCTGAGATACGACTTCATAAAATAGACTACGAATTAGTGCTTCTAAATATTCCATCCGTGCAGGAACCGAGAAAGAATACAATTTCCTGCGGCCAGGCGGCCTGTCGTAAGAGGCGACAAAACAACCCACAGCCAGGTGGTAGAGTATTTGCTCGACTGGATGGCGACCACCCCTGGTCTAGAGTATGCCGCCATAACAACCTTGTGTTGTGTTCCGGCATTAGTGACCAGGTTCCAGTCTCCCTTAAGAGAGCAGCAGAGCATTTATAGCACCTTGGTGTTACAAATGTCCATAGGCGATGGTAACCGCTTCCCATCCAGTGGGCCGTCTGCCTGTCTGCTGAACTACTGCAATAAAAAGAAATAAAAAAATGTATATAAATATAAGAGTAGATTCCATTATCGGGAAGGCAATCGAAAAGTATTCAGCGAACGGGTCCAACGTTATACAGGAATTAAGCGAAGATAACGGTTTATTTAATGCCCGCAACGCGTACATGCTAATGCTCCCAATGTATAATTCTTGTGTTTTAAGATTTATTTTAAAGTGGCTTCTCGATTTCAACGTTCCTCATTATAAGGTGCTAGATGTGGAAGAGTCTAGTAATATCAAAGCCACAGATTATGAAAAGTGGCAAATCTAATCATAGAGGAGTGGAAAGTTACATTAAGTTAGAAACTTTTTACCATTATTATTGATTAACAATAATAAATAGAAAATTGTGTGTGTGCAATTCACAAGTGTAAAGATAAAGAGTGATATATATCCTTGTATCAAAAAGATATATATCACTCTTTTCTTTTGGGTGAGTGATTTTTCCCATGACTAATTCACACACGACAGAAGTGAAACGTAAGAAAAGTAGCCTACGAGAGAATTGGATAATAAATACATCCTCTGAGACTAAAGTTGCACTACTAAATAATATACTTACTTATTGGCACTTGTTTATTGAACTTAACTGAACTGATACCATGAGTAAAATACAAGATGTTGACAAGATCTATATTACAAACAATAGTGTGTTTAATTAGGAGATAGCGCCATCTAGTTTTGCACTGACTGAACTATTGGATTAAGTATGCCAATTGGATAAATATTAGGATAATTATAAGGTTTATTACTTTTATAATATTTTTATCAAGCTCAAAAATTATTTTGTATTTTAATGCAAAATATTACATTCAATATAATATTACATATTTAAGATATATTATAACACATGTTATTCAAATTCCTGGTTTTCACTTTGAATAAATGATACGAGAGGCTTATGATAACTGAAATAGGAAACAAAACCTCTAGTTTAAATTTGATTTATGAACTTCAAAATATTTCCAACTCCATCTTTGTAAGCATAGTGTTTAAATGATTAAATATCTCTTTTCAGTGTCGCTTTTTTTCGTTTCATCGAGTTTCAATTCAAAACGATTCTAAAGAAGTTTTCACTTCAAAAATTATTTCTATAAAGGTGCTCCCTCACTACCAGCATTCGCCTGTAATGTAACTTTATCGATTCGAGCATTACATCGGTCAGGAAGGAGAACCAAGCATTACAGTGCGCAACCTGTAATGGTACAATGTGTAATATTTTGATATAACTTGTCGTTACAAATTATATGAAAATATTACACATTGTATCATTACAGGTTACGCAACGACCGCTCCGTCTGCCATTGTGGAAACAACTAAATGCTCAAATTCTAATCACAAATGATACACTTCAAACGAATGCTCGCGGTGAGCAGAGCCCCTTAAGGATATTTTAAAAATGTGTTTAAAGAATCAGTAATTCTTATTTCGAAATTGTCAAACAGGTAGTCGGCCGTGATAAAGGTAAGTGGTTACTGTCTTAGAAAGATGAGATAGTCGGATCAGACAGAACGAATGGATTAGAGGGGATAGTATAGAGAAGATGGGATAGACAGATCTGACAAGAGGAATGGAATAGCGGGGATATTATAGGGAAGATGGGATAGACAGATCAGACAGAACGAATGGATTAGAGGGGATAGTATAGGGAAGATGGGATAGACAGATCAGACAGGAGGAATGGAATAGTGGGAATATTATAGGGAAAATGGGATAGATGGGTCAGACAGAACGAATGGATTAGAGGGGATAGTACAGGGAAGATGGGATAGAAACACAATTAGATTAAGACTAACCCTTTCACAGCGATATTCTGTGAGCGCGTGTTATCGCATCGACCGAACTAACCCTAAGGGCTCTATAATCAAATTACTGATTCCAGTATGGGTCTACTACGTAAAAAATATTGTAATCGTGTTTTATAATGGATCGAGTGAAAAAAGACTTTATTTTTATTTCATTAGATCTTACTTTCAAATAAAATATTTCAATATTCATATTAAAGCAAATATTATCCACAAACTACAAAAAATCCTCTAGTCACTACAACCTGAAAAAAATCGAATACCGATTCGCTATCAAGTCCCTGCAAACAAAATTGATCCTTGTATCCTGCATGTAGAGTCCTCATTTGTTTGAGCACCCGGAGCATCTCAGACGTGCGTTGCCGGAGGCGAATAATCTTCCCTGTTGGTTTACCCCTGTTTTGCGTCAGAATAGCAAACTTCTTAAGAGAAAGTCTTAAAAGGATTCGCTTTTTTCATGGAACAGATCTCTTTATTTATGAACGGTTTGAGTAAATATCCTTTGAGAATAGATAACTTGATCAAACATTTGTCAGACGAGAAGGTGTACACTTTGAGATTTAACCTAGCTGTAGTTAATTTATTTATATTATTTATGTTTTCTATCTGTATTCCCTTAATACTTTAAGTGGAATACAAGAATAGGTTTTTAATTTATTATCCAATATGCTTATTTATATATATTAGAAACATTTGAACTGTAGCACAGAAACCTCATGGATTTATACGTACCGCAGGGAGTCGTGTACACAATATTGTTTTATTCGTGCAGGAACGGAGAAAGAATACAATTTCCTGCGGCCGGCCGGCCTGTCGTAAGGCGCGACCAAACAACCCACAGCCAGGTGGCTACCACCCCTGGTCTAAAGTATATCGCCATAATAACCTCGATTCGTGTTCCGGCATTAGTGACCAGGTTCCAGTCTCCCTTAAGAGAGCAGCAGCGCATTTGTAGCACCTTTGGTGTTGCAAATGTCTATAGGCGATGGTAACCGCTTTCCATAAAGTGGGCCGTCTGTCTGTCTGCTGAACTCCTGCAATAAAAAAAAGGTAGACCAAAAAAGAGATGGATGGACTGTGTGAAGGATGACGTATGTCACAATAGAGGAGTATAATAATAATATAATAATAATCGGCAGACAAACACACACATTGTATATCCCCAAATTAAGCAAGTTACGCTCGTGTTATGGGTAATATACAACGGACTACTCTGGGGCCGATCCCAGACACCCAGACCATAGTAAATAACGGAGAAAATACGTTTCCGAAATTTACTATATACCAGGAATCGAACCCGGAACCTCTGCGTTGCAGTGAGGTACGCCGGCAAAGGCTTAGCCCGCTCAACCACAGAGGCCGTCATCAGGAGTATGGAAGGAAAAGAAATACTGTGCCGACCTCAAATAGTTGGGAGAAAGTGAAAGAAAAAATAGAGTCCCTTAATACCCAGACGTTTTAGAGTCTCTCAGCCATAGAAGAGACGTAGGCTCTAAGCACGTTCTACCGTCTGTACAACGGGGAGTGCTCTGATGAGCTATTTCTTTTGGTGTCTACGTCGCCATTCTATCATCGCACCACTCGCCGGCGATTGGGAGTACATCCACGCTCCTTCATGACATATGTGTCCAAGCTATACAATGAACTCCCTCCCGCGGTTTTCCCAGAGCGCTACAATATGGGGCTCTTCAAAAAGGGTGTCAACAGTTACTTAAAGTCTCAACGAGGTAAGGAACGCGTCTGCTCCCTTAGTGTTGCGGATGTCCATGGGCGACGGTAGCCACCTACCACCAGGTTTGCCTGCCAGTTTGCCTACAAGCAAACGCAAAATACTACAAGTGGATATAAGGGCTAGGACTAGGTCATCATCTATGGTAGTCTCTAGAAGGCTACCCACGTTACCTCTTTGGTACGCGAAACTTGAAATAGAAGCCAACTCCCGTAACATTTTAATAACACCAAAATACATGAACCGTGATGATGAGTACATAATAATGACCTGGTGGAACTAACCATGTTGTACCTGCTGTACCTGAGTTACTGTTACAGGCTGTGTTTTAGGCAGATGTAGCCAAAAATTTATTGTCCTGTTTGACATGCAATTAAATTTATCTACATAGTATACATGTAGGTATAATTGTATATTAGTTCAAAGTATAATGTGTAAATGCAGATGCACCTCCCTGAAAAAAACCCTGGCGGGCCCCATTCGCATTTTGAATATGTATTTGAATATTTTTGAATTTGTTTGAAAAAGTGTAATGAGTGTTTTGTATTTTTTTTTCTATTGCTGGAGTATAGCAGACAGTCTGATGGTTCAACTGATGTAAATTCTTTGCGATCGCTTTTGAATATTTTTACACTAAAGCTGCTTCTAATGTGCTGCTGATATTGCAGGACGAGCTAGAACCTGGTCACTACCAGAATACAACTCAAGATATAGCGACTTATAGACCAAGGTTGGTAGCTATCCAGATGAGCAAATTCCCTACCAACCTTTTTTTTTTTATCGCTGGAGTACAGCAGACAGGCAGACGGCCCACCTGATGGAAAGCGGTTACCGTCGCCTATAGACGTTTGCAACACCAGAGGTGTCACCAACGCGCTGCCGGCCTCGAAGAAATTTTATGACACCCTTTTTAAAAAACCCCATGTTGTAGCGCTGTGGGAAAACCTCGGCTGGGAGCTCATTCCAAATCCCCACGGTACGCAAGAGAAACGTTCTAGAGAACCGTTGCGTACAAGAGCGAAGCGGCTCAAGGTAGTGGGGATGAACTCCCAGCCGATGGCGTGCGGTGCGGTGGTAAAAAGAAGACGAAGGCACCATTCTGAACAGTTCCTCGGAACACTCTCCGTTGTATAGTCGGTAGAATACGCAGAGAGACGCGAAGTCTCTCCGAAGGCCAAGCGTATCTAAACCGTCTGTGAGTATGGGATCGTCAACAAACAACCTTCTGCACAGATTTGAAATACTTTTTGCGATATATACAACGCAAGACTGTTTTAACAACATTCCAACTAGATTTTTCTGCTCAAACAAAAATGCTACGTACATTTGTCTAAAACATACGTACAAATCCAATAAAGCTAAAACCACCGGCTTGGTAAATCCAAAAGACAGCACCATGCTATTAGATTAAAACGAAATCAATTCCTTATCCAGCGTAGAGTGAAACCAATCGAGAAGGCTCCGAAATAGAACTGGTGTGTGGGATAGGCCCGCAAATCGGATGGAAAGCCGATTCGTGTACGCTGGCCCCGGGCCAAATATATTTTTAAGGCACGTACACACCTAGCGAAGAAACGATCAGTCACGCTGTTTTAAAATGCTCAAGCGATGAAATAACAAATATCTCGCTTGAGATAGAAAGAGATGAAGAGATAACACCGTATTGCACACCAAAATATACAATTACAAAAACAGACCATATATAAAATATTTTCGAGGCGTTAATACAATAGGCGGCCTTATCGCTCAAAGCGATCTCTTCCAAGCAACCTAAATCAAAGAAATTTGAATGAGGCGATGTAGGTAGTGCAGGAAAAAGGCAATAGATACATAAATAAATATACAAATACATACATATATACGTAGTCATGTATATACACATATACAGTAAATTGTTTCAAAATACATAAGTTATTATAATAAATGTATTAGCATGATTATATTGTGTTAATCAGACATAGTGTTTTCTGAGTAAATTTCTAAATGTTGGTAAGGATTTGGTCTCTCCGACAGTAAGAGGCATCATATTCTAAAGTTTGACAGCCTGGGATACTACATGAGCAACATTGAATCCCATGCATTAGATACATAAATCAAATCAGCGATAAACGTCCCACTGCTGAATTCAATCATAATACGGCCTCTGTGGTTGAGCGGGCTAAGCCTTTGCCGGCGTACATCACTGCAACGCAGAGGTTCCGAGTTCGATTCCTGGTATAGTAAATTTCGGAAACGTATTTTCTCCGTTATTTACTATGGTCTGGGTGTCTGGGATCGGCCCCAGAGTAATCCGTTGTATATTACCCATAACACAAGCGTAACTTGCTCAATTTGGGGATATACAATGTGTGTGTTTGTCTGCCGATTATTATTATTATTATTTCACATATATTTATTTAAATAATACATATATATATAAAAAATAAATACATATTAAAAAAATATAAAAAGATGACGTCCGTCGGCAGCGGGCCCTAGGGTCCAAGCTACCGGTGGTTAAGGCTCCAGAGACAGGAACTTCCTCACAATGCGTGCCGTGCTCAGGAGAACCGCCTTCTGCATCTGGCCCTTCACCCATTTACCGAGCGAGAGCCTCTCTAGGTGTCGGTCGAGGCTCTTCGCTATTAGACCGTTAACAGACACCACTATCGGTACGATGATCGTTGAGTCCATATGCCACATGGCCGTAATCTCGTGCGCGAGGTCAAGGTATTTAGTTAATTTGTCAGTTTCAGCTTTTATGAGATTACAGTCATGTGGGATACTTATATCAACAAGTATCGTACGTCTCGCAGATCGATCTATTATCACAATGTCAGGCTTATTGGCAACAATAGTCCTGTCTGTGATAATAGATCGATCCCAGTAGAGCGTGATATGACCATTTTCGAGAACTGGCTCAGGGGCATATTTATAATAAGGTACCTCATTCGCTATCAGACCGTATCGAAGAGCAAGTTGCTGATGGATGATCCTGGCTACTAGGTTGTGCCTATGCAAGTACTTATTATAACATTTGATATAGTAGTATATTACAATGAATTGTGTAACAAGGGAACGATGTCGAGTGAAAAAAGATGCAATAACAATATGTATATATTATCCGCTTTCTTAGGGGTTGATATACGCTTCATGTTAACTTGATAAGTTAAAATTTTTGGTCTTGGCTGTATAACCACAGGGTCATTGCCCATTGTTTTTCATTTTCTTTATATAGATGGCAGCACTGTCTCTCTTTGGCTATGTTTTTTTATGTTCATACTGTGCAAATTTTTTGTTAGTTTAAATAAAACAAAATAATAGTTTTCTCAGTTTTATTTGACGAAGAAGCCCTAAGCTTAATACTTCATCAATAAGATTCCGAATGAAATGTTAGATCTGCCTTTCAATAAATTAAAAATAAAATTAAAAAGTATCTTGCTTAAAAAGGGATCCTACACTAATGAAGAATACTTAAATGACAAAACGTCATTTACATAGTAGCTCGCTCCAGCCTCTTCTACTATCTTTTGTATAACGTTTTTATCTTGCCAAGCTTGTAAGGAATTTATGGAGATAATAATATGTTGCAGTATAAAATTTTAGTACGTCATGTCATTATTATAACTATAAAAATATTTTTCTTTCCTTTCATTGTCTTTATCTTTCTGAGTACGCATTATTTGCTACAACTCCATTAATTCTTCAAAAAGTAATTGCGTAACATATTTCTGTACAACAAATATAAAAAAAGAGGTAGCTAACCAGCTAGCTAGCTAGATAAACAATAAGAAAAACAATTTTTAGCTAGACGTGTTGCTTGGTAGTTTCTTTCCGCTTTTTCTCATTAACAACAATAACTCGTTTCGAGCTGAGTACATAGACTAGGAAGTAAAATTAAATTTTAACTTATATGTATGACCTTCAAAAAGTGTTCTCCAGTAGAACTTATTTTAAGTAAAAACTTCTGAATTTGAATTATACAGAATGGAGTAAAAGAGATTGACAAAACAAGTGTATGGAAACAGTGTGGATGGTAGATTTGATGCTGGTAAACTGCAACGTATGTACGTAGATGAAGCAAAAAATGTATGTTAAGATCGTAGCAAGTGGACATCCATCCTTTCTCCCTACCTATGGAAGAAAGGTGTAATAAGTCTGTATAGTATAGTGGTATTTTAGAAATCAGATACGAATTTGTATAATATATAATTTCTTTCAAAAATGTCAAAAAATTCTCGCGTATTACTGCTCTAAATATTACACGAGTAACGTTACTTGACTTGAATAGCTTTAAGAATAATAAATAACCTGTCTCAGTCTATTCGTTTGGGATTTACTAACTCAATTTAAAAGATTAATAACCACTAGCCTAACCAGATGCCTATGAGGTTATAGAATAGAATAATACACTTTATTGCTCACCAAATATAAAATTGCAAAAGTGCACAATTACAATATTGTCATGGTAGAAACAATAGGCGGCCTTATCGCTACTTAAGGAATAATTTAACCTAATCTGACGATGTAGGTGGTGCAAATGACAGCCTCTGTGGTTGAGCGGGCTAAGCCTTTGCCGGCGTACCTCACTGCAACGCAGAGGCTCCGGGTTCGATTCCTGGTATAGTAAACTTCGGAAACGTATTTTCTCCGTTATTTACTATGGTCTGGGTATCTGGGATCGGCCCCAGAGTAGTCCGTTGTATATTACCCATAACAAAAGCGTAACTTGCTTAATTTGGGGATATACAATGTGTGTGTTTGTCTGCCGATTTAAGAAAAAAATGTACAAATATATAACCTTATAATATAACCACGCTATTCTATTGGCAGCTTGTAAGGTAACCGACGTATGTGAAAAAGAAATAAATAAAGTTATCCATCGACAATTATTAAGTATGTCATAAACAGACAGACAGACAGACAACCTAGTTTAATTTTGTTGTCAGTTACAGATTAATTGTATTATATTTTAAACGCTCGTCACAACCGCCCAGTGAGCTGTCAGCCTTACGTCGCGCACGTGCCTCTCGGCCCGTGACACACTAATGGGCTCACCGCAGCTTCCATTTCAACGTATATTTATTAAAAAAGCCATTTCACTGCCTTTTCTAATGTAAAATATAAGAAAGGGAAGCGTAAATTAAAATACAATATTTTTTGTTTTATGTTGAATATTAATAGAAAGTTACCCCCTTTTTTTCTTTCACCATATTCCAATTAATTGGAGTCCAATTTGTTGGACTGGATGGCTACCACCCCTGGTCTAAAGTATGTCGCCATAACAACCTTGAGTTGTGTTTCGGCATTAGTTACCAGGTTCCAGTCTCCCTTAAGAGAGCAGCAGCGCATTTGTAGCACCTTTGGTGTTGCAAATGTCTATAGGCGATGGTAACCGCTTTCCATCAAGTGGACCGTCTGCCTGTCCGCTGAACTCCTGCAATAAAAAAAAATAAAAAAATGTCTTTTCCTTCTACACTCCTCTATTCTAACATACATCTTCTGTCACACCATAAATCATTACATCTCTTTTTTGGTCTACCTTTTAGATTTGTATCCATCCATCATTTAGTTTAACATTCTTTTTGTCACGTGACTTTGAACCCTCCTCGTTATATGCCCATACCATCTTAATCTTCTTCCTCTCAATTTTTGAGTCACTGTTTACCATAAAGTTATCACAGCTCTATAAATTTGCATTATTAAAATTAATTATAGCTAATAATGAGTCACACCAAAACTCAGTCACTGTTATGTATTTTAATTGTACTTGTTTGTTTGTTTTTTTATTTTATTTCAGGAGTTCAGCAGACAGGCTGATAGCCCACTTAATGGAAAGCGGTTACCATCGCCTATGAACATTTACAATAACAAAGGTGTTACAAATGCGCTACTGCTCTCTTAAGGGAGACTGGAACCTGGTCACTAATGCCGAAACACAAATGCCCTACCACCTAGCTGTGGGTTGTTTTGTAGCCTCTTACGACAGGCCGCCCGGCCGCAGGAAACTGTATTATTTCTCCGTTCCTGCACGGATAATTAGTTTTTATCTCTATCTTAATTTAAAAAAACATACATACTACTTTGGGTTGTTCCCGATTTAACCCACGAAAACTCAACCCACATAAAAATTCCCAAATCAATCCATTTCTATTTCCAACTCAACCCACGGCTTATTTTTAATTTTTCCTATCTCAACGTAAATGTTCTTCCGAATTCTACGCAAAGCAAAAGTCATATGCTACTTTAAAATATAAATAAATTACATATAATCGAATACAATAAAAGAAAACTTAACTTATTTGTATTGTAATCTACTCATAGTCCCTCAAGACTATAAGTAGAATACTGAGCCTAGATCACCGTCTTCTATGGGTAAGGTGCCCAGAAGGCTGGCTACGTTTCGTAAATATACTTATAAATTAGTTTTTATAATATATCAATATATTTTTTGCAAAATATCTTTTATTTTGCAATCTTAATTTAAAATGTCACCTACATTTATCAGTGTAGAAACGCATATCTACAAGTTTTTAAATAAGTAAGCCATTAAAACATTCTTTGAACTATACAAGCCTTGTTTAAACTGTACCTACCACACATTCTTAAAATATAGGCTGATAATGCAATGTCAATGCCTAGACTTAAAAAAAAACTATAAACTAAATCAACTTAAAAATTAAACTACACTACAAAAATAATAAAACTACGTTTTAACAGTTTTAAGTGCGGTAATTTATTTGATTTTGGTTATTTTTTTTTTATTTTTTTATTGCAGGAGCTCAGCAGACAGACAGACAGCCCACTTGATGGAAAGCGGTTACCATCGCCTATGGACAATTGCAACACCAAAGGTGCTACAAATGCGCTGCTGCTCTCTTAAGGGAGACTGGAACCTGGTTACTAATGCCGGAACACAACTCAAGGTTGTTATGGCGACATACTTTAGACCAGGGGTGGTAGCCATCCAGTCGGGCAAATGCCCTACCACCTGGCTGTGGGTTGTTCCGACGTTTCGGCCACTTTCCAGTGGCCGTGATCACGGTCATACATCGATTGATTATCATACATTGGGCATACAAAGAAGAGCATAAAAATACGGGTAAAAGAACACATTGCTGACATGAAACACACAAGGTCTACGAAATCTGCGACCAGTGAACACACGCTGTATAAACCCAACCGCTACATCAGATTGGATAACCCACAAATCCTCGCGAAAGAGAAGCGTTTCATAACTAGAATGATGCGTGAGGCTATTGAAATCAAAACACCCAAATTACAATAGAGACGATTGTTGGCAAGTACCACCTGTTTGGGATCCGATCATCAAAACTATTAAGACACAAATCCAGCAAAAACCAACTGCCAGATCTCAAGACACTGTGAGCTCTTTCTGCGTGCACCGGAATACAAACCAACTTGACTGATAATTTATTTTATTTTCCTTCCACCCATTTTAATATTATATAAAATTATCAGAGCTAGGCATGTTTGCTGAAGAGTTTCTTGCGCCGCTTCTTCTCTTCAAGCCATAACATGTGGCGAAGCGGTGTTAAATTAAATTAGACTTCCATAGAGTAAATAATAACCATAAACAAAATTTAAACTAAATAATTAAAATGGACAAGTTGGCGGTAGGCTAAATAAAACTTTAACAATACTCGTTGACACTTGTCTTCCGTGATCACGTGAAACGTCGGAATAACCAAAATCAAATAAATTACCGCGCTTAAAACCGTTAAAACTTAGTTTTATATTGCCTAGACTTAAATTACTGTTTGTTTTTATGTTTCCAATTTGTCTCAATTAAATACCAAAACGGCTAAACGAATTGAAATGTAAGGTTCAGAACATACAAATATACAACTCAAGCGCGTATGAATTGGCGCCCAACGTTAGTTATATTTTAAATACCAATTTCCATACATTCACCTGTGTACAAAATGTTGAATTAAACATCCCGACGGGTTATCCTTGTCATTCCCCCAGGCTGGGGGGGTCGCGATTCAATATCCGGCATTTATTTATCCCACGTTACACCGACATCCGGCTTCTGGTTTGGGTTTTTGATCGATATCTCCTAAATCAGTTTGGAATTATTCAATTAGGTTTTTTTTCGGGGGCGCTGATAACATGAAATTATTTGAACCCTACCGTGTATTCGGCTTTGCGGTTCACATTTACCCAATAGACTTGATATATTCTTTGTTTGATTTCAATAAGCCGTTTTTTTTATTTTTTATTGCAGGAGCTCAGCAGATAGACAAACGGCCCACTTGATGGAAAGCGGTTACCATCGCCTATAGACATTTGCAACACCAAAGATGCTACAAATGCGCTGCTGCTCTCTTAAGGAAGACTGGAATCTGATCACAAATGCCAGAACACAACCCAGGGTTGTTATGGTGACATAGTTTAGACCAGGGGTGGTAGCCATCCAGTCGGGCAAAAGTAGTTTATTCCGCGTGTGACAATAGTCTGGAGGAAAATTCTCACCGAGTTTTTCCTCGATATTAGGTGCGTCATAAGTCTTTGAGAGAAGCAACGAGGAGACAACGCCTGCAGGTTCCAGCTTCCTATAGGCCACGGTAGCCTTTTTCCATCGAGTGGGATGTCTGCATGCTTAATTGCTTTGGGCATTAGAAAAGCACTCTTTCAAAGCCTAATAATGTGTATATAATAAACATACATACATACATAACTTCACGCCAGTTCCCTTGCGGGGTAGGCACGAACAACAGAGCGCCATTTATGCTTATTTTTACACACCTCACTTGCTTCTTTGACATTCATAACTCTTATCATGCACGCTCGTCTGTTCTTAAGGCGTATATAATAAAACTACGTTTTAACGGATTTAAGCGCGGTAATTTATTTTATTTTTGTTATTCCGACGTTTCGGAAGACAAAGATGTCAAGTGTCAACGAGTATTGTTAAAGTTTTATTTAGCCTACCGCCAACTTGTTAATTTTAATTATTTAATTTTAATTTTGTTTATGGTTATTATTTACTCTATGGGAGCCTAATCTAATTTACCACCGCTTCGAAACATGTTATGGCTTGAAGAGAAGAAGCGGCGCAAGAAACTCTTCAGCAATCATGCCTAGCTCTAATAATTTTATATAATACTAGCGGCCCCGGTAGACGTTGTCCTGCTCTGAAAAAAAAATTTAGGACCCGATCCCAGCACAACCTGTCCGTTCCAATTGTGGATTTAAACCATCCGGGGACCCACTCAAACACAAAAACAAAATCAACAAAATAGGTCCAGGTGATTAGGAGGATTCTAGAACCCGATCTCATCGCCACCTACAGGTTCCAACGGGATAAAAAATATGTTCGTCTCCTGGTTCTAAGCTACCTCCCCACCAATTTTCAGCCAAATCGGTACTGCCGTTCTTGAGGTATAAATAGTATAACTAAAACGACTTTCTTTTATATACTTATTTTATATAGATTAAATTGGGTGGAAGGAAACATAAAAAACAAACCCCGCTTAAAACTGTTAAAACGTAGTTATATTATGTATACAAGTCGCGAAAACTTAAGAAAATACTAATAATGAATTCGAATTTAAGCAGGGACAAGAAGCTTACGTTCACTATTGAGTTTAGTTCGCCAAACAATGTAGCTGGACATCTGTAAGAACCTAGGGCTCGTTCTACATTTCATCAAAAAAAATAATCTCTAATATATAATTTAATACAAGCTCGCAAATACATTAGGAAACTTGATTTCATATAGGAATGATATATAAAATCGATAAAGAAAACAAATAACCATTTATAAAAGAAAATACTCAACCTTGTAAATGTACTTAATTAGTCCTAATAAATTAAATTCAATTCGTAATTTCCCGAAGTTTCCCGAACATGTCCGAATTGTTCCGAACTCTAAACCAGTTGAAACCGGACAATACCAGGCGATATAATGGCTTATGAAAAGCTTTACCCTTCCCCCTTTGCGTATATGAGTAAAGGGGGATATATAGCTAAAAGGGGGGTTGCAGAGGAAATGAAAGTCTGAACTTTCGATATTTACAAGCGAAACTCATTTTAAATTGGGATCAACTTTGCTCTCTGTTAAATTTTGTATAGATGTAAATAATTTTATTGTTGGTGTTTCGGCTTATTATTTGCTTAACGAAGAGTCTGGAGGGTATAACAGTAAATAACTTCCCCTATTGTATATTCAAATTAATATTATAGTACGGTTGTAAGTTCGCGTAATTTGATGACAAATGGTTAGGTAACAAAAGTTCTTCGAAAATATATATATTTCACTCAAAAAGTAAGAAATACATATGATGATGACCTCTCTGATATCATTGACATATTTTTTGACTTTGATCTGTTTTAAATTTCCAGTATGAATACGAGAATGACTAGTAATACCGAATTTATTGATGAAAATCAAGCAAGTGTATAGAAGTACTTCGGTAGATTTGGATCAGGATTTTCATCTCAAGCCTATGTCTTTCGTATGGAGGAAGTCAATAGAAGAAATGCCCAATGCTTCTTCTACAGAAAATCAGTGATACTAAGTTGATATCAGACGCGATTTCATTCTGACGTTTCGACCCCTTATCTTAATATCTTTTTATTTTTTATTGCAGCAGTTCAGCAGACAGGCAGACGGCTCACTTGATGGAAAGCGGTTACCATCGCCTATGGACATTTGCAACACCAAAGGTGCTACAAATGCGCTGCTGCTCTCTTAAAGGAGACTGGAACCTGGTCACTAATGCCAGAACACAACACAAGGTTGTTGTGGCGGCATACTCTAGACCAGGTCGCCATCCAGTCGAGCAAATATCCTACCACCTGGCAGTGGCTTGTTTAGTCGCCTCTTACGACAGGCCGCCAGGCCGCAGGAAATTGTATTCTTTCTCCGTTCCTGCACTGATAAAGATCTTATCTTATACTACTAATATATAAAGCTGAAGAGTTTGTTTGTTTGAACGCGCTAATCTCGGGAACTACTGGTCTGATTTAAAAAAATATTTCAGTGTTAGATAGCCAATTTATCGAGGAAGGCTATAGGCTATATATCATTACGCTAAGACCAATAGGAGCGGAACACCAATGAAGAATGTTTCAAAATGGGGAGTTTTTTAACTTACTTTTTTTAACTATTCAGAAGCTAGTCTTTAATATTGTTTTAATTACATTGAAATAATCTTGATAACCTAAGATATTAAATAAATAAACTCATTATTATATGTTTATATGAGAAATCAGATTTGTATACATGTAGGTATTGTACTAGGATATGCCTACGACTTTGTACACGCTTGACTAGAAATTCCCATGGGATTCCCTGGACACAAAGTACCACAGCATTAAAAAAAGAATACAAGCTATTGTTTTGGTGGAAACTGTGTCGGAATAGGCCAACGTTATGCATCCGAACAACTTCAAACCGCTCCCGGGAAAATTCCGATTCCCGGGATAAAAAGTAGCGCAGATTTTAAGTCTAAGAATTTTCTATCGGACAGCGGAAACCGCATCGAAATCCGCAGAGTAGTTTTTACGTGAATCCCGAACAAACAGACAAACCGACCAACAGATAAGAAATCTAAAAAAAATGCAATGGTCTCTATCGTTTACATAGTGTATTCCAGTTTTAATAGCGCCAATATACAGACACGGCATGTTTAGAATGTTATAATAATATAGATAGACTAGCTTCTGCCCGCGACTTCGTCCGCGTGGAATAGTTTAAAAAAATCAAGTTAAAAAATCCCCCGATTTTGAAACATTCTTCATTGGTGCTCCGCTCCTATTGGTCTTAGCGTGATGATATATAGCCTATAGCCTTCCTCGATAAATGGGCTATCCAACACTGAAAGAATTTTTCAAATCAGAGCAGTAGTACCTGAGATTAGCGCGTTCAAGCAAACAAAGAAACTCATCGGCTTCATACTTATACATTAGTATAAGATATGTCGGCTGCTATACAACGTTGAATACGATGCTATTTTCCTAAATTCAATAATTCCAAAAATGGAGCGAAAGAACTAACAAGTAATAAAAACAATGAACTACCACACTCATGAGTGGTCCCAAATACATTTCATTAGCACTTGAACATCAAGAACATTGTGGGTCAGATATTCCAACACGAAACTTGCGTCAGAGATTCACCGAAACAATGAGGTCAGTTTAATCGCAACGACCACAGCCCGGCACCGAGTGGAAACCAAACAAGACTCACCCGACCCCGGAATCGAATTAGGGACCAGCCACAACTGGGCCACGGTGCCAGTTAGCCTGCATACCTAACTTATATCGGGTTTGCTCGGTAGGGCAAAACTATTTTCGGTGTGGAAATATTCGGTTTTAAAATCGGTGCTCAAGTCACCTGCGTTTCCTTCCACGTGTGTTTTACATGACTGAGACATTTAACTCTTTACCAGAGTCAAGAAAGACTTTATTTGAAGAACGCAACTTCATTGCTGACATATTTTAGGTGCTGGTACCTACGCTCACGTATGAAAGCGAGAGTTGGGTATGGAAGAGAAAGCATGAAAGTAGAGTAAACGCGGTCGAGATGCGAGCACTGCGCAAAATCTGCGGAGTGACGCTCGCGGACCGCGTTCGTAATACCGAAGTAAGAAAGAGAGTTGGTCTGAAAGAGAGTGCCGGGGTGAAGGTAAGGAAAGGAATGCTCCGGTGGTTCGGGCATGTGGAAAGAATGCATGATGAAAGAATGAATAAACAGATATACAATGCAAAAGTGGATGGATGCAGAAGTCGTGGAAGGCCACGACACACCTTCCATGATCAAATTGATCGTGTACTAGCAGAAGGTGATGTCAGGAGCCTTAAGAACAGACGAGCGTGCATGACAAGAGTTATGAATGTCAAAGAAGCAAGTGAGGTGTGTAAGAATAAGCCTAAATGGCGCTCTGTTGTTCGTGCCTACCCCGCAAGGGAACTGGCGTGAAGTTATGTATGTATGTATGTAAAATTTAAAAAAAACTGTCAGTCGTAGGACTTAGTACCTGAGCGGGACGGTCACGCGAGTTCAGTGCTTTTTACAAGCTTTTATGTAACTTGCATAGGATGTACCTAAGTATGTATGTATGTAAGTTCGGGTGGATTGTTGCAAGTTAAATTTGACCAACTTCCCGGTTTCCGATTGAGCTGAAATTTTGCACGCATATGTATATCGCGTGACAATGCAATAATATGTTACCATAGAGCTGATCTAATGATGGAATCGGAAGCTGGCCATAGGAACTCTTGTACTAAACAAGATAGACCTGTCGTGTTTGGGCTCGTTTTACTTGCCTTGGCTAGCACTTTGCTGCTACATGATATCCAGAATCTCAAAAAGCTTGTATTTAAAAAAGCTTATTCCCCGTCAAAACTGCCCAACGTACCAAAAGAAGTTTTCACTTAAAAAGTATTATGTCTTGAGAATTTTGACGCCGCATATTCAGCAAACAATGTTTGCACTCAGCTTATTGCTGTGCCAGAATTATATCCGACACAACGCTGATTTTCAGTTGGAGTTTCATATCAAATCAACTAAAACTATCAATCAACATATTAATATTTAAAAAATATTTTTTACTCTAAATCTATCTATCTATACTACAATAAATCTGTAAATGGTTCGAGCTTGTACAATGCGTTTTAAAATTTGGAAAAAAATTAGGGGGGCTAGTTCGGACCAGGAGACTCCGAAAATGCATTTTTTAGATTTTTCGTCTGTCTTTCTATCTGTTAGAGCATCACGTAAAAACTACTGAACGGATTTAAATTAAATTCGAAACGCAGCTAACTTATATTACGGGGCGTAACTTAGGATACTTTTTATCCCGATAAATGACGTCGTTTCCGTGGGATAGACGAAGAGAGCGAAAAAGATGGCGTTAAAATCGCATCTTTTTTGGAAACTACTGAACATATATGAATGAAATTCGACATAGTGCAGAAGACTCAGGATACATTTTATCCCGCTAAATGATGTCGTTTCCATAAAATAGACAGTTTCGCTAAATAGATGGCGCTGCAATCGCGTTTTTTCAATTCACTAACGAATATGTTGTTATTAGGAAACAAATCATTCATTGTATTATTTCAAATCAGGTTGGCTTCGACTCATCTCTATGTTTTACTAGGCAGGTGTTTAGACTATATGGACTTAGTTTCTTTGTTAGTTTCTTTGTTTTAGGTCTAATATATATATAAAACCTAATTTAGTTTTTATGTGAGTAATATAGAGTTACTACTCAGGGTTTACCAGGGTAGCCGCGGGGAAAACTCTAGTTCAGTTAAAATTGAAAATCTTAAACAGGTCCTATTTAATCTGTATAATACGTGAAGCAAAAACTTTGTACCCCTTTTTACGAAAATTGCGCGGACAGAGGAGTATGAAATTTCGCACACTTATAGTTTATATAGAGAAGTAGTGCAGAATGCTAATATTTTTTTAAATTATGCATAAAATACATTAAATCAATAAAAAAAACATTACACACACTACCATGTATTTGACACACACATGCATATATACTCGTTTGTTTATTGTTAAAGTCAAATTAACAGTGTAGCCTTGGCGAAATCTGTGATTATAGAAGTATAGTCTTTGACAACAGAACCTTAATAATGTTCAAACTTATAACTTAAATTAATTATTATGGTCGAGTTTCGACCACGAGCGACCGCTAGTTTGATGAAATTTATGAAGTATCTCTCAGTATAAAACAATTCAGTTAAATCCAGAAGTATCAAAACATGCGTCATAAAACTCTGAAAATATTAACCGATACCTATGGCTATAAACATTAAAAGTGCGGAAATTATCCACTTATAGGTCCAAAGATAAACGGCCGAATAAAAACCGTGCGGCGAGACAGCGGCCATTTTGTCAAGCGCATCACACGGAATGGCGTCGTAACGTTTATATCTGTCATCAAAACTTAACAACGAGACGTCGTTAAGCGCAGGTATGGCTTTCGACAATGGGACACTCCCGTCGAAGAATCTAAAAAGTTGCAAAACTGTTAGAAGTTGGACATATTAAAAATTATGATGGTTTTACAATAACTTCAACATTTTATAAACCTTCAAGTTACCCTGAAATTAATAAAGTAACAAAACGTAACTTGTAATAAATGAAAATAAAAACTATAATATCTGAAATATAGAATTTTATGACGACAATAGGCGGTTTATTTTTGGCTACCTAACTTAATTGTTAAAAAGGATTTATAAGTGATTTTTTTAATTTAATTTCGTTTTATTTTATTGCAAAATGTGTTTTTATTCGTTATTTATACACAGGTCAGGAAGGTGATGTCAGGAGCCTTAAGAACCGACGAGCTTGCATGACAAGAGTTATGAATGTCAAAGAAGCAAGTGAGGTGTGTAAGAATAAGCCTAAATAGCACTCTGTTATTCGTGCCTACCCCGCAGGGAATTGGCGTGAAGTTATGTATGTATGTATGTATTTATACACAACAATATTTTATATTTTAAACACAGTCCTCCATAATCTAAGAAGCTAATAAGCACGTAATCAGTTAAAACAGTCAAATATGAAACCTTTTAAACAAAATTATGAGTACAGCAGTGGTATGAAAATGTTCGCCAGTTTTCAAATTTATTCATTTAACGTTCTGCAAGCACATGTTCGACGAACATCTCATGCCAAGACAGGTAAACGTGGATGGCTCCCCACTTGAGGTTGTGTAGGAATATGTCTACCTTAGACAAAAAAATTCAGGTAGGCACGGCTTCGAGGAAGAAATGAATAGGAAGATCCAGTTACGCTGGGCAGCGTTCGATTATATTTAACATGTTTTCTCGTCGACCATCCCGCAATGCTTGCGAGACGAAAGTCTTCGAGCAGTTTCTCCTACCCAGCATGACATACGGTGACGAGACATAGACACTGACGATGGGACTGGTCCACAAAATTCAAAATCGCCCAACGGGCTATTTTTTTTTTTTGGAGGCGAGGGAAAATGCTTAACCGATTTACGCACAAACTGGGCCTTTGCTAGGGGAACGACACGCGTCGGTCGGGGGCGATAACACTGCAGCAATAGTATGCTCTTGGCAGTGCTCCGTCCGCGATCGACGTCACAGAATAGTGTGGAAGACTCCGAGCGTTGCTGCACGGGCGAGCAACCCCAATACCCACTAAAAACCCCCTCCTCCCTGTCGACCCTGCGCTTTTGTTTGTGTTGGAAAGGCTGAGATTTAGAACATAGTTACGCCCAGCCGATCGACCAACGGGCTATGGAACGAGCTGTGTTAAGTGTTTTCTTATGGATAAAATCAGAAATGAGTATATCCGTAAAAATTAGGAAGGTAGACATAGCTCGCAAAATTAGCAAGTTGAAATGGCAGTGGGCCGATCACGTCTGTGGCAGAACCGACGGCCGATGGAGCAAACGAGTCCTGGAGTGGAAACCACGTTTCTGCAAACGTAGCCTAGGACACTCGCCAGCCCGATGGACTGATGACCTGCGCAAGGTCGCCGGCAAGGGATGGATGAGGAATACGGGAGACCGCGATATGTGGCACATACTTGGGGAGGTCTATGTCCAGCAGTGGACAGAGATTGGTTGAAGAAGAAGAGCATATGTTGCCTTTTTGCACTAAATTATAGAACAGACTTCTTTGACAATAAAGTTTAAAATTACTAAAATAGAAGTTTTTCTTATTTTCTATCGTTTCCAAGAAGTTTGTTTGGCCATGTAAAACCTTTTTGTTGGTTTTAATAATTATGTTAAGCGTAGTGATTATATCCTCTTTGTTTCTTATTGTTAATCTCAGCGTCTGTCATTGTCAATATTGCAATTTTCATTTTTCACGTTTCTATATTTTATAAACGTAACATTTATTAAAATATTGACAGTATTATTTAAGGTGACGAACATTATCATTCCACGACTGCGCTAGTCGCGTAAACTTAACAATATACAGTTAGTATGATATTATATCGCATAGCTTATCCGTGCAGGAACGGAGAAAGAATACAATTTCCTGCGGCCTGGCGGCCTGTCGTAAGAGGCGACTAAACAACCCACAGCCAGGTGGTAGGGTATTTTTGCTCGACTGGATGGCGATCACCCCTGGCCTAGAGTATGCCGCCATAACAACCTTGTGTTGTGTTCCGGCATTAGTGACCAGGTTCCAGTGTCCTTTAAAAGAGCAGCAGCGCATTTGTAGCACCTTTGGTGTTGCAAATGTCCATAGGCGATGGTAACCGCTTTCCATCAAGTGGGCCGTCGGCCTGTCTGCTGAACTCCTGCAATAAAAAAAAATAAAAAAAATAGTAAACAATTTGTCTAATATTTACACCAGTCCAAATGGAATTGGCAATGATCCATATTTTGCAATCAGTTACAACGACACTTCAACTAACAGAAACGATTGTTACTCTCATAATAATTGGGAGAAAAAACTTCAGACTCTGAGACTTGTTTTAATTTTAATTGGATCGGTTGTGTTTCACAATTTCAAATTATTATTTGCATTCTTTCTAGACTAATATAATAAAGAGGAACGATTTGTATATTTTTAACGAATACACTCAAAAACTACTGGACCGATTACAACATTTCTTTCACCGTTCGAATGCTACATTATTTTATTTTATTTTGTTAAGGTTCAACAACAGTTTCGTACTGATCAGTGACTACATTTATGACTAAGGTTTACAATGCGATGTAAAAACTAATTATAGGTGAACACAGCTTGCAGTTTAATTTCTCCATTGTTATTTAATTAAGCTCTAATAATAAAAATAACAAAAATGTGTCAGGTAATGAAATTAGTCTGTCCGTCAGTATATGTCTAATTAGTGTATTTTAAGCTAAACGAATCTTTTATAAAATGAATTTTCGGAGTCGAAGTAAATGTCAGTAACATCAATACTGCTGTTTAGAATTCTACACATTCTAGAATTTATTTATTATTTATTTTTTATTATTTTATTAATAATAATAATAATAAGCCCGCAGGGGGGCTTTGTGGCGAAGCCTTAGGTGAGTAGCGACACCTCGTACCTGACTCCGGGGGCCAAGGCAAAGCCCCCGCCTCCGTGCTTGCCTTAGCCAGCCGGCACGGAGTGAAGATCGCTAGAGATAAGACTCAAGCTCCGAGGGCGGAAGTGATAAATGGCATCACGTCAGAAGTCGCTACGGTGAATCTGCAACCCACCTATCTACACCCCTTAGCCACTCACACCCATGCTGCCCCTGTCTTTATGGCATTTTTTGAGGCCCATGCAGGGAGTGGCGAGTCACCGTCTGCCCATTTTTCCATGTTCCCTGAACACTGCGACGGGCAGACGCCATAGTCCCCATATTCCCAGACCCCTAGTACCACTAGCAGTTCACCCCAATAGCCCGGTACTTTTTGTCCCCATTTCCCACAACAATTCTACACTGGCCGGGGCTTGTCCTTGGGTGCATTACTATATGGTGTAGACAGGGATAACCGCCGGTCAGTGTCACGCCACATTTACATTAAATTTGTTAAGGGGCCTCTACATGTTCGCAAGTTAGCAATCCCTCCAAATGTCCGGGCCATTTTTACGGCCCGTGGTCTTGAAAGACATACAAATAATAATGATAATAATTTTTATGGCCGTTATCTTAAAAAAAACTTTATTAGTCTTTAGTGTTTTACAATTTTATAAAAAAGAGACACGTAGAAAGATAATTAAGAAACAGTAAAGATGTGTTAATTTAACATACGGCTATGGAATTTAAGACAAGTAGGTATATCTTCGACTCTCAAATTAGGAACAAGGCCTGTGTTTTAAGTCACTCAAAGCTACCCTTCACTTATATGGTTAAACAACATAATGATAGCTCTGAGATATGTATTTGTGCATGCTTACGTGCGTGTATGTGTACGTGTGAGTGGCTGTGAGTGTGTGAATGCGTACAGTGATGATGTGTGTGTGAAATAAAGTGATTGAATGTGTAACATGAGTGCAGAAATTCACGAAAATTGTGTAAAGTATAAAACAATATTGTTACAACTCGGGTCCCGACAAACACAAAATGAAATACAAAGCACATTTATTACCCGACGGCATTTGAACTAATAACATTGAAATTCTTTAATGGTCGTCTTCTTTTGTTTATTTATTAGCCAGGTGTTACGGATTTAAAGTACAAGCTGATTCTAGGAAACTCGGTTCACGCAGCCGGGCGGACATATTGCATTTGTGCAGTATAAAACAATGTCCCGATTGAGGGAGGAGTCAATCGAGAGAACCAGGATCAAAGCGAGACGTGTGTACTATAATCGAGAATCAAATAGTGACGGAATTGGCGCGTTTTATTGAATTACGACCTTCTGCATTACGTTTGGACTTGTTATGTTCGGTTATATTTGTCCATCCGTGCAGGAACGGAGAAAGAATACAATTTCCTGCGGCCGGGCGGCCTGTCGTAAGAGGCGACTTAACAACCCACAGCCAGGTGGTAGGGCATTTGCCCGGCTGGATGGCTACCACCCCTGGTCTAAAGTATGTCGCCATAACAACCTTCGAGTTGTGTTCCGGCATTAGTGACCAGGTTCCAGTTTCCCTTAAGAGAGCAGCAGCGCATTTGTAACACCTTTGGTGTTGCAAATGTCCATAGGCAATGGTAACCGCTTACCATCAAGTGGGCCATTTGCCTGTCTGCTGATCTCCTGCAATAAAACAAAAAAAACCTGTGTTATACGTATTTGTATAGTTCTAATAAACTCTGTAGTCATTCTAATGGCATTTTAATTCGAGTCTCGCGACTCGTAACAATATATAGTGACAACAGATATTATTAAATGCATTTCGAATAGGCAAGTAAGTAAAACTACTTATAAATATAAACGACTTTTTCTATGTTTTTTTTAAAGTAGCAATTTAAGTTATTACCCATTTCGTTAGGATTTCTGGTTGTCAAAGCATTATGCAAAGCCCAGTTGGTTTAGTAATAAATTTGGTTGCGAAGCGTAACCCTCATTCGACCACGGCTTTAAGTTTGCTATAAGACGGATTCGCGAAAAGCGAAAATTAAATACTCCACACTGATATTATAAATGCGAGAGTAACTCTGTTTCACTGTTACGATTTCGCGGAAAAACCACTTTACCGATTATGCTGAAATTTGGTATGAATGGATATAGGATTATTTTTATCCCCGAAAATCGGATAGCGTCTGGGAGAAAATGAAGTAAATATTACTACTTATTATTTATATATAAGTACTTAAAGCTCGTAGCAACGCCAACCTCCTTGAGGATTTTTTGGTAATGATTTTTTGGGCGATAGTGAGGTTTTTATCGTAGGTCGTTTTTCAGATAAATTATTATTTTACATACATACATACATACATAACTTCACGCCAGTTCCCTTGCGGGGTAGGCACGAACAACAGGGGGCAATTAAGACTTATTCTTACACACCTCACTTGCTTCTTTGACATTCATAACTCTTGACATGCACGCTCGTCTGTTCTTAAGGCTCCTAACATCACCTTCTGCTAGTACACGATCAATTTGATCATGGAAAGTGTGTCGTGGCCTTCCACGACTTCTGCATCCATCCACTTTTGCATTGTATATCTGTTTATTCATTCTTTCATCATGCATTCTTTCTATATGTCCGAACCACCGGAGCATTCCTTTCCTTACCTTCACCCCGACACTCTCTTTCAGACCAACTGTCTTTCTTACTTCGGTATTACGACATTATTATTTTATTGTGAATAAAATAAATTGGTATTTAAAACAATAATAAAACCAAATTATTTATCTCTCTTTTATAAAGATATTTGGATTTATTATTATTTATTTAGATTTAAATAAATATTTGTAGGTGTTTGTTCACTATTTTGAATTTAGAGGTGATTTAATGTTTTCTTTATTTAAATTTAAAATAACTATACATAAATTACGAAATAACCACGTTATGTATCATATCGTGAGGCTTTAAGATATTTTTTTTGGTAAATTATTGATCAGTAACTACCAACGAAAAGGTGTTTTGTTTGCACCCCATTTTCGACCTTTCGCGGCAATAGGAGCCTTAACATGGTTTAGCAACTACCGACTTTTACTGTCCGTGTTGTAAATCGCCAGTTCTTGATTTTGTGTAGCATTTTTGTACAATAAGGATATTTATTCTATTCTAAATTTTCCGTAGTTACATCCCGTTTGGGAAAGCAGAAGAAGGTTGACTACAGAAGTATTTTATTGTAAAGAAAAATACTACTTTTCTGTAGTGCGTTATAAGAGGGTAAATAGTATATTTAGATAGTACTATCTGTACCCGGCAGACTTTGTCTTGCCATTAAAAAATAAAAATCTAGAAACCGATTTCAGCGCCATCAACCGGGACTAATTGTTAATCTAAACCATTCTCGAATCTACTTGAAAAAATACAAAAAAAAAAAACTTCAAAATCTCACCGTTAAAAGGGTGTTCAGCGGCGCCACCTACCGGGTCCAATTGTGAATCTAAAGCATCCCGGGATCCACTTGAACACACACAAAAATAATTTCAC
This sequence comes from Dendrolimus kikuchii, assembly GCA_019925095.2. NCBI lineage: Eukaryota > Metazoa > Arthropoda > Insecta > Lepidoptera > Lasiocampidae > Dendrolimus > Dendrolimus kikuchii. The sequence continues at coordinate 2,405,110 of CM034392.1, read as the reverse complement.
CTAAATCCTGGAACCCGATTGCAGCGCAGATGGCGCTGGTTCAAATTTGAACCTAACTATCCCGGGACCCACTTGAACACACACAAAAATAATTCACCTAAATCAGACAAATGAGAATGAGTTTAAATGCAGTCACTATTGCCGAAATCGGCCGGGAAAGATCATAACAAATGAATGGCTAGACTGATGTTGTGACTGATGTTTGATGAATATCATATTTTAATAGTTATTATCCTATTCCGGACGAAGACAATTCCAAAACGCAAAAATCATAAAAATTGGTTCGGCTTTTCTTGAGTTATAAATGGTGGAACTAACACGACTTTGTTTTATATATAAAGACTAGCGGCCCCGGCAGACGTTGTCCTGCCTTTAAAAAATAAAATTCTAGAACCCGATCCCAGAGCCACCTACCGGTTCTAATTGCGAATCTAAACCATCCGGGTACCCACTCAAACATACAAAACAAAATCACCAATATCGCTACAGGTGATTAGGAGGATTCCAGAACCCGATCTCAGTGCCACCTACCGGTTCTAATTGTGAATCTAAAAGAGTAATATTTTTTTAAATTCTAAGTCATGACAAAATAAGATTATAAATCTTGCCAAAAAAATTAAAGTTTATAATTAACAAATAAAAAATAGGGGTTGATCGTAGAGGGGTGAAAATTTAGGGTTGTATGTATTTTTGTATGTTGTATCATAAAAAAATAGAAATTAAAAATTTTGTCTAAAAAATAAATAAAAAAATTTAGGGGTGGACTACCCCTAACATTTAGGGGGATGAAAAATAGATGTGGGCCGATTCTCATAGATACCGGATAAGCATAAAAAATTTCATCAAAATCGGTCAAGCCGTTTCGGAGGAGTATGACAACGAAAACTGTGACACGAGAATTTTATATATTAGATTTATGAGTGACTGGCTAGCTGGTTGTGCCAGTCTATACGGTTTACATCATACCGGTTGTTTTACTAAACAAATTCCTTGCGATACATGTACCCAGGGCTTTTTATGGGGGCACGCGGGGGCACGCAGTGCCCTTAAAGGAAATTTCGAAAATATCTATAAATTAGCAAAAAAACTGAAAAATGAATCAATTTTGATAACCTTTACAAAAATAATGGATTTTTTTAATAGGTTTTTTGGAATGGAGCTACAAACAAAAAAATATAGACACAACTTTCGAGAATTAGCGTGCCCCCAAGAAAGAAGCGACAAAAAAGGTCTTCATATACCGTCGCCAGGTGGTAGGGCATTTGCCCGACTGGATGGCTACCACCCCTGGTCTAGAGCATGCCGCCATAACAACTTTGAGTTGTGTTCCGGCATTAGTGACCAGGTTCCAGTCTCCCTTAAGAGAGCAGCAGCGCATTTGTAGCAACTTTGGTGTTGCAAATGTCCATAGGCGATGATAACCGCTTTCCATCAAGTGGGCCGTCTTCCTGTCTGCTGATCTCCTGCAATAAAAAAAAACCTATAACAATGACGTGACGTAGAAGAAATTAGAAAAATAGAACGACGGCCTCTGTGGTTGAGCGGGATAAGCCTTTGTCGGCGTACCTCACTACAACGCAGAGGTTCCGGGTTCGATTCCTGGTATAGTAAATTTCGGAAACGTATTTTCTCCGTTATTTACTATGGTCTGGGTGTCTGGGATCGGCCCCAGAGTAATCCGTTGTATATTACACATAACACAAGCGTAACTTGCTTAATTTGGGGATATACAATGTGTATGTTTGTCTGACGATATAAAAAAAAAAAAAAAAAACTAAATATAAACAATTTTTAGAAGCAGCAACACTTGCCGGATTAGGGCACGGCCATGGCGAGACGGATAAATTTTCTTTGGCCATTGTCTTTTATTGCTCCCAAGCTCTCGAGGTTTATAATTTAAATTATTTCATTATGAACTCAGCCGCTTTAACAGCCAAAGTGCGGGAGATGGAGTGCCGTCCGACAGCGCAAATCTTATTTATATCTCTCTGGTTATTATGGGGAATGGTGTCTCGTTACCAGGTATTAAGTAGATTACTATTGAAAGTGATATTATGGGATTTGTGACGTAAGGGCGCTTTGTTTACAATTTAGCGAATAATTATGACCGAGCTGTCACAGTGAAGCAGGCAAAAGGAAGCCGCTTTTCGCAGAAAACTTACATACATGCATAACTTCACGCCGATTCCCTTGCGGGGTAGGCACGAACAACGGAGCGCCATTCAGGCTTATCCTTACACACCTCACTTGCTTCTTTGACTTTCATTACTCTTGTCATGCACGCTCGTCTGTTCTTAAGGCTCCTGACATCACATGCTGCTAGTACACGATCAGAATCGCAGAAAACTTAGTATTAAATAATCGAATTATTACAAATACAGGTGGAATAGTTCCCTGTGGATATATTATCACACAGATGCAAACCACGTGTGTCTATACTAAATATTGTAAAGAGGAAAGATTTGGATTTTTGTATGTTTGTAACGAATAAACTAAAAAACTATTGGACCGATTTCAAAAACTGTTTCACTATTCGAATGCTACATTATCCCTGAGTAATATAGGCTATATGTATTACTAGAAAAAAATTAGGACGCCCTATTAAAACTTCAGTAATGTATGTAAACAGTAAGTGTAAAAAAAATATTTATCTAATAGCTGGGCCGTCTGTTTGCCAGTCTTGCAAATAAAAAACTTAGAATTCGCCTATACTTATATTGGTTATAAATAAATATATAACTTAATTATGTAGGTACATTCTGAAATCTTATATATTTGACTAGCGGCCCGGCGCGGTTTCACCCGCGCTCTGTCCCGCTCCCGTGGTATATAGCGTCATATTATATAGCCTATAACACTCCCTGTTAACGTAGCTTTCTAACAGTAAAAGAATTTTTAAAATCGTTTTAGTATATCCAGAGATAACCCCCTACAATGTTACAAACTTTACCTCTTTATAATATTAGTATAGATTAACATTATTATCTTTTTTATACAAACTTATTCACAATCTCACAAGTAACACGCACACGCGCACACGCACGCACGTATGCACGCACGCACGCACGCATAATTTATAAAAACGAATGTAACTATAATCAATAATTTCACGATCAGAATTGAACCATTTAGGAAGGAGGTCTCCAAGATACAGGTTGACCAATGAGCGTCAAAAAATTGTGAATTATGTTTTACTCAATAAATTATTTTTATTATTAGCTCTACTAAGGAGTCAGTAGGTATCTTTAAAGTCACGTTATGTATAATAAATATAATAATAACAGCCGATTAACGTCCCGCTAGGCTCCGACCTCTTACTATAGGGAGGAACGGATAGTCTACCCGCCACGCTTGTTCAAGCAGACTTGGCAAGTTTGACACACTGGTTATATATTATAACATTTTTCTTGAATATTTTATTAGTTTTCACACAGTATGGTAATTAATTATCGCATTTTTTATTTTTTATTTCCTTCATTTCACGAAACCTTCGCCCGTCCTATTCTCGCCGCATCAAAGAGATTTGAAAAATTATATTAAAAACGCACGACGATAAGATCCGCATCACCCCGTTCCGTCTCAGTACGTCGTTCGCACCACACGCATAAATTTTATCGCTCCGCCGTATAAAAGACCGCTCTTACAAATAAGACTGTGCGCACGTCTCGCGAAGTAAATATAAATATATAATAAGTTAAAAACTCTTCGGACCTGTTGCTGACCTGAAGCAGAAGAGAAGCAAGATCAGCTGCATCCGGTGAGTTCCTTCCACTCCAAATTGAAATACCTATATAATCCACAAACACCCTCAAAATCATACATACATAACTTCACGCCAGTTCCCTTGCGGGGTAGGTACGAACATTCTTACACACCTCACTTGCTTCTTTGACATTCATAACTCTTGTCATGCATGCCGTCTGTTCTTAAGGCTCCTGACATCATCGTCCGCTAGTACACGATCAATTTGATCATGGAAGGTGTGTCGTGGCCTTCCACGAGTTCTGCATCCATCCACTTTTGCATTGTATATCTGTTTAGTCATTCAAAATCAAATGGTGATTTTATTTCCCACCTCAATATTTGTTTCTAATTTACTCAATAATAATTAATATTATGTTTATAGTAATTATATGTATTATGTGTATATATCTATATATGTTATTTGTTATTCATACTATATATATATATACATCCATCCGTCCTAGGGTGCAGTTGAAAACCAGCGTCAGGCACCTGTTGCCTGGCAAATGCTGAACTGCACCCATTTGGTAGCATCGCGAACCTTTTTTCTATACTATAATATTACAAAGAGGTAAAGTTTGTGAGTTTATGACTTTGTAGGGGATAATCTCAGGATCTACTAAACCGATTTTAAAAATTCTTTTCCTATTGGAAAGCTACGTTAACAGGAAATGTCACAGGCTATATAACATGACGCTATATACCACGGGAGCTGGACAGAGCGCGGGTGAAACCGCGCCGGGCCGCTAGTTTGGCATATTCCTACACGGTTTAATCATCGCCATGTGTCTCGCTATGTGAAGACCAAATAAACATATTTTCATTCTTCTTCTTTCTTTCGATTTTTTTTATTGCAGGAGATCAGCAGACAGGCAGACGGCCCACTTGATGGAAAGCGGTTACCATCGCCTATGGACATTTGCAACACCAAAGTTGCTATAAATGCGCTGCTGCTCTCATAAGGGAGACTGGAACCTGGTCACTAATGCCGGAACACAACTCAAGGTTGTTATGGCGACATACTTTAGACCAGGGGTGGTAGCCATCCAGTCGGGGAAATGACCTACCACCTGATTATCTCAATGTGCAGTTTTCATCATGATGTTTACCTTCACCGTTGTTATTGTAACAATATGCAGATTAGGTCAGTAAATTACGTTAAGTGGTGATTCGAACCCATGCCCTTTGAGTTTGGGACGTGTATGCTAGCCATTACGCTACCACGCCTATTAGCTTTATGTATACCATTCTTTAATTAAAAAACCGTCTGAAATGTACGGTTAACAAAAACAAATAGCCATTATCACTGAACTTAACGGTCATCGTACGTCTTCATTACAATCATTAACGAACTGGGGTGGCTCACGGGTATCCCGGTATGGTCCGGGAATGAGCCCGGGACGAGCATCCTCTAATACCCCTCGTTATTGCCTTCTCAATGCTTAATGAACTCGGATTTAATATATGTGCTCTGTGAAATTAGTTGCTTACTTTCCTCACTTCTAAGAGTACATGCTTTTTCGTTGAACGAATGAAAAGAATATTGTTACGAGCTGCAGGACTCGAATTAAAATGCCGTTGGAGTTACTATGGAATTTACTAGAACTATACAAAAACGTATAACACAGGTACAAATATAACTGAACACAATCAGCCCAAACGCAATGCGCGATCCAATAACACGCGCAAAGTCCGTCACCATATAGATTATCGAATGTACACACGTCTTGTCTCGCTGCTGATTATCGCTTGACTGCCGATCTCTCCATTGGGCCATTGCTTTATACTGCGCCGATACAATATGTCTCGACACAATACTCGACAGCGTGGACTGAATTTTCCAAGAATGACACCTGGCTAACGACCATCATCAAGATTACAATCAACAATGGGCCGCCCCTCTAATTACAAATTTTAAATACAAAGTAAACAAAAGAAGTCCAAATGCGGTAAGGTAATAAACTGCAGGTGTGAATCGGTCTTTGCCGGTCGTAACAATATGTTTCGTCGTTATTACTTACTAATTCTATTGAATTTCTTCCTTTAATGAATATTGTATGCAAAAACTGGACAGAGGCGCTAAGAAAGATGAAATTTAATAATCACAAAATAAGAAGCCCAATTTGATAGTTCTCATTACAACATATTTAGGGATTGAAACCTCCAAATTGTTAACAAAGTTAACCGATTATCACGAGAAATCGATTAAAAATTATACGACTTTGTGATCGATTGATTTATTTTAAATTGATCTATATTTATTCCTGTATTTGTTTACAATATTTTTAACTATTTAATAAACACTATACTGTTTCACTGATAAATTGTTTGGCAATGAAGTTTGTAGGTAAACATTCTAAAAATAAATGCTACACAACTACTGTCAAAGTCAATGTAAGCTGTCATTTCTTGTTTTGTATTTATGATCTGGTAACAAGATCTTTTGGGAGTGATGCACTTTGTTACAAAAATTGACATTGTATTGTGTTGTAAACATATATAGTTAATTTCCATTATCTCATCCACGCCCCTGGCAGATAAATTGCGACTGAATCGTATTTTGAATTATATTTATTTTTTAAAGATTGTTGCGGACAGAGAGCACCCCCCTGACCCGCCCACCGGAGCACACCTACTCTCCGCGCCCCGCATACCGCCGACGCCCATAGCTCGCACAGTTAGCAGCTAGGTCGGACGGTACGCGGGATACAGGAACGACCTTGGAGGAAAAAATTGTTAATTCTTCAATCACAATTCTCATTGAAGACTTTTACCACTCTCTCGCACAATTGACATTGTCATTACGTGCTTCTTTTATGTATATTCTAAGTTATATAAATAGTTTAATAATAATCATAGAGTCTAATTTTATATCGAGTTTCATTTCCAAAGAAGAAGCAACTGGCACTAATAAGCATATATTTTTATTTAGTTGTAATTTTTAATACTATATTTTTTTTATTGCAGGAGTTCAGCAGACAGGCAGACGGCCCACTTGATGGAAAGCGGTTACCATCGCCTATGGACATTTGTAGCACCAAAAGTGCTACAAGTGTGCTGCTGCTCTCTTAAGGGAAACTGGAACCTGGTCACTAATGCTGGAACACAGCACAGGGTTGGTAGCCATCCAGTCAGGCAAATTCCCTACCACCTGGCTGTGGGTTGTTTTGTCGCCTCTTACGACAGACCGCCCGGCCGCAGGAAATTGTATTCTTTCTCCGTTCCTGCACGGATGAATATATCTTATGGATTTTGTGATCGATTGGTTTATTTCAAGTTAGTTACTTTTTGAGTCACGCAAATAGCTCACAAAATCGATATGGAGCGCAAAAGTTTTGTCTCACATTGGGTCTCGCGTCCCACATACATTTATCACGCATCACAATTACGCTATTGAAATTATTAAATAATTTACCCTTATAATATTTGTATAATGATGTAGTATTTTTAAGCATAAACACATAAATAATCTAAGGTTTTAGAAAAAATATGAATATAGTTTTTGCTTAATTGAATTGAGTTAATGAAATGCAACAATCTTTTGGTAGCAACACTAAAATTATAAAAATAAGACGCCTTAGAACGTAACTGTTTTTGGCATTTCACCATAGATTAATAGGATATTACAAAATTAATAAACATTTAATATTATTTCGTCATTTGGAGGAACATAATAATTGAAATATGTTTTATAATATTATATGATGCGACGGTAAAAAAAAAGATCTATATTATCAACTAAATAAATTTATTGTTATTGGTTTTCAGTTTTGTTGATTTCATGTAAAGTTACGTTCTATTGATTATTTTAAGTGTCAAATCGGACTTCCTATTTTGTGACTATTATACGTGACATTTGCAAAAATTAAAAGCGGTAAGGTATAATAAATGTAATACTGTGTAATATCATACAATCTTACAGAAACTTGTTTTATTGATACATTTTATTATCTATCTAGGTAAACATCTAGGCGCTAAGAACCTCAGCCAGAAGGCCCAGCTTGCCATACACAACGCGGTGCTGGTACCTACGCTCACGTATGGAAGCGAGAGTTGGGTATGGAAGAGAGAGCATGAAAGTAGAGTAAACGCGGTCGAGATGCGAGCACTGCGCAAAATCTGCAGAGTGACGCTCGCGGACCGCGTTCGTAATGCCGAAGTAAGAAAGAGAGTTGATCTGAAAGAGAGTGTCGGGGTGAAGGTAAGGATAGGAATGCTCCGGTGGTTCGGACATGTGGAAAGAATGCATGATGAAAGAATGACTAAACAGATATACAATGCAAAAGTGGATGGTTGCAGAAGTCGTGGAAGGCCACGACGCACCGTCCATGATCAAATTGATCGTGTACTAGCAGAAGGTGATGTCAGGAGCCTTAAGAACAGACGAGCGTGCATGACAAGAGCTATGAATGTCAAAGAAGCGAGTGAGGTGTGTAAGAACAAGCCTTCGTGCCTACCCCGCAAGGGAACTGGCATGAAGCTATGTATGTATGTGTGTATTTTATTATCTTGTATTTTTTTATGATAAATGGGTTGGCGTTACGTCTAATGTCAGTCAATGTTACGGTCGAATATTGAAAATACTTGTTAAAAACACATTATTCAATAGGATTCAATAATGTTTTTATACAAATTTCAATAAAACAGAATACTGTCTAGACATATTAAAATTTATTGACTAGCAACTATATCGATGTATTAGTTTCTCCGTGCAGGAACGGAAAAATAATATTAATTCCTGCGGCCTGGTGGCCTGTCGTAAGAGGCGACGAAACAACTCACAGCCAGGTGGTACGGTATTTGCTCAATTGGATGGCTACCAACCCTGGTCTAGGCTAGGTTCCAATCTCCCTTTACAGAGCGGCAGAACATTGCTAGCACCTTTGGTGTTATAAATGTCCATAGGCGATGGTAACCGCTTACCATCGGGTGAGCTGTCTGCCTGTCCGCTGGACTCATGAAATAAATAAAAAATCAAAATGTGTGCTGGGACACATAGTAGAAGTGAAACTTGAACGGACAAGTGGAAAAACGAATCGCAGCAAAATTTTAACTGGAAGTTTTACGGCCAGGTTTTCAAATTGGACTAGTACATTAATAATCTGCTCGGTTTACTGCAAATTATGATTTGGTTAGGCAAGGTACATTGTAATGAATGAATTTTTTAATTAAACATATTTTATTTTATTAAACAAAAAAAACTGAATTCGATCCTAGGATCCTCTAAAATTAGGCCGCTCCTCGACACGGCTGTAACGCTTTTTCGTGACAGAAAAATCTTAAGACCTACATAGAAGTTTCACTTCAAAAATAGGAAATTGCTTTTATCAAACGGTAGGTATGCATAACATAAAATCCGCTGTTAAATATAATAAGCCAACTAAGCAAAACCACTTTTTCTCGCAAAAACAAGGGCGCGTTCAGATTGACAGGGAACTGACGGCTTACGCACTGTAGATGGCAAAAACTAAGAGAAAGTACGACGCATATACGGCAGATTAGCAGACTTGGTTGGCTTTTGTGTTTTTTGCAACAAATAATGAACACGGCCTAACGCGTGTAGACGCGCCTAACGCGTATTATGACTATTTATGTATAACATAGGATGGATGGATGGGAGTACAAGAATGCGACGAACCGAAAATCGGACCTTATGGCTTGGGGCGCCGAAATCACAGGGGGCAAATGCTGGTCAACTTCCTCGAAATGCAGGGGCTCTTCTTGATGAATTCGTTCTACAAGAAGAAGCTCCAAAGGAGGTGGACCTGGCAGAGCCCCGATACTGTGACAAAGAACGAGATAGACTTTATCATGGCGGACAAGAAGCACATATTTAGAGATGTCTCAGTGGTCAACAGGTTTAATACCGGCAGTGACCACCGACTTGTACGAGGCACTCTAAATATCGACTTCAAAGCTGAAAGACTCCGCCTGATAAAGTCTAATCTCCGACCTACGCCGCCCCAGATTATTTTAGGGTCCGAACAGTTCCAGCTGGAACTGCAAAATCGGTTCGAATCGCTGGAAACCACTGGCGATGTTGACGAGATAACCGACAACGTGGTGAAAACAATGCGAGAGCTGGGCCGAAGGCACTTTCCACCTATGCGAAGAAGCAAACGCTCTGAACTCTCCACCGAAACCTTGGATCTCATGAGGATGAGACGTGAGATGCCATCTACTCTTTTTGCCTCACCGGAGCATAGGGCTCTCTCTAAACGGATAAGAAAACTTGTAAGACGGGACCTCCGCTGCTCAAACACGCGAGCCATTCAGGCTGCTATAGAGCAGAATAGGGGGTCCAGAGTTTTCTTAAAACCATTGGGGAGAAGCCATCTTGCAAAAGTGAGGACAGCAGATGGCAGGGAGCTTACGTCTCACTCTGAGATCCTAGCGGAGGTGGAACGGTTCTACGGGCGATTGTATTCTTCGCGGGCGGAAAGACCTTCGGTTTAAGGCGCTAATGATCCACGTGCACCACTCACGCGCCACTATACGGAAGATATCCCGGAGGTCGACATTGGCGAGATTAGGACGGCACTCGGGCAACTTAAAAATGGCAGGGCTCCGGGGGACGACGGTATTACAACTGAGCTCCTCAAAGCGGGAGGGATCCCAATCCTGAAGGCTTTAGCGGAGCTCTTTAATTCCGTTATCCTCCGGGGCACTGTGCCAAGGGCGTGGACCAAGAGTGCGGTGGTCTTGTTCTTCAAGAAGGGTGATAAGACCCTCTTGAAGAACTATAGACCCATCTCACTCTTGAGCCACGTCTAAAAGTTGTTTTCGAGGGTCATCACGAATCGTCTCGCCAGAAGACTTGACGAGTTCCAACCACCGGAACAGGCTGGGTTTCGAAAAGGCTACAGCACCGTAGACCATATCCATACTGTTCGGCAGATTATACAGAAGACCGAGGAGTATAATCAGCCGCTGTGTATGGCATTTGTGGACTACGAAAAAGCCTTCGACTCTATCGAAACTTGGGCTGTTCTAGAGTCTCTGCAGAGATGCCGTATCGATTGGCGATACATCGAGGTGTTGAGATGTCTGTATGATGCCGCAACGATGACCGTTCAGATCCAGGACCGGAGGGCGAAGCCTATACCTCTACGTCGCGGGGTGAGACAGGGGGATGTCATATCCCCGAAACTGTTCACCAACGCGATGGAGGATGTCTTCAAAACTCTGGAATGGAATGAACGGGGCATCAACATCAACGGCGAGCGCATCTCCCACCTACGTTTCGCTGATGATATTGTCGTCTTTGCAGAGACGTTGGAGGGACTTACCGACATGCTGAACAGCCTGAATGAATCCTCCCGACGGGTCGGTCTCGGCATGAATTTAGACAAGACGAAAGTCATGTTCAACGAACATGTCATGCCGAGACCGGTAAACGTCGATGGTTCCCCTCTTGAGGTTGTGCAGGAATATGTATACCTTGGACAAAAGATCCAGGTAGGCAAACACGGCCTCGAGAGGGAAGCCAATAGGAGGATCCAGTTAGGTTGGGCAGCATTCGGTAATCTTCGACATGTCTTCTCGTCGACCATTCCGCAATGCTTGAAGACGAAAGTCTTCGAGCAGTGCGTCCTACCCATCATGACATATGGTGCCGAGACATGGACACTGACAGCGGGACTGGTCCACAAATTCAAAGTCGCTCAACGGGCTATGGAGCGAGCTATGTTAGGTGTTTCTCTTATGGATAAAATCAGAAATGAGGACATCCGTAAGAGAACGAAGGTAACTGACATAGCTCGCAAAATTAGCAAGTTGAAGTGGCAGTGGGCCGGTCACGTCTGTCGCAGGACCGACGGCCGATGGAGCAAACGAGTCCTGGAGTGGAGACCACGTCTCGGCAAACGTAGCGTAGGACGCCCTCCAGCCCGGTGGTCTGACGACCTGCGCAAGATCGCCGGCAGGGGCTGGATGAGGAAGACGGGAGACCGGGATATGTGGCGCGTACTTGGGGAGGCCTACGTCCAGCAGTGGACTGGGAGTGGCTGAAGAAGAAGAAAGATACATACACCTGTTTTGTGATTCTACTTTTATCTATTCTCTCTACATGTCTAAACCACCTTAACATTTCGTTTTCAAGTCTTGTTATTACATCTTCTTTCAATTCACAACGCTCCCTTACCACACTGTTTGTTATCATATCACTTACATTAACCTTACATATACTTCTCAAAGCTCTCATTTCAACTGCGTTTATCCTACTGTCATGCTTCTTCTGCCATACCCAACTTCCACTGCCATACATCAGGGTTGGCACCAACACCCCTTTATGGACAGTCAAGCGTGCCTTTACAGACACTTTCTGGCTGTTCATAAAAGAGTTTAGCGCTCCATTTACCTTATTAACTGCTATAACTCGTCTTTCAATTACCCTTTCATGCTTTCCGTCTTTGGTAAACATACAGCCTAATTAAACAAATTCTCTGACTTGCTCTAACTTTTGATTTCCTATATGTATATTACAACTTGTGATGTGATCGTGTAATAGCAGAAGGTGATGTCAGGAGCCTTAAGAACAGACGAGTGTGCATGACAAGAGTTATGAATGTCAAAGAGGCAAGTGAGGTGTGTAAGAATAAGCCTAAATGGCACTCTGTTGTTCGTGCCTACCCCGCAAGGGAACTGGCGTGAAGTTATGTATGTATGTATGTATGTATGTATGTATGTAACTTGTGATTCTTTCATATCTTGTTCACATTATGCATGTTATCAGTGCAGGAACGGAGAAAGAATACAATTTCCTGCGGCCTGGCGGCCTATCGTAAGAGGCGACTAAACAACCCACAGCCAAGTGTAGGGCATTTACCCGACTGGACGGCTACCACCCCTGGTCTAAAGCATGTCGCCATAACAACCTTGAGTATTGTTCCGGCATTAGTGACCACGTTCCAATGACCCTTAAGAGAGCAGCAGCGCATTTGTAGCACCTTTGGTGTTGTAAATGTCTACAGGCGATGGTAACCGCTTTCTATAAAGTGGACCGTCTGCCTGTCTGCTGCACTCCAGCAATAAAAAAAAAAACCTACTCCTGTAACTCCGTTGTAGGTTCTCTATCTAGGTTCCTTTGCCTATTTTCAGAGAATAAAGTGCATAATAGGGATTTACTTTATGTGTATAATTAATTATATCAAAAATTATGAGTCGATATAAATACGAACCTAATTTTCGTAAGTTATTTTAATTGTTGGTAATTTAATGAATATTCGTTTAATTTACAAAAAATACGTACATACCTACATTGGTATATAAGTTCAGAAATGTTATTTTAGTTAACAAAACATAATAAATATAAAATGTATTACATTTTTATATATTTTGTCAACTTTATCTCTCGTTAAATGTTTGTCATGATAACTGTATAAAGTTTTCATGACAAAAACATTTTTCACGTGTAACTCATGCTTTTGACATCAGAAACATAATATTTTCATATCTTGTAACGAATAATAACAGTTCGCCGAAATATAATTCTACTGTTGTCCCAAGTTATGAAATTAAAGCGATTTTTATATTATACTAGCTGTCCCGGCAGAAGGTTGTTCTGCCCTGAAGTAAATAAAATTTAGAACCCGATCTCAACGCCACTTACCAGTTCCAACGGTTGTAAGCTATCCTATCTTTCAAGTTGGATCAAACTGCACATGGTGTGCAAATTTGATTAAAATCGGTCAAACAATGTGATACGTAATTTATATATATTAAGATTGAATACTGATTCCAAACAGGGTTACAGTTCATAGTCAAAACAAATTTTTAGGTTAACATTCATTTTTGTGATATATATGTATCTATTTACTAGCGGCCCGGCGCGGTTTCACCCGCGCTCTGTCTCGCTCCCGTGGTATGTAGCGTCATGTTGTATAGCCTATGACACTCCCTGTTAACGTGGCTTTCCAACAGTAAAAGAATTTTTAAAATCGGTTTAGTAGATCCAGAGATTACCCCCTACAACGTCACAAACTTTACCTCTTTATAATATTACTATAGATAACTAGCATTTAGCATTCACTGACCGCAGAGGTACAGGATGAGGCCCCCTGGTGCATGCTCTTCCCAGATGATATTGTCCTGGTGGATGAAGATGGGGTAGCACTTCAAAACAAACTAAACAGGTGGCGGCAAGCGCTAGAGGGCGTTGGATTAAAAATCAGCAGAACCAAAACCGAATACCTGTTTTGTGATTTCGGCGGGACCTCTAGTGCTGTGCCTCTTAAACTACAATCAGTCACACTACCATGTAACCCCGAATTCAAATACCTTGGTTCACTACTGCAGAATAATTGTGATATAGAGAGGGATGTAAGGAGAAGAATAAATGTAGCATGGCTGAAGTGGAGACAGGTAACCGGTGTGACGTGCGACAAACTAATGCCACTGAAACTAAAAGGTCAAATATATAAATCTATCATACGACCAGTCATGCTATACGGGTCGGAATGTTGGGCCACTAAAGTGATAAACTACAAACGTCTCCACTCAGCTGAGATGAGAATGTTGAGATGGATGTGTGGTGTTACAAGAATGGATAAGGTGAGAAATGAGTACATAAGGGGATCTTTGAAAGTTGCACCTGTGACAGAAAAATTGAGAGGAAGAAGATTAAGTTGGTATGGGCATATAATGAGGAGGGATGAAAGTCACGTGACAAAAAGAATGTTATACTACAAGATCGATGGGTACAAATTTAAAGGTAGACCAAAAAAAGATGGATGGATTGTGTGAAGGATGACATGATGATATGCGGTGTGACAGAAGAGGTATGTCAGAATAGAAGAGTGTGGAAGGAAAAGACATATTGTGCCGACCCCAAGTAATTGGGATATGGTGAAAGAAAAGAGAGAGATAACTAGCATTTTCTAGCGAAATTATGTTCGCGTTTCCATGACAACGACGTATATGTTAGTGAATTAAATATATCTATAAATAATCGGCGGACAAGCACAGTGTATATCCCCAAGCTAAGCAAGTTACGCTTGTGTTATGGGTAATTACAACGGTCGATTCCATACACCCGGACCATAGTAAATAACAGAAAGTTTCCGACATTTATCATGCCAGGAATCGAACCCGAGGCTTTTGCGTTCCAGCGACTTCGGCAGTATAAGACTTAGCTCGTTCAACCACAGAGGCCGTAAATTACAATGGAAACGCTACCATCTTTTTGAGTATATACATCTACTTCATGGAATTGAGGTCTTTTATCGGGATAAAAAGTGGCCTAGTATTTACACGCGGTATAAACTAGCTCTGTGTTGAGTTTTATTTAAATCCGTTGAGTAGTTTTCACGCGACGCTTTGACAGACAGACAAAAATTCTAAAGTTGCACTTTTCGAATCTCTTCAGAATTAGCCCCTTTGACTTTAGTCACATTTTAAATGCACTATACAAACTTGATTTAAGATATTATTCATATTAAGTTGCAGTACGTTTGAAGGCTTCTTTCAGAACCTCAAAGAAGTCAATATGAATAAGACCTTTATTATATTATAGATTACAACTATTATAAGGCTTTTTGCATAAAGCTTTCCATTTTCCCTATTTGAACCGCTAAAGTCTATTTCAAATAAGACGGTATGGCTGTCACATTCATAAAACGGCACTTGTAGCTTTATCGTAAAATTTCCTAAATATGTTTAATCCTGTTAATCTATATATATAAAAATCAATTGCTGTTCGTTAGTCTCGCTTAAACTCGAGAACGGGTGGACCGATTTGGCTAATTTTGGTTTTGAATTATTTGTGGAAGTCAGAAGTAAATTTAAAAAAAATGTTTGGAATATAGTATAAACAACAATTTCGCTTTCTCTTAGAAACTATTCCTACCTGTCAAACATTTGATGTTCGTCCCGTCGTTTAGAAATCAATTAAATTTAAAAGTCGTTCACAAATCAAATTAAATTTATAAGTGAAGATTTTTTCATTTTTTTTGGTTTTGAATGTCAAATGTTTGATGCTCGTTCAGGTTAAGGTTTGACCACATTTTTTACTAAAGTTGAAACATTCTGCAATTATCATTCAGCCTTTTAATTTATTGATTCTGAGGCGGTACGAAGTTTGCCGGGTCGGCTAGTATTCAATAAAAATCTTTTTTTATTTATTTATTGAGAACAAGCAACAAGTCTTCTGTTTATATTATTTCACTAAGTTCTTAGTCTAAGTAGACTTAATTATAGGTTGCCACATCATGCTGTAAAAAACATAAAAATGTTTTTATTTATTTATTACTAGTAGCCCCGGCAGACGTTGTCCTGCTCTGAAAAAATAAAAATCTAGCACCCGATCCCAGCGCCACCTACCGGTTCTAATTGAGATTCTAAACCATCCGGGAACCCACTCAAACACACAAAAACAAAATCACCAAAATCGCTCCAGGTGATTAGGAGGATTCTAGAACCCGATCTCAGCGCCACTTACCGGTTCCAACGGGATAAAAAGTATCCTATGTCCGTCTCCTGGTTCTAAGCTACTTCCCCACCAATTTTCAGCCAAATCGGTACAGCCCTTCTTGAGTTATAAATAGTGTAACTAACACGACTTTCTTTTATATATATAGATTTACAATTATTCATTAGCACGGTTGTAATGTTAACGTATGTTATGTATGTGAATGTATGAATCTTTATTTGTAAAATACAGGTAATAGTTATACATGGGATGGTGTGTTTGTGTATGAGTGTGTGTTAGAATCACGATATTTGTTTATCTATTTACGTAATTTCTCCCATATCGTCCGATTTAAAATAGGACGGTACCTCCTATGTCTTGAACCACACCCCAAGGTCCGAAGACGCTCGCTCAGCGTATTATGCTGTTGACACGGGTCCAGACCTCCAAACCGCACGCACAGACCGCCCGCCCGCTCGACGTTTTATTAATTCTGACCATCCCACACCGCCATTGTTACGCTTCAAGAGTTATCAATAAAACATTTGCTATTTGCAGAGATTATTCTAAAGAGAAAATTGTTATTCCAAACGTGAAATCTTTATATTTACGACTAACTGTGCCCGCGACTTATGCGCGAACCCTAAATGAGAAGTAGCCTAAGTTACTCCTTGTAACATCAGCTATCTGCCAGTAAAAGTAATAATATAATATAATAATCGGCAGACAAACACACACATTGTATATCCCCAAATTAAGCAAGTTACGCTTGTGTTATGGGTAATATACAACGGACTACTCTGGGGCCAATCCCAGACACCCAGACCATAGTAAATAACGGAGAAAATACGTTTCCGAAATTTACTATACCAGGAATCGAACCCGGAACCTCTGCGTTGCAGTGAGGTACGCCGGCAAAGCCTTAGCCCGCTTAACCACAGAGGCCGTCAAAAAAAGTCTGGTCAAAATGAGTCCAGCCGTTTCAGATATTAGCCGGAACATCCAGACAGAGTAGAAATAAAAGATAAACTAGCAAATATTTAGAACAGTAATAGAAACAATGTAATAGAATAAGCAAGTAGTAAATAAAGTAGCAAATAAATTGAGAATCTCGTGGCCGAGCCTAACATAATAGGAGAAATAAAAGCTCACCGCCTCCGCTGGCTCGGTCACGTAGAACGGATGGGAGAGGATCGCAGCGTGAGGAAAGCATATTTGGGACGGCCGGTAGGTCGGCGTCCGGTCGGCCGTCCTAAATATCGCTGGAAGGATGGACTAGAGGCTGACCTGTCGTAGCTAGGAGCTACTAATTGGCAAGAGACCGCACCGAGAAAACTGGCATGTTCTCGTTGCGGAGGTCAAGACCCACTTTGGGTCGCTGAGCCAACGGAGTAAGTAAGTAAATAAAGTAGACAGTAAAAAGTAGAATGTCTAGAACTCAAAATTGTAATTTAGATATGTATTGAAATTTAATAGTTTATAAAAAAATTACGCTTTTATAGAAAGTCCAACTAAAAATAAATTTGAATTAAGAAAAGTGTAAGAAAAAATGATTGAATTAAGTAAGTTAAAGTTAAAATATTATGAAAGTTAAAAGTAGTAAATATAATTGTAATAACTAACAGTTCTAGCGTTAATTTGTAAGACGTTTGTAAATAACACACTAATACAATACGTACTACGGTCTGAAATGAATTATTATGACGGCCTCTGTGGTTGAGCCGGATAAGCCTTTGTCGGCGTACCTCACTGCAACGCAGAGGTTCCGGGTTCGATTCCTGGTATAGTAAATTTCGGAAACGTATTTTCTCCGTTATTTACTATGGTCTGGGTGTCTGGGATCGGCCCCAGAGTAATCCGTTGTATATTACACATAACACAAGCGTAACTTGCTTAATTTGGGGATATACAATGTGTTTGTTTGTCTGCCGATTATTATTATTATTATTATAAATTCAAAAGTTTTTTTTATATTATTATTATGTATTTTACTATTGGCAATCATTTTTCCTCCAACTAATCTCATCTTTTGAACACTGTACATACATACACACATAACTTCACGCCAGTTCCCTTGCGGGGTAGGCACGAACAACAGAGCGACATTTAGGCCCATTCTTACACACCTCACTTGCTTCTTTGACATTCATAACTCTTGTCATGCACGCTCGTCTGTTCTTAAGGCTCCTGACATCACCCTCCGCTAGTACACGATCAATTTGATCATGGAAGGTGTGTCGCAACACTGTATGCCTTCAAAAGCCGTTTCATCTATTTACAAAAATAGATTAATTTAACCATCGCCGAATCTGATCATAGGTAATCTTCGTTAATCTGACGAATAAAGAGCGAATCAGCATTTGAAAATGGAACGACTTTGAGTTAAGATTATCTTGAGTGGAGTGGAGCACCCGGTTTAATTAAGGCCCAGTCCTTCGCGAGTGCTTTAAGTAAAATATAATTGAATTAAATTTTGTTTCGATGCACGTATTTAAATTTCAACAGAGCCGAAAAAGAGATTAACCGTCGCTTTGATATTACTGCCATAATACTTATATGGCTTCATATAATGAGTCTTTTAATCATTATTAAAAACTTTAACATTTAGTCCCTATCGCTTTCCCACCAAATTGTTGTACGAGAAAAGTAATGTGTTAACCGTTAGGCAGTTATATATATACAATATAATTCTAAATCAACATAAAATTACACCAAAACGCGACAATATTACACACATACATACATACATAACTTCACGCCAGTTCCCTTACGGGGTAGGCACGAACAACAGAGCGCCATTTAGGCTTATTCTTACACACCTCACTTGCTTCTTTGACATTCATAACTCTTGTCATGCAAGCTCGTCTGTTCTTAAGGCTCCTGACATCACCTTCTGCTAGTACACGATCAATTTGATCATGGAAAGTGTGTCGTGGCCTACAATATTAGTGGTAAGAAACGTGCTGTAACCAACATATTGCCAACTACAATGTACCGTACTGGCCTTGCAAGACGGCAGCAATGCTATATGTCTGTGATACTATATAACAAGATAAACAAACAAATCAATATACATGGACTCACCAGTCG
Organism: Dendrolimus kikuchii; assembly: GCA_019925095.2. Classification (NCBI taxonomy): domain Eukaryota; kingdom Metazoa; phylum Arthropoda; class Insecta; order Lepidoptera; family Lasiocampidae; genus Dendrolimus; species Dendrolimus kikuchii. The sequence continues at coordinate 2,385,870 of CM034392.1, read as the reverse complement.
GGAAGTTAAAATTAAACTAAAAAACTGGCTACTTACCCTTGACTACACTACAACCGAAGTATGGTTTTAATCTATTAATCTTAATAGTAACCGTACAGTTCATACATAAATACACACATGCACACACACATGTACACAACACACACTCACACACACATATACAACACATACTCACACACATACACACAACACACACATACGTACATCCATACCACACGCTTACGTTTTTTTTCTTTTTTATTGCAGTAGCTCAGCAGACAGGCAGACGGCCCACTTGATGGAAAGTGGTTACCATCGCCTATGGACATTTGCAACATCGAAGGTGCTACAAATGCGCTGCTGCTCTCTTAAGGGAGACTGGAACCTGATCACTAATGTCGGAACACAACTCAAGGTTGTTATGGCGACATACTTTAGACCAGGGGTGGTAGCCATCCAGTCGGGCAAATGCCCTACCACCTGGCTGTGGGTTGTTTTGTCGCCTCTTACGACAGGCCGCCCGGCCGCAGGAAATTGTATTCTATCTCCGTTCCTGCACGGATAAATTACTTATTACTCATTAGACATAAACACTCTGTTACCGACTTCTATTATCTGTGTTTAAAAGTATATACTAATGTGAGAGGACACTGATTCCCGAAACACAGGCTTCATACCTAGCTCGGGAGTTAGGGACTTCAATAAGTTATTATGTATCACATTTTTTGGCAATAAAGTTTTATTATTATATATCTTGTATGTCTCTCAAGACCACGGGCCATAAAAATGGCCGGACTTTTGGAGGGCTTGCGTGGGGCCATGGGAAGGCCGACACGTAGAGGACAAATTTAATGTAAATGTGGCGTGACACTGACCGGCGATTATCCCTGTCTACACCATATAGTATGCACCCAAGGACAAGCCCCGGCCAGTGCAGGACTATTGTGGGAAATGAGGACAAAAAGTATCGGGCTATTGTGGTGAAATGCTAATGGTACTAGGGGTCTGGAAATATGGGGACTATGGCGTCTGCCCGTCGCAATGTTCAGGGAACATGGAAAAATGGACAGACGGTGACTCACCACTCCCTGCATGGGCCCCAAAACATGCCATAGAAGACAGGGGCAACATGGGTGTGAGTGGCTAAGGGGTGTACAGAGGTGGGCTGCAGGTTCACCGAAGCTACTTCCGACGTTAGGCCATTTATCACTTCCACCCCTGGAGCTTGAGTCTTAGCCTAAGGCTTTGCCACAAAGCCCCCCTGCGGGATTATTATTATTATTTACATATATATTTTATTTCCAAATTTTTTACATTTTTCTTATAAAAAATACAAATTTATTTATAAAAAAATTTATAAGAAACTGATCTTCGCCGGCAGTGGGCCTAGGGTCTAGGCTAACGGTGGTTAAGGCTCCAGACACAGGGATCTCCTCACAATACGGGCCGTGTCCAACAGAGCGGCCTTCTGCATCCGACCCTTCAACCAGATACCAAGCGAGAGCCTTTCAAGGTGGCGATCAAAGCTCTTCGCTATTAGTCCATTCACTCACTTATTAGTATTATTATTTTAAACTTTAAATTATAATAGTATACTTAAAATATTTTCGACGCTGGAAATCTATCTTAAGATAGTATAAAACAAAGCCACTTTCCGCGTATGTCTATCAATCTGTGTATTTATATATCCACTAACTCTTCTTAAGTCACGCATTGGATTTTTAAGCGGTATTTATTACTACTTAGATTTTATTTTCACTAAAGGTTTATAAACAACCTAATTAATTTTTATGTGAACTAGTGGTCGCCCAGTAGTCGAAACCATAATAAATAATTTAAATTATAACTTTGAACATTATTAAGGTTCTGTTGTCGAAGAATATATTGTGTTCTTTCTCCGTCCCTGCACGGATTAAACGCACTGGAAATTAGTTACCATCACCTACAGATGTTTGCAATACCAGGTATGAAGACAACGTTTACCAGCTAATGTAGTGCATTCATACAATTACAATTACTACTTAATAGATACTAATGGTCGCCCGTTACTGAAATTCGACCATTTGATTTCGACAAGGCAACAATAAACAAAAGAGTATATATGCGTGTGTGTGTCAAATACATGGTAGTGTGTGTAATTTTTTTTTATTGATTTAATGTATTTTTATGCATAATTTAAAAAAAATATTAGCATTCTGCACTCCTTCTCTATATAAACTATAAGTGTGCGAAATTTGATACTCCTCCCTCCGCGCATTTTTCGTAAAAAGGGGAATAAAGTTTTTGCTTCACGTACATACATACATACATACATAACTTCACGCCAGTTCCCTTGCGGGGTAGGCACGAACAACAGAGTGCCATTTAGGCTTATTCTTACACACCTCACTTGCCTCTTTGACATTCATAACTCTTGTCATGCAAGCTCGTCTGTTATTAAGGCTCCTGACATCATTTTGCTTCACGTATTAATATAATGATACTTAACTTTTGTATTTAACACAGAATATTTTTTGTACTCAATTATACTATTTTAATGTTTAATTTCGTAGTCAACTTAAGTAACGTCTAACCATAGTTATAAAAATAAAAATATTTAAGAATAACCATCTAAACAAACAATTTAAGTAGAATTATATACATAAATTAATCTCAGAAGAAAAAACAGCTATAGACGATCTATGTTTATTACAATACTTAGTCTTAATGAACTATTGGAAAAACACAGTATAACCAGTATTAATGAATTAATATATCTAGGGGTTTATAGTTAAGGGTAAATTATCTTGATTGTATTAATCTATAAGTAACTAGCGGACCCAGCAGACCTTGTCCTGTCTTGAAAAAATAAAAAAAACTATAGGTACTGATTGCAGTACCACCTACCGAGTCCAATTATAAACTTAAACCATCCAAGAACTCAACTCCAACATACACAATAAATTATTATATCCTAGAGCTTGATTTTAGCGCCACCTATTTAATTAAAATCAGTCTAGCGGTTTAGGAGAAATTCTGTGATATACACACGAAAAGAAGTAAAAATTCAGATGATTTTTTAAGAAATAGTGACAAGTACTTGTAAGGAGTTTCGGGGCCCGTTTTGATGACAATTAAAGCAGTATGATTAGATTTAAAAAACCAATATAAACATGCATGACGTGAGCTGTCAATTGCGGAAAGAGATGGAATTCCAAACCTAATGTATATATTTTGCGAATTTTCCCATAATTATATTACATACATACATACATAACTTCACGCCAGTTCCCTTGCGGGGTAGGCACGAACAACAGAGTGCCATTTAGGCTTATTCTTACACACCTCACTTGCCTCTTTGACATTCATAACTCTTGTCATGCAAGCTCGTCTGTTCTTAAGGCTCCTGCCATCACCTTCTGCTAGTACACGATCGATTTGATCATGGAAGGTGTGTCGTGGCCTTCCACGACTTCTGTATCCATCCACTTTTGCATTGTATATCTGTTTAGTCATTCTTTCATCATGCGTTCTTTCCACATGCCCGAACCACCGGAGCATTCCTTTCCTTACCTTCACCCTGACACTCTCTTTCAGACCAACTCTCTTTCTTACTTCGGTATTACGAACGCGGTCCGCGAGCGTCATAATTATATTCATAGTTATTACGCTATTTAGAATGGAAAAACCGGTCCAGTTATTCTTGAGTTATTATCACGACTTTGTTTTATACATATAGATAAGTAACATATTGTAGATCAAAGAGTCATAAAATTAAATAAAGTAATGCAAGATTATTATTTTAGCCGTCAGTTCCAGAGCTGTCTCACCAACGAAACTGTAGTAAGAACAGCCCATAAATGTCCCACTGCCGGGCTCGGGCCTCCCACTATAGGGGAACGGACAGTATACCTGCCGCGCTTGTCCAAGACGACTTGGCAGGCTTGACACATCGGTTATCTCGATGTGCAGGTTGCATCACGATGTTTTCCTTCACCGTTATTAGCACATGTTAATTGTAACAATATGCACATTAGGTCAGAAAAGTGCCTAAGTGGTGCATGCGTTCCGGCCAGGATCGAACCCACGCCCTTTGAGTCTGAGACGCGTGCGCTAGCCATTACGCTATCACGACTTCAACGAAACTGTTACGTACATTTGATTCTGCAACTTATTTTAAGTGCCGCGTACAAACATAAGAGCGTTGCAAACAACCGAAACTGAGTTCCACGTAGGCATTACAATATATCATAAAACTTTTAAATGGGTGCCGTTCGAAATATGAACTTCTAACCGACAAAGTACAGTCGCGCGCACAACGCCACCTGGCGTATTGTCACAGAGGAAGCGGACGCCCGTTGTCGTTTACCGCGCTCTCCGCGTTTCCGCACGCTCCTTTATCTGCGGTCGCAGCGTTGCGCTATGTCGTCTATGGTACTGCGGCTAGCACTGTCGTGCACGACTGTACCTTCAATTGACGTTGTGTCGCATATTTTAATTATGAAATAAAGGTTTGAAAACTGCATAACAATATGTTTATAAAATGATTTTAATTAAAGTTCTATTTTAAACAGTACGGAATTCTTGTTTATATAACCGTTAAGTTTTCACACAGGTTATATATCATTACGTTTTGCCAGGTGGTAGGGCATTTGCCCGACTGGATGGCTACCACCCCTGGTCTAGAGTATGTCGCCATAACAACCTTGAGTTGTGTTCCGGCATTAGTGACCAGGTTCCAGTCTCCCTTAAGAGAGCAGCAGCGCATTTGTAGCACCTTTGGTGTGGCAAATGTCCATAGGCGATAGTAACCGCTTTTCATCAAGTGGGCCGTCTGCTGAACTCCTGAAATAAAAAAAAATATACATTTTTGTCCAGACACATGTCAAAAAAATTTATATATCTTTAAATAATCGGAAAGTATTTAATGTAAATTAATGTTGCTGATAAAATCAATATCGCTAGCGAAGCCAAATTTGTATTAAATTAATTAAGAGAAAGTTGGCATTGATCGGTCCACTGACGCCAAACACTATGTTGTCTATTGCCTAAGTGGTATTAATCCATGGTTGGTCTCAGAATGTTTATTGGGCCATTAACTAGTTGCAACTTCACTCTGTGGTGTGACCAGCCTGCCCATTCATCCACCCAGCTCGGCACCAAGTTCAAGATGTAGAAAATTTTATATTATTTTGTCCCTTAATAAACTGAATAAATTCTTGTCCAAAATCTTAATTAAGTTATTTTATACTTTTTAGTTTTTTAAGTCGGTTTTTTAACGATTTTATTTTATTTTATTTTTTTTATTAAAAAGCATCTTACAGTATTTCCATAAATGTAAGGACTAACAATACGTAATAATAAATCTAAATTAATTATTCAATCTATCTTAAACTGTAACACTTCTAACGGGAAAACTAAACAACTTTAAACAATAAACAACCTAACCTAAATACAAACATTACATTCCTTTTGAATCTTATTAATAAGTTAACTGACTATTGATGACTTGAATATTTATATTGGATATTATTCCGACACAACAATATGCCGAATGCAAACCGTGTTTGCTGAAAATGCGGCGTACAAATTCTCAAAATATGCTTTGTGTATAAAAATGTATAAGGAATGTAATTGCGTCGCAATTTCTTCAAATAAAGTTTTTCTTTCTTTCCTTCTTTCTATTTAGAAGAATTAAAAATGTCAGTCAGTAAAATATTTGTTGTAGGTATTTGTACAATGACGCAGATATTAATTTTGTCCGTAGTTACTTTTGGAAACAGGGGTAGCAAAAAGTATTATACAATTACATTTCGTAACAGATTCAATGGGGTATTCAAGTAACAATTCTCTGAATCCGTCAATACTCCGCGAAATAATTTATTTATGTACACAAATACTCGGTAATAATTGTTTACGCCCCGCAATGAGTAAACCACGCGATCCGCTAACGTCAGACCCCCATCCGAAATTAGACTGTACGCCGAAAATCCAATATACCAATTTTTATCAGTATAAAAGCTTGTGAAAATTCAATTATCGTTCCAATAAAGTTGTCAAATATCAACAGGGGTCTATCGGGGTGGGTGTAAGGGCGGCCCTGCTGGAACACTTTTCTGTTGCTTTTCACTTTTCCATACAACTTTTTCTACATTATTGATGAGAGTGTATGGTGAATGTATGAATGGAAACATTGTTTCCGTGCAGGAACTGGGATAGAATACAATATTCTGCCGCCGGGCGGCCGACAGGCCGTAACAGGCAACAAAACAACCCACAGCCAGGTGGTAGGGCATTTGTACGATTGGATGGCTATCACCCCTGGTATAAAGCACATACATACATAACTTCACGCCAGTTCCCTTGCGGGGTAGGCACGGACAACAGAGCGCCATTCAAGCTTATTCTTACACACCTCACTTCCTTCTTTGACGTTCATAACTCTTGTCATGCACGCTCGTCTGTTCTTAAGGCTCCTGACATCACCATCTGCTAGTACACGATCAGTTTGATCACGGTATAAAGTATGTCGCCATAACAACCTGAGTTGTGTTCCGGCATTAGTGACCAGGTTCCAGTCTCCCTCAAGAGAGCAGCAGCGCATTTGTAGCGCTTATGGTGTAGCAAATGTCAATAGGCGTTTTAAGCGCGGTAATTTTATTTGATTTTGGTTTTTCCGACGTTTCGGCCACTTTTCAGTGGCCGTGATCACGGAAGACAAAGATGTCAAGTGTCAACGAGTATTGTTAAAGTTTTATTTAGTCTACCGCCAACTTGTTAATTTTAATTTTGTTTATGGTTATTATTTACTCTATGGGAGCCTAATCTAATTTACTACCGCTTTGCAACATGTTATGGTTTGAAGAGAAGAAGCGGCGTAAGAAACTCTTCAGCAAACATGCCTAGCTCTAATAATTTTATATAATATTAATTTCATACCTAGAATGATGCGTGAGGCTATTGAAATCAAAAAACACCCAAATTTCAATAGAGAAGATGGTTGGCAAGTACCACCTGTTTGGGAACCAATCATCATAACTATTAAGACCCAAACCCAGCAAAAACCAGCTGCCAGATCTCAAGACTGTGAGCTCTTTCTGCGTACAACGGAACACAAACCAACTTGACTGATAATTACTTTTATTTTTCCTTCCACCCATTTTAATATTATATAAAATTATTAGAGCTAGGCATGTTTGCTGAAGAGTTTCTTGCGCCGCTTCTTCTCTTCAAGCCATAACATGTTGCGAAGCGGTAGTAAATTAGATTACGCTCCCATAGAGTAAATAATAACCATAAACAAAATTAAAATTAAATAATTAAAATTAACAAGTTGGCGGTAGGCTAAATAAAACTTTAACAATACTCGTTGACACTTGACATCTTTGTCTTCCGTGATCACGGCCACTGAAAAGTGGCCGAAACGTCGGAAAAACCAAAATCAAATAAAATTACCGCGCTTAAAACCGTTAAAACGTAGTTTTATTACTTCTAAAAAGTTTAAAAAAAGAACTTGCGATATAAATAGAATAAGAAGTATAAAGAAAAACAATTTTTAGCTAGACGTCTGTGCTGGGGAGTTTCTTGCCGCTTCTTCTCCTTGACATCAATAACACGTTGCGAGGCAGTGTACATAAAATAGGAAGTAAATTTAAATTTTAACTTATATGTATGATGCAGAAATCGTGGAAGGCCACGACATATCTTCCATGATCAAATTGATCGTGTACTAGCAGAAGGTGATGTCAGGAGCCTTAAGAACAGACGAGCGTGCATGACAAGAGTTATGAATATCAAAGAACCAAGTGAGGTGTGTAAGAATAAGCCTAAATGGCGCTTTGTTCTTCGTGCCTACCCCGCAAGGGAACTGGCGTGAAGTTATGTATGTATCTTCAAAAAGTGTTCTCCAGTGGAAAACATTTGTATCTGATTATGTATAGGTACCAAATGCGGAAACTAAAGTAGCGAATTTTAAATTTAAATTTTTCAATTAAAATTTCCAACAACACCTAACAGTCCTGAAAGTGCGAACACATCGATTTAAGGAAAAATACCTGATTCAATAAAAGCACGTCAGGTAGGGATAACAAGATTCCTGACATTTCTGTCGGAGCCTTTCTTATAATGAAATTTGAGACGCTCCGGACAGACCGGTCCGGATATCCGGCGGCCTTTATCTGAGTTCATCAAGTTTGTTGCCCAATTAAACAAACTGCTCGAAGACAACCGAATTTCGGAAGCACATTAATTCCTTTTTGATGTTAGCAAGGATTTTATGATGGACGCGCTCCGGCTTTGAATTTTTTATTGGCTCTTAAGAGTGTTTTTACGTTTTGTTGCTAGCGAGCGGGGTGTTAATGATTTTTTTATTCAGCTAGTCCCAGGGTAGAAATCGATGTTCAATTTAAAGGTAACGGTATTCATGTAATTCTGACGATTTGAATAGTTTGATTTAAATTTTCAGAATGTCATCCTTAATCAAATTATTAAGATATATTTCATTCATTTCTTCTAAATTACTCTATTTATTTATTGAAGGTAAAAAATATACATACATACATACATACATACATAACTTCACGCCAGTTCCCTTGCGGGGTAGGCACGAACAACAGAGTGCCATTTAGGCTTATTCTTACACACCTCACTTGCCTCTTTGACATTCATAACTCTTGTCATGCAAGCTCGTCTGTTCTTAAGGCTCCTGACATCACCTTCTGCTAGTACACGATCAATTTGATCATGGAAGGTGTGTCGTGGCCTTCCACGACTTCTGCATCCATCCACTTTTGCATTGTATATCTGTTTAGTCATTCTTTCATCATGCATTCTTTCCACATGCCCGAACCACCGGAGCATTCCTTTCCTTACCTTCACCCCGACACTCTCTTTCAGACCAACTCTCTTTCTTACTTCGGTATTACGAACGCGGTCCGCGAGCGTCACTCCGCAGATTTTGCGCAGTGCTCGCATCTCGACCGCGTTTACTCTACTTTCATGCTCTTTCTTCCATACCCAACTCTCGCTTCCATACGTGAGCGTAGGTACCAGCACCGCGTTGTGTACGGCGAGCTGGGCCTTCTGGCTGAGGTTCTTAGCGCCTAGAAGTTTACCTAACGCTCCATTTAAACTATTCCCCAAATTCACTCTTCTTTCTATATCAGCGGTGTACCTTCCATCCCTGCTAAAAGCACATCCAAGATATACAAACTCATTCACTTGCTCCAGCATAACATCATCGACCATTATCCTTGCATTCGTTCTGGTTTCTTCTCTTTCAAACACCATAACCTTTGTTTTCTTCGCATTCAAATGTAAGCCTCTCGCCTGACAGTCATCTTAAAAAAAAAATATACAAATACTAAATATATTTAAAAAATAGTACAAAATCCAAGAATCAGATTATATCCAACATTATCCACACTGAAACATATAAATATGTATAAATTTATCATCGCATCGAATATTTATGTAGGTAATATAGAATAGATGAGAGTAGTTAGTGTACAATAAATTGGGCGACCACCCCTGGTCTAGAGTATGCCGCCATAACAACCTTGTGTTGTGTTCCGGCATTAGTGACCAGGTTCCAGACTCCTTTAAGAGAGCAGCAGCGCATTTGTAGCACCTTTGGTGTTGCAAATGTCCATAGGCGATGGTAACCGCTTTCCATCAACTGGGCCGTCTGCCCGTCTGCTGAACTCGTGCAATAAAAAAATTAAATAAATTAATGATACTGAAAAAAAAAAACTAGCAAACCCGACAGACGTTGTCCTCCCTTGAAAAAAAAGTTAGGAACCGATTGCAGACTCACTCACTGGGTCTAGTTGTGAATGTAAACTATCCGCGGATCCACTCAGACACGTACAAAATAATCATCAAAATCGCTCCAGGAGTGTAGAAGGAGTTCAGTGACACATTAACATTAGAATTTTATCATTGAGGTCAATAATCGAGATAAAAGTTAAGTAGGACCAAATTACACATATACAAAATTTCATCAAGACCTATTTAGTAGTATCAGAGTTTATCCCGGACATACACCGTGACATTAGCGTTTTTATTTATTTATTTATTTTTTATTATTATTAACATCTCTACGGGCTCGAGTTCCGTACCCTTTTTTACAACTTAATTTCTATGAAAGATTTTAGAGTCCATACACGCTTATTGTTTATTTTTGTTCCTGTGTGTGACATTAATTTAGTGATTTTTATGTTGTGGTGTACCTTAAGAATAACTTATAATAATAATTTATTCTAATTTTAATACTAAACTTATACTAATGCAGAGTGTATCTGTTACATGCTGGTGTTGTGAGGAAGTGCATGTGCAGTATTGGCCTTATGTCTATACTTATATATATATATATATATATATATATATATATATATTATAGTTTTATATACTTATATATAAGATGGGTATCATGCTATTACATTGTACTTTAAGAATTATCATTAATAATAAAAATCTATTAATTATCGATATTGTTGTGAATCGATACTTATCCGTTAGAGGTGTTTTGCTACCCCTTCCAATGTAAATGATCTATTGTTCGCGTTTATCCCTTTGTATTATGCCACAGTAAGACATCATAAATCCTTTCTTCTTTTGTTTGAATTTCGTTGCACATTCCTAAAAGCCATTAATACGACTTTGAGGAACCATGTCTATTCTGCAAATATATAATGTCAGTCCGTCGGAGCTGACTATGTTGAGTTTCAACTGCGATCGAGCCGTTACACAGTGTACTTTCGAAACGAGTATCTTATAACAATAGCCTTTGCGCGATTTATGTCATTACAATTTTTGGCTTTATAGTTTAGACTTGTTTCATTCGGCTTAGTTTCTAAGAATTGTGAATTACGTGTGTGTACTTCTAATAAACTTTGTGATAATTTCAACGGCATTTTAATTCGTATCCCGCAAATTCGTAACAATATTAATTTATAAAACTATTATAATCTTTGTATAACTAACATTCACTCTCAAACGAAAAATCTTTATGATCGTCTTTCACATTTAACCTCCTCATTGAATACCCTAAACACTTACTCCCTTAATTGTAACACGATTATTAGCTCGTTAAAAAAGCTGGTTTTTGCTTGTTTTCATTAATAAATACCAAATGTTATAAATATAGTAAAATCTATATATATATATATATATATATATATATATATATATATATATATATATATATATATATATATGTATGTATAAGAAAGTCGTGCTAGTTACATTATTTATAACTCAAGCACAGCTGTACTGATTTGGTTGAAAATTGGTGGGGACGTAGCTTAGAACCAGGAGACGGACATAGTATACTTTTTATCCCGTTGGAACCGGTAGGTGGCGCTGAGATCGGGTTCTAGAATCCTCCTAATCACGTGGAACGATTTTGGTGATTTTGTTTTTGTGTGTTTGAGTGGGTTCCCGGATGGTTTAGATTCGCAATTAGAATCGGTAGGTGGCGCTGAGACCGGGATTTAGAATCCTCCTAAACACCGGGAGCGATTTTGGTGATTTTGTTTTTGTGTGTTTGAGCAGGTTCCCGGATGGTTTAGACTCGCAATTAGAACCGGTAGGTGGCGCTGAGATCGAGTTCTAGAATCCTCCTAATCACCTGGAGTGATTTTGGTGATTTTGTTCTTATGTGTTTCAGTGGGTTCCCGGATGGTTTAGACTCGCAATTAGAACCGGTAGGTGGCGCTGGGATCGGGTCCAAGATTTATATTTTTTCAGAGCAGGACAACGTCTGTCGGGGCCGCTAGTAATTAATATTTAAAACTTTGTTACTGCCTCGCTTACATCTCTGAATTTACCCTGAGGTTAGATGCATTAAAGTTTAAGCTGCACTTTAAAAATCTCGACGAGTTACTAACTAATATTTAGCTTCTTAGCATTATTTCTTGTTTGAGATAAAGGATCTCTTGTTTGCTATAAAAGAATTCCGGAAATTGTACAGAGGACCATGAAAGTTTGTAATGGGTTTGTTGTAAAAGTGATGGCTGCAAGTAGTTTCGTTGTGCTTGTCGTTTAAATATGACATTAGATTTTATTCTGCCTCTGTTAGCAGCAACATTGTTTATTGCGAAGCTTGCAAACAGGCAGACAGCCCATTTTTTTTATTGCATGAGTTCAGCAGAATGGCAGACGGCCCACGTGATCAAAAGCTCTTATCCGTGCAGGAACGGAGAGAGAATACAATTTCCTGCGGCCCGGCGGCCTGTCGTAAGAGGCGACTAAACAACCCACAGCCAGGTGGTAGGGTATTTGCTCGACTGGATGGCGACCACCCCTATTCTAGAGTATGCCGCCATAACAACCTTGTGTTGTGTTCCGGCATTAGTGACCAGGTTCCAGTCTCCTTTAAGAGAGTAGCAGAGCATTTGTAGCACCTTTGGTGTTGCAAATGTCCATAGGCGATGGTAACCGCTTTCCATTAAGTGGGCCGTCTGCCTGTCTGCTGAACTCCTGCAATGTTTTTTTTTAAAGCGGTTACCGTTGCATATGGACATTTCTAACACCAAAAGTGCTACGAATGTGATCTGTTTTGTCGCCTCTTACGACAGGCCTCCGGACCGCAAGTAATTGTGTTCTTTCTCCTTTCCAGCACAGATCAAACGTACTGGAAATTGGTTACCATCACCTACAAATGTTTGCAACACCAGATATGGGATCAACGTTTACTAGCCTAGTGTAGTGCATTCATACAATTACAATTTCTACTTAACAGATATAGTGGTAACTAGAACGTAAAACAATTTATGTGTAATAAAACTACGTTTTAACGGTTTTAAGCGCGGTAATTTTCTTTGATTTTGGTTTACTTTAACAATACTCGTTGACACTTGACATCTTTGTCTTCGGTGATCACGGCCACTGAAAAGTGGCCGAAACGTCGGAAAAACCAAAATCAGATAAAATTACCGCGCTTAAAACCGTTAAAACGTAGTTTTATTATGTATACAAGTAGCGAAAATTTAAGAAAATATTTATAATAATAATAATAAATCCCGCAGGGGGCTTTGTGGCGAAGCCTTCGGTGAGTAGCGACACTTCGTACCTGACTCCGGGGGCCAAGGCAAGGCCCCCGCCTCCGTGCTTGCCTTAACCAGCCGGCACGGAGTGGAGATCGCTAGAGATAAGACTCAAGCTCTGGGGGCGGAAGTGATAAATGGCATCACGTCAGAAGTCGCTACGGTGAATCTGCAACCCACCTATCTACACCCTTTAGCCACTCACACCCATGTTGCCCCTGTCTTTTATGGCATTTTTTGGGGCCCATGCAGGGACTGGCGAGTCACCGTCTGCCCATTTTTCCATGTTCCCTGAACATTGCGACGGGCAGACGCCATAGTCCCCATATTCCCAGACCCCTAGTACCATTAGGAGTTCACCACAATAGCCCGGTACTTCTTGTCCTCATTTCCCACAATAGTCCTACACTGGCCGGGGCTTATCCTTGGGTGCATTACTATATGGTGTGGACAGGGATAATCGCCGGTCAGTGTCACGCCACATTTACATTAAATTTGTCAAGGGGCCTCTACGTGTTGGCCTTTTCATGGCCCCACGCAAGCCCCTCAAAAGTCCGGGCCATTTTTATGGCCCGTGGTCTTGAAAGACATACAGTATAAATAATAATAATCGGCAGACAAAGACACACATTGTATGTCCCCAAATTAAGCAAGTTACGCTTGTGTTATGGGTAATACATAATGGACTACTCTGGGGCCGATCCCAGACACCCAGACCATAGTAAATAACGGAGAAAAGACGTTTTCCGACATTTACTATACCAGGAATCGAACCCGTAGCCTCTGCGTTGCAGTGAAGTAGGCATATATTACAATTTATGTGTTTAAATATTTTCCGAATACTAATAAACTCTATGGATTTTTTTCAAGGAAAGTTTCAACAATGACAATTCAGATACCCTATGTATTAATTTAAAAAAAAATCACAAATAATAACCACAAACCAAAATTATTATCGAATAATTAAAATGGACAAATTGGGTGTAGGTGGCTAAACAAAAACTATCGTTACCCATCGACTCTGGACATCTTAGTCTTCCGTGATCATGGCTACTGAAAAGTAGCCGAAACGTCGGAATAAAAGATATACCACGCTAAAAACCATTTAAACGTAGTTCTAATTAAATTACATATCAATCACTTATTCGATGCAAGTGAAGTCATAGATAAACACTAAACACACAGTCTTGATAAAATCAAACAGTTTTCAAGAAAATCCTGCATTTTCCCAACAACCCTTACAAACTTTAGAAAACTCCACTTAGTTATTTGTTTACGAATAAAATTCACGCCAGAAAACTGTTTAAATATTCTTATAGTTAGAAAGTCCAGTTTTCTAAAGTAGATAAAGTAATAGATTGGAGAAAAAGTTTGAGAAACTCTCAAACTTTTTACATTTTTCAGTGTATCATCAATTTTAAAAGTTAATCATTTGTTAACGCTTCTTGCAGTTTGATCCAGGTTCCTGCTCCATCTGGGATAGTATTAGTATTAACATATGAATGGCCACTTAGTCAGAGCAAACCCTGATTCTCTGTTAGACCTGATGCCGGCTCGCAAATCCTAGTGATTGTTAATAAATATATTTATTTAGATAATTTCGTATATACTCGTATTCTATTTTTATTTTTTATTGCAGGAGTTCAGCAGACAGGCAGACGGCCCACTGGATAGAAAGCGGTAACCATCGCCTATGGACATTTGCAACACCAAAGGTGCTACAAATGCGCTTTTTTTTTTTTTATTGGACTTGACTTTATGTTGTTGGTCCGAAGACCTTACAACTTTACCGGGGTTTTTGGGGCGAGTGCCTTCGCGAAGCGAAGGCGCTCGAGCCCGGGGGGGCAACTTGCTCGAGGGAGCTCCCTAAGGAGTTTTACCTCGGCTGGACTGTTGCCATGAGAGGGGGATGAATTTAATGGTGGCCACCATAGGGCGACACAAAGCACTAATTGAGAACGGGCGACGGGTAATATAAAGCCCGAGGGGAAGGATTCCGGCGGGCCGGGATCGGTGGTTTGCGGCGGGACACGACGAGTGGATTTCGATGGTGCGGCGCGAGATCGAAATACTTACGCGAGAGCGACGTAATGTAGTTTTTGATGGAGGGAAGCTCCAGATCGCGGTGGAGGTCGACGTTACGCATATAGAGGGGAGCACCGACGGCTCTGCGCATGAATTTGTTTTGCACGATTTGCAATTTATCTAAAAGGGCAGGCTTGGCATGGCCGAATACCACACTCGCGTATGTCATGATCGGGCGGATGCATGTTTTATACAAAGTAAGCTTGTGTCTGAGGGACATTTTGCTTCGTTTGTCTATCATGGGTGCTAAACGACCCATCACAAATCGCGCTCTATTTCGGATTATAGTGATATGCTCGTTGAAGCGCAAGTTCCGATCTAGGGTGACACCCAGGTATTTGGTGTACTTTTCCCAGGGAATTTGTTGTTCGTAGAGCGAAATGGTTTTTAGGCGAAGGCAAGCGCGTTTGGGGGAGCGAAGCGTGCCCGGGGAAAAGAACATTGCTGCGCTTTTCTCCGGGTTTACCTCTATCCTCCATTTGCGAAACCATTCGCCTAGTTCTGTGACAGCTGCCTGCAGCCGGACGCAAGCCATTTGTCGGTTTTGATCTGATGTATAGAGTGCGGTGTCATCCGCAAAGAGGGCCAACTCCACATCTGGAGTTTTTGGGATGTCGCTGGTGTACAGCGTGAAGAGTAGTGGCGACAGGGCCGAGCCCTGTGGTACACCGGCTGTGAGTGGGTGAGGGGACGAGCGCGTTCCCTCCACTCGAAAACGGAAGCTACGACCTAGGAGGAAGTCTCGCAAGATGAGCACGAGTCTGTCTGGCATACCGAACTGGTACAGCTTGTAAATCAAGCCGTTGTGCCAGACCTTGTCGAAGGCTTTTGCTACGTCTAGAAACAGTGCGGCTGTTCCTATAGGGCGGGGGCGATGGGCAAAGTGAGATAATATGTGCTCCGTGATGCGGTGCACCTGTTGGACGCATGAGTGTCGGGCACGGAAGCCAAATTGCTCATCGGGTATTAGATGTTTGCTGAAGGCAAAATCTCTAAGTCGAGAGAGGATGACCCTCTCGTAAAGCTTGCTGAGTGCGCTCAGTAGGCTGATTGGACGGTAGCTGGACGGTTTATTAGCCGGTTTTCCCGGCTTGTGAATACCGATGACATCTGCTTCCTTCCAGATCGCGGGAAAGGAGCAGTTTGTTATGGCGGCATTGAAGATGCTCACTAGAATTATAATTAGATGGGCGGGTAGGAGTTTTAAAACGCGATTGTTGATGCCATCGGTCCCTGGGGCCTTTCGCGGTTTGAGAGACTTGATCAGATCTTGCACTTCTTCGACTGTGACCGGGTCGAGTGTGGTTTCCGCTGGTAAGGAGGATCTACGTTCGACCTCGGAGTCCACCTCCGTCAGGTGTGACTGGTCGACGTTTTGCGTAGTGGGGGAGCATTGAAGCTCTAGACTCTGAGCAAGGCACTCGGCTTTCTCCTCGTCATCGAACGCCTCGGTGTTGTCGGCTCTTTCTAGCGCGGGTATGACAGTAAGGGTGTCTGATTTGAGAGCTCTAGCCAGCTTCCAGTACGCCTGGTGAGTTGGTTCGATATCCCTCAGCGTTCTGTCCCAACGTTGTTCCCTGACTTCCCGGATACGTAGTTTGACCTCGCGCTCTAGTTCGCGGAGTCGGATTCTGTTATCCTCGGTGGGATATCTGTCATGAGCTCTGGAGGCGGCTCTCTTTTCCCTCAGCAGTACCCTCACCTCGTCCGGCAGGCATAAGTGGCGGTCATCCTCCACTGGCACCTGCCTGGACGAGTTCCGCACTGCGGATTGAAGGTGGCTGGTGAGGGCTTCGATCGCCCTCTCCGTGTCTTGGCGGGACCCGATGTGATCTGGGATGCGGTCCAGGTCTTGTGAGCTGGTTGCCTTGAGGAGGTCCCCAAGTCTCAACCAGTCCACAGAGGTCCTAGTTTCAGATGTCTGGTCTGTCTGTGGTCCTAATCTAAGGATAACCGGACGATGGTCCGAGTCTATATCGTCCATCGTTTCGATCGAATGGAACTGAAGAGTTACGCCCCTCAGTAATGCTAGGTCGAGAGTGTTT
The DNA here is from genome assembly GCA_019925095.2 of Dendrolimus kikuchii. Classification (NCBI taxonomy): domain Eukaryota; kingdom Metazoa; phylum Arthropoda; class Insecta; order Lepidoptera; family Lasiocampidae; genus Dendrolimus; species Dendrolimus kikuchii. The sequence continues at coordinate 2,368,736 of CM034392.1, read as the reverse complement.
GGGGTCCCCCAGTCGCGGTTGGGGGGATATCTTGTGGGGGTCATGGGCGTTAGTATATCAAACAAAAGATTGTCTGATATATTTATTAGGGCTCTGCCATTGGTGTTAGTGGTATTGCAATTCCACTGCTCGTGTTTGCAATTCAGATCTCCGGCTATTATAACAGCCGGGCCTAGGTTGAATAGGGCTTCTAGGTCTTTTTTAATAAGGGTTTTTTGGCATGCGAGGTATGCTGAGACTATGACTAGAGGTTGGTGGCCAGTCATTGCTAGTCTGCAGGCGGATACCTCCATACCTTCTAGTGGAGGGGTGACTACAGGCATGCAGTGTAGGGATCTCCTGAAATAGATCAGGGTGCCGCCACCACGGCCTACCCTGTCATGTCTAGTGACCCGATAGTTAGAGATCTTTGGATCTCTATTACTCGGTTTCAGGAAGGTCTCCTGTACTAGTAGTATATCTACTTGATTGGTAACCAGGAAGTCATGGACCAAGTCGCGCTGGTTTCGAAGGCCGTTGGCGTTATAAGTCGCCAGAGTCAATGAGCGTGGTTTATTTCTACCTACATGCGCCATTTGTTACCGGTAACAAGAATTTGTACTAGGTTGTTTAGTTACAACGATCTAAGTATTTGGAGGAGGTACGCGTGATCCATTTCGATCACGAGTTGATCCCGGAGGGAGGGTTGAGTTGACTCTGAAACTTGTCTCAGTTTCCGAGCCAAGAGTTGGACCTCTTCCAGGTCGAAGGGCAAGTTCTTGGCGAATTTAGTCGCCAAAGCTAAGTCCTCCGCTATAGAGTGGTGGGCCGATGGCCCAGAAGGTGCCTTAGAAATGGGGGCGGGGGAGAGGGTGGCCGAGGGTAGGCCGGCCATAACTGGGGCACGCGTCCTCAGCGGAGGAAACGCTTCCGTCGTGGGAAGACCCGTCCAGTGGTTTACCACTGGAGGGGGGGCCGCCACGAATGCGGGTTTGTTCGGCACTTTTCTAGTGCCTTTTTGGGCATTGCCCTTTCCGACCTTACGTTTGGGTCGGGGGGCGGCAGGGCAGCCTCTGTAGTTAGCAGGGTGACCCGCTTGGCCGCAGAGGATGCAGCTGGGTGGCTCCGGGGAGTCCCGGGTGCGAGTGCACTCCGAGGTCCCGTGGTCGCCCAGGCACTTGACGCACCTGGGACGGGATTGACAATGAAGGGCAGAGTGCCCATAAAGTTGGCAGCGATGACACTGCCGTAGTGTATGTTTTTCGTGTGGACGTTCCACACGAAGGCCAGAGAGGCCACAGACCTTCTCAAGTTCGAAGATCTTTTTCCCCTCTGGGGAGAGGTCGAGGACAACCAATACTAGGTTTAGAGGCGACTTTGTGGCGTCGCCTCTGTGCATACGGTGCACTTCGTGCACTGGTAGGGCTTGGGACTTAAGGTCCTCTAGAATGTAGGAACTTTCAATTTCCTGAGGAAGTCCGCGAATTACAGCCCGAAGGCGTTTTTCTTCTGGCAGGGCGTAAGTGTAGTAACCGATTTTACGGTCACATAATAGAGTAGTTAGGGCGCGGTGGTCACTTGAAGATGTGACCATAACTTTGATGCCGTGTTGGGTATCACGGGCCTCTTTTATGGAGATTGCCTTACCTGGCAGTTCCTTAGCGAGTTGAAGCCAATGAGCTTTCTCGCGGATGATCAGGGGTGGCGGCGGGCGCTGTGAAGGTGGCCCAGGGCGGCTGGAAGGTGCCATTGTCGGTTTTGTGCCCGCAGTGGGGGCGGGGTTGGGGGGGACCTCCCTCTGGGTCTTACGTTTTTTACTACGATTGACGGTTATGAAACCGTCATCGTCTTCGCGGTCTAAGGGGATATTCGCGGGAGGCGCGACATCCATGGGGGTAATTTCATCGGCTGGTGTAAGAGGGGCAACCCTGAGGTATTGCGAACCTTCAGTGGTTAAGTCGATTTCTCGACGAGAATCGATTACGCGATGGATGGGCGAACGCGAACGCGATGTCGTCGAACTCGCGGAGCTCGAACGCGGTTTTCCCGGTGTGGGACCGCGAGAAAACGAGGCGCGCGACTTTGGTGCCACACGGTGGGCGTCGTTGAGCGGGGGTGCGGGCGGCGGGCGCACCGGTAACACGGCGGGTACGGACGCGGGGGGCGCGGGCGCTGCGGTAGAGCGCAGGTGGTCTGCGGCATGTGCGGCTGCGGGGGTCGCGGGGGGTGCGATGGTCGCGGCAGATGCGGGCGCGGGGAGGGGGGCCTGCGCGGGGGCCCTTTGCACGTGTGACTCGCGGGACACAGGTTTCTCGGAATTAAGTTCCGAGATAACAACGGACGCCATTGATTGGGACTCCGGAGTCCTCAAAAATTGGTCGAGTGCTTGAGGGAATTGCTGTCGTAAAAACGACAGCAAACCCTCTAACAGCGACGGAGAGGCCTCCACGCCGTCCATTGTCCCTGAGGGGGACGAACGATTTGGTGGAAAAACCACCTGATGATGCACTTTTCACTGCACTGTCACAGAAAAAACACAGATCGACCGGGTGAACGAACGAACACAACGAACACGAATAACGGACTGCCGAGGCGGAACGGGAGACGTGCGCGCGCGACGAAATGTATGTATATTTAAATTGTACAAACCCATCTTTTCTCGGTTTCGCCTACATCGCCAGATTAATCAAAATTTTATTTTAAGCTGGGTTGCCTGGAAGAGATCGCTTTTAGCAATAAGGCCGCCTGTTGTTTTGCCAAGAAGTATTTATTTATTTGTCAAATTTCGTGTTTTAAAGCCTAAATATATTAGATTCGGGAATATGACGTCACAAAATTTGGGACCCCTCCCACCCCTTGTCACACAATGTCACACTTCATCTCCCCCCCCCCCCCCCAGCATGTAACATAATTCATGGATGGTCCTCAATTCCAGACACCCAGACCATATTAAACGATGGAAAGTACATATAAGAAATGTACAATGCCAGTGAAATATGTACCATCACATTTTTAAATTTGCCTGCATCTTGGCAACATTAGATTTATCATTGCACTGGCAACATTGCAATTATGTCAACACCGGAACCAATTATTATTGCAGCGGCACCAACCAGACAGGTTTGATAAACAGCATCCGACGCCAATAAGTTTGTTCAAGTTGAACAAGAGTAACTTTAAGATTAAGTTTTCTAATCAAGTATCACTTAATTTGTAAACTAAAACTCAGACAATAAAAAGAAATCTTTTACTTCGGTATTTCCTTTTTTTATTGCATGAGTTCATCAGAGAGGCAGACGGCCCACCTGACGGAAAGTGGTAACCATCGCCTATGAACACTTGTAACACCAAAGGTGTTAGCAATGAGCTGCCGTTCTTTGAAGACCATGGGCCATAAAAATAGTCCTGACTTTCGGAGGGCTTGCCCATGCTTGCGTGGGGCCATGAGAAGGCCAACACGTAGGGCCCCTTGACAAATTTAATGTAAATGTGGCGTAACACTGACCGGCGATTATCCCTGTCTACACCATATCATAATGCACCCAAGGACAAGCTCCGGCTCGTGTAGGATGCGGGAAATGAGAACAGAAAGTACCGGGCTATTGGGGTGAACTGCTAGTGGTACTAGGGATCTGGGAATACGGGGACTATGGAGTCTGCCCGTCGCAATTTTCGAGGAACATAGAAAAATGGGCAAACGGTGACTCTCCACGCTGCATGGGCTCCACAAAATGCCATAGAAGACAGGGGCAACCCGGGTATGAGTGGCTAAAGGATGTCGAAATTACTTCTAATTAGTGATCTCCACTCCGTGCCAGCTGGCTAAGGCAAGCACGGAGGTGGGTCCCAGGTGTCACTACTCACATAAGGCTTCGCCACAAAGCCCCCCTGCGGGTTTATTAATTAATGATTATTGTATTTTTTTAATATTTTGACAATATGATTTTGACTATCTTATCTGTGCAGGAACGGAGAAAGAATACAATTTCCTTTGGCCGGGCGGCCTTTCGTAAGAGGCGACAAAACAACGCTCAGCCAGTTGGTAGGGCATTTGCCCGACTGGATGGCTACCACCCCTGGTCTAAAGTATGTGGCCATAACAACCTTGAGTTGTGTTGTGTGACCAGGTTCCAGTCTCCCATAAGAGAGCAGCAGCGCATTTGTAGCACCTTTGGTTTTGCAAATGTCTATAGACGATAGTAACCGCTTTTCATCAAGTGGGCCGGTCTGCCTGTCTGCTGATCCCCTGCAATAAAATAAAAAATAAAATAAAAAATTATGTGACTTTATTTTCGTGGCGTTTTTGAATATTTATCTTTTTAATATTAACATCATATGTAACTTCCTTACAATTTTATAACTTACTAGCGGCCCCGGCAGACGTTGTCCTGCCTTTTAAAAATAAAATTCTAGAACCCGATCCCAGAGCCACTTACCGGTTCTAATTCTGTCATGACAAAATAAGATTAAAAATCTTGCCAAAAAATTAAAGTTTATAATTAACTAATAAAAAATAGGGGTTGATCGTAGAAGGGTGAAAATTTAGGGTTGTATGTATTTTTGTATGTTGTATCATAAAAAAATAGAAATTAAAAATGTTGTCTAAAAAATAAAAAATAAAAATAGAGGTGGACTACCCCTAACATTTAGGGGGATGAAAAATAGATGTTGGCCGATTCTCATAGATACCGGATAAGCACAAAAAATTTCATCAAAATCGGTCAAGCCGTTTCGGAGGAGTATGGCAACGAAAACTGTGACACGACAATTTTATATATTAGATTTTCATGTACTTGTTCAAACCAAATCGTTTATTGTATAAATTACTAGCTGTCCCGGCAGACGTTGTCCTGCCCAGAAAAGCTTCAATCTATATGCCGACAGCAGCGCCACCTACCGGGTCTAATTGTGAATCAACTCAGAAACCTTCTTTGGCTCATGCACAACCACTTTGCTAAAGATTATCACATGATCAAATGTATAGTTTACGATTCTATAAAGGACATACAGACAAACATTCATTTTATATATCAAGATATATAGTGGAAACTTGATTTATGTATGCATTAATTTCGTATTTTATATCTAAGAATATTAATTATTGCATGTTTCGAAAATAAATTAAATAAATACGCAAAAAAACTGGCTAAATGTATAAATCATACGAAGCCGTTAAGGAAATAAAAACGAGGCAACAAATGATTGTAATAAGAAAAAAAAACTGAAAACATACGATTCGTTTCTTCAGCAACCATTAGATTCCCCTTGTTACTGCGGAAATATTATTTCGGCACACATTTCGGCGTTGAAATGACGAGACGTGATTCATTAAGGGCATGAGGGCGCTCGTCATGTTGACAGCTTCGCCAAAGTGCAGCGTAATGTCTTACTCAGTTATACAGCGAACGGTATTCTAACAGCGGTTCCGTATAATATTGTTACAACCTAGGCGCCGACAAAGACGACTTCCACGTACAGATTTGTAGAAGCACATTTGTCACCCGTCGGCATTTGAACTAATGACATTGAAACTATTGTAATTATTTTATGATCGTCTTCTTTTGTTTATTTATTTGCTGGCATACGTTACCAGAGAACAGCCTATTGTTGTATTGTAATCATTAGCCTGGTGTTACGGATTTTGAAGTATAAGCTGGTTCTAGGAAATTCGGTCCACGTTGCCGGGCGGGCATATTGCATTTGTGCATTATGAAACGACGGCCTGATTGAGAAGAGGGGGGCAGTCGAGCGAGAACCACGATCAAAGCGAGACGTGTGTATTACAATCGGGATTCTATTAGTGACGGGCTTTGCGCGTTTTATTTAATTACGACCTTCTGCATTACGTTTGGATTTGTTGTGTTCGGTTATATTTGTACCTATGTTATACGTGTTTGTATAGTTCTAATAAACTCTACAATAATTCCAACGGAATTTTAATTCGAGTCCCGCAACAAGTAACAATATATTCAATTAGGAATTTAAATCTTTTATGAAGTGAAACTTCTTAAGAATCGTTGTGATTTGAAACTCGATGAAACGAAAAAGCGACAATAAAAAGAGTTAAACACATAAGTTTATAAGCACTAAGCCTGCGAGAGAATGAGATTGAATACATTATATTTAATCATTTAAACACTACGCTCATAAAGATAGAGTTGGAAATATTTGAAGATTTTCCTTGATTTCGTGTTTTAAAACTTACAATACATGAATTGTGACGTCATGAAATTTAGAATCCCTTCACCCCTTGTTACACTTTGTTTCACTTCTACTGTGTGTGAACTGCACATAAACACGCATTTTTTTGTTTTTAGTAAACGAGAAGATCGTATATAAACTTTATACTGGCAGCATTACCTCGCGGGATGCAGAGGCTAATCCTTTGAGCAGCCTTCTTGCTACTAGGTAGGGGCTGGACATGCTTTAACATAGCTTTTTTTTACTATTGTATATATATTTTTAAGTTAAGTTTATAGGATAGTCTTACTTAATAGGTTTCAGGTGTGACTAAATATATTGTTACGAGTGCGGGACTCGAATCAAAATGCCATTGGAATTACTATAGAATTTATTAGAACTATACAAACACGTATAACACAGGTACAAATATAACTGGACGCAACCTGTACAAACTGCACAATTCAATAACATCCGTAAAGTCCGTCACTATATCGCTCATCGAATGGACGTCTTGCTCGTATCGTAATCCTCGCTTGACTGCCTCCTCCTTACGGGTATTCCTTTTAATCGGTATAAATACAATATGCCTCGACGCAAAACAATAAATTCTAAGAATTAGTTCGACACACCTGCCTAATGACTGCCATAAAACAAGTACAATAACAATATAATGTTTTTCTTAATTACAAATTTTAAACACAAAGTAAACAAAAGAAGTCCAAATGCGGGAAAGGTAATAAATAAGGTTTATGGCAGGCAGATGTGCAATCACTTTTTGTCGGCATGTAACAATATCTTACTTTGATAACTTATATACGTAAATTTGATATAACTTAAACCTTACCACTTATTAGAAAAAACAATTCAAATACCTAATTACATAAAATACCAGCTTCTGTCCGTGGCGTCGCTTACGTTAAGGCTGTCAGGAGTGCCATATATCCTCCGATAATCTCCTCCCGGTTTCGAAAATAGTGCGCAAATGCATGCTAGGAGCATGCGTTATAAAAAAAAGATATGTATATCATGAAGTGGACATGTTATAATTCTTAGAAATGTCAAGTTTAATTGGCTATCGATAGTACCCGTGACGCCATCTAGCGAAAGAACTAATCATGGTATCAATACATTAAAATTACTTTGTCATTCTCGTTGTCTTGACCATGCATTTATTAGTGAAATGCTGTCTTTTTGTCCATAACAGTACTTTTTTGGGTTAGAAGATATCCTATGTCATTTTCTATACCCCTATGAATATGTTTGCAAAATTTTATGACACTCTGTTATGTAGTTAGGGCGTAAAAGCGTCACAAACAAACATTCGCATATATAATATTAACTTAGGATAAACTACACAAAATAATAAGAGTACATTTTAAAGGTTTTAAGCGCTGTAATTCATTTGATTTTTATTCCGACGTTTCGGCCACAGTAGCCGTATCACGGCAGACAAAGGCTACGTTCCATTAGGGACTCACAACGGACAAGGACAAGGACTTCACGGCCGCGATTTTACCCGTTCCACCTGCTTACCGGTGTTACCATAGTAAACCCAAGTGGAACGGTTATTCGATCCACTTCTTGACATGGGTTGTTGTGAGCGTTGTGTGCTCGAAAATGATGACGTCATTGGTGACGTTTTCGCCACGACCACAACGACCGCGGGCGCCTAGTGGAACGGCTAACGGAGCATTTTGGGCGTTGTGAGCTTCTAATGCAACGGCCTGAAAGATGTCAAGTATGAAACAGTAATGTGAAGTTATCATTTAGCCTACCCAGGAATTATACAATTCAAACAACTGCCCTCAATTACAAAAATTCCGATATTAATGTTAAGAATATAAAAGGCGGTACCCTAAAATAACTCTTTCACTGTGTTTTTAATACAAAAACAATACCCGTCCGTCGGAGAGAGCGATCCGTCAAATAAGCCTTTTTTTAATTAAAATGCGGGTATTTTTCGTGAAAACACAAAAATGTGTACAAACGTTGTTACTTTCGAAGCCAATTGAATCGTAAAATTTCAAAGGTATTTACAGCTTTGCTTTTCTCCCTGATTTTATTCATAATATGTAGAAAATAACGCCAAATTGATGGTGCTACAGTTGCGTTTTTTACGCCGTCTTTAAAGTTCACTAACAAACACGCATGGCAACGTCGTGTTGCCATAATAACGTTTTTTGTCCTCCTAAAATATATGGCAGTTGACATGTCTTTGTAAGAGTGTCATGAAATTATATTTATAGTAATTACGGGTGCGGTATACATATAGGATGTGGTTGTCAATTTGTGCTGATTTTATTATCTTATAAAGATATTAATTAGAGTGGGTGATGGTGTGCGCAATGAATACACGAGAGAACAAGAATAAAGCGAAACAAAATGGCCGCAGAACATTTCGCGCGCAGCAAGATCCACACCGCGCTCTACATATGCGTGCCTTCGCACGCATCACTCATTTTACCACAATAGCCGATAAAATATAATTTCATCGCTTACATAGGGCATCTTTATTTTAAGTAATAGGAGGTGTGTAGGGTAATGTAGGGGGCGGGTAGGGAGCCATAATTACCCCTTCTACAATCGCTATGCCAAGAAAATTTTTCAGCGCGCTGATCGCTGCACATTAACTGTCACAACCGATTTATAACCATCATTTAAATAGGTATTAATGAATAAATGGTGACCAGTTCTGGCACAAGTCGTGACAAGTGACTAGAATGGTAATTTTGGTTAGATTAGTGTTTTTTTATTTATTTTTTTTATTGCAGGAGTTCAGCGGACAGGCAGACGGGCCAGTTGATGGAAGGCGGTTACCATCGCCTATGGACATTTGCAACACCAAAGGTGCTATAAATGCGCTGCTGCTCTCTTAAGGGAGACTGGAACCTGGTCACTAATGCAGAAACACAACTCGAGGTTGTTATGGCAACTTGCTTTAGACCAGGGGTGGTAGCCATCCAGTCGGGCAAATGCCCTACCACCTAGCTGTGGGTTGTTTTGTCACCTCCTTAGTACAGGCCGCCCGGCCGCAGGAAATTGTATTCTTTCTCCCTTCCTGCACGGATAAAATTGTGTTTAGACTAAAGCGCACGAGCCGAGCGAGTGCTATAACAGACTGCTCACCATTTATTCATTAACAACTATTATATCTCTGATTATATCAGATATCTGTGATTATAAGTATTGTGACCAGTTTCTGTTCTTTTATTACCATAAACCCTTCTTAGTTGTTGCAAGTATTACACATGATTAAGGCGATAACATGATTAAAGGCTAAGCTTTTCACGCCGATATTTTCTGAGAGCGTCTACATTGATGCGGGTCATAACACGGGCAAAAGCTAGCGATTTCCTGAAGTGAAAAGTTTCAGTAGTATCTTAAAAGCATTGCAAGTCTACGTTTAGTATTTATTGCTACGTAAAGCGAAATACGGTCTTTCTTACAAGAACGATTTATCACAAATCCCACTGGGGAACTTTCCAATGGAACAGCATCGCATCTTGCAATATTTTTATGATTTACATATTGCATACTGTGAAAATATGGATGCAATATTTTTAGAGTAAGAAGTAGACTTAGTTATCAATTTATATTTATAACGTTCAAAAATGCTCTGCAGTAGAACTAAGCTTGACTAAAAAACATTTGAATTTGAATAAAAAAATAAGATGTTTTTCATTGTTACCATATCGATTTACCCCACCCCCTGAACTTATCCTCAGAACTATACCTCCACGCCCCGCTTACCGCAAATATGTAGCTCGCTCGATTAGCAGCTACGCGTCTGCTTAAAAGTAGTACCTTAGCAAGTGCGGTGTGAGCCACCAGCACGTCAATTGGTCAAGTATACGAGCAGTTTCCGAATCAAGTTATACACACAAGAGAAGAACAGGAATACCAGGAAGCATTCGGAAGACTCAATAGTCATTTGGACTCCTGGCGTAACTTTCGTGGATCTCGGGAATTCCAGTGCGTTTGATTAGTACAACTAATATTGATCAGTGAAATCGTTACAATTAGTGCTATCAGTGTACAGAGGAACCTCCTGGTTCTAGTGCTAACTTATGTTGATTGACTTGAACGTGCCGTTTAGTACAGTAGTGCTAACCATACCTATTGCTGTTGTAAGCGCTTACAATAAATACAGTCAATATTTAAGGAGTGTTGCATTGAGTACACCACTTGAGAGCTTATGTCAAAATTTAACTGATAGTAAGGTAAGTGAGTGAGTTGATAAGATATGGGAACCGGCCATTATTGAGCACGATTTAAGACGTGTTAAATATACCTAATATATGGTGGTGATTTCACATAATGTTCGCAGTTACGAATGGTAATACAATAATAATTTAAAATACACGAAAAAAAATAAAAAATATGTCTTAAAAAATGATATATACCCACGTCGTTTCTTAATACGTTTTATCCAACATACATTTGGACCTACTTATGCAAAACAGAACCAATCCACAAACATGTCAAAGTTGGGTTAAGGATGCAGAAGGCTTTCAAAATGCACCGTCTATCGACTCAATAAGAATCATAACGAGAAAATATAATATACAATATTCTAAATGTTTTTTCCAAAATATAGACATATATTTTTGTACGCAAAATTTTAATAAAAACGGCGTTTTCTCAAAACTGTCAGTATGTGGGTTGGTTCCATTTTGCATAAATAGGTCCATTTGTAATATTACGTCTTTAAAAAATATTACTTACAAAACTACACAGCTCGAATTTTTCAATTTCTGTCACATACCTGAAAAGAAATTAAATATTTCAATTATAATAGATAATCCATTTTAATACAATCTATCTATCCATAATATAATAAAACTGTAGAGGGCTTGAGTTTATGCAACGAATTTGAAAATGAGTTAAAAATCAGGGGACCTAATTCGGACCACTTGATTTAAAAAAAACAAATTTTAGATTTTTGACAGTTTATTAAAGTACTCCCTTACCACGAGTATTCGCCTGTAATGTAACATTTATTATTTGATTTCGAGCATTATAAGCCACGCGTAGAAGGTTTGCCGATGAATACTTACTATTATTATGATTATGACGGCCTCTGTGGTTGAGCGGGCTAAGCCTGTGCCGGCCTACCTCGCTGCAACGTAGAGGCTCCGGGTTCGATTCCTGGTATAGTAAATTTCGGAAACGTATTTTCTCCGTTATTTACTATGGTCTGGGTGTCTGGGATCGGCCCCAGAGTAGTCCGTTGTATATTACCCATAACACAAGCGTAACTTGCTTAATTTGGGGATATACAATGTGTGTGTTTGTCTGCCGATTATTATTATTATACGTCATTTGGGTCGCTTGCGGATCTTGTCGTAGCGTTTTTTTTTTATTATTGTATTGTATTACTTACTTACTATTATTGTATATACCTATGTAAAGTACATACATACATACATAACTTCACGCCAGTTCCCTTGCGGGGTAGGCACGAACAACAGAGCGCCATTCAGGCTTATTCTTACACACGTCACTTGCTTCTTTGACATTCATAACTCTTGTCTTGCACGCTCGTCTGTTCTTAAAGCTCCTGACATCACCTTCTGCTAGTACACGATCAATTTGATCGTGGAAGGTGTGTCGTGGCCTTCCACGACTTCTGCATCCATCCACTTTTGCATTGTATATCTGTTTAGTCATTCATTCATCATGCATTGTTTCCACTTCCCGAACCATCGGAGCATTACTTTCCTTACCTTCACCCCGACACTCCCTTTCAGACCAACTCTCTTTCTTACTTCGGTATTACGAACGCGGTCCGCGAGCATCACTCCTATGTAAAGAATAAATTAAAACAGTAAATTTCTTGCAATAAGTATTTATGTAACCTTTTTTGTCAACCCTACTGACCATCGACGCGTTACATCATGAGGCTATCGGCAAACCTTCTGCGTACGGGTAGTACGTTACTTCCTTGACTGACAAACATTCGCCTGTATCGAAACATTTATTACTGAGCTAAATGCTCAAATTCCACAGTGTCAGACGAAGCGTTCGTTGAGTTACAAGTTGTATCAAGATATTACGGATTGTATCATTGCAGGTTGCGCACTGTAATGCTTGGCTCTCGTCCCTCGCCGATGTAAAGCTCGAATCTGTAACATTACAGGTTGCGCAATGTAATGCTCGATTCTCCTCCTTCACTGATGTAATGCTCGAATCTGTAACGTTACATTACAGGCGAATGCTCGCGCTGAGGGAGCACCTGTAGAGCATCACGTAGAAATTACTGAATTAATTTAAAACAGGCTCGAGGCTTTCTTTTATCTCTGTGTTTAATATATAATAAATCAAACTAGTTTATAAAGTTAGATAGTTATAATTGTTTAAATTGACATGTAGTTAAATATTTGTATGACCATGTTTAGGTCAAATACAGTGAGACCAATCGACTTTGTTTACCATCTTTTGTACAATTATTACCTGTATTTCTACAAATAAAGATTTAATTTAATTTCATTTCATTTCATTTCATTTCATTTCATTTCGACACAGAGCTAGCTTATATCCCGGATCAAACTTTAGGATAATTTTTGTTCCGATAAATGACGTCGTTTCCATGGGATAAACAAGAGTCACTGCTAGTTGCATATAAAATTGTAATGCAGAACGCAAAAAAATAGCCTAGTCTGTTTTGAATAGGACGTTATAGCTGATACATCAATAACTTGTAGCGTCAGCGTAAAAAATTCCTACGAAATAAATACTTACTTTAATTATGTATTATACTTTAAAAATATATTTAATCTTGTTACGATTTAATAATAATCTTATAATTAGAATCACCGTGTTTATTTCTCGATGTACGTAATTTCTCCCATACTGTTCTATTTGAAATAGACTGTAGTCTATTTATAGAATATTGTAATAACAGACCATAGCCGATTTGGGGAACGGACAGTTTACCCGCCACGCTTGTCCAAGGCGGCTTGCCAGGTTTAACACATCGGTTATTTCGATATTCAGGTTGCATCACGATGTTTTCCTTCACCTTTGTTAGCACGTGTGAATTGTAACAATATTTTGTTTAATTTTAAATTGTTTATATTTTATTACTTAAACATACACAGCTGCTAACGCAGGAAATTTAAATCATTGTAAACCATTATTTACCAGGTACCTTCTAATGAGAAGCTTGCTATGAAGGCTGGTCACATACGAATTATCTTGTAACAACTGAAGGTGCTACCAGTTTGCTGTCGCTATTTAAAGGGAGGCTGAAATCTGGCCACTAATGCCGGAACAAATTCATGGTTGTTATGGCGGCATACTCTAGATCAGGAGTGGTAGACATCCAGACGGGAGGGACCCTACCTCCCTCACGACAGGCCGCCGGAAATTGTATGCTTTCTCCGTTCCTGCACGGATAGATATATTGTCACGGATGGCCAACCCGTTGTTACACTTATATGTATATTACCTAAGACCTCTTGCCTAGGCTGTCGTCATCCAGAAGTGAGATCGAGGGGTCTGCTCCTTCCAAATGTTGTTATTTAACATTACAGTATCACTGAGGCAATTACCATAGAACATCACCTAGCTAAGGTCGATGTAGTTTTCAGTCAATTATCGCTGAATCAAATTATCCTCACAAGTCAATTTGATACCATTAATTAACTATGGATCGATTATAATTATCTTCGACATAATTGGACATGTCTATCTGTCCAACACGATTGTTAAGACGACATGGCCCAAAGCACAGACAGAATATACTATTATTATTATTTTATCTACGAAAGTCAACCTGCGGCTTTGTTTAGGCCAATTGAATAACAATGATCTGAATTTGTTGAAGAATTGAGTGTTTTTCTTATAACTGAAGTACAGCAGTCAGGCTGGTGTCCCACCTGATGGAAGGCGGTCTCAGTCGCCTATGAACGCGCTACCAGCCTCAAAGAGTCCAGTAAGCGAAAGGCTACAATGATAACTCATGGTCTGCACGCTACTTCTGCTTCTTGAAATACGGAGTATTTTCAAGGTTATACTTTTTTATGGTTCCACTATCAAATGAAAAAAATGGTAGCGCATAGTCCAACAAGTACTTGTCAAAATTTTAACCAACTTCAAAAAAGGAGAATATTATCAATACGTTGTGTATTTTTTTTATGTATATTTAACCATACCTTTTTGTTTCTGAATCGATTTTAATCACTTCTTTGCGTTGCATTCAGTACAACTTAAGGATAGTCCCATAAAATTTCTTTTCTATTGGACTTTGGATTCCCATGGTACAGCAAGAATTTCCTCAAAATCAAATAGATAATGTGTAGTGATTGAAATACTGTAAGGTTTATTACAAGTCAATACCGAGTATGTACCGTGAATGCGGTGCGAAGTAAAATTTGTTTTTTTGCCAATTTTTACTCTCGGAGTCGGTTTTTTTTGCTAGGATTTTTTTCTTTGTCAACGCTACTCTGACTGTAGGCGCGTGACGTCACACCATCGTCAACCCTTCTACGTACAGCTAATAAATACAATAACTATCACGCCATAGGCAGCCTCGTAGCTCGCCTCTAGATTAATAACCCGATCGGTGACATATTCGCTTATCTGTAGCTATTTATCTATGCCGACCCCCTTAATGCGCAATCAATGAAGCTTCCATTTATCCTATCAAGTCTTCGCTTGTGTATGTATTAAGTAGTTGTTGTTTAGAGTTGTGGTGATTTATCTCTTCTCCATAATAATAAATACTATAAACGCGAAAGTTTGTAAGAATTAATGGATGTATGTTTGTTACTCTATCCGTGCAGGAACGGAGAAAGAATACAATTTCCTGCGGCCGGGCGGCCTGTCGTAAGAGGCGACAAAACAACCCACAGCCAGGTGGTAGGGCATTTGTCCGACTGGATGGCGACCACCCCTGGTCTAAAGCATGTCGCCATAACAACCTTGAGTTGTGTTCCTGCATTAGTGACTGTAGCACCTTTAGTGTTGCAAATGTCCATAGGCGATGGTAACCGCTTTCCATCTAGTGGGCCGTCTGCCTGTCTACTGAACTCCTGCAATAAAAAAAAATAAAAAAATGCAAAAACTACTGAATGGATTTTGATGAAACTTTACAATAATATAGCTTACACATCAGAATAACACATAGGCTATATAATGTATAAAGATATATAGGTAGTGAGAATGATCCAAAATGTATCGATTTTCCATGACCACGCGGGTGAAACCACGGGCGCAGCTAGTCTTAGATAATTCTGAGCAAGATATGTCAACAAATTGTCATTTTTATTTGTGCTGTGACTGAATTCACAAGAACTGCATATTATACTAAATGTTATGATGACTGAATATGTATGTATATTATGTATACCACGCTATCGTATTGGTGACAACTCTAATGATAGCGATGTTTGTAAGTTAATAAATAAATGAATCTTGTTACGACGATAGATTTTTTTGTGTAACTAGAGTACATCAGAGAGGCAGACAACCTATATGATGAAAGCTGTTACCAACGCGCTGCCGGCCTCGAAGTGTAGTGGAACACTTAGAAGCCAATAGATGGCGTTGTGCAATAATTGATGTCACAAACGTTTCCCGAAACATACAAAGAATATATACAAATTTTCAACATAATAGATGGGTCTAGGCCTGCGAGGAACAACATTAGCCTCGCTGGAAGATCTTCCTTTGAGATGGAGGAGCATTCCATCTCGCTCCTCCACCCAATATGGATCAGCCCCTTCACTGGGACAACGAATAAAGTTCTGACTTACTAGAACTGCATCCAGTCCGACTCACAGGACTGCCAAGTGATAAATGAATTGGCGGCATACTACGAGAAGCACTGATAGCTGTGAACAACTCTCGACTTCATTCGTCTACCATCGACTTCCAGTCTCAGCAAGGGGGTGTGTAGTGAAACACCCACAAGCCAATAGATGGCGCTGTGCAATAATTGATGTCACAAACGTTTCCCGAAACATACAAAGAATATATCCAAATTTTCAACATAATAGATAGGTCTAGGCCTGCGAGGAACAACATTAGCCTCGCTGGGAGATCTTCCTTTGAGACGAAGGAGCATTCCATCTCGCTCTTCCACCCTATCGGGGCTAGTCATGGGAAAAATCACTCACCAAGAAGACAAGAGTGATATATATCTTTTTGATACAAAGATATATATCATTCTTTTATATCTTTAACTCTTTATCTTTACAGTGAATAATGTCAGTGTCAATTGCAGACAAGATGAGTTATTATCTGTGAGTGATATACTGATAAACTGATATGAAAAAAATTAAACAAATAGAGTGAAAAATATAATAAAATTAATTACATTAAAGCAAAATTACACCATAAAACTACAGTGTTACGATTTATTTTGGCTTGCTATTATATTCGGTTTCCTCGTTCACTTACTACACATGCGCAGTGCGCAGGCTAATCATTCTTTCTCTTTTCTTTCTAGTCTACTTTCTTCTCACTCGGATCTATAGTCATCGCGTGGAACAGGAATGAACTAAAGAGTTAAAGATATAAAGACACATTTTGAACGCAAGTGATATACAGATCTAATCACTCTTCACGTCGGATATATATCTTTTGAGTTAATTACTCAGGAGTTACAAACCGCTAATCGGGGCTCACCCTTCAGAAGAAATTTTATGTGACTCTCTTTAAAAAAAACCCATATCGTAAAACTGTGAGAGAACCTCAGCTGGGAAGCTCGTTCCAAATCCAAACGGTATTCAAGGCAAACGTTCTTAAGAAACGCTGCGTGCTAATTACTTTACATGTAAAAGTTCAATTCATAAGGACTTGTTACAAAAAAAAAACTCCCAAATAAAAATACCAAAAATGAATTTAAAAATATTTAAAACCGATTTGATATAATTTTCTCAAAGATCACTAAAAAAATTATATAACTCCGAAACGAAAAAAAATATTGTTACGAGTGTGGGACCCGAATTAAAATGCCGTTGGAATTACTATAGAATTTATTACATACATAACTTCACGCCAGTTCCCTTGCGGGGTAGGCACGAACGACAGAGCGCCATTTAGGCTTATTCTTACACACGTCACTTGCTTCTTTGACATTCATAACTCTTGTCAGAATTTATTAGAACTATACAAACACGTATAACACAGGTACAAATATAACTGGACGCAACCAGTACAAAATGCACGATCCAATAACACGCGCAGAGTCCGTCACTATATAGCTTATTGAATGTACACGTCTTGCTTTGATCGTGGTTCTCGCTAGACTGCCGATCTCTCCACTGGGCCATTGCTACACCGACACAATATGTCTGCCAGCTCGCATAGATCGGATTTCTTAGAATCAGTTCGACACACCTGCCTAATGACTGCTATAAAAGATGACAATACACAATGGGCTGTTTTTATAATTACGAATTTTACAAACACAAAGTAAACAAAAGAAGTCCAAATACGGGAAGGTAATAAACTGCGCTTTATGGCAGGCAGGTGTGCATTCACCTTTGTCGGCATGTAACAATATATACAAAACTACTGTAGTACTATACTACTACTGAATTAGCCTTTATCAAAATTATTTTTTTTAACGTCACAGTCCTGACTAGTCTGTTATCTTATACTTTAATTACTTAGTATATGTATGTCAAGTATTTCATTTGAATAGATATTTAGTCCTTGATTGATCATAGTCAGAGTGGGCCATAATGGACAGTAGTTGAGATGGGGGTTGGTGCTGAAAATCAGTGCTGTGCTGCAGGAAAATCCAGCATTGCCGGGAGAAAAAAGTAGCGAAGATTTTAAATCTAAGAATTTGCTTTCGATCGAAATCGGTCCAGTAGTTTTTAAGTGAATTCCGAACAAACAGACACAAAATCTAAAAAAATCCAGTTCTTTTCTTTATATAGCTTCAATGTACAGACGCGGCACTTTTAGAATGTTATAATATTGTAGATGTTATTTTTAAAGTTACATGATATACTCTTATTTTAACATCTGTTTTGATATATATAATATTCGATTTTTTTAGTAGCATGTGTCCGCATCGCATACCTGTTGATTTGTATAATAATAATATAATAATAATAATAATAATCTTTATTTGCCAGAATGTAGTACAAAAGTTGTTACAATGATAAGTTGATGTCCTATACATTCTACCATTTTCATGGTGTGCAAAAAAAAAAAATATAATTGTAAATTAATTTAATATTTCTGATTTATATTATTTGAAAAATCCGTTTTCTTTAACACAGCTATATCTATTTTTACAACCACTTAACGAAATTATTTATTAATGTTTAATTATTTTCAATATTATTATTCCTTTACATGTATATATATTACCTATAATTTATTTTTACATAATATGTACTATATCAATCAATTAAATCATGTCGTGTCAATACATATAAATTGTAAATTAATTTAATATTATTAAATAAAAGTCAATTATATCACATTTGTTCTCAGGTACTTGGTATTTTGTTAACAAATCTAGGTCACATAAGATTTTTTTGTATGCACTGATATTCTCGCTTTTCAGTCATATAAAAGCTGTCAATTTTTCTTATATTTATCAACTTTACAACACCCTTCATAGTTAAAGTTCCACGCACTCAAACTAAGCAGCTTCGGTACGCTTTTGCCTTAGGTGCCGAAACCCTAATTAACTATACAGTGTCAACAATTATCAGTGACTGCTATAACCCTGTTATAGGGCCGACTTCTCATATTGGCAAGTATTGGCGCGTGATATTGCTCCTACGTACAGTATTGGCAGCGTGTGCTACTGTTACCATTAGGGTTGGTACTATATGTTACTTTTTTTTATTTATTTTTTTTATTGCAGGAGCTCAGCAGACAGGCAGAGGGCCCACTTGATGAAAAGCGGTTACCATCGCCTATAGACATTTGCAACACCAAAGATGCTACAAATGCGCTGCTGCTCTCTTAAGGGAGACTGGAACCTGGTCACTAATGCCGGAACACAACTCAAGGTTGTTATGGCGACATACTTTAGACCAGGGGTGGTAGCCATCCAATCGGGCAAATGCCCTACCACCTGGCAAATTACTAATAATAATAATAATAATATTACCATACTCCTTTGGCATACTCAGGTGGAACCAAACGGAGCTGGACGCCCTAGATCGAAGAGTCCGTTGCCTACTGACAAAATATCGTATGCATCACCCACGTTCATCAGTAATGAGATTGTACATCTCGCGAAGATGTGGAGGCCGAGGCTTTCTAAATGCCAAAGATCTGCATAATCGCGAGGTGAACAATCTCAGGGCATATTTCCTTAAGATGGACGTGGGCTTGCATAAAGATGTTGTGGCAGTAGACAAAGGTCTTACCATGCTCTCGTTGGCTAAAGAGAATTGGTGCAATCTGGCAGTACTGAGCGCCTCCGACCGCATCAACGTATGGAAGAGCAAGGAGCTGCATGGTAGGTTTTATCGGGCCTTAACAGGGCCCGATGTAGACCTGTCAGCGTCGGTAAACTGGCTACGGTTCGGTAACCTCTTTGGAGAAACCGAAGGTTTTGTCTTTGCAATTATGGACGAAGTTATTAAGACGAATAACTACCGAAGATATATCCTGAAGGATGGCACCTTGGACATCTGTCGGGCATGTCATCGCCCAGGTGAATCCCTCAGGCATATTGTTTCCGGCTGTTCACATCTTTCTAACGGCGAATACTTGCACAGACATAACCTCGTAGCCAGGATTATCCACCAGCAACTTGCCCTTCGATACGGTCTTGTGGAAACGGAGGTGCCTTATTACCAGTACTCGCCGGAGCCAGTTCTTGAAAACAGTCGTGCCCCGCTCTACTGGGATCGATCAGTTATCACGGACAGGACTATTGTAGCCAATAAGCCTAATATCGTGATAATAGATCGATCTGCGCGACGAGCAATACTCGTTGACATCAGTATCCCGCATGACGATAACCTTGTAAAGAAAGAAAAAGAAAAACTAAGTAAGTACTTAGATCTTGCTCACGAGGTTACCGCTATGTGGCGTCTGGAGTCAACGAGCATTGTGCCGATAGTTGTCACCGTCAACGGTCTTATAGCGAAAAGCCTCGACTGTCATCTAGAGAGGCTTTCAGTGGGAAGCTGGGTGAAGGGCCAGATACAGAAGGCAGCACTCTTGGACACGGCACGGATTGTGAGAAGGTTCCTGTCTCTGGAGCCCTAACCACCGGTAGTTTGGACCCTAGGCCCCGCTGGCGGTGATCTGCAAGATTTTATATTTTTTTTATTGAATATATATTTTATTTTTGATGTATTTTTATAAAAGAATAGTGTTATTTATTTTTTTATAAAAAAATGTTTACTTTTTATATATTTAAAAAAAATGTAAAATTTTTGAAAATAAATGGATGTAAGATAATAATAAATAATAGTAATTTTTACTACAATTCCTCCATTCAAAAAAATTGTCCTTTCATTCATATACATACATACATATTATCACGCCTGTTTCCCATGGGGGTAAGCAGAGACTATAGATCTCCACTTGCGATGATCCTAACAAAGAACTTTCGCTTCATCTACTTTTTTTTTATCGCTAGAGTACAGCAGACAGGCAGACGGCCCACCTGATGGAAAGCGGTTACCGTCGCCTATAGACGTTTACAACACCAGAAGTGTCACTAACGCGCTGCCGGCCTCGAAGAAATTTTACGACCCCCTTTTTAAAAATCCTCATGTTGTAGCGCTGTGGGAAAACCTCGGCTGGGAGCTCATTCCAAATCCCCACGGTATGCAAGAGAAACGTTCTATAGAACCGTTGCGTACAAGAGCGAAGCGGCTCAAGGAAGTGCATGCGCATTTACTTGATATGCTTTTTACCTGACCTCGTTTTAACACTTCTGTTATTTGATCATGATATATACGTCGTAGTTTACCGGTGCCAACTTTATCATTCACAATATATACGATCTACTATCAGATTCTACTTTCATCCATCCTCTCTACATGAACAAACCACCTTAACATTCCTTTTTCAACTCTTGTTATTACATCTTCTTTCAATCCACAACGTTCCCTTATTACACTATTCCGTATCATATCATTCATGCTTACCTCATATATACTTCTCAAAGCTCTTGTTTCAACTGCATTTATTCTACTTTCATGCTGCTTCTGCCACACCCAACTTTCACTGTCGTAAATTAGTGTTTTGTGTATTCATATACATAAAGACATATTCAAGTATGGTTTATTTGTACCGCAGATAGTCGTGTAAAATCACGAAAAAGTTATGATTCATAGTAAAACAATTTTAAATAGAATTTACCCAATACTGTTGTTATATAAAAAAACTGACTTCAAAAACTAAAAAGTATAAAATAACTTATTTCTAAAGCTATTATTATTAACATATATTATCTAAAACATCTTGAAGTCTTTTATACTTTTTAGTTTTTGAAGTCGGTTTTTTTAAACGAAGTTTTTTTTGCTTTATTTTTTACTTGTTAGTGTCTAGCTATGTATGGGTAGGCCTACGAAAGGTGCCGCGCTCCATAAAAAATATAGGTCCCAAGAAACGGGAACAAAAAAAATTGTTCGTAAAATGAAAACTACTGGGCCAAACTATGTTAAATTTTTAGGGGACCAAATGGCAACTATTCCGCACCAAACTAAACAAGAATCACGTAAATCGGATCATAACTCTCAGAGTAATCGGTGTACATATGGAACGGAATGGAATTTTTTTCATAAAAAATGTTCATAAAATGAAAACTACTAGTCCAAACTATGTCAATTTTTTAGGGAACCAAATGGCAGCTATTCCGCCTCGAACAAACAAAGAATCACGTAAATCGGATCACAAATCTCGGAGTAATCGGTGAACATACATAAAAAAACAAACAAAAAAAAAAGATCCCGACGAATTGAGAACCTCCTCTTTTTTTTGAGGTCGGTTAAAATAGGAGTAGAGGCAAGGAATTGTTATCATCGTTCAAGTGTTTACTTCTGATTTGATAATACTTAATAAGATTTAACCCTAGATCTGAACATGTGAGCCTGATGGTCCGCTTTGAGAATTATTATAGAATCTTTTCAAATTATATTTCTTCGATTTGTAGTTATTTTTGTACATTGATTGCAGGTCCTCTGTGAGATTATTTACAATGATTGGTGTTATATATTCTTTAAGCCTTGTCCTATATACGATATTCGTTTTTATTAAACACTTAGGTTTAGCGAGAGTTGGGTATGGAAGAAAGAGCATGAAAGTAGAGTAAACGCGGTCGAGATGCGAGCACTGCGTAAAATCTGCGGAGTGACGCTCGCGGACCGCGTTCGTAATACCGAAGTAAGAAAGAGAGTTGGTCTGAAAGAGAGTGTCGAGGTGAAGGTAAGGAAAGGAACGCTCCGATGGTTCGGGCATGTGGAAAGAATGCATGATGAAAGAATGACAAAACAGATATACAATGCAAAATTGGATGGATGCAGAAGTCGTGGAAGGCCACGACACACCTTCCATGATCAAATTGATCGTGTACTAGCAGAGGGTGATGTCAGGAGCCTTAAGAACAGACGAGCGTGCATGACAAGAGTTATGAATGTCAAAGAAGCAAGTGAGCTGTGTAAGAATAAGCCTAAATGGCGCTGTGTTGTTCGTGCCTACCCCGCAAGGGAACTGGCGTGAAGTTATGTATGTATGTATGTATGTACTTAGGTTTAATACAATGGTTACACATCCGCGGCATTTGGGGTGGAAACTTTGGGTCCGTGGGGTCCTAACGCTCTAAAGGTCTACCGTGACGTCGCCAAACGTCTAGTAGACGTCACACGCGACCAGAAGGCTGGCGTCTATTTCGCTCAAAGATTAAGCATTGCCATACAACGTGGCAACGCCGCCAGCCTTCTGGGAACGTTCCCAGTAAGTGACAGTGGTTTGGGACCAATAATTTATCTTTAGATATTTTCCGCTTTTTTATTTAGTTTTAGTTTTTATATTGTATAGTTTGTAGTTTATTTTAAAGTTTATATTTATTTGCATAACAATTAGTTGATTCAAATTCACTAATGTAATTAATTAAAACCAGCTTCATTTACATGATTGAAATAGATATATATTTTCTTCCTCCCTTTAAAATCAGGCAAGCTACACCCATGACCATTATTTGTCCATTAAATCAAATTCGTTGCAGTAAATAGTATTATGTATATTTAGAGTAGTTAATTATTTTTATTTTTTCTTTAATTATATTTAATTACGATTGAGTCCAGGAGTCCAAAGTTGGGGCCGGTCGCACTGCCACTTTTGCCGAAAACCTCAAACGGCTCAAATATGTAACCCTTGGAACAGGTTACATATTTGAGCCGTTTGGGGTGGAGACTTTGGGCCTATGGGGGCCAAGTGCCCACAAATTATTTAAAATAATTAAAAAACGCCTAGTCGAGAAAAGAGGAGACCGGAAGGCTGGAGCTTACCTCGCTCAAAGGATTAGTCTTTGTATCCAGCGAGGTAATGCTGCCAGCCTTCTAGGTACAATGCCCAGCGACAGTGGTCTGGTGGGGCTGGACGGGCTTTAATATAGCTTTTATTTTAATTTTATTTTTTTACTATTGTATATATATATTTTTAAGTTAGGTTTATTTATAGGATATTTTAGTTTTTGTTAATAGATGTTAGTTAGACTTAGTTTATTTATAGTATTTAATTATATTTGTATTAATGAAATTGAATAAATTCCTCATCAGACAGAATATTTTGCATTACGATTGAATTAGTTTTAATTCAGTTAAACCGCCAAATATTATTTAAATTTTCTTTTAATGTCTCCGTGGACACCGGGTTGCCTGGAAGAGATCGCTATAAGCGATAAGGCCGCCCATTGTTCTAATGGAAATGTATTCATATTAAATGTCTAGGTTTAAGTTATGGTGAGCAATAAAGTGTTGCATCAAGTGGAAGGACTGGAATTTGGTTATAAGCCGGCCGGCTTCCCCTTGTGTCTGGTGTCGTGGCGAAGAAGGTGTGGTGAACTTATGGTGATCACTGATCTGACAACGTACTTCTAATAAGGTGAGTGGGCATATTTTTTAGCCGCTCCAGTGGTTGTCGTGTGAGTTATTATCTTGATAGCCCGGCATCGCATACTTTTGGTTTATATCACCGTATTTTAATTTTAGGCTGAACGTTGGTACATCATAGCCCGCATACTACGTGTTAGGGCTATTTACACGCCTTAACAGATTCCTTGTACGATAAAGTTGATAATGATGATACTCTAGACCAGGGATGGTAGCCATCCAGGCGGGCAAATCTACCATTGGCTGTGGGTTGTTTTGTCGCCTCTTACGACAGGCCGCCCGGCCGCAGGAAATTGTATTCTTTCTCCGTTCCTACACGGACAAATAGTTGTCAGCCCTAGCAGCCCTACAAAACAATATTACACGGTACTATGAGGCAGTAATTATTAATATTGGCCCCGTGCTGTTTTAGGTAGCGACGCACCGTGATATTGCCTGCGAGCTAATTGTATACAATTAGTCCCCTTTTTATGAACAAAGACTTTCAGAGGAAATGAATTGCATACTCTTTTATTGCAAGCATAATCTTATTCCATTTTGGAAATATGAAAGCGTAGGAATGGTATGTATATATATATATATATACAATTACATTACAAACAATTATATATACCTAATAATATATGTAACATTAACAAGATTAATAACTGACGTATGTAGATATTTTTTTTAATAATTGTAATTACATAAGAAGGTGATGTCAGGAGCCATAAGAACAGACGAGCGTGCATGACAAGAGCTATGAATGTCAAAGAAGCAAGTGAGGTGTGTAAGAATAAGCCTGAATGGCGCTCTGTTGCTCGTGCCTACCCCGCAAGGGAACTGGCGTGAAGTTATGTATGTATGTAATTACATAAACTAGTGGTCGCACATAGGTTGAAATTCGACCATGATTAATTTAAATTATAAGTTTGAACATTATTAAGGTTCTGTTGTCAAATACTAATTCTATAATCACAGATTTCGCCAAGGCTACACTGTTAATTTGACTTTAACAATAAACAAAAGAGTATATATGCGTGTGTGTCAAATACATGGTAGTGTGTGTAATTTTTTTTTATTGCTTTAATGTATTTTTATTCATAATTTAAAAAAATATTAGCACTGTGCACTCCTTCTCTATATAAATTTACCAAGTGGTAGGGCATTTGCCCGACTGGATAGCTACCACCCCTGGTCTAAAGCTGTCGCCATAACAACCTTGGGTTGTGTTCTGGCATTAATAACCAGGTTCCAGTCTCCCTTAAGAGAGCAACAGCGCCTTTATAGCGTCTTTGGTGTTGCAATTGTCCATAGGCGATGGTAACCGCTTTCCATCAAGTGGGCCGTCTGCCTGTCTGCTGAACTCCTGCAATAAAAAAAAATAAAAAAAGAACTATAAGTGTGCGAAATTTCATACTCCTCCGTCCGTGTAATTTTCGTAAAAAGGGCTACAACGTTTCTACTTCACGTATTAATATATAGATAATTTTCAATATTGAATATGTAGCGTCGTAACCAAGAACAACGGGTTTATTTTTGCCCGCGGTTAGGACGGCAGGCTGGCAGGCACGGACAGACAGACACAGACGGCGGCGTCTCATGGCGCCGTCAATCAAGATCTCTCCACGTCCATGCGAGGGACGTTAGGAGACAGAAATCAGAAATCAGAAATCATTTATTCATAACAAAGTTACACGTCAATTTCTATATCAGTTCACAGGTCATAAATAAAATTAAAATTATATCATATTATGGGATATAAACTCCTCGTGCTTATAGAAGGTGTGCTCGACTAACCATTTCCTGAGCCGTGTTTTAAATAAGCCGACGGATGGTGACATAGACATAGCCCCCCCCCACAGGATAGACTAGGCGTGTTGCTGGGAAGTTTCTTTCGCCGTTTCTTCCCTCCCAGCCATAACACGTTGCGAAACGGCAGTAAGATAGCGGAGGCCGCCGCGAACCACCGATCCCGGTCCGCCGGGATCCTTCCCCTTGGGCTTTATATTACCCGTCGCCCGTTCTCAATTAGTGCTTTATGTAGCCCTACGGTGGGCATCATTAAATTCATCCCCCTCTCATGGTAACAGTCCAGCCGAGGTAAAACTCCTTAAGGAGCTCCCTTGAGCAAGTTCGCGAAGGCACTCGCCCCAAAACCCCCGGTAAAGTTGTAAGGTCTTCGGACCAACAACATAAAGTCAAGTCCAATAAAAAAAACGGGTTTATTGTTACATACTGTATAAAAGACATTATTCCTTCGCAGATAAAAGAAAAGTTACAGTAAGATGGAGCCAATATGTAGCCGGTGAAGTGCAGCCCGAGTGGCCCTCAGATCGGACTCGAACGAGTGGTCCTTAATAAAAGGGGTTATGTAAGAGCGCCGACAATCCTGAGGGCACTCAATAACGCAGGTACTACCGGATATTCTTTTATGATAAGCCACTATAAAACTGGCTTCGCAATTTTATTATTTTATGTACAAATTCAAAAAATGTATAACTACATTCCAAATTAAAACAAAAATATGTGTTTACAATTCTCACACGGCAGTAGTGAGACGTCAAACAAGTAGCCTACAAGAGAATTAGATTGCACTGCTAAATAATAAACTTGCACTGGTTTATTGAACGGAACTATCTTTTTTGTGCAGGATCCAGCTGAATAGCCGCAGATAGCTGTTCCAGCGACACTGGGCTTGGTTGTACCGGAGGCGTTTAGCCCGGAGCAACGCGCTCGAGGAGGTAGGTTCGACCTCGGCTCGACCGCTACGGGGAGGGGGAGAGTGATTCTATCGGATTAAGCCGCGGGAGGCTGAATGAGCTAAGTGTTATAATGGGGACTCGTCATCGACTCCAGAGAGTAGACCCTGGTCTATCTTTACTACCGCTTCGCAACGTGTTATAGCTGGCAGAGAAGAAGCGGCGTAAGTAACTCTCCAGCAACACGCCTAGGCTAATCTGGTGTGGCTACTTGTGTCAGTAATGAGTGGGTGGTGGTTGCAATTGGTGGGTCTTAACGTTGAGTGAGAAGGCTGAGTAAAATACAAAAGACGTTGACAAGATATATATTACAAACAATAGTGTGATTAGTTAGGAGACAGCGCCATCTAGTTTTGAACTGACTGAACTATTGGACTAAGTCTCCGACAAATATAGAGTATTAGGAGTATTACGATAATTATAAAGGTTTATTACTTTTATAATATTGTTACATGCCGACAAAAGTGAATTCACCCCTGCCTACCATAAAGCACAGTTTATTACCTTCCCGCATTTGGAGTTCTTCTGTTTACTTAGAAAAACAGCCTATTGTGTATTGTACTCGTTTATGGCCGTTCGCAGGAATAATTAAGCAGGTGTGCGGATTACGATTTCTAGGAAATTGCGTTGACGCTTGGCAGGTGGACATATTATATTTGTATAGTTTAGCATAAAACAATGTCCGAACGGGTGAGGTGGTCGAGCGAGGATTACAATACGAGCAAGACGTGTGTACATTCGATAATCTGTATAGTGACGGACTTTGCGCGTGTTATTGAATCGTGCAGTTTGTACTAGTTGAGTCCAGTTATACTTGTACCTGTGTTATACGTTTTTGTATAGTTCTAATAAATGCTATAGTAATTCCAACGGCATTTTTAATTCAAGTCCTGCAAATCGTAACAATATGTTTACCTAGCACAAAAAATATTGTATATTTTAATGCAAAATATTACATATTTAAGATATATTATAACACATATTATTCAAATTCCATGTTTTCACTTTGAACAAATGTCACGAGAAGCTTATGATAACTAAAATAGGAAACAAATGCTCTAGTTACAATTAGATTCATGACCTTCAAAATATTTCCAACTCTATCTTTATGAAGATAGTGTTTAAATTATTAAACATCTCTTTTTAGTGCCGGCTTTGTTTCGTTTCATCGAGTGTCAAATCAAAACGATTCTAAAGAAGTTTCACTTCAAAAATTTAATGATATTTCTCATTTCTGATTAACATTCGCGTCACTATCTAAATGCGGCTACTAAAACGTGACCGAAATCACAGAGTACATTGTATATATTTAGAGGATCGAAATGACAGATGTATTAAAATCTAATCATTTATTTGCACAAAAATTCACATAATAACCTAACCACATGGAGCCTGGACCTTAAGCCCCGCTGCCAGCGAACGTCATCTTTTGATGTGCTTTTTTTTTATTGCAGGAGATCAGCAGACAGGCAGACGGCCCACTTGATGGAAAGCGGTTACCATCGCCTATGGACATTTGCATCACTAATGTTGCTATAAATGCGCTGCTGCTCTCTTAAGGGAAACTGGAACCTGGTCACTAATGCCAGAACACAACTCAAGGTTGTTATGGCGACATACTTTAGACCAGGGGTGGTAGCCATCCAGTCGGGCAAATGCCCTGAACCGCATCGAAATCGGACCAGTAGTTTTTACATGAATTCCGAACGAACAGACAAGAATATAAAAAAAAATGCATCGTGTTCTTCATACTTTTACTAATATATAAAGCTGAAGAGTTTGTTTGTTTGTTTGAACGCGCTAATCTCAGGAACTACTGGTCTGATTTGAAAAATTATTCCAGTGTTAGATAGTCCATTTATCGAAGAAGGCTATACATCTACATACAAGGCTATATATCATCACACTACGACAAATAGGAGCGGAGCACTAATGAAGAATGTTTCAAAATCGGGGGGTATTGAAAACAAATTCCACGCGGACAACATCGCGGGTACAGCTAGTAGTTTATATAGTCTATTTCAGTTGTTTTTTTTTTTAATAGCTTCAATGTACAGTCACGGCTTGTTTAGAATTTTATAATATTATAATTATGCATGACGAGAATAAGTTGGAAAGAAAAGAAGACCAATGAAGAAGTACAGGATATGACAGAGGAGAAACGCACAATTTTAAAAACTCTACGAGGAAAGAAGGGGGTAGGTGTTTGGCCATTTGTTACGACACGACACCTTATACACGTTAATCAAAGGCAAAGTGGAAGCAAGGAGAGGGCAGGGAAGACCAAGTCCAGCATTCAAGGATCAAATATAAAAAAGTGGGTATTGTGTCTTACATAGAAATAAAACAACTGGCCTATAATAGAGAAGATTAGAAGAGGCTCCATCGACAAGAGCATAGCTCTTAAATGATATATAGATAGTTATTACTTTGAAAATAAGGCAAGCTTGTTTCATACTCAGGAAGCAAGCAAGAATACAATTTCCCGCGGCCGGGCGGCCTGTCGTAAGAGGCGACAAAACAACCCACAGCCAGTTGGTAGGGCATTTGCCCGACTGGATGCCTACAACCCCTGGTCTAAAATATGTCGCCATAACAACCTTGAATTGTGTTCCGGCATTAGTGACCAGGTTCTAGTTTCCCTTAAGAGAGCAGCAGCGCATTTGTAGCACCTTTGTTCTTGCAAATGTCCATAGGCGATAGTAACCGCTTTCCATCAAGTGGACCGTCTGCCTGATCTCCTGCAATAATAAAAAGCACCACATAATATTTCAAATTGTCATGAATCCAGTATACTGCGTGTTTTGAATAAAAAATTTAAGGTCGTGTTTCAGGTTTTGGAATAAATCCGGGGACGTGGCTGGCGCAAAGCCTGCGATGAAACTTTCGGCATAGCAAATGAGTTGGAATGTTTAACATGTCTAACTGACTAAAGGAATGTTGGCGTGCGCTACTGAAAGGTATATTTCTAGTTTTATTTTGCTAAATTTTAGAAATAAAACTAAGTTTTAACGGTTTTAAGCGCGGTTATTTTATTCGATTTTGGTTTTTCCGACGTTTCGGCCACTTTGCAGTGGCCGTGATCACGGAAGACAAAGATGTCAAGTGTCAACGAGTATTGTTAAAGTTTTATTTAGCCTACCGCCAACTTGTTAATTTTAATTTTGTTTGTAGTTATTATTTACTCTGTGGGAGCCTAATCTAATTTACTACCGCTTCGCTACATGTTGTGGCTTGAAGAGAAGAAGCGGCGCAAGAAACTCTTCAGCAAACATGCCTAGCTCTAATAATTTTATATAATATTAAAATGGGTGGAAGGAAAAATAAAAGTAATGATTAGTCAAGTTGGTTTGTGTTCCGTTGTACGCAGAAAGAGCTCACAGTGTCTTGAGTTCTGGCAGCTGGTTTTTGCTGGGTTTGGGTTTTAATAGTTTTGATGATTGGATCCCAAACAGGTGGTACTTACCGACTATTTTCTCTCTTTAATGATATTTAATCAACTGAAGAAAACAAGGCAACAGTCTACAAACTGATAGAAGGGGGTCACGGACAGAATTGGCCACATCCTCAGGCGAGCTTCAATCAAAACATATTTCAAGCCGCAGAAAAAGATTACCCAATTTCTGAGACCTGTGAAATGCAATATCCCACTCCAGGATGCAGGGGTTTACAAGCTTGATTGTGAGTGTGGATTGTCATACATTGGGCAAACAAAGAGGAGCATAAAAACACGAATAAAAGAACACATTGCTGACATGAAACACACAAGGTCTACGAAGTCTGCGATCAGTGAACACACGCTGGATAAACCCAACCAACTACATCAGTTTCGATAACCCACAAATCCTCGCGAAAGAGAATCGTTTTATACCTAGAATGATGCGTGAGGCTATTGAAATCAAAAACACCCAAATTTCAATAGAAAAGATGGTTTGCAAGTACCACCTGTTTGGAATCCAATCATCAAAACTATTAAGATCCAAACCCAGCAAAAACCAGCTGCCAGACCTCAAGACACTGTGAGCTCTTTCTGCGTACAACGGAACACAAACCAACTTGACTAATATTTTATATTTTGCTTTTCGGCTCTCCTGAAAAATCGAGTTTTGGTTCTTACGCCCTTTGAGCCCCGAGGTATCGACCACCCCTGGCCTAGAGTATGCCGCCCTAACAACCTTGTGTTGTGTTCCGGCATTAGTGACCAGGTTCCAGTCTCCTTTAAGAGAGCAGCAGCGCATTTGTAGCACCTTTGGTGTTGCAAATGTCCATAGGCGATGGTAACCGCTTTCTACCAAGTGGGCCGTCTGCCTGTCTGCTGAACTCCTGCAATAAAAATTTAAAAAAATAGGAGCGGAGCACCAATGAAGAATGTTTCAAAATCGCGGGCACAGCTAGTTCTAAAATAAAGCTATCTAGAAAAGTCTAATATCACTGGTCCATCCCACCCTATGTCGCTATACACTGTTCATATTTCACCCAATATACAGATATATCCATAAAACTCTCGGATAGAAGCACATTACAGAAACAAATTGCTCCGATAGCGTCGAAAACCGTCTCACGAAATCCCTTTTATCTTTCACAAAATAAATTTAAAATTTCTTCAAAAAAGATCTTATTCCAATCCATTCCATGTTAGTTAAGTGGTGTATTTGAATATTTTATATCTATACGACGCGTTATCTTAACATATACATATATGTAGGAATAGTATTTGTTATTATAAAATAACTATGTGGAAGTAGTCAATAACCGGATAGAGTATTCTTTCATGTAGTGATGGGAAGTTGTTTAACCGGATGTCAATGTAGAAGCATTTATTATTAAGTTAACGAATATCGAAAATGGAGTAACCGGATGTTGGAAGTTAATACGTATAGCGGAAGTTAGTTTTATGAAGGAAGTGCAATTGAAGTGGCGCCACAGCATTACCGGATATTGTCACTACGGCGCGCTACGAGGATCTGTTAAATACGCGGTGTTCGGGCAGAGGAGGGGCAGTCTTCAATCGGCAGTCTACGACGGACAGTCTGCAATGACGGTCTTGGACGAGGACCACATAATACATTGTGGTCGAAAATTACTGCTTGATAATCGCAGTGTTCTTGAAGGGCAAATTGCTGTTCGACACCTAAAAAGCGTGGATGCAACTCTTAGAGTTGTCCTAATATTTCTGTGTATTATTGTGCAATATTTAATATCGTAATTGTAATAATTCTAGTGTAATAAACTTTGATTATAATATTTCAGATTATTATTGTGTTATTCTCGAAGCGTCATTCGTTCGCTCCCGGCGTGAACCCGACATATACATACATACATACGTACATAATTTCACGCCAGTTCCCTTGCGGGGTAGGCACGAACAACAGAGCGCCATTTAGGCTTATTCTTACACACCTCACTTGCTTCTTTGATATACATATAAAGTATTTATTTTTTTATTTTATTTAAAGGAACAACAAACAGCTACATAACATACTGTTACGAGTCGCAGGACTCGAATTAAAGTGCAGTTGGAATGATTATAGAGTTTATTAGAACTATAGAATAGAATATATATTTATTGCGTAATCCATGTACAAAGTTGTGACTGTTTTTACAGTATCAATGCATTCGACCCATAATTGGGCGTGCAAAATTAACATACGTACATACATAACTTCACGCCAGTTCCCTTGCGGGGTAGGCACGAACAACAGAGCGCCATTCAGGCTTATTCTTACACACCTCACTTGCTTCTTTGACATTCATAGCTCTTGTCATGCACGCTCGTCTGTTCTTAAGGCTCCTGACATCACCTTCTGCTAGTACACGATCGATTTGATCACGGAAGGTGTGTCGTGGCCTTCCACGACTTCTGCATCCATCCACATTTGCATTGTATATCTGTTTAGTCATTCTTTCATCATGCATTCTTTCCACATGCCCGCCCCAAAATTAACATTACAATTTATAAACATTTTTAAATACAATTAAATTTCAATACAATTGAAAATTAATAATAATAATGTATAATTAATCTAAACAATAAAATGTCTACCATTACAGCAATGTCAAATATATTTATGTCAGTTCATATTGTTTTATCGTCCATAAACATTTTCATATTATAATAACATTTAGTTTTCATTTTTTCATTTTTCATTTTCAGTAGTCAGTAGCAATTTTTTTTAAATAGTGTACATGGCAGCTCTCTAAGAGACTTCTATTCTAGACTCTATACAAACACGTATAACACAGGTACAAATATAACCGAACGCAACAAGTCCAAACGTAATGCAGAAGATTGTAATTCAATAACACGCGCAAAGTCCGTCACTAAATAGATTACTGAATGTACACAAGTCTTGCTTCGCTCGTGGTTATCGCTCGACTGCCTCGTCCCTCAATCGAGGCATTGCTTTATACTGCAGAGATGCAATATGTCTGCTCGGCCGCGTGGACCGAATTTCCTAGAAGCAGTTTGTACTTTAAATCCGACACACCTGGCTAATGACTTCCATAAAATATCACAATACACAATAGGCTGTTTTCTAATCACAAATTTTAAAAACAAAGTTAACAAAAGTAGTCCAAATGCCGAAAGGCAATAAAATGTGATTCTACAGGTATGCAGGTGTGAATTTGTCTTTGTCAGCGTCTAGGTCGTAACAATACGAAATAAAAAGTTACAATAAGATCAGGTAATAATATTGAAGCCAACGACGTTGTCCACATGAAAACATTTACAAGATTATTGATAAAAATACAAGAGGTACAAAAATATTAGCAATAATTAAAAATAAGGATATAAAAATAATTCATAGAACATATTACAGAAAAATGATAAGTAAAAAGAGATGTAGCAAAGTTAAAAAATAAAGTTATTACAGCTCGAATGTACTATCAGTCAGTTAATACAAGCAAAATGGACCTTTTAAATTTGGCAAGCGACATGCAAAGATATCAACATTTATAAATTGGGTGTTTTATCATTGATATGAATTTAGAACGAAAGTTATTTAAATGTATATTAAGTATATATCTATTTAAAGTAAATAATGTAATGTAATTTAAAGTAAAGCAAGTCGTGGAAGGCCACGACACACCTTCCATGATCAAATTGATCGTGTACTAGAAGGTGATGTCAGGAGCCTTAAGAACAGACGAGCGTGCATGACAAGAGTTATAAATGTCAAAGAAGCAAGTGAGGTGTGTAAGAATAAGCCTAAATGGCGCTCTGTTGTTCGTGCCTACCCCGCAAGGGAACTGGCGTGAAGTTATGTATGTATGTAAAGTAAATTGGTCCTTCGAGTCTGATCAAATGATGTAGGGTGAA
Organism: Dendrolimus kikuchii; assembly: GCA_019925095.2. Taxonomy (NCBI): domain Eukaryota; kingdom Metazoa; phylum Arthropoda; class Insecta; order Lepidoptera; family Lasiocampidae; genus Dendrolimus; species Dendrolimus kikuchii. Next base: position 2,334,459 of record CM034392.1, on the reverse strand, counting down.
TCCCTAACACCAAACTGAAATGAAAGGTCAATCTAACTGTTTATTTGAGTTCTAAGACATGAGTGTCGTGCGCGCGTGATTGGCGGGAATTAAACTCGCGCCCTCGGAAAATTACGGCGTATGGTCGCACTATACAGTTACCAATTTCTATTAGCTCGTCCGTTTCATCCGTGCAGGAACGGAGAAAGAATACAATTTCCTGCGGCCGGGCGGCCTGTCGTAAGAGGCGACTTAACAACCCACAGCCAGGTGGTAGGGCATTTGTCCGACTGGATGGCTACCACCCCTGATCTAAAGTATGTCGCCATAACAACCTTGAGTTGTGTTCCGGCATTAGTGACCAGGTTGCAGTTTCCCTTAAGAGAGCAGCAGCGCATTTGCAGCAACTTGGTGTTGCAAATGTCCATAGGCGATGGTAACCGCTTTCCATCAAGTGGGCCGTCTGCTGATCTGCTGCAATAAAAAAAAAGCTCGGCCGTCTGCGTGTTTGCAAGCGTTATAATATTAAAACAATTCGTACATTAAACTTTTATTACTACATTTAAACGTATGGTCACTGACCATTATTGGTCTATTAAATAAAAATTGTTGCATTAAATTAATGTATCTATTGTTCGTATATCTAATTATATATGTATATCTGTATGTATATATGTATGTATATATGTATATCTGTATATATGAGTAGATAGTACTTTATTTATATCTTATTAAAAAAAATTTGTAATACACCACCAAAAATCTTATATTGAAATTTCGTTTAAAATCTCCTTAGACACCGGGTTGCCTGGAAGAGATCGCTATAAGCGATAAGGCCGCCCATTGTTCTAATGCAAATGTATCCATGTCAATTGTCTAGATTTAAGATTATGGTGAACAATAAAGAGTTTTCATTCATTCATTCATTCATTTAAAATCTTTCAGAAATGTAAAACACCAAACTCCCAGACACCCCAAATCAGGCGAAAATATCTAAAAACGGTCCAAAAAGAATTACGCATCTTAATACCGTGCTCAGTCGGGATGCTATCGAACTCGTTTATGTTTTAATTAAGAGGCTCCAGAGGCCTCCGGTGGACCCCGGAGGGATTATTAGAAAACAGTATACACAAAGCCCTGGGGTGTTTATTTTCTGTTTAAGTTTTAGCGAATTACCCATTTTCCGAAATAGAAAAACGATCGCGAGCCGTGTCGAATGAAAGCTCCCCGCTCGTAAAATTTCAGGCCATGCCCCCGTTTGAAGTACATTAATTTGGATTACGTAAGCGGTCTGTGAATTAAAATTTATTATAAACGTTTAATTAATATTTAAACTAAATTTTAATGGGATTTGATGCAATAAGTAAACTTAACTAGCTTTTACTAAGTATCAGAAGACATTGAAACTAAAATACATTATGTAGCAGATCATTGCGAACGGGGAGCGTGCCCAGAAGGCTGGCTGCATTGCCACGCTGTATGGCAATACTTATTTGTTGTGCAAAATATGAGCCAGCCTTCTGATCACGGGTAGTGTCAAAGAGTTTCTTACATATGTCTTTAAAGAAACTCTTTGCCGACGGACCCCACGGGCCTAATGTTTCAACCCCAAACGGCACAAATATGTAACTCCTTCCTAAAGCTCCATAATTTTAATTGCTTTTATGCGATTATATTTGATTTTACAGTTATTATCGAAGCGAATATCGAGCGGTTTTTTTACAAGTGTTAATTTAAAAAAAAAAGAATATTGTAGGCTGATTGATAAATAGATGAATTCTTATTCAACTGAGTGCAGTCCCTTATAAGGCTATTATTATATTGTTACGAGTGCGGGACTCGAATTAAAAATGCCGTTAGAAGTTATTAGAACTATACAAACGCGTATAACACAGGTACAAATATAACTGGACATAACCAGTACAAACGTGATGCACGATTCACTAACACGCGCAAAGTCCGTCAATATATAGCTTATCGAATGTACACACGTCTTGCTCGTAGCGTAATCGTCGCTTCACTGCCTCCTCTCTCCATCCTATCGTCGTTTTATACTTCACAAATATAAGTGTGCCCGCCCGTATCGTCGACTTAATTTCCTAGAAATCCTAACCCGCACACATGGCTAATTATGCCTGCAAACGGCCATAAACGAGTACAATAGGACAATGAACCGTATGCCAATAAATAAGTAAACAAAAGAAGTCCAAATGGGGAAAGTAAAAGACTGCAGTTGTGAATCGGTCTTTGTCGGTCGTAACAATATTCTAACAGAGAGCCCATTTTCATTTTGTATTTTTGGTTAAAACAACTACAACATACCTAACCCACATCATTGAAACTGACAAAAGTCTAACAAAAAGAGGTAAGCCGATCCAATAATGTATCAATTCTGTTTATTAAATGATGTATGTAATAAAAAATAAGTTTTTATTCGCGAGAGGGTGAACTTGATCCTCTTATTTATTCATGTTATACGGAGGGATAAGGTACGTAAACGATCAAGAAAGTTTACGGGTGGAGGGCGATTTAGAATGTCACGATACATGTTCAAATCGTAATGTCGGAACGTCGTATCGTTCATGTTACGTCGCGCACGTGGAATAATTTATTGCTACATAATTAGCAAGGTTAATACTGAGTCCATGTACGTGCCAAAATTTGTCAATACAGAAAACAAAACCTTCAAAGATGCATCTACGAAAATGTTTAGGTTTTATATATTTTCACGTAGCAGTTAAGATTTCTGTATATATAGTCTTAAGTTAAATATCATTATATTAATACGAGAAGCAAAAACTTTGGACCACTTTTGACGAAAGTTGCGCGGACGGAGGAGTATGAAATTTCGCACACGGTTTATATAGAGGAGTGCAGAATACTGATATTTTTTTAAAAATTATGCATAAAAAATACATTAAATCGATAAAAAAAAATTGACACACTACCATGTATTTGACACACACATACTCTTTTGTTTATTGTTAAAGTCGAATTAACAGTGTAGTCTTGGCGAAATCTGTGATTATACAAGTATAGCCTTTAACAACAGAACCTTAATAATGTTCCAACTCATAATTTAAATTAATTATGGTCGAATTTCGACCACTAGGGAACCACTAGTTAAATTCATTAAGCAATAATTACATACAGATTAGAATATCTCACCGTATTATTAAGTATTCCCCTTACAAGCGGTCGAGCCTAGCACCCGCGGCGATTGAGCTATGGGCTCTCGCAAGTGGTGCGCCATTCTATCCAACGGAGTTAAATCATCGACGCACCGCACACACTTACTTAAACCCCAACAGTTAGCAACAACAATACTCTTTATTGTATACCAACATTAAAATGGTAATACATTTTCTTGTCTTAAGATTATAAGTTAGTACAATGGGCGGCCTTATTAAAGCACTATCTTTCAGGCAACGAACGTTAACCTGTTTTCGTTATTAAGACGAGAGGAAACCAACTACAATCGGAGTTTTATGTTGCCTAATTATTATATTTATTTTCAGTAGCAATGTTTATGTTCAAATTTACTCAAAGAACTAGTATAAACATAACAAATATATATCTTCTCTCTTTTTTTCACCTTCTCTTAATTATTTGGAGTATTTTCCTTCTATACTTTCCTATTCACACAATCTATTCATCTATTTTTGATTTGCCTTTACATTTGCCAAACATTTTTATATAACTAAATACAACCTATATTTTTATATAATTAGTGGCACTTAATGATTTTTATACTTTCGGTTTAAAACATAATTATAATTTTAAATTACTAGTCCGCCCATTTGGGGTATACAAATATTATAAGTATTATAACGTCATCCGTTAGAAAAAATACAATCAACAATAAAATAATTAATTCAAACTGATAATTTTTTGAAATAAGAACGTAAAAATGTATCTACACACAAATACTTTAATTTTTTATAATAATATATAAATTAAATTAAAAAACATTTAATTTTATCTTTGAAGAAGCTATCCGGTAAATAAATGGTGTTAATTTAAACATTTATTTAATTAACATAATATTGGATTAGAGGAAACGTAGCTTTAAGAATTATAATAGCTAATTAAAAACTAAATACTTAAAAATAAATATGTATCTAATTATAAATAAACTAAATTATAAATAAATTAAACTATACAATAAATTAAACTAAAAATAAACTATATATACAAACTAAAATTACATACATACATACATACATAACTTCACGCCAGTTCCCTTGCGGGGTAGGCACGAACAACAGAGCGCCATTTAGGCCCATTCTTACACACCTCACTTGCTTCTTTAACATTCATAACTCAAACATAATTCATAATTCAAAACAAACTAAAATTAAAGTATAAAATCTAGTTCTAGACAGCTATCAGTCGGAAACGTGCCCAAAAGACTGGCCACATTGCCTCTCTGAATGGCAATGCTGATGCGCTGTCCGAGGTATAAACCAGTCTTTTGGTCACGTGAGACATCCACCAGACGTTTGACTATGTCCCGATATAAGATAGTCAATGGTGTTTGAATAAATTTCGTAAATAGATCGTATAATGTAAATCGACCTTTATATCCATTTTCATATAACTCTTATGTATTTGAAGCAAATTTGTATGGTTTTTACATATAGCCTCTGAATAAACACTACGATATTGAGTTCTGAAGGCCTTTTGAAATTCATCAATGTATTATACAGTATTTTACCTATGTATCAATACTAATATATAAATGTGAGTTTTATTTTTATGTCTATTCTTTGCCGTTTTGTATATCATTCTATTATTATAATAAACATAGCATGCTTTTATTCAGGTTTAAGTCATTCTTGAGGGATGCGGAGCTTGTGTTTATATTTGTAGACTTAATTGTAATAGATATATATGTAGTTATAAATAAATAATCGGTAGACAATCACACGTATTGTATACCCGCAAATTAAGCAAGTTACGCTTGTGTTACGGGTAATGTACAACGGACTACTCTGGGGCTGATTCTAGAGATCCAGACCATAGCGAATAAGGGAGAAAATTCTTTTCCGATATTTACCATACCAGGAATCGAATCCGGAACCTCTGCGTTGCAGTGAATTCAAATTCAAATTAAAAAGTTTTTATTCAAAATAAGTTCCATTGGAGAACACTTTTTTTTTATTGCAGGAGATCAGCAGACAGGCAGACGGCCTACTTGATGGAAAGTAGTTACCATCGCCTATGGACATTTGCAACACCAAAGTTGCTACAAATGCGCTGCTGCTCTCTTAAGGGAAACTGGAACCTGGTCACTAATGCCGGAACACAACTCAAGGTTGTTATGGCGGCATGCTCTTGACCAGGGGTGGTAGCCATGCAGTCGGGCAAATGCCCTACCACCTGGCTGTGGGTTATTAAGTCGCCTCTTACGACAGGCCGCCCGGCCGCAGGAAATTGTATTCTTTCTCCGTTCCTGCACGGATAAAAAACAACACTTTTTGTAGGTCATGCATATAAGTTAAAATTTAAATTTACTTCTTAGTATATGTACACCGCTTCGCAACGTGTTATTGGTGTTAAGGACAAGAAGCGGCAACAAACTCCCCAGCAACAGGTCTACCTATTTTTTTTTCTTTATATTTATATACATACATAAACAACTTCACGCCAGTTCCCTTGCGGGGTAGGCACGAACAACAGAGCGCCATTTAGGCCCATTCTTACACACCTCACTTGCTTCTTTGACATTCATAACTCTTGTCATGCACACTCGTCTGTTCTTAAGGCTCCTGACATCACCCTCCGCTAGTACATGATCAATTTGATCATGGAAGGTGTGTCGTGGCCTTCCACGACTTCTGCATCCATCCACTTTTGCATTGTATATCTGTTTAGTCATTCTTTCATCATGCATTAAGAGTGCTAACCATTAATTAATTAATAATCAAGTGCAAGTGTTTGCATGAAATCATTCACGTTAATCAAATATAGTAATCGATAACCTATGTTATTTGTGACTTTAACTTATTTTTCAAAATTTTCGTCGTTCATATTGTAAATAGGGTCAATTAGAACAAAAAAGTGTGGCACTCGGGGACTGCCGCGGTAAAGCTATTGGATAGCATTTTTTATTAAACTAATGCAATTATAATTATTTATTTATTTGTTATTTATGCAGTATTTTTTTTTTCATTGATATTTTCATCACTTTCTTCATTAATAAATGCACTTTGTTTATTCATATTTAAAACACTTTATACACAAATTATACGCATACAGCTATTCACCAGCAACTTCACTGTTGTACATAGGTACACCTATGTATACATATATACCTACATGTATACTTACGGGGCGCACATGCGGTGAGTGTGGCATTTTTTTTATATATATAAACATATAAATAAATAAATCGGCAGACAAACACACACACTGTATATCCCCAAATTAAGCAAGTTACGCTTGTGTTATGGGTAATATACAACGGACCACTCTGGGGCCGATCCCAGACACCCAGACCATAGTAAATAACGGAGAAAATTCGTTTCCGAAATTTACCATACCAGGAATCGAACCCGGAGCCTCTGCATTGCAGTGAGGTAAGCCGGCAAAGGTTTAGCCCGCTCAACCACAGAGGCCGTCATTATAAAGATATGATAGATACCTATACACCTATATACTTTCCCAGAAACATCTGCTTACGTATTCGTCCGATTTCGGAGCAGCTCGTCTCGATCCGTGCGAGCTTCGTACAGTCGTACCTTATACATGAGAGCAAAGGACCTTCTACCCCTGCACAACGAAGTGGAGTGTGTTCTCCCAGGGCACACTCCAGGCACTTTATTGCGCTGGATCGACTGGGCGTAACTATGTTCTAAATCTCAGCCTTTCCAACACAAACAAAAGCGCAGGGTTGACAGGGAGGAGAGGGTTTTTAGTGGGTATTGGGGTTGCTCGCTCGTGCAGCAACGCTCGGAGTCTTCCACACTATTCTGTGACGTTGATCGCGGACGGAGCACCGCCAAGAGCATACTATTGCTGCAGTGTTATCGCCCCCGACCGACGCGTGTCGTTCCCCTAGCAACGACCCAGTTTGTGCGTAAATCGGTTAAGCATTTTCCCTCGCCTCAAAAAAAAAAAAAAAGTCGGACCTTATACATACACGTTAAGCGAACGCTCGGCCGAGCTACATGGTAGGCGGAGTGGGGGGCGTTGCGTTTTATATTCATTACGGAATTTCTTGATTCGGTCGCCGCGCTCAAAGCCCGCGATAAAAGCTATGCAATAGTGTAAAAAAATATAATAATATAACGCTTTTTATTGTCTTGTTTCCTTTCTCGAAAGAACAGCGTTACTCCAATAGGCATATTTTAAAAAAAAATCAAAAAAAGAAAAGAAAAACTTACTATAATAAAAAATTGACGCCCACATTTATTTACCCCTCAAAAGTAGAATATTGTTACAAGTTAGCCCCCCGACAAAGACAAATTCCACGAAGCACGCTATTACCTGTCAGCATTTGAATGGATTGTAACCCAAATCCTTAACCTAGTTATCCAAAAACCCATCTACCAGACCAAATTCAATAAAGTAGTTATTCCCCATAGATATATCCCACCCGTAATCACCCAATTTTAAAATCCTAATAGTAGTAGTTCTTGCATGCATTAAGAAGCTATGAGATAGGAAAAAAATTAAACCTATATATTATAGCAATAGAAACATAGAAAAGATAGTCTCTGTCCTACCCTATGACGGAGAACCCCGGGTCTAAAAAAAAACCAATTGTAATACCTTTATGATTGTCTTCTTTTATTTACTTATTTATTGGTTATTGTGGAGAACAGCCTATTGTATAATTAACCAGGTGTGCGGATTACGATTTCTAGGAAATTAAGTCGAAATATAAAACGACGGCAGGATGGAGAGGGAGCAGTCGAAGCGATAACACAAGAGAGGCAAGACGTGTGTACATTTTAGTGACGAACTTTGCGCGTGTCATTGAATTGTGCGTTACATTTGGACTTATTGCGTCCGGTTATATTTGTACCTGTTATACGTGTTTGTATAATTCTAATAAATTCTATAGTAATTCCAACGGCATTTTTAATTCGAGCCCCGCACTCATAACAATATAATAAAAGAAAATAAATAAAAATAAAAGAACGAGAAAGAGTTCCGCCCTGACATATGGCGGAGGAGGCAATAAAAAAAAATAGGCATATTATATTCCTAAGCTTAGAAGAATGTCAGGACGTATATATATTTCTTTGTTTTTGTCTCTTTGTATGTTGATTTCGTTACTTTAGATGTTACAGTTTGTTAATGTAATGTTCTGTTTGTCCCAAAATGAATTAATTTCTTTCTTCCTTTGATGCTGTAAGTCTTAAGAACTAATGTTATACAACTAAAGTTTTTGTGTGTATCTTTGGACACACTAATTTTAGAGAAATGTCGGGTACTTTTGGAAAATGACTCCCATATTAAAAGACCGTTTGTTAAGGAAGATAGAAAACAATATTAAGGAATTATTAGCCCTGTCTCAAAATTCACTCAACAGATCGTGTTAAATAATTAAATATAGTTTTTAAGCTTCATCAATTAGTATTTATTTATAAATGATCGTTTGTTACGGCTACAGCCAGCATCTGGACCGGTTGACGCGGGGCGGCAGCTGCCTGCCAGAGCACTACGGAGCTGGGAATCACATATACCCGTAGCCATGGCATAAGGCGCAGGGCGGAACGCCCAGCTGTGGCGTCCGAGAGCGTAGGCGTTCAGCCCGAAAGCAGCGCGCTCGTAAAGGCACCTCTTGTGAGTAGGGATGCAAACAAAACATCGATGTTTCCAAACATCGATATATCGTTCCTTAAAATTGATGTTTTAACATCGATGTTCAAACCGAAACATCGACGATACATCGTTGTTCAAGAACGATGTTTTGTGAACGATATTTTATCTTACATAGACATAACGTGCCATCTTGCGCTCTATCTGTGATCTATACATATATCCATTATATTATTTTTTTCATATTTTTTTCTTATTGCCAATAATAATTTATAATGTAAACGTTGATTATTATACCTATTTCTTTCATTTCTTTTAAAAATGACCATTTTTCTTAGATGTACATTTATTTAAAATGGTGATAGGGATGTGTTAGTGTGTGCCCACGCTGTTGAATTGTAAGTAAAGTAGTGAATGTTCGGTAAGGCAAAAGACATATAAATAGAACGTAGTATTTAGTAGGAATGAGAGCATTGAGAAGTGTGTGTGGTATTTCTTTGAAAGATGGAGTGACAGTGGTGTAAAAGGATGATGTTAGTGAAAGCAAGAATTAAGAAAGGTCTGCTAGAGTGGTTTGGGCGATACATCGACGTTAAAAAAAAAACGATATTTCATTTGCATCGCAGGAAGAACCGTCAAAAGTTTATGTAAATGGTGATAAAAAAACATCGTTCATAAACATCGATATATCGTACATAAATATCGATATTTTTAACATCGATGTTTCACTTTTGACAACATCGATATCCTAACATCGATGTTTTGTATGAACGATGTTGCATCCCTACTTGTGAGGTTCAATCTCGGCTCGACCGCTTCGGCGACACGACTCCATCGCATTAAGCACGTACGTATAGGAAATGTCTTGCGTCGTCAATTATTGCACAGCACCATCTATCGGCTTGCAAGTGTACCACTACCACAGTTACTTTTCTACCAAAATAGCTACAGAACCCTAAAAAAACCAACTAACAAAAAAATATTCTTGTACGGCCATCGCTTAGACGTGTACGTGGGAAACAAAAGAAAGTTATTAATGTTTGCTCCCATTGTCTTCATTTCTGACACCGTCCATCGTAACTTGGCACAGCACTTTCAAGAACGCCCATATTCGACATCAGGAAGACGGGGCTCAAGCACCCTGGTTAACGTTTGGCTAAAATATACTCACCATTGTAAGAGATATTTCTGAAGGTATTTTGTCCATTTTCAATTGCAACTCGCATTGTTTGATAAATTGTGTTGATTTCTTCCTTAATCTATTGTTTAGTACGCTTTTATTTCGTCTATTTATAAAACAAGGTTAAGATACGATTCCATAAACTTAGGTCCTGCTGTTAAAAACACCTTAATAATCTGTACTAAATCGTTTTGCTTCCTGTATTTAAATAGTGTGTGATATTTTCTGTATCGAAATTAGCATTAAAAATAGTAATCCACCTTTTTTATTGCATGTGTTTAGTAGACAGGTAGACGGCCCGCCTGATGGAAAGCGGTTACCATCACCTATTAACATGTGTCACGCCAAAGGTGCTACCAATGCGCTGCCGCTCTCTAAAAGAACACTGGCCACTAATGCTGGAACATAACTCATTGTTATAGCGGTATACACCAGATCAGGGGTGGTAACAATCCAGACAAGCAAATACCCTACCACCTAGCTGTGGGTTGTTTTGTCGCCTGTTACGAAGGCCGCCCGGCCGCAAGAAATTGTATATTTCTTCTCTGTTCCTACACAGATAAAGCCTACGTATATTACAGATGTAAAAATTATCCCTCTGTGAATCACATAATTTTTTTTTGTTAGACCAATATTAGTAGATACGGCTTACAATAAAATATATTTAAATAATTAAGACGAACAACTTCGATAATAATTCTACGAAATTTTAATTTTAAGTTGTTAATCAAATTACTTTTTTTAGAGTGGCAATGTATAACTGTCAGTTATGTCAATGTCACTCTGACAGAACTCCGGGCGCTAGTGTGCATTATAATAGCTCATGAAGAACACAGTGCATTGTGCAATTAGTTTTTGAGAAGAGAGTCCGTTAATCTCTGACTCAATTAATTAAATCAAATCATATTTTTTGCATTAAACACGGTTTCAACATATATTACAATACAATTATAATGTTAAATATTTCACATGTGGTAGCCATGTTGGTGTCCGGTGGAGTGTTCTTGTAGATTCGATAATTAAATCAGTATACGCCCATGCAATATTAAATTTCGTCAATTAGCTCAATATTAGAGATTGTATGAACACCGTGGTTTTTTTTATTATCTCCGACTACTCTACTCTCCTACGTATTCACGGAGTAATGTAGCCTTCTGATCAGAATATGCATATTCAACACCAACTACTATTGCCGACAACTATTGTTTTGCCGTTTTATGTCAAAAGTGTATTTGCAGATTGGAAAATTAAATCAGTCTACTCACATATAATATTGTATTTCGTCGTTTGGTTCATTATTAGAGATTCAATGTTCATTAAACACCGTGGTTATTATCTTCGACTACTCTACTCTCCTACGTATTCACGGAGTAATGTAGCCTTCTGATCAGAATATGCATATTCAACACCAACTACTATTGCCGACAACTATTGTTTTGCCGTTTTATGTCAAAAGTGTATTTGCAGATTGGAAAATTAAATCAGTCTACTCACATATAATATTGTATTTCGTCGTTTGGTTCATTATTAGAGATTCAATGTTCATTAAACACCGTAGTTATTATCTTCGACTACTCTACTCTCCTACGTATTCACGGAGTAATATAGCCTTCTGATCAGAATATGCAATTTCAACACCAACTACTATTGCCGACAACTATTGTTTTGCCGTTTTATGTCAAAAGTGTATTTGCAGATTGGAAAATTAAATCAGTCTACTCACATATAATATTGTATTTCGTCGTTTGGTTCATTATTAGAGATTCAATGTTCATTAAACACCGTGGTTATTATCTTCGACTACTCTACTCTCCTACGTATTCACGGAGTAATGTAGCCTTCTGATCAGAATATGCATATTCAACACCAACTACTATTGCCGACAACTATTGTTTTGCCGTTTTATGTCAAAAGTGTATTTGCAGATTGGAAAATTAAATCAGTCTACTCACATATAATATTGTATTTCGTCGTTTGGTTCATTATTAGAGATTCAATGTTCATTAAACACCGTGGTTATTATCTTCGACTACTCTACTCTCCTACGTATTCACGGAGTAATGTAGCCTTCTGATCAGAATATGCAATTTCAACACCAACTACTATTGCCGACAACTATTGTTTTGCCGTTTTATGTCAAAAGTGTATTTGCAGATTGGAAAATTAAATCAGTCTACTCACATATAATATTGTATTTCGTCGTTTGGTTCATTATTAGAGATTCAATGTTCATTAAACACCGTGGTTATTATCTTCGACTACTCTACTCTCCTACGTATTCACGGAGTAATGTAGCCTTCTGATCAGAATATGCATATTGAACACCAACTACTATTGCCGACAACTATTATTTTGCCGTTTTATGACAAAAGTGTATTTGCAGATTGGAAAATTAAATCGGTCTACTCACATACAATACTGTATTTCGTCGTTTGGTTCATTATTAGAGATTGTATGAACACCGTAGTTTTATTGCCTTCGCCCGGCTACTCTACGGCCCTACGTATTCACGAAGTAATGAAGCCTCCTGATCGGAATATGCATACCCACCACCACTATTGCTGATAACTATTATTTTCCCCTTTAATTTCATAATTTTCTAATGTTTTTTTGGATAGTTCTTGTGCTTGACCATTATATATAGTTTTGGAACTAAGTTCTTTGTCGCACGTTACTCGGCGGAAAAAAGTTTAATCGCAACGAAAAATGCTGACCGCTGTATATTAATGTAAAAGTTCGAACTTTAATACAATGAAAAGTAAGATCTAAAATAAAATAATAACCATGGCCTTGAATAGTTTGCGATTGTCTTTGAAACTTTGTTTTTTTTTATATATGTGACAGGCAACACAGAATAGGGTTGTGTTTGTAAATAGGTATTACCTAAAATAAAATATAGGTCGTAATAATTTTACTTTAATTTTATTGCGTACCAAAAAAATTATCGACATGGACTACCTGGCCGTGATATCACATGACTAGAAAACTGCCATCTCGACCCGTCACAGGACTATACATGATATTATTCCTAATGACAATGAAGAATTCAAACATTTCGAATGTGAACCCACCCTTTAAAACCAAAAACTTAGTGTAACCGTTCCCGCCTAAGGCATTATTATAGGCAGTGTTCGGCTATAAAGCCTAATACACACCATTCACTAACGCGTTACTCATAACCACAGAATAGGCTGTAACAGTGATGTAAATCACATCGAACGCTTAAAAGGTCAAAAGGCCACAAAAGTTCATCTTAGTCCATATCCGTGCAGAAACGGAGAAAGAATACAATTTCCTGCGTTGGGGCGGTCTGTTGTAAAAGGTGACAAAACAACCCACAGCCAAGTAGGGTGTTTGCCTGTCTGAATGGCTACCACCCCTGATTTAGAGTATGCCACCATAAGAACCTTGAGTTGTGCATTAGTAGCCAGGTTTCAGTTTCCCTTAAGAGAGCAGCAGAGCATTTGTAGCACCTTTGGTGTTACAAATGTCCATAGGCGATGGTAACTGCTTTCCATCAGGTGATCCAGCTGCCTGTCTGCTGAACTTATGCAACAAAAAAAATCTTAGTCCATAACTGATGTTTCATTAAAATTAGACACTTGCGCTTTCTAACCGGCTACGTCGCGGACAAATCCTCGTAGGTAGCTATTTTACTTACATAAAAACTTAATTAGGTTTCTATAAATCGCAAGCGAAGCCGCGGGCAAATGCTATTATATATTTTATAGCATAGCTGAAGGTGAAAACCGCTTAAAAAAGTATTGTGTGGTTTAGGAGGAGTTAGCGGACGTACAGACAGAGAGACGCGGAAATCGACTTTGTTTTATACTATGTAAAGATTTGTGATAAATAATCTTATAAAACTACTAAAGACTATTGAGTTCAAATATATTTTTAAATTAAGAGACTTAAATAAAGGCACAGCTAGAGTTAACGAAAACTAACGGGACTTTTATACATATTATCAGCAGAGATATTTTTCTATAAAAATGAGAAAAAAACATGCATAATGAAGTCAACATACGATATTGAGTTACGAACAAAGTTTACCGTTAAAATTAACTCTTATAAATTATATGAAGTTAACAATGAAAATAGTAGGTAGTAAAAGAAATTAAATATAAATTACAATAATTAAAACTACTTAAAAAATATATAAATACAGTACAAAAAAACCATCATGGGGCAGAACGAACTTTTCTCACTGATACTACGTATACTATGTACGAATGTCCAACGTTATAGTAGGGTGACAATGATAATGCCGAAAAGGACAGTCCTGGGTCAGTCGCGTTTTATTGAATGTTAATCACCCCTTTCTAAACTGTTTATGGTTTGGCCTAAGTGTTTGGTGCCGATTTTGTGAATTTTAGTACCCGGTGTAAAGTTGGAGTGGTTGGTCGGTCATGTGACATTAGTGTTGCTAGTACACTAATAAAATTACATTTTAAAATTTCATATATTATTTAAATTTTGATTAGTGCATAAAACAAACTTGATATATGTAACTGTAGGTTCTTCCGTGACTTCGTTCATGTAAATTTACAATTTATTAAAACTTCCATTTTCCAGGAATACGTACATAAATTATTTTTTATTATCAAATATAAATATATATTTAAATTAAATGCTGGAATCTAAGCTTTACGTAACGACTTTAATACTCAAGTGATTAGTAATAAAACAGTTTGAGTTCATAAAAATATTATACATAATAGGTCGAACAATAAAAAAATACACATATAAGTTATATTTCTGTACAAATGTTCATAAACATAATATACTGTTTCCAAATTTAGATATCGATTTTTGAAAAGTTTATTAAAAGATGTAAGTAACTTCGTACTTCTGGTGCCCATTGATAATGCATTCCAGAAGCTTACAGCCTTCACAGTAAAAACATACATACATACATAACTTCACGCCAGTTCCCTTGCGGTGTAGGCACGAACAACAGAGCGCCATTTAGGCTTATTCTTACACACCTCACTTGCTTCTTTGACATTCATAACTCTTGTCATGCACGCTCGTCTGTTCTTAAGGCTCTTGACATCACCTTCTGCTAGTACACGATCAATTTGATCATGGAAGGTGTGTCGTGGCCTTCCACGACTTCTGCATTCATCCACTTTTCCATTGTATATCTGTTTAGTCAATCTTTCACCATGCATTCTTTCCACATGCCCGAACCAGTAAAAACATTATGACAAAATTGCGTGGAATATAAAAGCGTCATTAGTCGCAGATTTGCTGATGATCTTAAGAGCCTTATACTACTCTCTTAAAAGAACCCAAAGCGTTTTTGGGATAAGATCCCTAACACAAAAGGGATAAGATATTAGCATTCCGGCGAAGGCGGTTATGTAGCCATTCGAGCTTATTAAAAAAATTCTGAAATGTGATCATATTTGCACAAACCAAATATGAAACTAATGTAGAAGTTTTGATGTCGCTCTAAGTTACATTGAAGTTACTCTAAGGTACTGTGCCAACCATAAATAATCACGAAAAGAAATAGAAATTAATTCCTGCAAATTTTATAACCTAGCAACACTTTAGCAGATATTAGTTGACAAAATGATAATGTGTTTTGGGAAATGCGTTTGGTATTTTGAAGTGTAGTTTCTAAGTTCTTAATTGCGGACGTGGTATAAATTAATTTTAGCGTTATTTTATAGCTGCGGTAGTGTAATTGTAAATGCGTAAGTCGTATGCCCATAGTTATCTGTTGAAACAAAGTTTTAATTGCAAATTTCTAAGGATATGAAGTTATTAGACAACTACACACTGTCCAAGAATATTTCTTGGTGTAGTTCTTACTCACTTTATAACAACCTATATTTTCCGGGATAAATAGTATTCAAGTTATGAATGTCAAAGAGGCAAGTGAGGTGTGTAAGAATAAGCCTAAATGGCACTCTGTTGTTCGTGCCTACCCCGCAAGGGAACTGGCGTGAAGTTATGTATGTATGTATGTATGTATGTATAAATAGTATTCGATGTTTAGTCGCATATCGAAAATAATAATAATAATAATGGTGCATTATTATATGGTGTAGACAGGGATAATCGCCGGTCAGTGTCACGCCACATTTACATTAAATTTGTCAAAGGGCCTCAACATGTTGGCTTTCCCATAGCCCCACGCAAGCCCTCCAAAAGCCCGGGCCATTTTTATGACCGTGGTCTACAAGGACATACATTATATAATAGTAATACCGCAGGGGGGCTTTGTGGCGAAGCCTTAGGCGAGTAGCGACACCTCATACCTGACTCCGGGGGCCAAGGCAAGGCCCCCGCCTCCGTGCTTGCCTTAGCCAGCCGGCACGGAGTGGAGATCGCTAGAGATAAGACTCAAGCTCCAGGGGTGGAAGTGATAAATGGCATCACGTCAGAAGTAACTTCGGTGAACCTGCAGCCACTCACACCCATGTTGCCCCTGCCTTCTATGGCATTTTTGGGGCCTATGCAGGGAGTGGCGAGTCGCGGTCTGCCCATTTTTCCATGTTCTCTGAACATTGCGATGGGCAGGCGACATAGTCCCCATATCCCCAGACCCCCAGTACCACTAGCAGTTCACCCCAATAGCCCGGTACTTTTTGTCCTCATTTTCCACAATAGTTCTATACTGGCCGGGGCCTGTCCTTGGGTGCATTACTATATGGTGTAGACAGGGATAATCGCCGGTCAGTGTCACGCCATATTAGATTAAATTTGTCAAGGGACCTCTAAGTGTTGGCTTTCCCATGGCCCCACGCAAGCCCTCCAAATGTTCGGGGCATTTTTATGATCTCGAAAGACATACAAATATAATAATAATAATCGGCAGACAAACACACATATTGTATATCCCCAAATTAAGCAAGATACGCTTGTGTTATGGCTAATATACAACGGACCACTCTGGGGCCGTCCCAGACGTCCAGACCATAGTGAATAACGGAGAAAATACGTTTCCGAAATTTACTATACCAGGAATCGAACCTGGAGCCTCTGCGTTGCAGGGAGGTAGGAGGCCGTCGTAAAATATTATATATAAGTATAACAAATTTTATGATATTCAATTTTCATATCATAGTTCAAAAGTTAGTCGGGATACACGAACTTGTATGCTTATACATATCTTTCCACCAATTGCCTTACATAAAAAAATTAGATTATCATGACAATAATGTCTCAGATGAATATTGTTGCGTCACGTTTCAACCAATTAATTGATGTGTAATTTAGCACGGTTAAAGACCATGGTTAATACATGAACGTGATGCTATATAAAGACAGATGATATCGCTGTTAGAGCTGCCTATATGACTGAGCGTTTCTGTATATCATCAAAAATATCCAAACTCATGAACGTGTAAATAGTAATAATTAATATTGATTACAATACTGGTCTGCGCATCAAGTAAACGATAAGTTTTATATATATATATATATTGCAGGAGTACAGCAGACAGGCAAACGGCCCACTTGTTGGAAAGCAGTTAGCATCGCCTATAAACATTTGCAACACCAAAGGTGCTACAAATGCGCTGCTGCTCTCTTAAGGGAGACTGGAACCTGGTCACTAATGCCGGAACACAACTCAAGGTTGTTATGGCGACATACTCTAGACGAGGGGTGGTAGCCATCCATTCGGGCAAATGCTCTACCACCTGGCTGTGGGTTGTTTTGTCGCCTCTTACGACAGGCCGCCCGGTGGCAGGAAATTGTATTCTTTCTCCGTTCCTGCATGGATGGTTCAAATCGCATCTGTAGCCACTTTGCTGTTGCAAATGTCCATAGGCGATGGTAACCGCTTTCCATCGAGTGGGCCGTCTGCCTGTCTGCTGATCTGCAATGAAAAAAATACAGAATCCTAAGACAACACCCATCTCATATCCACCATATTTAAGAACTCGCATCCATTACGCGTCCATTTTTAGGCAACCATTCGTGTTTACGATGCACTAAAATGTTTTCTACTACGCTACTTAGTGGAACACTTTATTTGGATACCGTCGTAGAAAGTGAACACAAATCTTCACCCAACCATCGCTTGGATAATGCTTGGCAACATTATACCTGCATTTATATATGTGCTTTTATATTTTTTAGTTCTCCTTATTCTATCTTCGTCGATAAAAAGATCAATTTCAAAAGTTCTTATAACAATCTAGGACCCGGTCCCAGCGCCACCTACCGGTTCCAATTGTGAATGCAACTCAACCGGGGATCCACTCAACCTAGAATAGAATACTCACATATAATAAATATATTATATTTAAATTATTAAATATAATAGAATATATTATATTTACATACATACATAACTCCAGGCCAGTTCCCTTGTGGGGTAGGCACGAACAACAGAGCGCCATTCAGGCTTATTCTTACACACCTCACTTGCTTCTTTGACATTCATAGCTCTTGTCATGCACGCTCGTCTGTTCTTAAGACTCCTGACGCAAGTAAACTGGCGTGAAGTTATGTATGTATGTATTAAATATAATATATTATATGGGCATGTGGAAAGAATGCATGATGAAAGAATGACTAAACAGATATACAATGCAATAGTGGATGGATGCAGAAGTTGTGGAAGGCCACGACACACCTTCCATGATCAAATTGATCGTGTACTAGCAGAAGGTGATGTTAGGAGCCTTAAGAACAGACGAGCGTGCATGACAAGAGCTATGAATGTCAAAGAATCAAGTGAGGCGTGTAAGAATAAGACTGAATGGCGCTCTGTTGTTCGTGCCTACCCCGCAAGGGAACTGGCGTGAAGTTATGTATGTATGTATAATTCTATCATAGGCTTAGTCTAGATTTATGTGTTTATCTCTTTTTAGTGTCGTTTTTTTTTTCGTTTCATCGAGTTTCAAATCACAAGGAATCTAAAGAAGTTTCACTTCAATAATATTATAAAATTCTAAACATGCCGTGTCTGTATATTAAAGCAATTAAAAAACAATTGGAATAGATTATATAAACGACGGAGAACACGATGCAATTTTTTTTTAGATTTCTGGTCTGTTTGTTCCAGATTCACGTAAAACCTACTAGTTCGCTGATCGGTACAGCAAATTCTGAGACTTAAAATCTGCGTCACTTTTAATCCTGAGAATCCCGCGGGAACTTTTCTGGGAATGATTTAAAATACATCGAAGTCCATTGTACGTATTCCCTGATCGACAGCAAATTTTTAGGAACAAAATCTGTGATATTCTTTATCCCGGTAATCCCGCGGGTATTTTCCCGGGAGTGGTGTGAAGTTGTTCGGGGGCAAGAAAATTTACTTATTCCGACAGTTTTCACTAAATCGATAGGTTACTTTCTTCTTACCGAAGTAAGAGAGAGAGTTGGTCTGAAAGAGAGTGTCGGGGTGAAGGTAAGGAAAGGAATGCTCCGGTGGTTCGGGCATGTGGAAAGAATGCATGATGAAAGAATGACTAAACAGATATACAATGCAAAAGTGGATGGATGCAGAAGTCGTGGAAGGCCACGACACACCTTCCATGATCAAATTGATCGTGTACTAGCAGAAGGTGATGTTAGGAGCCTTAAGAACAGACGAGCTTGCATGACAAGAGTTATAAATGTCAAAGAGGCAAGTGAGGTGTGTAAGAATAAGCCAAAATGGCACTCTGTTGTTCGTGCCTACCCCGCAAGGGAACTGGCGTGAAGTTATGTATGTATGTATGTATGTACTTTCTTCTTCACACGTCGCGGTGCTTTATGTCCCGGGAATACTGCCGAATTTCAAGTCAAGCCTGGACGAAGTCACGCGCATATCCTAGTAAATATACAGTCAAACCTAAGTAAGTTTTATTAGTAAGTTTTATCCGTGCAGGAACGGAGAAAGAATACAATTTTCCTGCGGCTAGGCGGCTTATCGTAAAAGGCGACAAAACAACCCACAGCCAGGGCATTTACCCTACTGGATGGCTACCACCCGTAGTCTAAAGTATGTCACCATAATAACCATGAGTGTGTTCTCGCATTTGTGATCAGGTTCCAGTCTCCCTTAAGAGAACAGCAGCGCATTAGTAGCACCTTTGGTGTTGCAAATGTCTATAGGCTATGGTAACCGCTTTCCATCAAGTGGGCCGTCTGTCTGTCTGCTGAGCTCCTGCTATAAAAAAAAAGTGAGAACTGGTTAAGCGAAAAACTGTATTAAGTGAAAGTATTTTATTACCAGGTCCCCCGTCATTTTGCCTTCCGAATACCTCTGTGAGTGAGAAACATAAAACCTGTATAAGTGACAGTCATTTTCCACGCGTGAACCTCTTTAACTGAGATTGATACTTGCCGATACCTCTATAAGCGACAGTTAAACGCGTTTAACTTTTGCTATATATGACTCATTCTTAAATACATACATACATAACTTCACGCCAGTTCCCTTGCGGGGTAGGCATGGACAACAGAGCGCCATTCAGGCTTAATCTTACACACCTCACTTCATTCTTAAATGAGTCATATATTCTTTAATTCAAACCAAATGTGCATCTAATTGTTTTGTTATTATAGTTCGAGGAACTCATTTTTTTTTAAAAGCCAAATATGCGTATCGACTTGTTTGTTAAGCTTATTGTAGTCAGTTTATTAACAGAAGTTGCGAAGAAAGTTCACTGTACTTACTTATAATGTCTAAACGAAAAATAAATGTGTTGTCTTTAAGTGATAAACTAAAAATTGTGAATGCTTTTGAATCTGGGAAATTACGAAATCCAATACAGAGTGAGTTTGGCTTAGCAGAATCCACCTACTGTAATATTATAAAATCAAAAGAATTAACTCTCAGTGCTCTGAGGGACAGAAAAATCAGGAGAAGCCGGCTTTCTGAGTTTCCCATTAATACACGTATTTTGTTTCTAATTGCGTCATATTTGCCGTATTTTTATAGACCTCTATAAGTGAGACAGACTTCTGTAACTCTGTAAGCTAGAAACTCGGGTTAGTGAGAAACCTCTATAAAAGAAAAAGAGATCGCGGTCCCTTGAGCTCTCACTTATCCAGGTTTGACTGTATATAAAGATATAATATTAATTATGCTATCACATGACATAGAAAAAGTTTCCCTTCTTCGTTATCTAAATAATACAGATCCAGAATTATCTCCAGCTCTCGAACGAGCAAGTAAATTTCTGGTGAACTTTTGCAAACTTCACAAAGTTAAAACAACTTCTAAAGTCAGTTCTACAACGATAACGAGCGGCTGGAACTCATTATTAATTAACCGAAATCTGTAATTATTTTAAGACAATTTTCAACTTTCTAGTTTTGAGAAACCTCAAGTATATACACCAGGGGTGACCAACCGGTCGATCGCGACTTTTATACCAGTCGATCGTGGCAAGGCAAAAAATATAAATGTATACATAGAACAGACTTTTTTTATTGCAGGAGTTCAGCAGACAGGCAGACGGCCCACCCGATGGAAAGCGTTTACCATCGCCTATGGACATTCGCAACACGAAAGGTGCTACAAATGCGCTGCTGCTCTCTTAAATGAGACTGGAACACAAGGTTGTTATGGCGGCATACTCTAGACCAGGAGTGGTCGCCATCCAGTCGAGTAAATACCCTACCACCTGGCTGTGGGTTGTTTAGTCGCCTCTTACGAAAGGCCGCCAGGCCGCAGGAAATTGTATTCTTTCTCCGTTCCTGCACGGATAACTGCGCAACGTAATCACCAACTGCTGCGCGCATCATCTTCATCTTGTATCATCAATAAAATATATTACTAATATAAATGGTTGCCAATTCGCCTTCGCCGGAATGTTCACTTACTCTAACTTCTGCACAATATCCTTTTCAATCTCTGTACTCCCCCATATTTAGTGGAACTTTTTAGTTTCCTCTATCAATCTCATTCCCGTAATTTACACTTAAATGAAACTCTTCTGCTAACGATACCTAAGCACACTTCGTCTTTTGTTGGACTCTTTTACCGTACAGGCTGTTCGCCTGTGGAACTCCCTCCCCTTGAAAATCAGACAAGCTACATCCATTTCTACATTCAAACACGTGGTCACTGACCATTATATGTCCATTAAATAAAATTTGTTGCAGTAAATGGAATTATATTATTGTTCGCTTGTAAGTGAATGTAATTTATATTATTATAATCTATTTAATTATGTATATCTGTCTATATTAATTTATTATTGCTATTATTTTGTTTTTTTTCCTTTATTACAATTGAATTAGTCGTTTAATTGAGTTAAACCACCAAATATTATTTACTTTTTCTTGTAATATCTCCTTGGACATCGGGTTGCTTTGAAGAGATCGCTATAAGCGATAAGGCCGCCCATTGTTCTAACGGAAATGTATTTATATTAAAGGTCTAGGTTTAAGTTATGGTGAACAATAAAGAGTTGTCATTCAGTCATTGATTCATTACTTATTTGTATATGGAACTACACTGTTTCATTAAATTTAAAGAAATGTCATTGGTAGATCGCAGAGAGTTTCTTCAGTAAACAGTAGATCTTGGTTCTAATCAGGTTGGCCACCCCTGATATACACCCACTCTAATCTACACTTACATATACCTTGTTTTTTCTTACGAGATAAATTTTTGGATAAAGTTTTAGTTGAATAAATTATTTAGATAGTATAATTAGATACACATACATACATACATAACTTAGGCACGAATAACAGAGCGCCATTTAGACTTATTTTTACACACCTCACTTGCTTCTTTGACATTCATAACTCTTGTCATGCACGCTCGATCGTTCTTAAGGCTCCTGACATCATCTTCTGCTAGTACACGATCAATTTGATCATGGAAGGTGTGTCGTGGCCTTCCACGACTTCTGCATCCATCCACTTTTGCATTGTATATCTGTTTAGTCATTCTTTCATCATACATACTTTCCACATGCCCGAACCACCGGAGCATTCCTTTCCTTACCTTCACCCCGACACTCTCTTTCAGACCAACTCTCTCTCTTACTTCGGTATTACGAACGCGGTCCGCGAGCGTCACTCCGCAGATTTTGCGGGAAACATACAATGATTAATATTCTTAAATATAAAACACAAAATTAATACATATATCAATCAAGTTTCCACTAAAAAATAATTTATATAATAAAAATAAAAATTGGCTCAAATAGTTAATTACAAAAAAACAATATATATATAAAATTATCGAAAATTACATAAATAAAATGTCAATTTAATAAAATCGAAAAAAATGTCACAATAATTACTAATAAAATAGAGATTAAAAAAAAAAGTATTAAAAAAAAAGTATGTCATTATTCTAAAAGTCATTGGATCATTCTAAATTACAATATTTTTTTATTTGAGTTTTAAATTGATATAAGTTACCTATGAAAGAATCAATACAAGTAAATAGTGCATTGTATTGCTGACAAGTCCGGTATAAAAACTTGTTTTTAGTATAGTTAGTTTTTATAAGTGGTACTAAGAATAAGGATTTATCATGTGATGTAATAACTACGTATACTAGATCCCATGTCATCCAATTCAAGCGTGGTTTGGGGGCAGGTTTAGGTTTAGTAAGGTAGTTGGGAAAGCCTGTACCAGAGTCCTCATGCAAGTCTGTTGCGGCGCTACACGTTGCATTCGCTCCTTCCCCAAAGGACCCACCTGTGTACAAAACGTATTCCCCCTGTGTTTCAACAAAAAGCGTGGCGGGTATACTGTCCGATCCCCTACAATAGGAGCGCCGAGCCCAGCAGTTCGCTATTTATGGGCTGTTGTTATTATATATGATATCTGTGCAGGCACGGAGAAAGAATACAATTTCCTGCGGCCGAGCGGCCTGTCGTAAGAGGCGACTTAACAACCCACAGCCAGGTGGTAGGGCATTTGCCCGACTGGATGGCTACCACCCCTGGTCTAAAGTATGTCGCCATAACAACCTTGAGTTATGTTCCGGCATGAGTGACCAGGTTCCAGTCTCCCTTAAGAGAGCAGCAGCGCATTTGTAGCAACTTTGGTGGTGCAAATGTCCATAGGCGATGGTAACCGCTTTCCATCAAGTGGGCCGTCTGCCTGTCCGCTGATCTCCTGCAATAAAAAAAAAACTTCCCATGGGAGTAGGAAGAGACAATGGATCACCGGTTATGACGATCCTGACGAACATCTTGTGAAGCTGTAATCAAGTTAATGGCTCTATCACGTACGTAAGATAGTAAAAAAGCAAGAGTACAAGGGTAAAATCCCGGATTAAGCTCCACTTATAAAATAAGATAAGTCCAGAGAGGCGATATTTTAATAACTACAACAGCGTAGCGTTTTAAAGAGCCATTTTTCCAATTAACTTGCTCTAATAGGATTTTTAAAATGATGTTAAAACGAGAGAGTGCGCTGCGATATTCATAGGCTGCGAACTTAATTCGCTGATTGCTCGTCATACATAAATTTAATTAACCTCCTTTTATGTATTAAAGAACGGGGTTTAATTTTTTTGTACTGCAGCTTTTCGTGTACTTTTGTCCGCGAAAACTTTCACAGAACCTCAGTTCGAAAATCAAAATAATGACGTCGAATTTAAACATACGACGGTTTTCGATTGTCAGTTTTTTTCATCGCGTCGAAATGAGGGTATGCTGCGGAATTGATTGAAGACGCACAGATTGATTGCTCTCGCATGATACAATTTAATAATCATTTATTAATTGAGAAATTTAGATTTGCCATTGAGTGGAACATATAACTATATATAGTACTTGTAGAGTATTATATTTAATAAAGTCAGCGTGCTTACTGATGCGGTGGTTGGTGGCGGGGAGTGCGGGGAGGGAGTCGCTAGCGACTCACTCCAGCGCAGTCGCTGTGCAACCGCCGAGCGGATGAGTGCGTTATAAGCCATGTAGTTGGTGTTTTATTCGTGTACATACAAACCGAACCCTACAAGTGGCGACCCTGCCAGGATTCGAACCTGGAATCTGCTACTTATCAGCAGAAACAATATCGAATACCTGTTTTGTGATTTCGGCGGGGCCTCTAGTGCTGTGCCTCTTAAACTATAATCAGCCACACTACCATGTAACCCCAAATTCAGATGCCTTGGTTCACTACTGCAGAGTAATTGTGATAGAGAATGGGATGTAAGGAGAAGAATTAATGTAGCATGGCTAAAGTGGAGACAGGTAACCAGTGTGACGTGCGACAAACTAACGCCACTGAAACTAAAAGGATACGACCAGTCATGTTATACGGGTCCGAATGTTGAGCCATTAAAATGATTAACCACAAACGTCTCCAATCAGTTGAGATGAGATTGTTGAGATGGTTGTGTGGTGTTAGAAGAATGGATAAGGTGAGAAATGAGTACATAAGGGCAACTTTGAAAGTTGCACCCGTGACTGAAAAATTAAGAGGAAGAAGATTGAGTTGGTACATACATACATACATAACTTCACGCCAGTTCCCATGCGGGGTAGGCACGAACAACAGAGTGCCATTTAGGCTTATTCTTACACACCTCACTTGCCTCTTTGACATTCATAACTCTTGTCATGCAAGCTCGTCTGTTCTTAAGGCTCCTGACATCACCTTCTGCTAGTACACGATCAATTTGATCATGGAAGGTGTGTCGTGGCCTTCTGCATCCATCCACTTTTGCATTGTATATCTGTTTAGTCATTCTTTCCACATGCCCGAACCACCGGAGCATTCCTTTCCTTACCTTCACCCCGACACTCTCTTTCAGACCAACTCTCTTTCTTACTTCGGTATTACGAAGATTGAGTTGGTATGGGCATATAATGAGGAGGGATTAAAGCCACGTGACAAAAAGAATGTTAAACTACAAGATGGATGGATACAAATGTAAAGGTAGACCAAAAATAAGATGGATGGATTGTGTGAAGGATTATATGATAATTTGTGGTGTGACGGAAGAAGTATGTCAGAATAGAGGAGTGTAGAAGAAAAAGACATATTGTGCCGACCCCAATTAATTGGGTTACGGTGAAAGGAAAGAGAAACTAATGTATAACTTAATATACTCAGTGAATAAGTGGTTGTATTGAAAAAAGACGAGGCGCCGGTTCATTTGGACAGAAATTGTATCCTACCCCCGTAGTAAAGTTTTATTGTGGAGGTGTATATTTATAATATTTTATAGCCTATACAAATTAATATTAATTAAAAATCTAAAATATCCTATAATTAAACGTAACTTAAAAATATATATACAACTAGCTGCCCGGGCAGACGTTGTTCTGCCCTGAACTAATAAAATTTCGAACCCGATTCCAGCGCCACCTTATTAAGAAGTACGCGGAAGCCCACGAGCATCGGCTTCATCATCACGTGAATCCATCGAGGCGATCCAGATTTATATATCGACAACGCGGACATAAAAAAGAAAAAACTAATACACATAAATTTGAATTGATGAATTGTAAACGCGCCATGGTCCGTTAGATCGAGCGACCTCCATCGGGACTTGAAAGTGGAGTTTGTCACTAGCTGTGCCCGCGATGTCGTCCGCGTGAATTTGCTTTCAAAACCCTCCGAGGCTTGAAACATTCTTCATTGGTGCTCCGCTCCTATTAGTCGGAAACTTAGCGTGATGATATATAGCCTATAGCATTCCTCGATAAATGGTCTAGAACACTGAAAGAATTTTTCAAATCAGACAAGTAGCTCCTGAATTAGCGCGTTCAATCAAACAATATTAGTATATTTGGCTACAACACTAATACTTACATTATAAACAAAACAAAAGTGTAGTGTAATGTGCTGGCTATTAATAAAGAACACACGAACAAAGTGTCTTCGCCTTAATAGAGACAAAAAGAAGTGTTAATGGACACTTTCTTAGTAAGAATACTTTTAGCTAATTTAGGTTATAATATTTTCTTAAGTTTTCGCGACTTGTATACATAATAAAACTACGTTTTAACGTAGAGCTAGGCATGTTTGCTGAAGAGTTTCTTGCGCCGCTTCTTCTCTTCAAGCCATAACATGTTGCGAATTAACTACCGCAATTAGATTAGGCTCCCATAGAGTAATTTTCATACACCATGGGTTACATTATTAACTTTTAGTAATTAAAATTAACAAGTTGGCGGTAGGCTAAATAAAACTTTAACAATACTCGTTGACACTTGAAAGAATTTGTCTTCCGGATCACGGTCACTGAGATTAGTGCGTTTAAACCAAAATCAAATAAAATTACCGCGCTTAAAACCGTTAAAACGTAGTTTTATTAATTTTGGTTATATTTAAATTACTTATTAATCTTTATAGATTAGATGGTAATATTAATAAGGTATTTCTTTCTAAATACCTTATTCATACAAAAAAAAACCCCCGTAGTGTTTCCCTTGTTTAGTAGGATGTTTTATATATTTCCTCTTAAGGGGCGCCCCTCCCTTAAGATACTTACGGATTAGTGTTCCCCCTTGTTCCCTTTCCCACCGCCGGTTGGAGTACTACAAATTACCTTGTGGGTTTGTGCCGTCGGGTTACGAATCCCGCCGTGTACGGTACAAACTCTTATATACTAAACAACCCACAGCCAGGTGGTAGGGCATTTGCCCGACTGGATGGCTACCACCCCTGGTCTAGAGCATGCCGCCATAACAACTTTGAGTTGTGTTCCGGCATTAGTGACCAGGTTCCAGACTCACTTAAGAGAGCAGCAGCGGATTTGTAGCACCTTTGGTGTTGCAAATGTCTATAGGCGATGGTAACCGCTTTCCATCCAGTGGGCCGTCTGCCTGTCTGCTGTACTCCTGCAATAAAAAATAAAAATAAAAAATATAAATATTTAGACGTGGTGGAGCAATGCTGGAATCATTATATTGATTACAGCTCGCTGGACCAGCTCGGTAGGTGTGATATCACGCTCTCATAGAATATCGGCGAGAAACGGTTAGGTTGCTTGTCTATTGAAGCGATTTGTATGCCTATCGCCTCCTCCGCAGCCTCGCTCAGCTTTAATGGACTGGTAGAATTAATCTTGAGCTAATCCAATCTAGCTAATCAAAGTCCATATAGTCTAGACAACTGCCCAGCAAAACATAAAGGTGAGTCGAAGCCAACCTGATTGTTGTTGAGGTGTTTAGTAATTGAAAATTGCGATTGTAGCGCCATCTATTTTGCTAATCCGTCCATTCTTAGGAAAAGACGTCATTTATCGGAGTAAAATAAATAATAAATCGACGGCCTCTGTGGTTGAGCGGGCTAAGCCTTTGCCGGCCTACCTCACTGCAACGCAGAGTCTCCGGGTTCGATTCCTGGTATAGTAAATTTCGGAAACGTATTTTCTCCGTTATTTACTATGGTCTGGGTGTCTGGGATCGGCCCCAGAGGTAGTCCGTTGTATATTACCCATAACATAAGCGTAACTTGTTAATTTGGAGATATACAATGTGTGTGTTTGTCTGCCGATTATTATTATAAAAAAAAAGTGTCCTAAGTGTTAACTCGGGTTATAAGCCAGCACTGTGTTGAATTTCATTCATTTGGGTTCAATAGTTTCCCAAAAAGATACGATCGCAGCTCCATCTTTTGCGTTATTTTCATCTATTCCACAGAAACGGAGTTTTTTTTATCTTTGCTTATAGGCAAACTGGCAGACGGGTACACTTGATGGCAAGTGGCTACCGTCGCCCATGGACATCTGCAACATTAAGGGAGCCGATGCGTTGCCTACAAAAGTTATTTATCGGGATAAAAAGTATGCTAAGTTATGCCCCTATATATAAACTAGCTTTATGTCGAGTTTCATTCAAATCCGTTCAATAGTTTTCACGTCATACTTTAACAGACAGGCAGATAAAAATTCTAAATTTTATTTTTGGAATCTTTTGGTGTAAATTAGCCCCCCTGAATTTTTTCACTTTTCTAAACGCATTGCACAAACTCGAACCATTTTCCGGTTCTATTACAATAAAGTGAGATAGGACTAGTGGTCGCCCGTGGTCGAAATTCGATCATAATAATTGGACCTACTTATGCAAAACAGAACCAATCTACAAACATGCCAAAATTGGGTTAAGAATGCAGAAGACTTTCAAAATGCACCTTCTATCGACTCAATAAAAATCATAACGAGCTGAGGACAAAATATAATATACAATATTCTAAATGTATTTTCCAAAATATAGACATGTTTTTTTTGTACGCAAAATTCTACTAAAAGCGGCTTTTTCTCAAAGCTGTCAGTATGTGGGTTGGTTCCATTTTGCATAAGTAGGTCCAATTAATGTCAAAGACTATATATTCTTCTATAATCACAGATTTTACCAAGGCTACGCTCTTAATTTGACTTTAACAATAAACAAAAAAGTATATATGCGTGTGTGTGTCAAATACATGGTAGTGTGTGTAATGTTTTTTTTATTGATTTAATATATTTTTTAAACATATTTTTTTTAAATAGTGGCATTTGTCGCTTTTCTATACAAACTATAAGTGTGCGAAATTTCACACTCCTCCGTCCGCGCAATTTTCGTAAAAAGGGGTACAAAGTTTTTGCTTCACGTATTAATATTGTTACATGCCGAAAAAAGTGAATGCACACCTGCCTGCCATAAAGCACAGTTTATTACCTTCCCGCATTTAGACTTCTTTTGTTTACTTTGTGTTTAAAATTTGTAATTAGAAAATCAATCTATTGTGTATTGTAATCCTTTATTATGGTCGTTAGCCAGGTATGGTTCTTGGAAAATTCAGTCCACGCGGTCGAGTATTGTATAGTTTAGTATAAAGCAATGCCCGAACGGAGGGGTGGAGAAGTCAAGCGACAATTACGATACGAGCAAGAGGTGTGTACATTCGATAAGCTACATAGTAACGGACTTTGCGCGTGTTATTGAATCGTGCAGTTTGTACTGGTTGTGTCCAGTTATATTTGTAGCTGTGTTATACGTGTTTGTATAGTTCTAAGTAAGAAAGAAGTCCGAAGTAAGAAAGAGAGTTGGTCTGAAAGAGAGTGTCGGGGTGAAGGTAAGGAAAGGAATGCTCCGGTGGTTCGGGCATGTGGAAAGAATGCATGATGAAAGAATGACTAAACAGATATACAATGCAAAAGTGGATGGATGCAGAAGTCGTGGAAGGCCACGACACACCTTCCATGATCAAATTGATCGTGTACTAGCAGAAGGTGATGTCAGGAGCCTTAAGAACAGACGAGCTTGCATGACAAGAGTTATGAATATCAAAGAGGCAAGTGAAGTGTGTAAGAATAAGCCTAAATGGCACTCTGTTGTTCGTGCCTACCCCGCAAGGGAACTGGCGTGAAGTTATATATGTATGTATAGTTCTAATAAATTCTATAGTAATTCCAACGGCATTTTAAATTCGAGTCCCGCATTCGTAACAATATATAGATTTCACTAGCGAATTAAAGTTTATAACAGAATCAGGTATCATGAATAACTTTAAAATTGTGATAGATTGCGCGTTCGCCGAAAACTACTAGACTCATATCGTAAACTCAACGTAGGGCTGCCCCACATAAAATACTAGGAAATAAAAAAATAAAAAAAATTCTTCCACTCCATTATTGTTCTGGTCTAAGAGTCTAATGTTGGCCTCAAGATTGCCTATTGTAGTACTAAAAATAACTCAAGGCAAAAACATAATATTTTGGCTCCCGATTTATCAAAAATCATAATATAAGCGCCTAATTATTATCATTTGTATGAAGTATTATGGCGCCTTGAATTTCTTTCGGACTTTACTGGTAATTGATTTAATAGACATTACATTTTTTTTACATAAAAACCCTCTAAATTATATTTAAAGTGATCTGAATCTTAGAATGTTTCCTGCATTCAGAGAACTTGCAGTCACTTGCATGTATTGTGACAGAAGTTTTCTCTTAAATATTTTTTTAAGAAGCAAGTGTCTTGTTGATATGCCATTTTTTAAATGGAACATTGAGTCAAATATTTTGAATAACTTTTCGGATAATTTTTGGGTTCTTTTTCTACGACAGCCTAACTTTTTAGACTCATATATTTGTCCTTTATCTACGAAAGAACCGCTCGCCGTCAAAGGGTTGTTAATGCTCAAATTTAAATTCAAAAGTTTTTATTCTAAATAATATTCTACTGGAGAACACTTTTTGAAGGTTATACATATATGTTAAAAATTAGATTTCTTATTCCATGTGTAATCCAGCAACACGTCCAGCTAAAAAACTGTTTTCTTTCTTCTCTCTTTTCTTTTTAAATAAAACTCTTTCAAATAAACTGTATACAAAAGTATGTTACACAATTCTAAACTAAATCTAGATTTATCAAACAGCTTTGCTCGTCTAGGCAATGGTTCAAATGTTTTCTTATTGTCTTGCGTATTCTGGGGATTTACAATAAACCAAGGTTGTCCTATCACTTTCCGTGAGATATAACATTTAGGGCCGCTTGCATAACGATCGCCTTTAAATAAAATTAGTTAATCATATTAAACTGCCTGTTTTGCACAAAACGTATTGACAGTTCTTTATACATATTTAGCGGCAAATTTTGCGTTGTGCAAGACACTAATTGTATTTAAGGGTATTAAATACGTTTAGTGTTTCTTAAATAAATTTAAGCGATCTTATGCAAGCGGCCAGAATAGAAAACTCATTATCGTTTACCAAAAAAAAAAACATAGATACAGAATGTCCTGACTGAGAGGATACTTTTAACAACTCATGTCTAATCTATGTAATAATAATAAAAAGAATCGGCAGACAAACACACATATTGTATATCGCCTAATTAAGCAAGTTACGCTTGTGTTATGGGTAATATACAACGGTACTACTCTGGGGCCGATCCCAGACACCCAGACCATAGTAAGTAACGGACCAAATAAGTTTCCGAAATTTACTATACCAGGAATCGAACCCGGAGCCTCTGCATTGCAGTGAGGTAGGCCGGCAAAGGCTTAGCCCGCTCAACCACAGAGGCCGTCGGAGAGTCTATGTATAATTAAATTAAAATAAAAAAGGAAGAACAATACAATGCGGACAGTAAACAGCAATTTAGAAGGATAGAAAAAATTATATTTTATTATAAACTAAGGTAATGATAGATTTTTAAATACGGCAAATTATTTAGCTTTTCCGATATCTACGGGTAAAGAGAATTTTCTGCTGTACTACAGTAATAAAGAAAAAAATTGAATATAATTATGACTTATTTTTTTTTAATGCAGGAGATCAGCAAACAGACAGACGGCCCACTTGATGCAAAGCGGTTACCATCGCCTACGGACATTTGCAACAGCAAGTTGCTACAAATGCGCTGCTGCTTTCTTAAGGGAGACTGGAACCTGGTCACTAATGCCGGACCACAACTCAAGGTTGTTATGGAGACATACTTTAGACCTGGACCACCTGGCTGTGGGTTGTAAAGTCGCCTCTTACGACAGGCCGCCCGGCCGCAGGAAATTGTATTCTTTCTCCGTTCCTGCACGGATAGATACTTTTATCAATACTTTTTATCCAGATAAGCTCATTACTCCTAAGCAATTTCCTGTTACGCGTTAAAAGCTCAATAAAATATGCACATAAGAACCTCGTAATATTATTTTTTCTCTAACGAACGTCAGCTGCGCCAGCCCTAGTTGCACCTGCAGACAATAAAGTAATGGATGCGCTACATTGCTCGCTTCATTCCATAGTTTGATTAATGGATCTGTACGGGGCCAGCGATCGATGCGATAATTCCAGATTGCTTCAGTTCCGTATAGATTGACGTTGTATGATAGTGTGACCCAAATACTGATTACGCTGGAGGTACTAACGAAGTCGGTGAAGGGATTAAAATAACAATTATGCATATAACGGAGAGGAATATACTTAATAATGTGCCAGTTATGAGTGTCATGGGCAGATGAAGGAGATATGTCCAAAAATGGAAAATATCCGATCTGATATGAGGTTTTTCAAAAAAGGTGTTATAAAATGTTTTCGAGGCCGACAGTGCATTGGTGTTGCAAATGTCTATAGGCAACAGCAACTGCTTTAATAAAATTTAAAAACAAGACACCTGTATGATATTACACCATAGAAGAAATTATTATCGTGTACTAGCAGAAGGTGAGGAGCCTTAAGAACAGACGAGCGTGCATGACAAGATTTATGAATGTCAAAGAAGTAAGTGAGGTGTGTAAGAATAAGCCTAAATGGCGCTCTGTTGTTCATGCCTACCCCGCAAGCGAACTGGCGTGAAGTTATGTGTGTATGTAAGAAATTATTAGAAATCACAACTGATGCAGTAACTTTTAATATGACGATGTGGCGCTTCAGGTTATTCTCCTCTCAATTTTTGACGATTTATTATTTAAAACATATCAAAGGGTTGTAGAAGCAATAGATAGAGGTTAAATGATACTTCAGATGGCGGAGAGTAGTATTCAGTCATATATATTTGTTCGCGCCGCTTAATTTAAAATCCCGTCCTATTAAATATTTCCATAACTACCTAACCGCATTATCCAATCACCTTTTCCCAACCGCCATCTTCCGTTCCATACGACTATCCTTGTCGTATTCAAATTCAAAATTCAAATTCAAAAGTTTTTATTCAAAATAAGTTCCACTGGAGAACACTTTTTGAAGGTCATACATGTAAGTTAAAATTTAATTTTTTACTTCCTATTCTATGTACACCGCTTCGCAACGTGTTGATGCTGTAAAGGAGAAGAAGCGGCCAGAAACTCCCCAGCAACACGTCTAGCTAAATATTGTTTTTATTTATATTTCATATATTATTTATATCTTAAATTCTTTTTTTTAATAAGTTTTGTACAGAAGTATGTTACAGAATCACTTTTTGAAGAATTAATGGAGTTGTAGCAAACAATGCATACTCAATAAGACCAAGACAATAAAAGGAAAGAAAAATAATATTATAGTTATAATAATGACATGACGTGCTAAAATGTTATGCTGCAATATGTCTCCACAGATTCCTTACAAGCATGGCAAGATTAAAATAAAAACGTACCTACCGCTATACTAGTACTGCTCGTCGCACATAGTCTGCTATCGACCCTCGTACGACAACCCGCACATCTTTTCCTCCACAACTTGCCTATAAGTGCAGCCACACCGCGCCGAGTGTGTATGAATAATGATCGAAGGCCGCAAGAAGGGGAGAAGCTAGAAGATTTACTGCAAGGCTCACGACTTGGTGATCAGCACGCATAGTTAGTGCCTCAGAGGCACGCAGATTAGTCTCCCTTCTTTGCATACCAGCAATCCTACCACCGCCATTTGGTTATACACGTACTGTCCCTAATACTGGGCTGTCGCGTTGACAATAATCATTCGTATTCAGTATTTAGTAGTAGTAGTTTCGAAAAAAACTCAAGTAGTTGCCAATTCGTTTTCGCCGTAATACTCACATTCTTTCATTGCTTTATAGTATTTTATTCATCCCTAATACTCCATAGTACCTTAAAGAACGCTTCGAATTTATTTCTTGCTCTCACAATTTACGCCCTTCCAGTCAACATAGACTTATTACTCCTATTCATAATACAACGTTCTTCAATAATTCTTTCACGGTTAAGGCTGTCCAACTTTGGAATTCATTGCCTGTTGCTGTCAGACAAGCAAAATCCCTAATAACATTTAAGAACTTAGTCAGGAAACTGTATCTGCAATATAATGATATGTAATTTTATATAATTAGTAGATATTATATTGCATATAGTTATATGTTTATTATGTTTAAATAGTTGCATATTATCACCATATCTTGTATATGTATATAACTTATGTGTATATTTGTATATATAGTATAGTTATATATTTATTATTAAAATGTAAGTAATCGTACAATAATTATGTATACCACCGTCGCCACTCCTAATCAGAATATCCTTGCCACGGGTTGTCTGGAAGAGATCGCTTTTTAGCGATAAGACCGCCCTTTGTACCCAACTAGACTAATAATAGTTCGTAAGTTTTTCTGTAATGGTGTACAATAAAGTGTTATCTATCTATCTAGTATATCGTGCATATTACTCACATACATATGGCACCAATACGCACTACTTTACTCTCTGCCATTCATCATTCTCTCTGTAGCTCGTCTATAGTTTTTAATTTAATTGTAAATAACGAAATAAGTCATACAGTCCACATTTAGATTTATTTGGAAGAAGCAACTGCCACCAATAAGTAGAATAAAAATAGTATTTCCATTATCAGAAATGGCGTTAGACGAAATGAATATTGAAAATCTAACAAAAAATTTAAAAATTAAATTCGCGAATTTTCTTTTATAAATATTTATAAACACGGAGTCATGTGCCACTGGAGTTAACAGAATACCGAAATCAAACAAACCTACGATTAAGACGATAGTTTTTGTCGATTTTGTTGAGATAGTAATAAAAAAATTGAGTCCCAGGGATGGTTGCCATCCAGACGGAGACGATTAGGGTTAATGTGAGTCATCCGTAGAATATAGGAAATGAATCCAAAATTCAATTCTTTCCTTTACATAAATATTGCTTGAATTCCATTTTGGCATGGTGGGTGGTTTCGACGACCACTGGCATAGAGCCAGAGACGACGAGCATGCACGACTTACGACTCAAATGTAGAAGCTCGAAGATGAAAAAATATTATTAAACTAACACGGTTACCTGTACGTGTTTTTAATACAAAACACTTATAAAATCATCACGGGACCTAAAGCGGGTGTTTTCGCAGTTTTGAGTCAAAGTAAAGTGGATCTTAATACAATGTCTTATGTCTACCAGGGGCCCAATTCTGCTATTGCTATCATCTCAAAATATCTTGTCCCAGTATTAGACAGATTGAAAAATTATTTTCGGTGTAACAAATTTACTATTTATATTTGTTCTTTTTCTAGATCATAAGCATCCACTTTTGGTTTAGAATTATTATTATGTATTGTTAGGCCTTAAATTTATGGAAATACTGTAGGATACTTTTTAATAATAATAAAAAAATCACTGGACACTATCAATGTCTTACACCTATCAGGGGCCCAATTTTACTATTGTTATCTTCTCAAAATATCTTGTCCCGGTATTAGATAGATTGAATAATTATTTTTGGTGTAACAAATTTACTAAATAGTAAATTTGTTACACCAAAACAAACTAGAAAAAGAACAAACATAAATATGTTTGTTCTTTTTCTAGATCATAAGCATCCATTTTTGGTTTAGATTTATTATTATGTATTCTTAGGCCTTAAATTTATGGAAATACTGTAGGATACTTTTTAATAATAATAAAAAAATCACTGGACACTATCAATGTCTTACACCTACCAGGGGCCCAATTTTACTATTGTTATCTTCTCAAAATATCTTGTCCCAGTATTAGACAGATTGAAAAATTATTTTCGGTGTAACAAATTTACTATTTATGTTTGTTCTTTTTCTAGATCATAAGCATCCATTTTTGGTTTAGATTTATTATTATGTATTCTTAGGCCTTAAATTTATGGAAATACTGTAGGATACTTTTTAATAATAAAAAAATCACTGGACAATAGTGTCTAGACGATAGCGTCTCAATTGTAGGTTTGCCTGATTTCGGTATTCTGTTTAATCCAATAGCGTGCCACGTGTCACGCCACTCTATCATTATAAATATTTATAAACGAAAACTCGCGGAATAATTTTTAGAATTTTCATATTTATATATAGATTATTCTGCCGTGACGATATAAAGAAGATATTGTGGATTTAGTAGAATACGAATTTTTAAAACTATCGCAATGGAATCTTAGTTTGAATATCTTCACATTGCTAAGATATTGAAATAGCAGATTTAACCAGATAACTAGATCCGTGTCAATTACGCTGAGCCATTGTACAAAAGCGGCCGCCTTAGACCTCCTGATCTTTTCATCGGTCTGTATATATATATATGAATTTCAGAGCCACTTTTTGATTTTATTTTCATTGACATAACAATTAAAAATATTTTTCTTCACCATTACGACGTAGTAATTGTAACATACATACATACATACATACATAACTTCACCCCAGTTCCCTTGCGGGGTAGGCACGAACAACAGAGTGCCATTTAGGCTTATTCTTACACACCTCACTTGCCTCTTTGACATTCATAACTCTTGTCATGCAAGCTCGTCTGTTCTTAAGGCTCCTGACATCACCTTCTGCTAGTACACGATCAATTTGATCATGGAAGGTGTGTCGTGGCCTTCCACGACTTCTGCATCCATCCAATTTTGCAACAATATGCACAAAATTGCACCTAAGTCAAAAAACAACTTAACTACAGTTTTACACTACTTATAATATCGATCGGCGGTTATCGTTCGCGGAGAAAAGTGCCGACTGGTTTCTAAGATGTAATTAAATTTATATTGCATTTTATTCGCAAGCGGAAATGGCAGTGTTGCTTGCTATGCAAAGTCGGCGCTGCTAAATTGGTCTATTGGGCAGGCACATCGGGACGAATTATTAGTTTATTCGAACTAGGATTTGAACCAGTACCCTTTGAGCGCCAGTAAACTAATACGGCTTATCAAAAGTCAGAAGGGAGTACAAAATTTTCATTAGCGAATAGCTTGCTAGAGTCCGCTCCACAAACGAAGTCCCACGGTAAATAAAAGAAGTAAATGTAGCGACTCAGCTATTTGATAGAATGGTTGTATAGTATTCGTGCCTACCCCGCAAGGGAACTGGCGTGAATTTATGTATGTATGTATGTTTGTATAGTAGCCAGGAAATAAATTTACAGCTTTAATCATGGAATAGTTTGTATTTATTATTCAGTAATTATAATTTATCATAGATTTATTCGTGCAGGAACGGAGAAAGAATACAATTTCCTGCGGCCGGGCGACCTGTCGTAAGAGGCGACAAAAGAACCCCCAGCCAGGTGGTAGGGCATTTGCTGACTGGATGACTACCACCCCTGGTCTAAAGCATGTCGCCATAACAACCTTGAGTTGTGTTCCGGCATTAGTGATCAGGTTCCAGTCTCCCTTAAGAGTGCAGCAGCGCATTTGTAGCGCATTTGGTGATGCAAATATCCATAAGCGATGGTAACCGCTTTCCATGAAGTGGGCCGTCTGCCTGTCTGCTGAACTCCTGCAATAAAAAAAAGTAATTACCTACATCGATTTATGGATTCGCAAATAATGACTCTGGCAAGATTTACTACGGCGATTGAAGCGCCGCGTCTGTGGGACTTCTTTGCTAGCGCAGACTCCACTTCGAAAAGAATAGAATAGAAAACACTTTATTGTTCACTAAAATAAATAATTACAATAATTTAACGGCAAAACAAAAGGCGGCAAATCAAGCAGGCAACCTGACCGAGAGTATACTTGTAACACATTAAGTCTAGGTATAATTACATTTCAAACAAGTAAATAAATGGAAGAAGATTATTAAAATATGTATTTTATTATAAACTAAGGTAATGGTTTTTGACAGTTTTTTTTTAAATGGCAAGTGATTAAGCTTTTCTGACATCTACAAGTAAATAGTTCCAAAGGCAAACAGCCTGCATAGCGAGGGATTTGGAGTAAAATTTTGAAGAATGTGCCTTTAACAGGAGGTTATTAGAGGAGCACAAATCGAACTGTTAAGGCCTCTGTTGCAGTAAAAAGTTAGAAATTGGATAGCAAACGAAATAACTTTTCATTGGTATTTCCGGATCAATAATAATAATAAAAAATATCGTAAAATTTAACAGCATGAGACATGCGCGGTTTTTTCGTAATTTTTCTATAGTTATCTTAAGTTAAGAACAAAAAAATCACCAAATCAGCTCCAAATATGAAACCATTTTTATCAAAACTGGATGAAAAATATTTATTAAATTATTATTAATTAATTTACTGTATGTCTTTCAAGACCACGGGCCATAAAAATGGCCCGGACTTTTGGGGGCTTGCGTGGGGCCATGGGAAGGCCAACACGTAAAGGCCCCTTGACAAATTTAATATAAATGTGGCGTGACACCGACCGGCGATTATACTTGTCTACACTATATAGTAATGCACCCATGGACAAGCCCCGGCCAGTGTAGGACTATTGTGGGAAATGAGGACAAAAAGTACCGGGCTATTGTGGTGAACTGCTAATGGTACTAGGGGTCTAGGAATATGGGGACTATGGCGTCTGCCCGTCGCAATGTTCACGGAACATGGAAAAATGGGCAGACGGTGACTCGCCACTCCCTGCATGGGCCCCAAAAAATGCCATAAAAGACAGGGGTAACATGGGTGTGAGTGGCTAAGGGGTGTAGAGAGGTGGGCTGCAGGTTCACCGAAGCTACTTCCGACGTTAGGCCATTTATCACGTCCACCCCTGGAGCTTGAATCTTAGCTCTAGCGATTAATTTTATTATTACATACATACATACATAACTTCACGCCAGTTCCCTTGCGGGGTAGGCACGAACAACAGAGCGCCATTTAGGCTTATTCTTACACACCTCACTTGCTTCTTTGACATTCATAACTCTTGTCATGCACGCTCGTCTGTTCTTAAGGCTCCTAACTTCACCTTCTGCTAGTACACGATCAATTTGATCATGGAAAGTGTGTCGTGGCCTTCCACGACTTCTGCATCCATCCACTTTTGCATTGTATATCTGTTTATTCATTCTTTCATCATGCATTCTTTCTACATGACAATTTTATTATTCATTATTATTATTAATTATTTTTTTAAGCCCTAGTTTATTTACAACAAAATAATATTGCATCTAAAAAAACAACCTCGCTTATGGAATCCCCACTATCGCTCTAAAAATCAATAGCAAAAAATCCTCAAGGACGTTGGCGTTGCTACAAGCCTTAATGTAAATCTGACAGCTTCGGAGAAAATGACTGTAACATAGTCGAATGGACAGATAGATAGATGGATATAATACTTTAGTGTTCAGCAACAATATTGTTCGTGCCTACCCCGCAAGGGAACTGGCGTGAAGTTATGTATGTATGTATTGTTCAGCAAAACACGAATTACAAAAATGCACGACGAGACAGTAGTAGACATATTTGGTAAACAAAAGGCAGCCTTATCGCTTAAAGCGATCTCTTCCAGGCAACCTTATGCACTGAAAGGAAAATCTTAACTTTTTATTGCAGGAGATCAGCAGACAGGCAGACGGCCCGCTTGATGGAAAGCGGTTACCATCGCCTATAGACATTTACAACACCAAAGTTGCTACAAATGCGCTGCTGCTCTCTTAAGGAAAACTGGAACCTGGTCACTAATGCCGGAACACAACTCAAGGTTGTTATGGCGACATGCTTTAGACTAGGGGTGGTAGCCGTCCAGTCGGGCAAACGCCCTACAACCTGGCAGACTAGCGGCCCGGCGCGATTTCACCCGCGCTCTGTCTCGCTCCCGTAGTATATAGCGTCATGTTATATAGCCTATGACACTCCCTGTTAACGTAGCTTTCGAACAAGAAAAGAATTTTTAAAATAGGTTCAGCAGATCCAGAGATTACCCCCTACAACGTCACAAACTCGCAAACTCACGAACATTAGGTAATGTTTATAATATTAGTCAAATAAAAGGTCAAATATATAAATCTGTCATACGACCAGTCATGCTATACGGGTCGGAATGTTGGGCCACTAAAGTGATAAACTACAAACGTCTCCACTCAGCTGAGATGAGAATGTTGAGATGGATGTGTGGTGTTACAAGAATGGATAAGATGAGAAATGAGTACGTAAGGGGATCTTTGATAGTTGTACCTGTGACTGAAAAATTAAGAGGAAGAAGGCTAAGTTGGTATGGGCATATAATGAGGAGGGATGAAAGTCACGTGACAAAAAGAATGTTAAACTACAAGATAGATGGGTACAAATTTAAAAGTAGACCAAAAAAAAAGATGGATGGATTGTGTGAAGGATGATATGATGATATGCGGTGTGACAGAAGAGGTATGTCAGAATAGAAGAGTGTGGAAGGAAAAGACATATTGTGACGACCCCAAGTAATTGGGATATGGTGAAAGAAAAGAAGAATATTAGTATAGATTAATGAAAAAGAAAATGGAAAAATAAAAAAATTGTCCGTACATGACAGAAACATAAGGATTCTATTACTGTCAAAATGACTATGAGAACCTAGAAAGTGTAATTCTCTAGGCCGCAAAATTCAAACAATTACCTAACTTCTTTTAAACCAGACAACCTTTTAAACAAAAACCTGTTTCGTCAATAAATCTGAGTTATAAAACTTATAAAAGGTATTACGTTTCTTCGGCCCGCGCCTTATTTTAACAAATCCCGTTCATATTTCATATTTTTACTGAGCTTTTTACAGGAAAATTGATATTTACTGTACACCAATAAATATAAAAAGCACCTAAACTACACGCAAAATTGTCTTTAGGATGAATTAACTTGTCTAGTTGGTTTTTTTTTTCTCCTTAGCATAATGCTGGTTTATAATATTTGTTTTTTAAAAAGGTTTTTAATTTTAAACACAAGCTTTTGAGATCCTGGATATCATGTAGCAACAGAGTGCTAGCCAAGACAAGTAAAACGAGCCCAAACCCGACGGGTCTATCTTGTTTAGTACAGGAGTTCCTATGTCTACCTTCCGACTCCATCATCAGATCAGCTCCATGGTACCATATTATTGCTTTGTCACGCGATATACATATGTGTGTAAAATTTCAGCTCAATCGGAAACCGGGAAGTTGGTCAAATTTAACTTGCAAGATTCCACCCGAACCTTACATACATACTTACACAAGTACCTTAGGTACATCCATTGCAAGTTAAATAAAGCTTGTAAGACAAGTTGACGGCCCACCTGATGGAAAGCGGTTACGATCGTCTACGGACATTTGCAACACCAAAGGTGCTAAAAATGCGCTGCTGCTCTCCTTAGGGAGACTGGAACCTGGTCACTAATGCCGGAGAGTGGAATAATTTGCCGGAGTCTGTTTTTCCTGACAAACACAATCTTGAAGTCTTCAAGTCACGAGGGAATAAGTATCTTCTATATAAGCATGCTCCATCCTAGACTGCGTCATCACTCAACATCAGGTGAGACAGTGGTCAAGCGCAAACATTTACTTCCATAAAAAAAATACAAGAAGAAAAACTCAAATTCAAATTTATGTAACCAAACTTCTCATTACATGACTGCTATAATAAAAGATATTTTTTTTAAGGCGGGGGAAATGCTATTTACGCACAATACTGGGTCCTTTGCAAGGGATTAGACTAGATAAGGGGCAATCCGAACACTAATCAAGCCAGCTTGTGTGGAGACTCAAAGAAGTTGCACGGGCAACACCCACTACCCACTAAAACCACCCTCCTCCCATGTGCCCCGCGCTTTTTATGAAGGAAAGGCTGAGACTTAGAACGTATTTACGCCCAGTCCGATCCAGCGCAAAAAGTGCCTGAATGTGCCCCGGGAATCAGAACACATTCAATTCGTCAGCGGGGGTGATGAGTCCTTTGCTCCCTTGATAGCTAAAGGCCCCCCGAAGCAGCTATATTGTGCTAAGTTACGCTATCCTGGTTGTCACGTTCTGAGCGGGACATGGCTCCTAAAGAACCCTGCACTAGGCAAAGCCTGTATCGCAGGGATCATATAATTTATATATACATGAAACGAAACATTATTCAATACATATTTATAGTATGGAAGTGTGAGCGCTTGAGTGTGTTGCGTCCGTGTGCGTACATTCGTGTGTGTGTGTGGGTGTGTGCGTGTGTAAAAACTAAGGAGCGTATTCTCTGTGAGGCAAATTAAGTTTTTTTTTTTGTTTTTTTATTGCAGGAGTTCAGCAGACAGGCAGACGGCTCACTTGATTGAAAGCGGTTACCATCGCCTATGGACATTTGCAACACCGAAGGTGCTACAAATGCGCTGCTGCTCTCTTAAGGGTCACTGGAACCTAGTCACTAATGCCGGAACACAACTCAAGGTTGTTATGGCGACATACTTTAGACGAGGGGTGGTAGCCACCCAGTCGGGCAAATGCCCTACCACCTGGCTGTGGGTTGTTCAGTCGCCTCTTACGACAGGCCGCCCGGCCGCAGGAAATTGTATTCTTTCTCCGTTAAGTAGTATATTATTAAAGAAATTGCTCGGCGCAAATACGGTTGCTAACTAATTCCATGGCTTTTGGTGTCTTTACATCAATAATGTATTTGAATCTCCTCACGTGTTTCATCAGGAGTTGAGCTAATCGTATTTTTAATGAAGATATAATGTTCTATTTCAACACAACGAACAAGGTAGGTTGACCGAGATCTGAGCTCACAAAGTGAATTCAAATTCAAAAGTATTTATTCAAAATAAGTTCCACTGGAGAGCATTTTTTGAAGGTGATACATGTAAGTTAAAATTTAATTTTTACTTCCTATTCTATGTACACCGCTTCGCAACGTGTTGATGCTGTAAAGGAGAAGAAGCGGCAAGAAACTCCCCAGCAACACGTCTAGCTAAATACTGTTTTTCTTTATATTTCATATTCTATTTATATCTCAAATTCTTTTTTTATAAGTTTTGTACAGAAGTATGTTACAGAATTACTTTTTGAAGAATTAATGGAGTTGTAGCAAACAATGCATACTCAATAAGACCAAGACAATAAAAGGAAAGAAAAATAATGTTATAGTTATAATAATGACATGACATGCTAAAATGTTAGCTGGCTAGAAGCTGGCTAAAGCCGATTTTTAATAGGAAGCCGATCGTGCCACAATGCGTTGCGAGAATTTTCCAATGGATACATTACTATTAACCCTACACAGACGCAAACGACATGTATTATCTATACATCTATACTATACTAAACTGTAGAGGTTGAATTTCTGTACAATGAAAAAAAGTCTAAAAACCGAGTCAGGGGGATGTAAGAAGTGACATGGAACTAATTTGACGGCCTCTGTGGTTGAGCGGGCTAAGCCTTTGCCGGCCTACCTCACTTCAACGCAGAGACTCCGGGTTCGATTCCTGGTATAGTAAATTTCGGAAACGTATTTTCTCCGTTATTTACTACGGTCTGGGTGTCTGGGATCGGCCCCAGAGTAGTCCGTTGTATATTACCCATAACACAAACGTAACTTGCTTAATTTAGGCATATACAATGTGTGTGTTTGTCTGCCGATTATTATTATTATTATTTAGATTTTTTTCAGATTTTTTGTATCTCAATTTGTCTGTCTGTTTGTACGGGCTAATCTCCGAAACGATGGACCGATTTAAATGAAATTTTGTATGGTGGTAGCTTATATCCCTGGTCAACATATAGCATACTTTTGATCCCGAAAAATTGAAGAGTTCCCGTGAGATAGTTACAAAAGCTTTAATTATAATAATACCATGCGGACGAAGTCGCGGGCATCAGCTAGTACTATATAAGTTCACGCACACTTTAAAGAAAATACTAACTTCTTTTAACTCTTTTGTTCTTATAAGCTCCGTTTATACTTTTATTTGTTCGTCTGAGAATACGTGTTACAAAGTTTTGTAAATGAACTTTTAAT
The DNA here is from genome assembly GCA_019925095.2 of Dendrolimus kikuchii. Classification (NCBI taxonomy): domain Eukaryota; kingdom Metazoa; phylum Arthropoda; class Insecta; order Lepidoptera; family Lasiocampidae; genus Dendrolimus; species Dendrolimus kikuchii. The sequence goes on along the minus strand of CM034392.1, from coordinate 2,290,081 downwards.
TATTTACTACGGTCTGGGTGTCTGGCATCGGTCCCAGAGTTTCTCATTGTATATGAAACCTGATTTACATTCACATTAGTTAAGTTGTTAGTGAACCTGCGAAACTAGCGAGTAAGTCCTTATCATTGTTCAGACAGAAGTTTAACAGTTAAGTTATAAGTTGTCGATTAAGTAAATGTGCGTACAAACGACGAAAAGCACTTGTTCGCAAGTTAACTAATTACTTAAATAATGCAATTATAAATAGGCATTATGAAATCGTTCCAAATACGTCACTTCCATTAACTCTGAGAGGTTTTTATATTGATAATATATCATCAGTATTAAAATGTGCGATGAAATTTCATATTTCTATTAATTCATTGAAAAAAGAGCGCCATTCAGGCTTTTTCTTACACACCTCACTTGCTTCTTTGACCTTCGTAGCTCTTGTCATGCACGCTTGTCTGTTCTTAAGGCTCCTGACATCACCTTCTGCTAGTACACGATCAATTTGATCATGGAAGGTGTGTCGTGGCCTTCCACGACTCCTGCATCCATCCACTTTTGCATTGTATATCTGTTTAGTCATTCTTTCATCATGCATTCTTTCCACATGCCCGAACCACCGGAACATTCCTTTCCTTACCTTCACCCCGACACTCTCTTTCAGACCAACTCTCTTTCTTACTTCGGTATTACGAATGCGGTCCGCGAGCGTCACTCCGCAGATTTTGCGCAGTGCTCGCATCTCGACCGCGTTTACTCTACTTTCATGCTCTTTCTTCCATACCCAACTCTCGCTTCCATACGTGAGCGTAGGTACCAGCACCGCGTTGTATATGGCGAGCTGGGCCTTCTGGCTGAGGTTCTTAGCGCCTAGAAGTTTACCTAACGCTCCATTCACACTATTCCCCAAATTCACTCTTCTTTCTATATCAGCGGTGTACCTTCCATTCCTGCTAAAAGCACATCCAAGATATACAAACTCATTCACTTGCTCCAGCATAACATCATCGACCATTATCCTTGCATTCGTTCTGGTTTCTTCTCTTTCAAACACCATAACCTTTGTTTTATTCGTATTCAAATGTAAAATGAATAATGTTTTTGGTAATTCAAATAGTTTTAGTTCATTCTAAAATATATATATATAGTAGCATAAGTGAGGTGTGTAATAATAAGCCTGAATGGCGCTCTGTTGTTCGTGCCTACCCCGCAAGGGAACTGGCGTGAAGTTATGTATGTATGTAGTAGCATAAGCGACACTCTTCAAGTGTGTCTACTATGTCACGGACATGAAGACTGCCGGGGATGCGGGAGTTCCTGACACGGTCTTTCCGCGTCACTTCACACATCCATCGCAGCATATTATTTGAACGAAGTGTTCTATTTCCATTATTCCATTCCATAAACACTCGTTACCACAACAAAGATAGAACATTACACGGCCTTAATATGTCATCCCACGTGGAATTTGACGAGCAAAAAGCCTGTTGTCTGCGTGTCCCATTATCCGCCAATAACCATAATTTAATACTCAAATCGCAAACAATGGAAGTAGGCTGTGTAGGTACGTCATTAATGAGCCTTTCTTGCTTGTTCTTTGTTTCTACCGTGGTTTTGCTGTTACGTATTATATTGTATACTATATATGCCGGCCGTTCCTCTCGCTTTACATTAATGTCATTTACTAGTATACGCCGGTGACTTCGTTTACGCTTGACTTGAAATTCCGGCGGGATTCCTGGGTCACAAATTACCGCAGCTATCGTTTTAGGAACAACTGTGTGTGACGGTGATAATAGTACATTATGGTACTAGTGTGTAACATTGGTGATTACCGCCGAGGCGCCATTGAGACTCGAGCCGAGGACGGTAATCATCAATACACACGTGTATCATACGACGTTTTTCAACACACTTGTGAATAAAATAACAACAAAAACTCATTTTATTTAGTAGATAAAAAAAAGTTATATATGAGTGAAAGTTTTATTTATTAAACACGTACGAGTTAAAATTATCTATTTAAATAAGAAGTTGCATGAAATGAGCAAGCAATAGGAACATTAATTTATTTGTTCTATAGAACACGATCTTTTTTTTTGAATAAAAACTTTTTTAAGAACAAAGCAACTCAACCAATAAAATTTAAAAAAAAAACTATAACTCACTAGTGAGTTATAATGTTTTTTACTCACAGTTTGATAATGGGTATCATTCTGTGCCTAATTGCGGTGACCATAGAGCCACTTTATGAGCAAATATGTTGAAAAAAATATTACACATTTTATTACATAACATTTGCTATCAATCAATGAAAATATCACAATGACAGAAATAAAGAAAGAAAACGTTTATTGGCCAAATGCGACACAGATAAAATATCATTGGAGTTCGATATTTTTAATCAGACCGTTTTAAATAATTCCCAGAAAAATCCCAGGGTAAAAAGCAGCACAGATTTCAAGGCTAATACTTTTCTATCGATCAGCGAAAACCGCATCAAAATCTTCCTAGTAGTTTTTACGTGAATCCCAAACAAACAGACAAGAAATCTTAAAAAAGGATGCATCGTGTTTTCTGTCGTTTATATAATCTTTTCCAGTTGCTTTTTTTAAATAGCTGCAATGTACAGACACGGTATGTTTAGAATTTTATAATATTATAAATATCCATTAAGACTTATCTATTTCGTTCGGAGTATAAATCTTAAAGAGAGTGTTATGTATTTTTTTTATTGCAGGAGTTCAGCAGACAGGCAGACGGTCCACTTGATGGAAAGCGGTTACCATCGCCTATGGACATTTGCAACACCAAAGTTGCTACAAATGCGCTGCTGCTCTCTTAAGGGAGACTGGAACCTGGTCACTAATGCCGGAGCACAACTCAAGGTTGTTATGGCGACATACTTTAAACCAGGGGTGGTAGCCAGTTTTTTTTTTAGTTTTTTATTGCAGGAGATCGGCAGACAGGCAGACGGCCCACTCGATGGAAAGCGGTTACCATCGCCTATGGACATTTGCAACACCAAAGTTGCTACAAATGCGCCGCTGCTCTCTTAAGGGAGACTGGAACCTGGTCACTAATGCCGGAGCACAACTCAAGGTTGTTATGGCGACATACTTTAGACCAGGGGTAGTAGCCATCCAGTCGGGCAAATGCCCTACCACCTGGTTGTGGGTTGTTAAGTCGCCTCTTACGACAGGCCGCCCGGCCGCAGGAAATTATAATCTTTCTCCGTTCCTGCACGGATGAAACTTGCATATCGCTGGGTATAAAAAAAAATCTTTTTTGATTTATTAATCACAATCAAATATAACCTACATCACTCGGGAATAATATAGCTTTCTACTGAAGAAAACATTTTCAAAATCGGGACAGTAGTACTGGACCCCGAACATCCAAACTCATAACCTTTTTATAATATTATTATTATAGTACAAAATTGAAAGGTACGCAAAAAGACCAGGAATACAAATCTTCTGTATAGAAGGAGCTTTTATGGCGGCAAGAAAAGACACATGTCACCAAACAGAAAATTCTCATAACCTTTTTATAATATTATTATTATAGTACAAAATTGAAAGGTACGCAAAAAGACCAGGAATACATATCTTCTGTATAGAAGGAGCTTTTATGGCGGCAAGAAAAGGCACATGTCACCAAACAGAAAATTCTTCGTTAACAATCGATGTTTTGTTATTAGCTTTAAATTAATATTTATTAGGGATTAAGGTTCCATAGGTCATGAGAGTCACCCGGCACCCAACAAGCACCGCCTTACAAGCAAGGACGCCGCTTCGTCAACTAGTGAACTTCATATGAACAATGTCTCGTGGGCTACGAATTCTCGAGTAGTACGTCAGCAATTGGCACTAAGTCTTTAAATGAATAACTCCGAGCATCAGGTTGTCATCGAGTACTTTCCACTTGTTGACAACTTGCAGGCCAGGCGCTCTGGCGGCTCTGATTAGGTATTATCTTAGAACAGCACAGTAAAATATCAGAAGGCTTATTATACGACAAAAGAGTTTATAAAGGATGGCACCGAATGAGAATAATGCAATAGTTAACTAGCTCTTTCAATAATTATTCATATTAGTTTTAAATACATAAAAAAACCACGAATATATCTAATAATGATATATTGCTTGGGAGTTTTCTGCGCTTCTTCTTGAACAGTAGCTAAAATTGCTTTGGAAGCGATAGACTCACAACTTTCATTAAGTAATCTGTAACATTCCTTTTTGAAATAAGTACACTCAATTTCATCATTATTCAATTTCCCGCCAACAACCTGGATACATTTGGCGTAATAAAGTTTTCCCCTGATAAAGAGAAGTTTAATGCTTCTAAAGACACTAGAACTGTTTGTTGCGTAAGCAAGATGAATCGAAAGATATTACAATATCTAAGAGATTATCCGGCCATTACTGGAACTGTCCTCAAAAAGTACAAAACTAATCAATCAAAAACAGCACTGTACGCTGTGAAGCGCTTTAATCCGCTGCAGTCCATTTGTCACAGTTCCCCACAGTATCGCGGCTACGTTGAATAGTGATGGATTACACAGTCAAATTTATTGAGATGACTCGGTAGCACTATTAAATGTGTCAACGCACTGTGTCAATCGAATTGAAGGATTATAAGATAGAAGATTATATTATACACACAATCCTAAATTTTTTACGAAGCTGGCAAACAAGCAGACGTCTGATCTGGTGCAAAGTGGTTACTGTCCCCTACAGACCTTTGCAACACTTAGGGTAGAGTCAACGCGCTGCCATCCTTTAGGATGGGATAGAGTAGAGAAGATAGAACAGGAGGGATGGTAAATGGGATGAAATTGGGAGCCGGGATAGGAGGATGGGATAAAAAGATCAGACAGGAGGAAAAGGCTAGAGAGGTGATGCGATAGGGAAGATTTTATTTTTATGGATGTATAGGTTTATGTTTGACCGCTGTCTCACCTGATGTTGAGCGATGACGTGGTTTAGGATAGAGCACGCTTACCTAGAAGATACCTATTCACTCGTGACTTGAAGACTTCAGGACTGTATTTGTCAGGAAAAATAGACTCCGGCAAATTATATCCCTCTTGAGCAATGCGCAGAAAAGGTGAAGTGAAGCACCTGGTTCTGATTGGTAGTGTTTCCACCATGTAACGGCGGCGCAAACCGGTACGTCTGGTTTTCCAATAGTAAAATGGGGATGGGGGAACCAACTCGTGCAGTTCTAAGGGATACTCCTCAAAATGTATCCAATAGAAGACAGATAGCCCCACGATCTTGCGTCTATGCTATAGACTCTGAAGTCGATGGAGAAGTTATAAGTGGGCCATCAGAACTCTCACTCAACGTACGAAAGACGATTAGCTCAAGGATAACTGCTGCAAGGAGATATTCTGTGAGAGCGTGGTATCCCACCGATCAAGCCGGCGCAGCGGGCTGTACGAGCCGTAGTCGAGATAATCATTCTACCTTGGTTCTACCACATACGATAATATTATATTTGTTGAGATTGTGATACTTTCACGCCTTCACTGGGCAACAGATCTTAACGAAATTTTGCACACATCTAATCAAGGGCATAGAAAAGGCTATAGGGTTATGAAGACCGGTCACGTTATACGGGTTCCAATGTTGGGCCTCGAAAGTGATAGACTTCAAACGTCTCCACTCAGCTGAGATGAGAATGTTGCGATGGATGTGTGGTGTTACAAGAATGGATAAGGTGAGAAATGAGTAAGGGGATCTTTGAAAATTGCACCCGTGACTGAAAAATTGAGAGGAAGAAGAAGAGTAAGGTGATATGTGTATGTAACGGGGATGAAAGACATGCGACAAAAAGAATGTTAAACTGCAAGATTGATGGGTATAAATGTAAAGGTAGACCAAAAAAGAGATGGATGGATTGTGTGAAGGATGATATGATGATTTGTGGTGTGACAGAGGACGTATGTCAGAATAGAGGAGTATGGAAGAGAAATACATATTGTGATGAGCCTAAATTATTGGAAGGAGGAGAAAGAAAAGAGAGTAGATATTTTAGGTTATATGTGTATTTGTTGTGTTTATACTATTTAGTTATTTGCGTGAGGTCCTCTATTTTGGATTACGCCCTGTGTTACACCACAAATCATCACGTCATTCTTCACACAAAAAATCCATTTCTTTTTACAAGCTTTTTATTAACTTGCAATGGATGTACCTATGTATGTATTCATGTATGTAAGTTCGGGTGGAGTCTTGCAAGTTAAATTTGACCAACTTCCCGGTTTCCGATTGAGCTGAAATTTTGCACGCATATATATATCGCGTAAAAATGCAATAATATGGTACTATGGAGTTGATCTCATGATGGAGTCGGAAGATGGCCATAGGAACTCCTGTACTAAACAAGACAGACCCGTCGTGTTTGGGCTCGTTTTACTTAGCTTGGCTAGCACTCTGCTGTTACATGATATCCAGGATCTCAAAAGCTTGTATTTAAAAACCTTTTTAAAAAAGCTTATTTTGGTCAACCTTCACTCTTACATCAACCAATACTCGGGTTTAATATTCTTTTGTCATAATTAACCAATTAACGCATTTTTCCCCTCACCACACAAACATATGACAGTTACAGTCCACATTATAATAAATATACTAGTAAAAGTGAAATAGAAATAATAATTTCAATTTGAATTACACTCCATCACACCAACAAACCCAAAGAAGATGTCTCACACAACAACATTACAAAATATAGCGTGTAAAATTCAATACTTCTAAATTTATCGGGACATAGTCAAACGTCTGGTGGATGTCTCACGTGACCAAAAGACTGGTTTATACCTCGCACAGCGCATCAGCATTGCCATTCAGAGAGGCAATGTGGCCAGTCTTTTGGGCACGTTTCCGACTGAGAGCGGTCTAGAACTAGATTTTATACTTTAATTTTAGTTTGTATATATAGTTTATTTTTAGTTTAATTTATTGTATAGTTTAATTTATTTATAATTTAGTTTATTTATAATTAGCGACGTACTTATATTTTTAAATTAAAAATAAGTTAAAAAAAAAAAACTTCTAAATTAAATTCATGTAAAAGCAGGTACGGAACAAGAGTCCGTAGAGTTTGTTTCACTTATAAAAATTAAAAAAAAAACAATTGACACAAAATGTTTCGTCTTACTTTAAAAGAATGACGCAACTCTAGTGCACATCACTAACTGAGGCACTTCAGGCTATCTATTTGATTGGCGGCCATGATTATTTTAGTAGCTGCTTGGATTGTTTAGTCTTTTTGTTCTGCTCAAAGGGTTGAGAAAATAGATTGATTAACAACAGGCTTCCCTGTCTCACCCTTGATTCTTTGTCTTCAATACTAGTATAATTTACCTTAATTTTCTACCGACTAATCCCATTTCGTAGGATTTTGGGAGACCTTTTAAAATTACTTCAATTTTGTTACTATACATACATACATACATAACTTCACGCCAGTTCCCTTGCGGGGTAGGCACGAACAAAAGAGCGCTATTTAGGCCCATTCTTACACACCTCACTTGCTTCTTTGACATTCATAACTCTTGTCATGCACACTCGTCTGTTCTTAAGGCTCCTGACATCACCCTCCGCTAGTACACGATCAATTTGATCATGGAAGGTGTGTCGTGGCCTTCCACAACTTCTGCATCCATCCACTTTTGCATTGTATATCTGTTTAGTCATTCTTTCATCATGCATTCTTTCCACATGCCCGAACAACCGAAGCATTCCTTTCCTTACCTTCACCCCGACACTCTCTTTGTTACTATAGAAGATAATAAACGATATAAAGGCTGTTATTCAAATTCAAATTCAAAAGTTTTTATTCAAAATAAGTTCCACTGGAGAACACTTTTTGAAGGTCATACATGTAAGTTAAAATTTAATTTTTACTTCCTATTCTATGTACACCGCTTCGCAACGTGTTGATGCTGTAAAGGAGAAGAAGCGGCAAGAAACTCCCCAGCAACACGTCTAGCTAAATATTGTTTTTCTTTATATTTCATATTCTATTTATATCTCAAATGCTTTTTTTTATAAGTTTTGTACAGAAGTATGTTACAGAATTACTTTTTGAAGAATTAATGGAGTTGTAGCAAACAATGCATACTCAATAAGACCAAGACAATAAAAGGAAACAAAAATAATGTTATAGTTATAATAATGACATGACGTGCTAAAATGTTATGCTGCAATATGTCTACACAAAATTCTTACAAGCATGGCAAGATAAAAAAGAACGTTAATTTAGTATAAGAGGTTGGAGCGAGCTGCTATGTAAATGAATTTTTGTCATTTAAGTATTCTTCAATAGTGTAGTATCCCCTTTTTAGCAAGATGCTTTTTAATTTCGTTTTAAATTTAGAGAAAGGCAGATCTAACATTTCACTCGGAATCTTATTGAAGAAGCATATACCAACCCCCAAGAAAGAGGACAGTGCTTTTTGTAATCTAAAAGATGGCAATATCAGTCTATTACAATGCCTGGTGTTGAAATTCTGTACATCCGTGCAGGAACGGAGAAAGAATACAATTTCCTGCGGCCGGGCGGCCTGTCGTAAGAGGCGACTTAACAACCCACAGCCAGGTGGTAGGGCATTTGCCCGACTGGATGGCTACCACCCCTGGTCTAAAGTATGTCGCCATAATTAGTGACCAGGTTCCAGTTTCCCTTAAGAGTGCAGCAGCGCATTTGTAACACCTTTGGTGTTGCAAATGTCCATAGGCGATGGTAACTGCTTTGCATCAAGTAGGCCATTTGCCTGTCTGCTGATCGCCTGCAATTAAAAAAAAAAAACATCCTTATACTGGTGTTAATTTGACAAGACACGTATTCGAGCAGGGATGTGTGTCACGCGTAGCTACGGCGTAGTCGATTGCCAGCGCTACGCCTGCTACGAGCTAACGGGAAAACTTCTCGACAATTTTTGACAAATTACCGCCGAGAAACTTTTATTTGGTTCGCGCATGACTTGCTATTGCTTGCTTAGTTACATTTCTTGTTTGATATATTTATGATTTTTTGTTTGTATGATTAATGATAATAACAGAAATTAATAAATAAGTTTTTGTTTATCTACGACTAAACAGATATACAATGCAAAAGTGGATGCAGAAGTCGTGGAAGGCCATGACACACCTTCCATGATCAAATTGATCGTGTACTAGCAGAAGGTGATGTCAGGAGCCTTAAGAACAGACGAGCTTGCATGACAAGAGTTATATGAATGTCAAAGAGGCAAGTGAAGTGTGTAAGAATAAGCCTAAATGGCACTCTGTTGTTCGTGCCTACCCCGCAAGGGAACTGGCGTGAAGTTATGTATGTATGTTTATCTACATGGAAATTAGAGCAAGTAATTCTATTTAGGTTATGTTCTAGTTTTTTATTTATTCAATGTACAAGAATTTATTTAACATATTTTGCCTATTCTAATATATATATAACTTAATTTATAAAAGATAAAAACTACAAATAGTAAATAGGTCGCAAATCACCGTCAGTTGGGAACGTTCCCAAAACGCTGTCCGCGTTACCGCGTTGTATGGCAACGCTTATGCGTTGCCCAAAATACAGGCCGGCGTTTTGGTTTCGTGAGACATCTATCAACCGTTTTGATAGGTCTAATTAAATACACACTAATTCTATTTTGAAACAGACAATCTTCGTAAAAATTACAAGTTATGTATGAGCCAAGTTTATTTTGATACATAGAGTTATGTGTTTATTTCTTTTTAATACGCTTTTATTAGCTTGATACGTATGTTAGTAACGGAATCTTTCAAGTTAAATTTGATCGACTTCCCGGTTTCCGATTGAGCTGAAATTTTGCACGTATGTGTATATCGCGTATCCACGCTTTTTTTACAAGAAAATCATTTTTTGTCGGGGTGAAGGTAAGGAAAGGAATGCTCCGGTGGTTCGGGCATGTGGAAAGAATGCATGATGAAAGAATGACTAAACAGATATACAATGCAAAAGTGGATGGATGCAGAAGTCGTGGAAGGCCACGACACACCTTCCATGATCAAATTGATCGTGTACTAGCAGAAGGTGATGTCAGGAGCTTTAAGAACAGACGAGCGTGGATGACAAGAGTTATGAATGTCAAAGATGCAAGTGAGGTGTGTAAGAATAAGCCTAAATGGCACTCTGTTGTTCGGGCCTACCCCGCAAGGGAACTGGCGTGAAGTTATGTATGTATGTATGTATGTAAAATCATTTTTTCTTACACTATTTTTAATTCAAATTTATTTTCTATTTTTTAGTTGAATTTTCTATAAGAGCGTATTTTTTTAAACTATTATTTATTTTTTAGTGTCGCCTTATCGTTTCATCGAGTTTCAAATCTTTTAAAGTGAAACTTCTTTGGTATCGTTATGATCTGAAACTCGATGACACGAAAAAGCGACACTAAAAAGACCTCAACACAAATCTATAGGACTAAGCCTGCGAGAGAATGAAATACAAGTTTTACATTGTGCAGCACAGATTAGAGAGTCAATAACACCGATGATTAAGCATAGGACCGAAATAAAACTGATAGTAATCTTTTTTTACTAAAAAAACAAAAATTTAAAGCGATACTTAAGAGGTTTATTTTGAATTATATTATTGTTACGAGTTGCAAGACTCGTAACAATATTAGAACTATACACAACCAGTCCAAACGTATTGCACGATTCAATCACACGCTCAAAAGTCTGTCACTGACATCTTGCTTCGCTTGTGGCTATCACTAGACTGCCAATCTCTCCATTGCGGCAGTGCTATATACTACACAAATACAATATGTCTCTCGCCCGCGTGGACTGAATTTCTTAGAATCACACCTGGCTAATGACTACCATAAAAGTTTACAATACACAATGGGCTGTTTTTCTAATTATAAATTTTAATCACAAAGTAAAAGGAAAGGAAAGGTGTGCAGGTGTGAATCCACTTTTGCCGGCACCAAGGTCGTAATATTATGAATTATATTTACATTAATAAAAGTTAAGTTAAGTATTTGTACAGTATAAAGCAATTCCCCAATGGAGAGATCGGTAGTCTAGTGATAGCCACAAGCGAAGCAAGACGTTACTGACGGACTTTGCGCGTGTGATTGAGTAAGGTGTGTAAGAATAAGCCTAAATGGCGCTCTGTTGTTCGTGCCTACCCCGCAAGGGAACTGGCGTGAAGTTATGTATGTATGTAAAAGTTAAAGAAGAATTATCTGCGAGTATATTCTATTAAGTTTTACTTCTACTACGTGTGAACAGTACACACATTTTTTGTTTAATGACGCCCATCAAAGTGCAATGCCCCAATGGAGAGATCGGTAGTCTAGTGATAGCCACAAGCGAAGCAAGACGTTACTGACGGACTTTGCGCGTGTGATTGAGTAAAGTGTGTAAGAGTAAGCCTAAATGGCGCTCTGTTGTCCGTGCCTACCCCGCAAGGGAACTGGCGTGAAGTTATGTATTTATGTATGTATTCTATTAAGTTTCACTTCTACTAGGTACGTGTGAACAGTAAACACATTTTTTTGTTTAATGACGCCCAGCAAAGTGGGCACGATTCAGCTAATATATTAATAAAGCAAAAGTGAAGAAGCGTCATTCAGCATTCCCAACAGAAGCACATCAATCGTCGAATATGGATACGACGTATCAACTAATCCATTATACAATACTCTGCTTTGTCATTGCGCGGATTAGGTTAATACCACTCAGAGTGCAAGTCACGGGACGACGGGGCGCCCAGCGATGTATCTTCGCCCTAATGAGGGGGTAAGAAGTGAATATCGGAATAATGGCTAAGTGGGCTCGTTGCTTCTTTATCGATGTTCTATTTGACGGCTTGTTGGATGTGTTGTTAGTGCGGGATTTATACAACGAGACGTTTATCTTCGCGCTTCTTAATTTAAAATCCTGACCTATCAAATTATTTCCACAACTTTTTTTTATTTTTATTGCTGGAGTTCAGCAGACAGGCAGACGGCCCACTCGATGGAAAGCGGTTATCATCGCCTATGGACATTTGCAACACCAAAGGCGCTACAAATGTGCTGCTGCTCTCTTAAGGAAAACTGGAACCTGGTCACTAATGCCAGAACACAACTCAAGGTTGTTATGGCGACATACTTTAGACCAGGGGTGGTAGTCATCCAGTCGGGCAAATGCCCTACCACCTGGCTGTGGGTTGTTTTGTCGCCTCTTACGACAGGCCGCCCGGCCGCAGGAAATTGTATTCTTTCTCCGTTCCTGCACGGATAGAACAACTACTCGCTTTCCTAACCGCGTTATCCAATCCCGTTTACCCAGTCGCCATCTTCCGTTCCATACGACTATCCTTGTCGTACTTACCGCTGTACTAATACTGCTCGTCTTTAAAAGTACTCTGTACAAATAGTACAGAGGGTGATAAATAAAATAAGCACAAAGTGTACATTGTTACATATATTTAACGATATATTAGAAAGAATTTACAAGATAGGTATAGTTATAAAAAGTAGCTCTAAGAAATTTGATATACATACATACATAACTTCACGCCAGTTCCCTTGCGGGGTAGGCACGAACAACAGAGCGCCATATAGGCTTATTCTTACACACCTCACTTGCTTCTTTGACATTCATAACACACATCACCTTCTGCTAGTACACGATCAATTTGATCATGGAAGGTGTGTCCGTGGCCTTCCACGACTTCTGCATCCATCCACTTTTGCATTGTATATCTGTTTAGTCATTCTTTTATCATGCATTCTTTCCACATGCCCGAACCACCGGAGCGACATTTGATATAAACTATAGTAAATAAATAAAATGTAAATTAGCATATAAATAGAAATAAAATACATCACATACATAAAAGAGTAAATTGTAAAATACTATATAAAATAAGAAGTAGGAAATAAGAAATATGTAATAATAGTTAGCAAGAATAAAATTGTATGAACAATAGTATAAGACTCTGAGATTTAGTTAGAGGTAAGGACCTTTGTAATATTTCCCTAACAAAAACATATGAAAAAAAAAACAAATAGTGAAAAGCCCGAACAATCTAGTTCGTCCGGAGAGAGGAGTATAACAAAAAAAATAATATGCTCGTCTTTAGGAGTCAGTCTGCTGTCAACCCTCGTACGACAACCAGCATATCTTTTCCGCCAGAACTTGCCTATAAGTGCAGTCATAATACAAATAATAATCGAAGGCTTTTAACGGAGAAAGAATACAATTTCCTGCGGCCGGGCGGCCTGTCGTAAGAGGCGACTTAACAACCCACAGCCAGGTGGTAGGGCATTTGCCCGACTGGACGGCTACCACCCCTGGTCTAGAGTATGTCGCCATAACAACCTTGAGTTGTGTTCCGGCATTAGTGACCAGGTTCCAGTCTCCCTTAAGAGAGCAGCAGCGCATTTGTAGCACTTTCGGTGTTGCAAATGTCCATAGGCGATGGTAACCGCTTTCCATCAAGTGGGCCGTCTGCCTGTCTGCTGAACTCCTGCAAAAAAAAAAAGGCCGCTAGAAGGAGACAAGCCAGAAGATTTGTTGCAAGGCTCACAGCTTCGTGATCAGCACGCATAGTTAGTGCAGCCCAGAAGCACGCAGGTTATTTTCCCTTCTTTCCATAGCAGCAATCCTAACACCGCCATTTGGATATGCGTTCAGTCCTTAATACTGGGCTATTTGCCAATTCGCCTTCCAAATTCAAATTCATGGCTTCACAATACTAACTTAGCAGTAACTAGTTAGTAGTAGTAGATAGTTTTATTACTAACTTTCTTTCCCTTCCTTCTATTTATACTAAGACTAGCTGCGCCCACGGTTTCACCCGCGTGGTGATGGAAAATCGTTATATTTTGGATAATTCACACTATATCTTTATAAATTACTAGCTGTGCCCGCGACGTCGTCCGCGTGGAATTTGCTTTCAAAACCCTCCGATTTTGAAACATTCTTCATTGGTGCTCCGCTCCTATTAGTCTTAGAGTGATGATATATAGCCCATAGCCTTCCTCGATAAATGGGCTATCCAACACTGAAAGAATTTTTCAAATCAGACCACTAGTTCCTGAGATTAGCGCGTTCAATCAAACAATATTAGTATATTTGGCTACAACACTAATACTTACATTTTAAATATCGCGATATCTTTTGAATGAAACGTCTGAAGTGAATAATTCAAAAAGTTATAGAAAGGTATTGAATTCTTCTTGAATATGAAGTAATTTATTTTGATAAGGATTAATACCAAGGTACAAAATAAAGAGTATTTGAAGCGACGGCATTTTAATTATATAAAAAAATAAAAGAAAACACTTATTGTGAGATAACTACAATAGTTAGACATATGGTTACCCTATATTTTTTGTAAACAATTATATGTTCTGCAACGTGGTAGTACATTGTTTTGTTCTATAATCAATAGTTTTCGCAGCGCACGCCGTGTAAGGATTTTTTCGGTTCATTTTTTTACACCTTGGGTTACATTATTGGACTTTTAGTATGGATCCCTAATTTTTTTTTAAATATTATATAGCCTTCCTCGGTAATTAAACTATTCAACACTGAAAGAATTTTTCAAATCGGACCCGCGGTTCCTGAGATTAGCGCGTTTAAACAAACAAACTCTTCAGCTTTATAATATTAGTATAGATAGCCTATGTGTTATTGTAATCTGTAAGCTATATTATTGTAAAGTTCCATCACAATCCATTCAGTAATTTTTGCGTGAAAGAGTAACAAACCTACATCTATACATTCTTACCTAATTTTTCTATAATTCATTAACCTACCTAAAGCTATTTTGTGGCCAAGGTGGAGCCGACTCTTCTCCCAACGTCAGAAGTTACTCTTGAAGTCGGTTTTCTTTTTGTTAGATAGTTTTTATATCATGTGCAGGTGTTAGTAATCTCCTCTCTAAATCCCCGTACATAACGTAACATATCGCATGATTAATCCAATACCAACACTATCCCAAAAAGTGAACTTTTTTATAATCATAATAATCATTGATTTATTTCAGAAATTGAGTATTTTCATATAATATTATACATAGTTTTATATTATAAAATTATTTTAACGATATCAAAATTTAAATTTCAAATTAATTTATATATAAATCAATTGCTGTTCGTTAGTCTCGCTAAAACTCGAGAACGGCTGGATTTGGCTAATTTTGGTTTTGAATTATTTGTGGAAGTCCAGGGAAGGTTTTAAAGGTGAGTAAATATGAAAAAAACGCTTGGAATATAGTAAAAACAACAATTTCGCTTTCCCTTAGAAAGTATTCCTACCTGTCAAATATTTGATGTTCGTTCCGTCGTTCAGAAATCAATTTAAATTTAAAAGTGAAGCTTTTTTCAGTTTGGTTTTGTATGTCAAACGTTTGCTTATTTAATTTATGTTTAGGGCTTGGCCGCTAGGTCTTTAAGCCAGATCTTAGTTTACAATATAGTTTTTTTATTTTCTTAAGCCTATGTGTAGCACAGCTGAACTGTAGGTAATTAGCTAGTGTCGTTCAACGGAGTTCTTGTGACAACTCTAAAGACCACATTTGACTATACAGTTCACATTTCTCACAAAACACAAAATTACTACTCAAAAACTATCAATATCCTACAAAACTATTGTTCATTTTAGAGTAATTTTACACATTTTTAGAAAATAAAACTGCACAGCACAACATCTCCTTTCAGTTCCCGCCAAAAACTCTCAAACGTTTGGCATTCGTGCCGTCGTTCAGAAATCAACGTTTTTTATTTATTGATTCCGAGGCGGTACGAAGTTTGCCGGGTCAGCTTGTTAATTAATAAAACGAATACTAGGGCATTACACCCGCGTCACTATAATTATCATAAATGTTTCTACTCCACGGCGTCGAAGGGACATGCATACCAAAATGACTTCAAGTATGGACTCTGCCACCGGGCCGCGAGGCGTCAGACAACATACAAACTCATGCATTTAACTGGGTGTGCAGTTGCACCCATCTAAGTAGCAATGTCGAGTCCCATCGATCTCCAAAAAGTCTTTACAGGAGAGCCAAAACGTTTTTCAAGCACGAATATTAGTATTACTACATACGTCATTACAATGCCTTCCTTAAATCAGGATTAGCATCTTTACAACTAAGTCCATGTTTTACGATAGGTGGTATTAAAATGTCAATTTGGTAAAATGTTGTTTTTTTTTTTAATTGCAGGAATTCAGCAGACAGGCAGACGGCCCACTTGATGGAAAGCGGTTACCATCGCATATAGACATTTGCAACACCAAAGGTGCTACAAATGCGCTGCTGCTCTCTTAAGGGAGACTCCTGGTCACTAATGCCGGAACACACCACAAGGTTGTTATGGCGACATACTTTAGATCAGGGGTGGTAGCCATCCAGTCGGGCAAATGCGCTACCACCTGGCTGTGGGTTGTTTTGTCGCCTCTTACGACAGGCCGCCCCAACGCAGGAATTAGTATTCTTTTTCCGTTCCTGCACGGATGAATAGTGTCAGTGTTGCATTAAGCATGCGATATATGATAGTAAGTAGTGGTAGGTTACCTCCGGAGGCGGCGAGCAGGCCGTGGGCGCGCAGCAGCGCCAGCAACAGCAGCGGCAGTAGCGGGCGGCGCCGCATACCGCGCGACGCCGCACACCCCGCGCTGACACGCCGCTCGCCCCCGCCTACACGCGAGCCCTCACCTGTAATCAACAAATTAAATTATAAATCATTTAAACTATACAATAAATTACACTACAAAATCTAGTACCAGACCGCTGTCATTCGAAAACGTGCCCAAAATACTGGTCACATTGCCTCGTTGAATGACAACGCTAATGAAATGAAACGAAATGAAATGAAATTTATTTGCATATGACATGGTACATAAAAATACAGGTCTTAAGTTATACATATATGAGTTCACATGACATTACCCATAGGGTGTGCAAATATTACATCGTCTTAAATTAAAATATTATTTACGTTGACCACGAAAAATTAAATTATGTTAAAGTATTGTTGTATGTCAAAAGATAATTATGTCAAATAATTACATACATACATACATAACTTCACGCCAGTTCCCTTGCGGGGTAGGCACGAACAACAAAGCGCCATTCAGGCTTATTCTTACACACCTCACTTGCTTCTTTGACATTCATAACTCTTGTCATGCACGTCTGTTCTTAAGGCTCCTGATATCACCTTCTGCTAGTACACGATCAATTTGATCATGGAAGGTGTATCGTGGCCTTCCACGACTTCTGCATCCATCCACTTTTGCATTGTATATCTGTTTAGTCATTCTTTCATCATGCATTCTTTCCACATGCCCGAACCACCGGAGCATTCCTTTCCTTACCTTCACCCCGACACTCTCTTTCAGACCAACTCTCTTTCTTACTTCGGTATTACGAACGCGGTCCGCGAGCGTCACTCCGCAGATTTTGCGCAGTGCTCGCATCTCGACCGCGTTTACTATAGTTTCATGCTCTCTCTTCCATGCCCAACTCTCACTTCCATACGTGAGCGTAGGTACCAGCACCGCGTTGTGTATGGCGAGCTGGGCCTTCTGGCTGAGGTTCTTAGCGCCTAGAAGTTTACCTAACGCTCCATTCAAACTATTCCCCAAATTCACTCTTCTTTCTATATCAGCGGTGTACCTTCCATCCCTGCTAAAAGCACATCCAAGATATACAAACTCATTCACTTGCTCCAGCATAACATCATCGACCATTATCCTTGCATTCGTTCTGGTTTCTTCTCTTTCAAACACCATAACCTTTGTTTTCTTCGCAGTCAAATAATTAAATCCATATAAATGTCATACAGCCTCATCTATGTCTTATTCCAATTAAAATAATCATGCACCGAGTGAAAACACCTCTCCAATAACCAATTGTGAAGACTGACTTTAAATAAATTCAAATGAGTACTTTTTATGGCAACAGGCAAATTATTAAACATTTTAACACCCATAAAATTACAATTTTTTTGTAAGGACATGCGCTGCCCGAGGTATAAACCAGTCTTTTGGTCACGTGAGACATCCACCAGACGTTTCGCTGTCTCGATAAAGCAGATTAAATTAAGTTGGCTACACATCCATCATCTATCTATACTATAATAAATCTGTAAGTGATTCGAGTTTGTATAATATGTTTAAAAATATACATACATACATACATAACTTCACGCCAGTTCCCTTGCGGGGTAGTCACGAACAACAGAGCGCCATTCAGGCTTATTCTTACACACCTCACTTGCTTCTTTGACATTCATATACTCTTGTCATGCACTCTCGTCTGTTCTTAAGGCTCCAGACAGGTTTAAAAATATGAAATCAAAAAAACCTTGAGTTGTATTCGGGCTTTAGTGGCCACGCTCCAATATGCCTTAAGAGAGCAGCAGCGCGTTTGTAGCAAGTTTGGTGTTACAAATGTCCATAGGCGATGGTAACTGCTTTCCATCAGGTGGGCCGTCTGCCTGTCTGCTGAAGTCACGCAATAAAAAATAATAATCAGGGGGTTAATTCGGACCAACAGATTCCAAAAATGCAATTTTTGTAATTTTTCTCTGTCTGTCTGTTAGAGCGTCACGCGAAAATTACTGTACGGAATTAAATGAAACTCGCCATAGAGCTAGCTTGTATCCCGGGGCGTAACTTAGGATACTTTTCATCCCAATAAATGGCATCGTTTCCGTGGGATAGACGAACACGCCCAAAAAGATGGCGCTGCGATCATATCTTATATGAAAACTACTGAACGTTGTTAAATAATTATTTAGAGTGAGAAACTTTTAGGGGACGTATTAATGAGAAGCCATTTTGAGTTGAAGAGAATTTATTTTATAATGTTGTCACCAATCAAAATTAATATTTAGTGTTGTCATATACAAAAGTTAATTTAGCATATTTTATGTCTTGAACAAACGTATATGAATGAAACTCGATATAGTGCTAGCTTATGACCCGAATGATCACTTATGATACATTTTATCTCGATAAATGACGTGATTTCCTTAGAATAGACGAATTATCAAACTTAGACTCATCTCTATTTTTTGCTGGACAGTAGTCTAAACTATAGGACTTAGTTTCTTTGTTATTATGATTTTTTTAGTTTTTTTTTATTTGCTATATTAAAAAAATCTTAACCCCAAAGGGCGCAGGTTCGAATCCTATCCAGAACGCATACAACACTTTAACAGTTTGCTGACCTAATGTGCATATTGCTAGAATTACTACGTGCTAACAACGGTGAAGGAAAACATCATGATGAAACCTGCACATTGAGATAATCCAGGTGTCAAACCTGCCAAGCCGACTTGAACAAGCGTGGCGGGTATACTGTCCGTTGCCCTATAATGGGAGGCCCAAGCCCAGCAGTGGTACGTTTATGGGTTGTTGTAGAGGGTGACCCGTATAGGATGGAGGAGCGAGACGGAATGCTCCTCCGTCTCAAAGGAAGATCTTCCAGCGAGGCTAATGTTGTTCCTCGCAGGCCTAGGCCCATCTGTTATAGTTAAAATTTTGTATATATTCTTTGTATGTTTCGGGAAACGTTTGTGACATCAATTATTGCACAGCGCCATCTATTGGCTTGTAACTGTTCCACTACACTGTTATTATTATTATTACCCCACTCGACTAAGCTTGACATTTTCTTTATAGTGGCCATCCACAAATTACATCACACGAAGTTCATGATTCAGCCCTCCCCCGTACTTGTCACATTCGTAAGACTCCTCCCTCCCTAGTCTGACGTCATATATTTTGCAATTCTACATCAAGAAATTATTAAATTAAAATAGCAGTTTCGTAATTAGTTTTGTTTCCATTTAAATTATTTATAATAATTTAAACACTATGCTTGTACTGATAGGGTTGGAAATATGTTGAAGCCTTGTTAATAGATTCAATTTCGTATTTTAAAGCTTAAATACAATTAGATTTTGAAATGTATAGTGTGGGTGTGTGATCAGAAGGTTGCGTGTTCAAATGACGTCAGGGTTACTAGTTTGTATGCGTGACCAGAGTTGTCATGTAAGTGTACCTCTAATCACACCCACACTTATGTATAGTGGTTGTAAAGTGTCTTCTTACTCCTCAGTCCCGGGTTCAATTAGATACGTAGATTCATTAGTGTACAGTATTTATCTATACTAATATTGTAGAGGTAAAGTTTGTGAGTTTGTGACGTTGTAGAGGGTAATCTCCGAAACTACTGAACCGATTTAAAAAATTCTTTCACTGTTGGAAAGCTACACACTATCCCTGGTTGACATAGGCTATATTGTTTTTTTAAATTAGGGATCCTTATCGAAACTCGAATAGTGTAACCCAAGGTGTAAAAAAATTATCTAAAATCGCCTGCGCTGCGAAAATTATTGACGATAGAATAAAATAATGTACTACGACTTTGCAGAACACATAATTATTTACAAAAATTGTCGCGACAGCATATGTCTAACTATTATAGTTATGCCACAATAAGTGTTCTTTTATTTTAAAAATTTAATTAAAATGCCGCCGCTAGAAAAGGCTCTTTATTTGTATCTTGGTATTCATCCTTATCAAAATAAATTACTTCATATTCAAGACTGCTTCAATACCTTTATATAACTTTTTGAATTATTCAATTCGAACATTCCATTCGAAAGATATCACAAGTTCAAAAATGTAAGTATTAGAAAAAAGTTGCGTGGTCGCCGCGCACTACGCGCACTAAACCGATTTTGAAAATTCTTTCACCAGTGGAAAGCTACATTATTCCCAAGTGACATAGGGTTTTTGATTATGATTAATAATAAGTTTTTTTTTTCTGATGCCCAGCGAAGTGAGCACGGGTCAGCTAGTTACTGATAATTACAATGTTTAATGTACATTGATTTTACGTTAATCAAGGGATACAAGTTTGTATTTAGAGAATGGCTTTTGATTTGACAGAACCTCAACGCACTGAGTGCCGTCGTTGGATTGCGCGATTACTAGGAAGCGTGTGGTCTCGATGGTGATCTTGCTTTGTGTCTCCTGCATGCCGAGGGCCTATGCAGTTGAGTCATCGCACCAGAGGATTGTACTCGAAGCAGGGCCGTCTTCGGTTTGTTGCTATGGAGAATGATTTGATATGATCATGATTAAATTAGTAAAACGGTGGATGCCTGCACACGCACGCAGACGGCCCACTAGATGGAAAGCGGTTACCATCGCCCATAGAAATTTGCAACACCAAAGGTGCTACAAATGAGCTGCTGCTCTCATAAGGGAGACTGGAACCGGATCACTAATGCCAAAACACAACTCAAGGTTGTTATGGCGACATACTTTAGACCAGGGGTGGTAGCCATCCAGTCAGGCAAATGCCCTACCACCTGGCTGTGGGTTGTTTTCTCGCCTCTTAAGACAGGCCGCCCGGCCGCAGGAAATTGTATTCTTCCTCCGTTCCTGCACAGATAACGTCACGAACTTTAGGACTACGACCTGTTATCACACAATGTCACACGTCGTCAACCAACTCCCCCCCTTAACGTGTGACGTCATTTTATGGATGGCCCTAAAGAATTGGCGCTGACTTTACCAACGTCACTGAATATAAAAACTGACAGGTGTAAGTAAGGGAGCAAATTAACTATTAAAGAAATATATAGCCATATTGGCCACGAAATACTGAAAAACGTTACACTGTTTAAAAGTTAAAAAAGGCAGAAAACGAATACATCTGGATCTCCGTAACGATCCCCTCCAACTAAACGAGCCAAACGAGGAAATTAAAAAAATGCCTTTTACAGTGGAAACACCTCCGCGACTGGCGAAGCGTGAACAATCGAATAATGAGTTTCGTCTTTTTTTATTATAAGTGCCTTAATCCGAATCACTTCGGATGAAAATATTTAATGAGATTCATAATGGTGTTTTCGACGGTGGCCGCTCAGAGTGAGCCGGTGACCTATTTTTAAATCATTTTCTTATTAGTGGGTGCAGATTAAGGCCGCGTACGCACAGGTGCACATTGATAAAATAGAAGAGCCTCTCTGGAATAAAATATCATTTACCCTGTCTGATAGATGGCGCTACAATCATATTTAGGAAATTATATTTAGGATTCGTAAAAGAATGGAACGAGTGGTAATGCGTTTAAATGATGTAAAACCACCTCCTATCCTTTTTTCCTCTCCTGTACATATCTCAGCAAGCGGAAGAAAGGAGACGGCATGAGACGTCAACAGCATCGCAATAGTAGTTATCGTATAAAAATCACCTTTTGCTAACGAACTGCAAAGCGTAAGCATCGTTTCGAATATTGTGACCAATTTTTCATCTAGATACTTAATATACCATCAAATTAGTTAGACTCGTAAAATTTGAACATTTGTGCGTGTCGTGCTAACTTCTAAGAAACAAGGAGAAATCATCGCTTCGCTACGTAAAGGTGCTGTGCAATCCTTCCTTTATATAACTGCTTGTATTTGCCTATGTTCTATGCAGCTATATTTCCATCATTGTGGTTTTACATCAAACGGGAATCAATACATTTAAACAATCACCAACTCGCGTGGCCAATATTCCTATACTAGCTAGCACCCGCGTGGTGATAGAAAATCGTTATATTTTGGATAATTCACACTATATCTTTATAAATTACAGCCTATGTGTTATTCTGATGTGTAAGCTATATTCTTGTAAAGTTTCATCAAAATCCATTCATTAGTTTTGTGAAAGAGTAACAAACATACATCCATACATACATTCTTACAAACTTTCGCGTTATTAGTAGGATACACTACTAAATGGTACTAAGAAGTTATAACTTGTTCTAAATTGGAATAAAAGGAAATTAGTATAAAAAGCTTATATATAACACTATAATTTATGCTAAAAGTAAAAAATGGTTAACATAAAACTTCATGTAAAAGTGTGCGAGATTCACCAAATATTACCATAACTTGTGGTTTCATTTAGACTCTTAAGACTCGTCAGCGCGATGTATTTATTTAACGATATCGCACAGCACCATCTGAAGTGTAGTTAAGTGGACTAAATGGAAACTAATTATAACTTTTGATGTTCCTGGACCACTTGGTGGCGCTAGTTTCCGTAATTTTTTAATTATTTTTCGATTATATAGGGGAGATCCACTGGGATGCAGGTTCAACTAGAGCCAAAGATTGCTCTACGGGTGGCGCTCGCCGTGCCATCTATTTGCCAGCCAATCACTGACAATGACAATCATCCACAGTGAGAAACATAGAATAATGAAATCATTCAAATGATCTAAATGTCATGTAGCATCAAAAACAAAATGACGCTAAGTAATGCGTTCCATTATCCGAGAGTTATATGGCAATGACGCATGTTGCGTTCTATAGAGAAATAGTAGAAGACGTATAAGGGCCATGTTTAATTTAAAAACTACAGATAGCTGTTTGCCATATTTTAAAAAA
Source organism: Dendrolimus kikuchii (assembly GCA_019925095.2). Lineage (NCBI taxonomy): Eukaryota > Metazoa > Arthropoda > Insecta > Lepidoptera > Lasiocampidae > Dendrolimus > Dendrolimus kikuchii. The sequence goes on along the minus strand of CM034392.1, from coordinate 2,266,638 downwards.
CATAAAATATTGACTTTACCCTGTCTGTATATTCTTGAAGTAGCACTGTTTGTAAAAGCGAATCCGCATTTGTTCAGTAAGTTTTCCGACATGGCAAGTCGCAATAGACGCGACAATAACAAGCTTTGTATGCCTGCCCGTAGAACGGCTTTAATAGGGAAAAGTATATTCTGCATGGCGCCAGTAATATTTAATAAAGTACCCAAATCTATTAGGAATAATAACATGAATATGTTTAAAAAGAGATTACAAAATACATTATCCGAAAAATGCTATTATGACGTGAAATGTTTTCTTGATGACCAATTTTAAATTAAATTTGACATTATATAATATATACCGTGACAATTTTTATTATTCTAATATTTATATATAATATTGTATTTTATATGGAATAACTTGCACTTGACATATTATCTACAATTAGGTACTGTATAATTCTAGCAAAAAAAGAAAAAATAATGTCTGGATTGAATGGGTTATAATCTGTCATTACTAACCAGTTGATTTTCAACTTTTAATTAATATTTGCATGCCTAAAAGGGCAAAAACATGTGAAACAAAATAACATATCTTCATCTAATGTTTTTACTAACCATGTTTTGAAGCAAATAAATGATTTGATTTGAAAATCCACCGCGTAGCGATAAAGTTTCATTGAAACGTCTACTTGGAGCCAACGTACGTCAACGTAACCTCTTCGTTGACTCTGTGTGTACACGGCTTTTTACCAGTTGTAGTAACAGGGTAATACATTTTTAATTTTCTGTTTTTTTTATTATTGCAGGAGATCAGCAAACAGGCAGACGGCCCACTTGATGGAAAGCGGTTACCATCGCCTATGGACCTTTGCAACACCAAAGTTGCTACAAATGTGCTGCCGCTCTCTTAAGGGAGACTGAAACTTGGTCACTAATGCCGGAACACAACTCAAGGTTGTTATGGCGACATGCTTTAGACCAGGGTTGGTAGCTATCCAGTCGGGCAAATGCCCTACCACCTGGCTGTGGGTTGTTAAATCGCCTCTTATGACAGGCCGCCCGGCCGCAGGAAATTGTATTCTTTCTACGTTCCTGCACGGATAAAAACTGCTACTGTTTGAATGTGAACTTAACTATAACTAATAGCTTGTGGACGATGTGAACTGTTTAGGTACGACAGTCCCCAATGAGTGGATAAACGAGGTTTTATGCCGAGGCTGCTGGTATGCCTCTCACGCTTAGGCCCGATTATTACACTTGAAAATTTGTATGTATATTATTTGTTTTTGTCGGAAATTTCTTGCGGCTTCAATTATTGCACAGCGCCATCTATTGATTTGTGAGTGTTTCACTACACATTTATTTTTGTATGTATTTTCAATTAAAACTCTACACAATAGCTACATATGAAATACACATCTAATATCAAGTGCTCTACATTTTTTTTGCAATAAATGTATCTATTAATTCTTATTCCATGATTCATACTTAAAACATTTTCTCTACCTTGTAATTCGGCTTGCTATCAAAGCGTATTTTCCTCCAGTTCATTTAAGCAGTTCGTCTAATCGCGTCTCCGCTGTACTTCTATAGAGCTTATGTCAAATTGTAAGCTGATATAGTATGATAGAGAAATCCGCCATTGCTAAAACTGTCAACATCTGATAACGACCAAAGAGATCGTGTCTGAAACTTCAAGTCATGAAAAAACTCCAACAAAACTTTTCCAACAAAAAAAATTTAAGATAATCCAACGTTCCAGCGACGTCACCTTTGTGTCATGTAATTTTATTAATAAGATTGATCTTTTTTGTTTGTTATATTTCTTTGTGGAAAAAAGAGGACTGTATCATGAAAATATTTTGAGAGGCAGCCGCGAGTGAGCAAAACTGTTTCGCAACAATGTCTCCGAACCCTTAGTGGGGCGCCTTTTTGAGAAATCTCGCCTTTTTTATCTAAAGGTGATTTTCGCCGGAGGGTCGCTTTGTGTGGGTAGTATCCAAGTCACCAACTTTTAGATTACGAACTCTAGGTCCTTGACATTAATAAGACTAAAATATTTTTAACCGAGTTCAAAATGGATGACGTTCTTAATTCGACTGTGTCATTTTTGTAGGTATATTAGTTACTTGCAGGGCGTTCCATTAGTAGCTCACAACGCCCAAAATGCTCAGCTAGCCGTTCCACAAGGCGACCGCGGTCGTTGTGGTCGTGGCGAAAACGTCACTAATGTCGTCATCGTTTTCGATCACACAACGCTCACAACAACCCATGCCAAGAGGTAGGTCGAATAGCCGTTCCACTTGGGTTTACGATTGTAACGCCGGCAAGCAACTGGAACGGGATAAATCGCGGTGCGGGCGTGAACGTGGTCGTTGTGAGACCGACTTTCAATTTTTTTTTAATTATAAGAGCATACTCCTGAAGTGATCCGCTGTCACTAAGTCAGGATCTATTTAGTGTATCCCAAGGAAATTGAGAACAACCCTTATCGAAAAGCGCCTACACTTACCGAAAAGCAAACTTGTATATGCGCACAAGTAGTACAATTTCTACAGGCGCTTAATATAATATTTCTAAAACTATTCAAATATTTGCACAATTAAAAAGTAAAAAATATTTTTTAAAAACACAAGAGAAATAAATATCTTCAACCCCATCTTGAAGTCGGTGCAAAAAAATATACAAAAAAAAATGCAAAATGCATCGACTTCGAGATGTTGTAGTAAATATTTATTTTTTGCTTCTTAGTTCAAAGTCGTTTTTGTTTTGGTTAAAAAAATATATATCCGCTCCATTATCAAAATTTTTGAGATAAATTACAAAGTGAATAAACTAGATATTTCTTTTATAACTCTTAATTCAATCTGTAATTATTATATTCGTTTCCAGCGAGGAAACGTAGCCAGCCTTCTGGGCACCTTACTCATAGAAGACGGTGATCTGGGCTCAGTATTCTACTTATAGTCTTGAGGGACTATGAGTAGAATACAATACAAATAAGTTAAGTTTTCTTACATTGTATTCGATTATATGTTATCAAATATATTTGTGTAATAAAATTGTTATTCATTCGTTTTTATTTTAGATTATTTATATAATTATAATATCCGCCCATAAATGTCCCACTGCTGGGCTCGGGCCTTCCATTATAGCGAAAACGGAAAGTATACTCGCCACGCTTGTCCAAGGCGGCTTGGCAGATTTGATACATCGGTCATCTCGATGTGCAGGTTGCATTACTTATGTTTTCCTACGCCCTTGTTAGCATGTGCTAATTGTAACAATATGCACATTACATCAGAAAACTGACTAAGTGGTGCAAGCGTTCTGGCCAGGATCGAACCCGCGCCCTTTGAGTTTGGGACGCATATAGATAGCAATAGAGTTATTGTTGAAAAACTTCCGTTAAACTACAAATGCAATTTCTATAAGCTTTTTAACTCTTACTAATAAATCACATGACTACGTTCTTTCGTTTTCCCGCTACCTCCTGTGACTTAAACCGCCGCTTCTCGGGTCCGAGGCACTGTTCACCCGGGCCCTATAAACTGACAATTCAATTACAAACAACGCAAGGAAAGGAATTCGAGTATTTCGGGCACAGAATGATATCGAAACTCTCTGCTTTTGGATTGATTCACACAATAATACACATACATTTGATTCGTGATCATCCCGATCGGGAAAACCTCTTTGTTAAATCATGGAAAAGATGCTGCATTTTCATTTTTTATTTTATACATATGTTGTAGTCAAACATCGAAACCCTGGCGCTCCTAGGTTTGACTAGTCAAACCTCAGATCTAACATAAAGTCTTAATCAAACTCTAAATAAATGACGTTTTCCTACCTTTGACTAATGATACATCCCATTTACCAAACACGTCTAAATCGTCTAACCGGTTCAGCGGCGGAAACAGCCGAATCACTCAAGCGGCGCAAATATGCAATGCCCTCTGTGAGAGTTATATGTTTGTGCCGTTTGCTGTCGAGACGCTTGGACCGTGGGGTCCTGAGGCCATGAGCCTCTACCAAAATTTATCGAAACGACTCATTGACTCTTCGGGTGATCAGAGGGCTGGTGCTTACCTCGGCCAACGCATCAGTATGGCGATCCAGCGAGGAAACGTAGCCAGCCTTCTGGGCACCTTACCCATAGAAGACGGTGATCTGGGCTCAGTATTCTACTTATAGTCTTGAGGGATTATGAGTAGAATAGAATACAAATAAGTTAAGTTTTCTTGAATTGTATTCGATTATATGTTTATACGCCTTTGTTTTCATGTATGATACATTACATGACATACATTTAGTTGCATAGTTGTTCTTGTCATGTTTCTTTTTAAGGTTAACCCTTCAGCTCACTAATAGCACATATGTGTCCGCGATGAGAGTGCAGATCGCGTTTGTGCACGTGATCGTTAATTGTGTTGTTGTCTCACTCTCTTTATATAGGATTTGTATGAAATGGGTATATTTTCTTGGTATATTACGAGATAGTGATAGTGTTAGTCTTGCGGCTTTTAGAAGGGCTGAAGGATTTAATAATTAATTTTGTTATGTACCCTCTTATTTCTAAACGATACAATCGGTCACTTACTTAATTGAATAATAATGTTATATTTTTATTTATTCTGTGATTAGTTTTGTATAGAGTAGCTGTCTATAATTTACCATTATTTTATGTAACAATGTTTATTCCTAATATGATGTATTAATTGTGTAGAGTAAATCTCTCAGTTGTATATAGACGGTATTCACTACATTTTATTTTCATGTTAGCAAACGCGATAGATTTGTTACTGTAAAACTTTAAATATTAGTACATTATGGTACTAGTGTGTAACATTGGTGATTACCGCCGAGGCGCCATTGAGACTCGAGCCGTAGGCGAGGGTCTTAAGAGAGCCGAGGACGGTAATCATCAATAAACACGTGTATCATACGACGTTTTTCAACACACTTGTGAATAAAATAACAACAAAAACTCATTTTATTTAGTAGATAAAAAAAAGTTATATATGAGTGAAAGTTTTATTTATTAAACACGTACGAGTTAAAATTATCTATTTCAATAAGAAGTTGCATGAAATGAGCAAGCAATAGGAACATTAATTTATTTGTTCTATAGAACACGATTTTTTTTTGAATAAAAACTTTTTTAAGAACAAAGCAACTCAACCAATAAAATTTAAAAAAAAAATCTATAACTCACTAGTGAGTTATAATGTCTTTTACTCACAGTTTGATAATGGGTGTCATTCTGTGCCTAATTGCGGTGACCATAGAGCCACTTTATGAGCAAGTGTTGAAAAATATTTTATATATTATCTTATCTATACATATAATAAATCTGTAGAGGTCGAATTTCTGTACAATGAAAAAACTGCTAAAAACCGAGTCAGGGGGATGTAAGAAGTGAAATAGAACTAATTTAGATTTTTTTCAAATTTTTTGTTTCTCTGATTGTCTGTTTGTCTGTCTGTTTGTACCGGCTAATCTCCGAAACGACTAGACCGATTTAAATGAAATTTTGTATGATGGTAGCTTATATTCCTAGTCAACATATAGGATACTTTTGATCCCGAAAAATTAAAGAGTTCCCGTGGGATGTTTAAAAAACCGCACCACGCGGACGAAGTTGCGAGCATCAGCTAGTTTAAAATATTATCTAAAATTTCCAAACAATAATATAATAAATTCTTATTATTCATAACCCATGTTTATCAATGATTTCAATCCGCTATCGGTTGTTCCAATTTGCTGAGTTTCTTATATTGCAAAATTGTTGGAGGGATGGCGAGGTGTTCTAAAAATGTTTGCCGAATGTGTAGATGAAATGTTCTTGAACCGTGAGGTTCTCTGATTATAAGTATTGTGACCAGTTGCTGTTCTTTTATTACCATAAACCCTTCTGAGTTGTTGCAAGTATTACACTAACGTATTCGTGAAATTAATGTCGTAAATTGTAAATTAAACGTATCAATAAATTAATGTCACACACAAGGACCAAAATAACTAATAAGCGTGTTGAATTCAAAAAACTAAATCTAGAAATTAAGTTGTAAAAAAGGGTACGGAACTCGAGTCCGTAGAGTTGTTCGTAATAAAAAAAAGAAAAAAAACACTAACGCATTTTTGTCTAACCTAAAAGAGACTAATTTATACAGTCATTAAATATGTAGCAAGTGCAGTACGAATCGACGTTTGACCGAGTCTGCCTTAGTCGCTTCTAGGATCTTTTTTTTAATTTTATTTTTATTGCAGGAGTTCAGCAGACAGGCAGACGGCCCACTTGATGGAAAGCGGTTACCATCGCCTATAGACATTTGCAACACCAAAGGTGCTACAAATGCGCTGCTGCTCTCTTAAGGGAGGCTGGAACCTGGTCATTAATGCCGGAACACAACTCAAGGGTGTTATGGCGACATACTTTAGACCAGGGGTGGTAGCTATCCAGTCGGACAAACGCCCTACCACCTGGCTGTGGGTTGTTCTGTCGCCTCTTACGACAGGCCGCCCGGCCGCAGGAAATTGTATTCTTTCTCCGTTCCTGCACGGATAGACTATATATCGACTAGGCAAAGCCTGAAATAAATTACTTTACGTCCGAAGTTTGACTAAAAAGTTAAGTACTTCTAGGTTTGACTAAAAATACTTTAGTCAAAGACCTAAATTGAGATTTATTTTCTTGATCTTGGTCAAACCTAGGATAGACCAGTCATTCCGGGAAAAGACTACATATTGGTTTTGACTATGACATAGAAAACTTTTTGTAGGACACCATTATAAAAGATTTACAGGCTCGCACTATTCTAGTTGGGCACAAAGGGCAATCTTATTCCTAAAGAGCTATCTCTTCCAGATTACCCCTGGAGAAGAAGTTTAATAGAAGTCAGTGACGAGTTTAGTGGTGAATTTAGTGAAAAGTTTAGTGGGCAGTGAAGGAGGAGTTTAGCGTAGTGCAAAACGAGTTACACGCGGTAAATTCAGAGCACTGCAGTAGTAGGATGTGGTCTACGCAATATCGGCGACGGTATTATGAGTGAGACATCTTATCGTCGGGACAGTGCGTCGTTAGTTGTGCTTGTAGGGCCAACCCTGTGGAGAGGAATCACGTACGACTGTTACGACATCCCGTCACATTCCCGGAAAGCACCCCTTTCCCGGTAACATTTCCTCTTCCACCTTAATTCGGCCGGTACTAACGAGAGGGCGCTGCGCACACATATGCATCCCATTGGCCGAGCCGAATCTTTCAATGGCTGCCTAAATATCGTCGCGACGCCACGCTCGCCGATAAATAGTCCAAAACCGTCAGAAAAGTGTCCCAAACATCTAGTGTAGTGTTTGTGTAAAACCAGGACGCGCGAATCTGGCCGAAATCCTGCATAATTCCTTACACAGTTCCAGTGATGGTAAGCGTTCATTTTTTTCTGCTTGATTCACTAGGATTTGCGAGGCGGCATCAGGTCTAATAGAGAATCAGAGTTTGCTCCGGCTAACTAGTCATTCATATCTTATTGTTACGTGCGAGTGGGGGTACGCACTTGAGATTAGAAGGAAACACCAGTTCTTTTAAGTAACGTTTTTATTGACTTACAACAGCCGCACGTAGTACCTCGCTGCAGGGTTGCCCCCTATACGCATGACTAACGATGCACTGTCCCGACGATAAGGTGTCCTACTTACAACACCGTCGCCGATATTGCGTAGACCACCTCCTGCTACTGTGGTGCTCACCTCCGATATTGTCGCGTGTACCTCGCTTCTGGTTCTCTACACTACACTCCTCCTTCACTTAACTGTCCACTACACTTGTCATTAAATTCACCACTTAACTCGTCACTGTCTTCTATTAAACTTCTCTTCTAACTCTTGCGTATCGCACTTATCGCTTCGTTGTCTTGAACTGAGCTCAACCCTAAACTGCCCGGTAGGCGCGTCTTATGCTGCTTATATACCCGGAAGAATCTTCTAGAACCCATAATTTCGTTATTCTTTTATTTATTATCTGTGCCTTTCTAAACATCTATCAATCTCTGTCTTTTCCTTCCCGAACTTTCTATTCTAGAATATTCATTCATCGTCTATCCCTTTCTAAAATATATCCGTCCTTGTCTTTTCCTTCCAGAATCTTCGACCCTTTTCTAAAAGTCTTGAGGCCGGCTTACGCTCCCAGAAAGTTCTGCCCTCGGTCGCCACATTATCATTCGACTGTGTAAGTTAATAAAAGCTTTTAGTTAAAAACTGGTGTTTTCTTCCAATCCTAAGTGCATGCCTCCGCTCGCACGTAACAATATAAATTAAAAATATATAAAAGATTAAGAGACTGACACAATTCGTAAGAGAATCAAACTACAAGAAAAATATACAGCATGTTCAATTACCTACTTCCTAAAACTTCCAGATACGTTACAAACGACTCAAGTCCGCAACATGAGAACTAATAAAATATAACGTTCCAAATATCCCCGACAGCAAATCGAGTAAAAATCAGACATGTTGAATATAAGTGACGTAACAAAGGGCCAAAGTTTGATAATAACACTCGAGATGTACCCCTTTTTATCCCTTTGACTTTCAAAGGGCGTAGGGCAATTACGTACGGAGTTATTCGTATAAAATAAAAGTATGAAACATGAATGTGAGTAAAATTTGTTGGATACAAGAAGATTACGCCGAGTGTGACTTTCAAAGTACACGTAGGTGGAAACAAGGCTTTGTACTCACAGAAACGATTCCGCCCACTTATGTCTTATTAAAATTGCAAGTATATGAGGGAGAGTGGATCTTTTGGAGTAATCTTTATTGAATTTACGTATTTTCCTAATAAATAAATTATAAACAATATACATACATACATATTGTCACGTCTGTTTCCCATGGAAAGAATGCATGATGAAAGAATGAATAGATATACAATGCAAAAGTGGATGGATGCAGAAGTCGTGGAAGGCCACGACACACCTTCCATGATCAAATTGATCGTGTACTAGCAGAAGGTGATGTCAGGAGCCTTAAGAACAGACGAGCTTGCATGACAAGAGTTATGAATGTCAAAGAGGCAAGTGAGGTGTGTAAGAATAAGCCTAAATGGCACTCTGTTGTTCGTGCCTACCCCTCAAGGGAACTGGCGTGAAGTTATGTATGTATGTGTATGTATGTTTCCCATTGGTGTAGGGGTAGGCATATTTCCACCTGCTACGAACCTAACAAACACGTTTCAATTCATAAACTTTCGTTAATATCATCATACATACACACTTATTTAAAGTTCTTTTCACATGACCTTCTTTAAAATATCTCCAACTAGCTTCTGCCCGCGACTTCGTACGCGTGGAATAATTGAAAAAATAAGTTTGGTATTTGCGTAATGATAGCCTATAGCTTTCCTAGATAAATAGGCTATCTAACACTGAAAGAATTTTTCAAATCAGACCCGTAGTTCCTGAGATTAGCGCGTTCAAACAAACAGACAAACTCTTCAGCTTTATATATTAGTATAAGATGATATATATAGCTTATAGCGTTCCTCGATAAATGGGCTATCTAACACTGAAAGAATTTTTCAAATCAGACCAGTAGTTCCTGGGATTAGCGCGTTCAAACAAACAAACTCTTCAGCTTTATATATTAGTATAAGATTTGATCATTGCGAGTACGTCGCGGTTGACTGGCACCTACCACTCACATTACTGTTATTCTCTCTACATTCCGAAACCACCTTAACATTGCTTTTATAATTCGTGTCACAAATAATATATTAGTCCCAAGTCGCTCTCAGTTGTAAACGTGCACCAGACCCTAGCCGAACTCCCGCGCTGGATGACAACGTCAATGTATTGCCCCACTTTTATCCGTGCAGGAACGGAGGCGGAGGTAAGAGGCGACAAAACAACCCACAGCCAGGTGGTTAGGGCATTTGGACTGGATGGCTACTACCCCGGGTCTAAAGTATGTAGCCATAACAACCTTGAGTTGTGTTCCGGCATTAGTGACCAGGTTCCAGTCTCCCTTAAGAGAGCAGCAGCGCATTTGTAGCACCTTTGGTGTTGCAAATGTGCATAGGCGATGGTAACCGCTTTCCATCAAGTGAGCCGTCTGTCTGTCTGCTGAACTCCTGCAATAAAAAAAAACTGCACACACATATTTTCGCATTTCTATTCTATTAATATACGTCTTTATTCTTAGGTATTTTGACCCTTATTCGTAATAATTCAATCTAAATCACACTTTCAATCGCGTACGTATAAAATAATATCTGCCTTAGTCGTATAAAGATAAAGTTAAAATTCATTTGAAATCTTTTAAGTTTTATTTAAAGTGAAAATTAATACTAACGGGTCAAGAGAAATATGTTCTATTTTGAATTAAATAAGGTTGAATTTTATGTGTTTATCCCTTTTTAGTGTCGCTGTTTAGTTTCATCGAGTTTCAAATCACAATGACCTAAAGAAGTTTCACTTCAAAAAATAGTTAAATGATTAAAAGAATTGAAACTACATCCAATACATAAGACAGAGAAAAGTCACGGAAACTAATTTGTATTCGGTGATTGTTTCGGATAAAAACAAAAAGCGAGACGATCGTCCGTCGATTCGGACAAAAAGTTCTAGACAAGCGGAGCGATAAAACACTTTAGGAACTGACAGTGAGGCGGGGGCCCACTGTTAGCGATTATCAATATATTATTATAAATGTTTCTATTCCACGGCGTCAAAGGGACTTGTATACCAAATGATTTCAAGTATGGACTCTACCACCGGGCCGCAAGGCGGCAGAAAACAAACAAACTCGTACATTTAACTGGGTGTGCAGTTGCACCCATTTACGTAGCAGTGGTGAGTCTCATCGATCTACAAAAAGAGTGAGCATGCTGTTGGTGCTGCCGTGAACGCGGGCCATTAGGGATGCGCATCTTTTTCTAATGATGGCCGCAAAGCCATCGATTCGCGCTTCTGTAAACATCCCTGACGCACTGCACCGCCATGGCAGCCCCAACAATACCCTCAGTCCATTATTATACTGGACACGTAGGTCGCTGTATGCCCGCTGCGTATAACTGACCCACAGGCTGCACGTGGAGAAGGACTGACAGTATGCTCGGAAAAGCGTCTTCTTTACCTCTTACCTTCTTCTCTACGTTCCCGGTCTATATCACAATCATCCTTTAAGTCTTCGTCTTTTATTACACACACGGATACAACAGATTTGTGTCTTGAATTTAATTTCGCTGAGGTCAAGGGAATGTTTACGCTTCTTTTCTGTGATTTTTATAAAGCTCTACAATATAGGGGTATCAAGGCCGTTAATTTCGAAAGAAAAAGTATATCATCGACGTTACAAATATCTTATAAAAATTATATGTCTAGAATTGTGATTTTTAAGTTGATGTCAATGTCAATCAATGTTATTATCAATTTCACTTTGTCTCAACCTACTGCTCTATTTGGAATAATGTTATAGGTATTGATCGTTTCATGCAGATATAGCGATGGATTATAATGCGTTATTTTTGATACGATATTGTTATTAATTATACATGACGTTAAATATTGACAGAACGAAAGGAAAATAAAACGTTTATTTGATCTTCACATAGCAAGACTTAATGAAAACAAAAGAAATTAAAGTGAAAGGGTTTTAGGTAACTATGTATGTATATGTAGTAGATATATAATGTACTTGTCTCGCGACGGCATCAAATAGGTACAGTTCAGCATATGCCAGGTAAAATTCATGAATACTTGACATCCATTAGCCAGATATACAAATCATTCAAATTAAAAAAATGCCAAGTACGTGGCGGCCCATAAAAAATAAAAAAGATTTATGACCACAGACAGACGAGCAGCAAGACACATTTACGTTATACATCGTCTTTTTCCTGCTTTATCACTACGATCGTTTGAAATTAAAAGCCAAGTCACATTAGAACTAGCAACTAAGAACCAATAGCTAAACCACCAGCTATTGGCACCTTTCCCCTGTCACTTTATTTAATTAAATCGCTTTCACACCACGAAACTCCAAGCGATCAGTGCACCAGTAAAGACGTGGTGCCATTGCAAGCGTTTTTAATGCACATAGTTCATTTTATATATTTCTTTATTTATATCGGTTTTGTAGGTTCACGTTTGATCACTGCCTCATTTGATGTTAACCGATGACGCGGTATATGATAACAAGCTTACTTAGAAAATACCAAATCAATCATGATTTAATTTTGAATACTCCTAAATTGCATTTGTCAGGAAAAAATATACTCCGGTAAGTAATTCTTCCTCAGAACCTTACTTTTAAGTTTTATTCATTTTTGGATATGTACGCCTACTAACCGTGTGTTATAAGTGCCTCAAAGATATGCTTACCAAATCGTAGATTCTATTATATTATGCAGATTAAATGTAGACAAAACAGCGTTGTATTACAATAAATTATAGACTTATTAAAACTCAATGGCTTTCTAAGCTATGTTTAGAGCCCTAAAATCCATTATAACTCATACATTTTTTAACTATTATTTTTAAACTCGATTGGCAAGAATCGGGTAGTTGACACATTTCACTTTAAATTCTAAAACAATGTTCATATAAAAGAGCGGGTATTCAAATACCATGTCATTTCTATAATAATATCTTTAAGTTATGATCTTTAAGATATCATGATAGAAATATAGAAATGACTTAGCGCCATCTCGTGAGCGTGATAGTAAATATAAATTGTACCATGCAAAATAGTAATAATATTTTTTTTTATGGCCCGTGGTTTTCGAAGTTATACAATTTTTTTTTTCATATTATGTCATAAAATTCATATATTGGTTATTAAAATAACCTAAAATAGAAATACTTAAAACTAGTTTTAGTAAGCCCTACAGCCTAAAGTTTTGTTACAATTGTCGTGTTATCTTCACATTTGCTAGCACAACAATTGAGGACGAGCACATCAAATCTGTCAGCCAGGACTTTTAGGATGTTGTTAGAGCTGGCCCGAATCCTGCAGAGTAACGAGGCAGCAGAAGAAGATTGCGTTAACTTGACATTGATCGAGTAGTAAAAATATCGAAATGTCTACTGGGACACATAGTAGCAGTGTTGTAGAAGGTTTTCAAATCGGACAAGTACATTAACAATCTGCCCGTAAAACTTCAAGTTAAAATTTTGTTGCGATTCGTTTTGCCACTTGTTCGTTGAAGTTTCACTTCTACTATGTGTCCCAGCACACATTTCGCAGGTTTACTGCAAATTATGATTTGGTTAGGTTAGGTACATTTTAATGAATGCATTTTTTTAAATAAACATACTTTATTTTATCAAACAAAAAAAAACTGAATTCGATCCGGAACCAAAAAACATCCATAGTCTATTCTAAAATTATGCCGCCTCTAACCACGCGATATACCTCCTATCCCTCCACGCGGCCGTAACGCTTTTTCGTGACAGAAAAATTCCTAATACTCCCCGTCTATATAAGTATAGAAGTTTCACTTCAAAAACATGCACGAAGCAATCAGTTGATTTCATTGTCAACTACCCTAATAACAGATACTTATCTAATTGTATTCGTCTTTCTTATTTGGGAATAATACCGCCTTCTGCTTACACTGGCAACCCACCGCTAAAACTAATGCGTTCGCAATTTCATTACTATTCAGTGAGTAACAAGAGTAACAGACTTCGTACCTACCTGAGTTGTGTTTGTGTACCGAATGAGATAGCGAACACGGCGGATTTAGTGCCTTAGTTTGAACAGGCCTTTAAAATAGAAGGCTTTATCTTAATAAAGAAGATTGCAAAGTTGATTGTTTCCTAATTAAAGTTAGTCTTTTTATTGCGCGAGCTCAGGCAGATGACTCACCTAATAGAAAGAGATTACCATCGCCTATGGACGTTTGCAACAGCAAAGGTGCGACAAATGCGCTGCTGCTCTCTCAAGGGAGACTGGAACCTGGTCACTAATACCGGAACACAGCTGACGAAAGGGTTATGACACAAGGTAAGCCTCCCAAGGAAAAAAAGGCTACAAGAAAGCAAATCATAGAACGGTGGCAAAAGATGTGGGAGGAAGAAGTAGAAGACAGCTGGACAAAGCAGCTCATTCCCGACCTAAGAAAATGGTACTGGAGGGAGTTCGGCGGAACAAACTACTTCATACGCAGATGCTACCTGGTCATGGCTGCTTCCAGGACTACTTGCGCAGGATTGGGAAGGTAGATATAGAAACATGCCCTTACTGCGAAAAATTGGACACCGCGGCGCATACTATCTTAGAATGTGAAAGATGGGAAGAGGCGCGAAGAACAGCCGAAACAAATCTAGGTTCCAAAATAGCATCAAGTACAATTTTGGACATAATGCTGCAAAAAGAAGAATATGATAACCGAGATGATGTCCAAAAAGGCTCGTGACGAAGTCGAGAGGAAAAACAAAATATCCCTCTCTTCCCCGCTGCAGTGAAGTAATGCCTAACGGTATACCACTGCAGTGCGAGGTATAAAAAAAAAGAAGAAAAAAAATACCGGAACACAACTCAAGGTTGTTATGACGGCTTACTATAGACGAGGAGTGACAGCCATCCAGACAGGCAAATACTCTACTACCTGGCTGTGGGTTGTTTTGTCGCCTCTTACGACAGGCCACCCGGCCGTAGGAATTTGTATTCCTTAGCCGTTCCTACACGGATTAAGTTAAGTCAAAAGAAAAACTAGCAGTGTCAGTGATACTTCTGTAGTGTTCTGTACTGTACTGTAGTAAAAGAAAAGAAACAAAAGTGTTTAAGAAGTATTTGTGCTATTAAAGTTGCCGGAGGCTGTTTATTCCGGACATTTCCGATATTTAAACGACCTCTGTGCCTTTAAAATAATACAATTCTCTGCGGCCAAGCGGCCTGTCATAAGAGGCGACAAAACAACCCATCTGGATAGCTGCCACACCTGGTCTAAAGTATTCCTCCATAACAGCGTTTAATTTTGTTCCGGCATTACAGGCCTTTTTTTTTTTTTTTTACAAGGGGAAATCCGTTTGCGGACCCCCCGCCGGGGACACTTCGGCGGGGGAGTGTGGGACTCGCCGGCTAGAGGAGCCGGAATACCCACTAAAACCCCTTGGTACCACCTGACGCCATGAGCCGGGGTCACGGGATATGCGTGAGCTTTTCTTCCGCGACCAAAGGCATTACAGGCCAGTCTTCCTTTAAAGAGTGGCAGCATATTGGTGGCATCTTCGGTGTTATCAATGCCCATAGGCGATGGTAACCGATTTCCATCAGGTGGGCCGTCTGCGTTTCTACTGAACTCATGCAATAAAAAATTGTGTGTGTGTGCAGTTAACACGCAGTAGAAGTAAAACTTCAGAGAATATCTCTAATATATAAAATTCTCGTGTCACAGTGTTAGTTACCGTACTCCTCCGCAACGGCTTGACCGATTCTCATGAAATTTTGTGTACATAATGGGTAGGTCTGAGAATCGGACAACATCTACTTTTCATCCCCCTAAATGTTAAGGGTAGTCCACCCCTAAATATATATTTATTTAATTTTTAGATTTTTTATTTTTTTAGGATACAGCATTAAAAAATACATACAACCCTAAATTTTTACCCCTCTACGATCAACCCCTATTTTTTATTTGTTAATTATAAACTTAATTTTTTTTGGCAAGTTTTTTTAATCTTATTTTGTCATGACTTAGAATAAAAAAAAATATATTACTCTTAATTTTCCACCTCTCTACTATCAACCCCTATTTTTCCATAGCGATTTTTTATTTTTTTAACTATAAAAAAATAAAAACCAACAACAACTACCGTTATCACCTCTCATCCAGCAAACATCACGGAGTAGGGATGAGTGGGTTCCCGGATGGTTTAGATTCACAACTAGAACCGGTAGGTGGCGCTGAGATCGGGTTCTGGAATCCTCCTAATCACCTGGAGCTATTTTGGTGATTTTGTTTTTGTGTTTGAGTGGGTTCCCGGATGGTTTAGATTCGCAATTAGAAACGGTAGGTGGCTCTGGGATCGGGTTCTAGAATTTTATTTCTTAAAAGCAGGACAACGTCTGCCGAGGCCGCTAGTATTAACAGATAATTCTTCGCTAACTTTTATTAACATAAATATAATTCTTTTAGCCTATATCCGTTAAAATATTCAATCTAAATTACACTTTAAATCACTAGCATAAAGTTTAAAATTCAATGCACTATTACGCATAAATTCCTTTGATCTACGTATAAAAGAATATCTGCCTTAAGTGTATATACATAGAGCTAAAATTCATTTGAAATCTATGAGAAATTTAATATCTGAATAATCTGAAAACTAGAATGATGCGTGAGGCTATTGAAATCAAAAAACACCAAAATTTCAATAGAGAAGATGGTTGGCAAGTAGCACCTGTTTGGGATCCAATCATCAAAACTATTAAGACCCAAACCCAGCAAAAACCAGCTGCCAGACCTCAAGACACTATGAGCTCTTTCTGCTTACAACGCAACACAAACCAACTTGACTGATAATTACTTTTATTTTTCCTTCCACCCATTTTAATATTATATAAAATTATTAGAGCTAGGCATGTTTGCTGAAGAGTTTCTTGCGCCGCTTCTTCTCTTCAAGCCATAACGTGTTGCGAAGCGGTAGTAAATTAGATTAGGCTCCCATAGAGTAAATAATAACCATAAACAAAATTAAAATTAACAAGTTGGCGGTAGGCTAAATAAAACTTTAATAATACTCGTTGACACTTGACATCCTTGTCTTCCGTGATCACGGCCACTGAAAAGTGGCCGAAAGGTCGGAAAAACCAAAATCAAATCAAATTACCGCGCTTAAAACCGTTAAAACGTAGTTTTATTATGTATACAAGTCGCGAAAACTTAAGAAAATATTAAAGAGAAATGTGTTTTATTTCGAATTAAATAAAGTTGAATTTTTGGGTTCATCTCTTTTTAGTGTCGCTTTTTTTTCTTCGTGTTTCAAATCACAACGTATCTAAAGAAGTTTCACTAAAGTGATTGTGACATACACGAACAGACAGTAGGATAGACGTGACGAAATCATAAGAAGCTTTATGATTTTGCTAACTTAAAAACTAATTTTCTAGTTCGTACATGAAATTAAATTTTTACGTTGTTACAACCAGTTACATCTGGCCCACATCCACCGTGAACCGGCTCTCAATCGTCTAATGGAGCGGCGTCTATCCCAAGCCACTCCTGAATAATGTAGCCTTTGTACGGACAGACAGACTCGTCTCTTTTTATATATGTACCTACCGCGATACAACTAGTAAATTACAAGCATTTGTGTAATGCTTCTGCAGAGTACATAAGTACAATAAATCTATACTATAATATTATAAAGAGGTAAAGTTTGTGAGTTTGTGACGTTACATACATACATACATAACTTCACGCCAGTTCCCTTGCGGGGTAGGCACGAACAACAGAGTGCCATTTAGGCTTATTCTTACACACCTCACTTGCCTCTTTGACATTCATAACTCTTGTCATGCAAGCTCGTCTGTTCTTAAGGCTCCTGACATCACCTTCTGCTAGTACACGATCAATTTGATCATGGAAGGTGTGTCGTGGCCTTCCACGACTTCTGCATCCATCCACTTTTGCATTGTATATCTGTTTAGTCATTCTTTCATCATGCATTCTTTCCACATGCCCGAACCACCGGAGCATTCCTTTCCTTACCTTCCTTTGTGACGTTGTAGGGGGTAATCTCCGAAAGTACTGAACCAATTTAAAAAAATCTTTCACTGTTGGCAAGCTTTTTTTTTAAGGCGGGGGAAATGCTATTTACGCACAATACTGGGTCCTTTGCAAGGGATTAGACCATAGTTGATCATGAAGGCTTTCCCCTTTGATAAGGGGCAATCCGAACAATAATCAAGCCAGCTTGTGTGGAGACTCAGAGAAGTTGCACGGGCAACAGCCACTACCCACTAAAACCACCCTCCTCCCATGTACCCCGCGCTTTTTATGTAGGAAAGGCTGAGACTTAGAGCGTAGTTACGCCCAGTCCGATCCAGCGCAAAAAGTGCCTGAATGTGCCCCGGGAATCAGAACACATCCACTTCGTCAGCGGGGGTGATGAATCCGTTGCTCCCTTGATAGCTAAAGGCCCCCCGAAGCGGTATTATTCAGGGTGGGAAGTCATGCGCATACCTGCGTCTCCGGATGCCAGCCAACCGCCGGCGTCCGCGTGGAGTCGCATTAGCACGCGCAATAATACTGCCCTCCCTAAACTGATGGCAAGCTACACTATCTCCAGTTGACATAGGCTATATTAATTATATTTAAAAAAAAATAAGGGATCCTTACTAAAACTCCAATAGTGTAACCCAAGGTGTAAAAACATTACCAAAAATCTTATGCGCTGCGAAAACTATTGATGATAGAATAAAATAATGTACCACGACTTGCAAAACACATAATTAATTACAAAAAGTGTCGCGACAGCATATGACTAACTATTATAGTTATGCCACAATAAGTGTTCTTTTATTTTAAAAATTTAATTAAAATGCCGCCACTAGAAAAGGCTCTTTATTTGTATCTTGGTATTCATCCTTATCAAAATAAATTACTTCATATTCAAGACTGCTTCAATACCTTTATATACCTTTTTGAATTATTCAATTCGAACATTCCATTCGAAAGATATCACGAGTTTAAAAATGTAAGTATTAGAAAAAAGTTGCGTGGTCGCCGCGCACCCTAATCGGCTAGATAGGCTTATGCGATGTAGGCGTCACTGGGATACGGGCAGTGCGGGAGGGGAAATAATTTGAATTCGCTTAGTAGGTAATTAAACTCATCAAAAAATAAAGAGGCAAAGTTTGTGAGTTTGTGATGTTGTAGGGGGTAATCTTGATCTCTTGATCTACTAAACCGTTGTTTCTGAGTGACATAGAGTATATTTGATTGTGATTAATAATAAGTTTTTCTTTTCTGATGCCCAGCGAAGTGGGCATGGGTCATGTAATACTTCTACATAATTCAAATTTATAGCTGCATTTCAAATTGAAAAATGAAACCGAATGTATCAATTTCAAAATCAAAAATTATTTTTTGTAAGTCATGAATGTACCACCGCTTCCAAAGGAATTTTAGTTACAGTTAAGGGAGAAGAAGTAATTATTGTGTGTACACGTTTCTCTTTCTTTAATGTATTTTAATTAACTGTATGTATTTTTATCCGTGCAGGAACGGAGAAAGAATACAATTTCCTGCGACCGAGCGGCCTGTTGTAAGAGGCGACAAAACAACCCACAGCCAGGTGGTAGGGCATTTGCCCGACTGGATGGCGACCACCCCTGGTCTAGAGTATGCCGCCATAACAACCTTGTGTTGTGTTCCGACATTAGTGACCAGGAGTCTCCTTTAAAAGAGCAGCAGCGCATTTGTAGCACCTTTGGTGTTGCAAATGTCCATAGGCGATGCTAACCGCTTTCCATCAAGTGTGCCGTCTGCCTGTCTTCTGAACTTCTGCAATAAAAAAAAAACTGTACTGAAAGCATATTTACTGGGCGACTAGCATCCTTGGTCTTACCTTCCTTGGTAGTATCTACTTGATAAGGTGAACTTCTTAAAATGTCGACCGATGTTACAGGATGGCAAAATAAAGTAGAAAACAATAGGGGCGCCACTTTCGCAAATTTGTCTAAGCTCTAGCAACTCCAATACTAGGTCAAGAGTAATTTCGATACTTACTAATGAGTTTTAGTACGACATCAAACATCGTGCAAGTATCGAGTTGCTTTAGTTACGACGTACGCATTTGGTCATCATAGCCTACGATGTATACTTTAATAATGACTAAATTTTGTAAGCAAAAGCGTTAACACCTTGTGATAGTTAACAGAACGATTATTTGATTAAAAGAAGCTAAACTAACCATTACAAACCTATCATGTCGGCTGTTCTTTGGTGAATATCGTCGAAATATAACGAATAGATTTTTACTTCAAATTCCACTAAACATCCTTAGTAAACTTTAAAAATCACTGCTCACGTGAAACTTGGTATTGTTATATGCGTATTGTAAACACTTCTTTAATATATATAACCGAAAATATATATAGATTGTATATATATGTATGAACAAGGTTGTGCTAGTAAGGAATAACATGTAATAGATATAAGAGCACTAGCACACATGGCACTAGATAGGACTATATATAAGTATAAATATAAGGCCAACACTGCACATGCACTTCCTCACAACACCAGCATGTAACAGATACACTCTACATTAGTTTAAGTTTAGTATTAAAATCTGCGGAGTGACGCTCGCGGACCGCGTTCGTAATACCGAAGTAAGAAAGAGAGTTGGTCTGAAAGAGAGTGTCGGGGTGAAGGTAAGGAAAGGAATGCTCCGGTGGTTCGGGCATGTGGAAAGAATGCGTGATGAAAGAATGACTAAACAGATATACAATGCAAAAGTGGATGGATGCAAAAGTCGTGGAAGGCCACGACACACCTTCCATGATCAAATTGATCGTGTACTAGCGGAGGGTGATGTCAGGAGCCTTAAGAACAGACGAGTGTGCATGACAAGAGTTATGAATGTCAAAGAAGCAAGTGAGGTGTGTAAGAATGGGCCTAAATGGCGCTCTGTTGTTCGTGCCTACCCCGCAAGGGAACTGGCGTGAAGTTGTGTATGTATGTATGTATGTATGTATTAAAATTAGAATAAATCAATATAATAAGTTATTCTTAAGGTACACCAAAACATAAAAATTACTAAATATAATGTCACATACAGTAACAAAAATAAACAATAAGCGTGTATGGAGTCTAACATTTTTCATAGAAATTAAGTAGTAAAAAAGGGTACGGAACTCGAGTCCGTAGGGATATTAATAATAATAATAATAATGTGGAATCTGGACTCTACAATCATAGTACCGATAGTGGTGTCAGTGAATGGACTAATAGCGAAGAGCCTTGATCGCCACCTTGAAAGGCTCTCGCTTGGTATCTGGTTGAAGGGTCGGATGCAGAAGGCAGCTCTGCTGGACACGGCCCGTATTGTGAGGAGATTCCTGTGTCTGGAGCATTAACCACCGGTAGCCTGGACCCTAGGCCCCACTGCCGGCGAAGATCAGTTTTTTATATTTTTTTTATAAATAAATTTGTATTTATTATAAGAAAAATGTAAAAAATTTGGAAATAAAATATATGTGATAATAATAATAATAAAAAAATAGATATAAGAGTTGTGTGTATAAACAAAATGGACATAAACAAATAACAATGTAATCTAGTATAAAGAAAATCTCTGTCTTGGCATGTGACGGAGGAGTACGACGAATAAAAAAAAAAAAAAGACTTCTTTAAGAATTAATTTGTTGTGGACTGTAATTACTTTAATTATAAAAGAAAACTGCACGTGCGTGAAATATTGACGATATAATAATAATGGCAAGTATTTATTTAAATATTTAATATACGTGTACCCACTATTTGTTTGATTAGATTGGCGGTCTCTACTCTTGGTACCATACACTCTGTAATTATCGTAACACACTCACACTCATGGGTACACACACACCCACACCCATACAGCCACACGTACCCCACACATACACACACACCCTATACTATGCAGACACTTAAATAAATAACAAAATCTAATATATAAAATTCTCGTGTCACAGTTTTCGTTGCCATACTCCTCCGAAACGGCTTGACCGTTTTTGATGAAATTTTTTGTGCTTATCCGGTATCTATGAGAATCGGCCAACATCTATTTTTCATCCCCCTAAATGTTAGGGGTAGTCCACCCCTAAATTTTTTTATTTATTTTTTAGACAAAATTTTTAATTTCTATTTTTTTATGATACAACATACAAAAATACATACAACCCTAAATTTTCACCCCTCTACGATCAACCCCTATTTTTTATTTGTTAATTATAAACTTTAAAATCTTTTGGCAAGATTTTTAATCTTATTTTGTCATGACCTAGAATAAAAAAAAATATACTACTCTTTTAGATTCACAATTAGAACCGGTAGGTGGCGCTGAGATCGGGTTCTGGAATCCTCCTAATCACCTGGAGCGATTTTGTTTTTGTGTGTTTGAGTGGGTACCGGGATGGTTTAGATTCGCAATTAGAACCGGTAGGTGGCTCTGGGATCGGGTTCTAGAATTTTATTTTCTAAGGCAGGACAACGTCTGCCGGGGCCGCTAGTATAAATATAATTTCATCTGAATCCTAATATTTTACAGTTTTACTAGTTTAGGATTCAGAATTTTCTCTGTATGTGACAAATTAGCCTTTAAATACAAGAAATTTCTTGCAGTCGGATGGCTGCCAATGCTAACTGTAACACAGGTTTGTTCCTAGTCCGGGGTCTTGGCAACCACCTGACTGAATCTGTCTTTTTGTAGTTTTTACTTGTACGTAACACAATAATGTTGTTGTTGGCTATGTAATAATAATAAAGATTTGTATTGTAATGTGGGGCAAAACAGACAAAAAAAAACAAAAGATTTTTTTTAAGTTTAAGGCTTGGCAACTAGGCCTTTAAGCCAGACGCCGTTGTATTGTAGGCTACAATCGACGTCATTCAACGGAGTTCTTGCGAAAACTCGAAAAGCCACATTTGGCTATATAGTTCACATTTCTCGCAAAAACACATAATTACTACTCAAAAACTATCGATTTTTTGAAAATAAAACTGCACAGCACTACGTCCCCTTTCAGTTCCCGCCAAAAACTCCAAAAACAAAAGAACACATATGTTCTAAATTTGAACATTTCGTATGTTCAGTGGCCAGTAACATGCCATACCAAATCAATAAAAACTTTTTGTTGGAAATTCCAACACGTATTTAGTCATTTTTAGCGGATTTTAGATTCGGATCAACGTTAAAATTAAAATAACATCCACACAACACATTCGCTTTGTTTATGATTCACTGACCTTAACTACAGATAAAATAGAATATTGCCAGAGAGCAAAAAAATTAGTTCTCGTTCTAAACGACATGGTCAGGTTATTAAGTAGTATCCCGGCGTGAAATAGAGCTCCATTATATACGATATCGATTAATCCTTGAATTTCAAGTCGGTCAAAGCAGCCATTTATGAATTCGCGTTCAAATAAACTTCCACGCCAGTGGTTGAAGTTAAACGGCCCGGTCTGCAGTTTAACCGAGTGTAATTCTCGATGGCTTTTCAGGATAGTATATCAGAAGGTTTTTTGAAAATTCGATCTGACTTAAACTGATCGTTCTTTATCGCTGTATAGCAGACAGGTTAACAATCCACAATCCAATCCAGAGTCGTGGTAGCGTAATGGCTAGCGCACGCGTCCCAGACCCAAAGGGCGCGGGTTCGATCCTGGCCGCTTAGACAGTTTTCTGACCTAATGTGCATATTGTTACGATTACCACGTGCTAATAACGGTGAAGGAAAACATCGTGATGCAACCTGCACATCGAGATAACCGATGTGTCAAACCTGCCAAGCCGCCTTGGACAAGCGTGGCGGGTATACTGTCCGCTTTCCCCTATAGTGGGAGGCCCGAACCCAGCAGTGGGACATTTATGGGCTGCTATTATTATAACAATCCACGCGATGGGATATTTAAAGTGACATATAAGATGTTATCTGTGCAGGAACGGAGAAAAAATACAATTTCGTGCGTTGGGGCGGCCTGTCGTTAGAGGCGACTTAACAACCCACAGCCAGGTGGTAGTGCATTTGCCCGACTGGATGGCTACCACCCCTGGTCTAAAGTATGTCGCCATAACAACCTTTAGTTGTGTTCCGGCATTAGTGACCTGGTTCCAGTTTCCCTTAAGAGAGCAGCAGCGCATTTGTAGTAACTTTGTTGTTGCAAATGTCCATAGGCGATGGTAACCGCTTTCCATCAAGTGGGCCGTCTGCCTGTCTGTTAATCTCCTGCAATAAAAAAATAAAAAAAAAATATGCTTATTTTTCATGTACTTATGTAAAATAACTAGGGTGCATGTTTAGAAGAGATGGAGAACATGAGAGTGATATTGAAAGGAGAGCAATAGCAGGTAATAATAGGAGAATGGAGCGCTTAACTCTTTTATGAACAGCCGGAAGATAAGGGCACATAGCTCTCTATCAAGGAGTGTTAGTAACCGTCTTTTAATTTCGTCATTTGTTTTTTTTTTTATTACAGGAGATCAGCAGACAGGCAGACGGCCTTCTTGATGGAAAGCGGTTACCATCGCCTATGGACATTTGCAACAGCAAAGTTGCTACAAACGCGCTGCTGCTGTCTTAAGGGAAACTGGAACCTAGTCACTAATGCCGGAACACAACTCAAGGTTGTTATGGAGACATACATTAGACCTGGACTACCTAGCTGTGGGTTGTTAAGTCGCCTCTTACGACAGGCCGCCCGGCCGCAGGAAATTGTATCATTTCTCCGTTCCTACACGGATTGGTTACTAAACTCTGTTTAACCTACCTATAAAATAAAAATAATATGTCATTAAGAAGTCTCACTTCGTAATTGCATACACCAATACATGAATACTTTTTTTTTTATAATACAAAACCAATCTAATATTTTCTTAAGTTTTCGCGACTTGAATACATAATAAAACTACGTTTTAACGGTTTTAACCGCGGTAATTTATTTGATTTCTGTTATAATAGTCTGATAGACTAATAATTTCTTTTATTTTTCCTTCCATCCATTTTAATATTACATAAAGTTATTATGTAATATTAAAATGGTTATAATCGCGGACCGCGTTCGTAATACCGAAGTAAGAAAGAGAGTTGGTCTGAAAGAGAGTGTCGGGGTGAAGGTAAGGAAAGGAATGCTCCGGTGGTTCGGGCATGTGGAAAGAATGCCTAAACAGATATATAATGCAAAAGTGGATGGATGCAGAAGTCATGGAAGGCCAGGACACACCTTCCATTATCAAATTGATCGTGTACTAGCAGAAGGTGATGTCAAGAGCCTTAAGAACAGACGAGCGTGCATGACAAGAGTCATGAATGTGAAAGAAGCAAGTGAGGTGTGTAAGAATAAGCCTAAATGGCGCTCTGTTGTTCGTGCCTACCCCGCAAGGGAACTGGCGTGAAGTTATGTATGTATGTATGTATGTATAAAGTTATTAGAGCTAGGCATGGTTGTTGAAGAGTTTCTTGTACCGCTTCTTCTCTTCAAGCCACAACATGTTCCGAAGCAGTGGTAAATTAGATTAGGCTCCCATAGAGTAAATAATAACCATAAACAAAATTAAAACTAAATAATTAAAATGAACAAGTTGGCGGTAGGCTAAATAAAACTTTAACAATACTCGTTGACACTTGACATCTTTGTCTTCCGTGATCACGGCCACTGAAAAGTAGCCGAAACGTCGGAATAACAAAAATCAAATAAATTACCGCGCTTAAAGCCGTTAAAACGTAGTTTTATTACAAAATCAATCTTCTATTAAAATGCAATCTTATGTACAATTTTCAAAATAATCCATCGATCACTTTTCGGCTCTTGCTTGACATAAATATACCAAAGTTTAATCTTATATCTTATCTTATACTAATATATAAAGCTGAAGAGTTTGTTTGTTTGTTTGAACGCGCTAATCTCAGGAACTACTGGTCTGATTTAAAAACTTCTTTCAGTTTTAAGTAGCCAATTTATTAAGGAAGGTTATAGGCTATATATCATCACGCTAAGACCAATAGGAGCGGAGCACCAATGAAGAATGTTTGAAAATCGGGGGGTCTTGAAAACAAAATGCACGCGAAAGACGTCACGGGCACAGCTAGTTTTGTTATAAAATTATTTTTGGATATACCTAAAAATGGTTACCAGAAATGTTAGATTCAAATTACTTCCATCGTAATGACTTGAGAACAATTTGTCCCATTCTCCCCTAAAATATATCCGAAAGAACCGTTAATCCACCACCGCAATTCCTTAATGAGATTCGAAACAACAATATGTTCACATTAATTTGAGTTACGGAACATCCCCCCTCCACCCTTAATATCGGGTTCCCTGTAATCAAACTAGTCGAATACGTAATAAACGTTTAACAACAATATAAGTACGCAACGAGTGTGTAATTTTTTTTTATCATTATTAACATCTCTACGGACTCGAGTTCCGTACCCTTTTTTACTACTTAATTTCTATGAAAAATTTGAGACTCCATACACGCTTATTGTTTATTTTTGTTAGTGTGTGACATTAATTTAGTAATTTATATGTTATGGTGTACCTTAAGATTAACTTATTATATTAATTTATCCTATTTTTAATACTAAACTTATACTAATGTAGAGTGTATCTGTTACATGCTGGTGTTGTGAGGAAGTGCATGTGCAGTGTTGGCCTTATATCTATACTTATATATACTCCTATCTAGTGCCATGTGTGTTGGTTTTTTCTTTTCTGTGTCTAGGTTATTAGGCTCTTTGTGTGTCTTGGTTTGTTTGTGAAGTGTGCGTGTAATGCAATGCGATGGTAGTGCGCGTTGGTTTGAGTATGTGTATAAGTTTTATTGTTAGTTATGTATTTGTGACTTTGTGTGGTGTTATAATTTATTGTTTAATTGTTGTGTGTACGAGAGTGTACTGCTATTGCATATCTCTAGAAATTTCAGTTCTAGAAGACACCTTTATAGACTACAGCATAGTTCACTTTTTTTATATAGTCGGAATCTGATGAATGGATCCTAAAGAAATCAAGAGTAACCTTTCTGAAGAGCGCCGAGCGCATAGACTCTTTGAAAAGCGTACTTTATATGCGTGCCAGTAATATAATACAATTTCTACAGACGTTTAAAATATTATTTCTAAAACATCTAAAAAATATAAAGTATTTTTCAACAAAAACAAAATCTCTTTCAAACTAAAAAGCGTAAAATAAATGTTGTCTAAAACATCTTGAAGTTGGTGCCAAGTAAAATATAAAAAACAACAACAAAATTGAAAAATGCGCATCCATGCAAATCCATTTTAGTTATGATGTAGGAAGTTATCCGTGCAGGAACGGAGAAAGAATACAATTTCCTGCGGCCCGGCGGCCTGTCGTAAGAGGCGACAAAATAACCCACAGCCAGGTGGTAGAGTATTTGCTCGACTGGATGGCGACCATCCCTGGTCTAGAGTATGCCGCCATAACAATCTTGTATTGTGTTCCGGCATTAGTGACCAGGTTCCAGTCTCCTTTAAGAGAGCAGCAGCGCATTTGTAGCACCTTTGGTGTTGCAAATGTCCATAGGCGATGGTAACCGCTTTCCACTAAGTGGGCCGTCTGCCTGTCTGCTGAACTCCTGCAATAAAAAAAAAAAAAACCCTTACAGCCGGCTTTGTTTTTGTAAAAAAAAATATTTTAAAATGTTTTTTTATTTTATTTTTATTGCTGGAGTTCAGCAGACAGGCAGACGGCCCACTTGATAGCAAGCGGTTACCATCGCCTTTGGATATCTGCAACACCAAAGGTGCTACAAATGCGCTGCTGCTCTCTTAAGGGATACTGGAACCTGGTCACTAAAGCCGGAACATAACACAAGGTTGTTATGGTGGCATACTCTAGACCAGGGGTGATCGCCATCCAGTCTGGCAAATACCTTACCACCTGGCTGTGGGTTGTTTTGTCGCCTCTTACGACAGGCCGCCCGGCCGTAGGAAATTGTATTCTTTCTTCGTTCCTGCACGGATAATATATATACAAAGCTATAAGATATAAAGCTGAAGTTTGTTTGGCGGAACGCGCTAATCTCAGTAACTACTGGTCTGATTTCAAAAATCCTTTCACTGTTAGATAGCCCATTTATCGAGGAAGACTATAGATTATATATCATCACGCTAAGTCTAATAGACGCGGAGCACCAATGAAGAATGTTTCAGAATCGGGTTTTTTTTCGCTTTGAGAGCTTCCGCAGCGCTGAGTTTGCGACTTCGTCCGCGTAGATGTTTTATCGCGTAACCCTAAAAAAGTAGCCTAAGTTGCTCGTTTAACATCACCTGTCTACAGTGAGTCCCATCAAAATTGGTCCAACCGTTTCAGAGATTAGCTGGAACATCCAGACAGACAGACAAAATTTTAAATATTGCGTATCGAAATCTCCCGTTCAGAATAAATCCAACCGTCCCCCCCCCCCTATTTTTTTCACATTTTTATTTTAAACATTACAAACAGATATTTCAATTTGATTTATCTGCATAGATTGAATCCTAAGAAGATTTAACGTAAATTTGATAAACATACGACTACATAAACCGTGGTTTGTGTAGTCGGCGCGAAAATGCTTACTAATCTAATTTAACTAGACAACTTTAAACTCTCTCATTCATAATCGTTATATAGGCTTGTTAACAAACCATTAAAAAAAATCTGAATGCAAAAATTTTACTTTTTTTACCAAGCCTCGTATAATATTTTCTTAAGTTGTTGGGCTAGGCTAAAGCTAGTGAAAAAATGGCCGAAACGTCGGAATAATAAAAATGAAATAAATTACCGCGCTTAAAACCGTCAAAACATAGTTTTATTAAGCCTCGTATAAATTAAATATTGTAAACTAGCTGACGCGGCAAACTTCGTACCGCCTCAGAATCAATAAATAAAAACGTTGATTTCTGAACGACGGGACAAACATCAAACGTTTGACATTCAAAACCCAAAAAATTAAAAAAAACTTCACTTTTAAATGTAATTTGTAATCTGAACGACTTTTAAATTTAATTAATTTCTAAACGACGGGACGAACATCAAATATTTGACAGATAGGAATAGTTTCTAAGGGAAAGCGAAAATGTTGTTTTTACTATATTCTAAGCATTATTTTTTTTCATATTTACTCACCTTTTAACCCTTCCCTGGACTTCTACAAATAACTTAAAACCAAAATTAGCCAAATCAGTCCAGCCGTTCTCGAGTTTTAGCGAGACTAACGAACAGCAATTGATTTATATATATATATATATATATATATATAGACTACAAGAATGCATGATGAAAGAATGACTAAACAGATATACAATGCAAAAGTGGATGGATGCAGAAGTCGTGGAAGGCCACGACACACCTTCCATGATCAAATTGATCGTGTACTAGCGGAGGGTGATGTCAGGAGCCTTAAGAACAGACGAGTGTGCATGACAAGAGTTATGAATGTCAAAGAAGGCAAGTGAGGTGTGTAATAATGGGCCTAAATGGCGCTCTGTTGTTCGTGCCTACCCCGCAAGGGAACTGGCGTGAAGTTATGTATGTATGTATGTATGTATATATAGATAATGGGGCTATTGTACACTGTCACAGAAAACTTAGAGGCCACTACTTTTCTAGTTTTGTACAAACCTGCTTTCCTTATACCACTTTACCAAATTACATTAAAACAACATAAAATCAGAATAAACTTCAATTTCATATAAAGCAACGTTGCCGCCTCAGAACCTGCCAACGTTATCGCGTCGTGGAGTTCTCACGTATATTTTAAATTAAATGTGGGGGAGCGGACTTGTTGACAAGCGGAGTGAATAGCGATTATTGTGAAAGAGTCATAAAGTTAATAGCAACATTATCTATGTATGTATTATCACTGTCCAAACCTGCGATGACATGTCAGCTGGGCAACTTCAAAACCTAACAAGTGCTTCGTAAGAAATTTTAAAACTCAGCACAAAAAAATGTCACAAACTTCAATTACATTTACATTTTATCCGTGCAGGAACGGAGAAAGAATACAATTTCCTGCGGCTGGGCGGCCTGTCGCAACAGGCGACAAAACAACCCACAGCCAGGTGGTAGGGTATTTGCCCGACTGGATGGCCATCACCCCTCGTCTAGAGTATGCCGCCATAACAACCTTGAGTTGTATTCCGGCATTAGTGACGAGGTTCCAGTCTCCCCTTAGAGAGCAGCAGCGCATTTGTAGCGCCTTTAGTGTTGCAAATGTGTATAGGCGATGGTAACCGCTTTCCATCAAGTGGGCCGTCTGCCTGTCTGCTGAACTCCAGCAATAAAAATAAAACAAAAAAAAACATTTTAAAATATTTTTTTGACAAAAACAAAGACGGCTATATATGGGATTTTCCTACAGCATAACTAAAAAGGATTTGCATGGATGTGCATTTTGCAATTTTATTGTTGTTTTTTATGTTTTACTTGGCACCAACTTCAAGATGTTTTAGACAACCATTTATTTTTTGCTTTTTAGTTCGAAAGAGTGAGTAGTTGAAAGAGTGAAGAGTGTTTTGTTGAAAAATACTTTATATTTTTTAGATGTTTTAGAAATAATATTTTAAGCGTCTGTACAAATTGTATTATATTACTGGCACGCATATAAAGTATGCCTTTCAAAGAGTCTAGGCGCTCGGCGCTCTTCATGAAAGGTTACTCTTGATTTCTCTAGGATCCACTCATCAGATCCTGACTTGGTGACAAAAAGCCCACCTCTTTCGAATAAAAAAAATATTTTGAAAATCGGTCCTCAATCGAATTGGGAATCTTCTGCTTTTGGAAGTTGGTTAATAACTATTTATTAGAATAAAATAGAATAGAATAGAATAGAAATAAATAATTACAATAATTTAACGGCAAAACAAAAGGCGGCCTTATCGCTCAAAGCGATCTCTTCCAGGCAACCTGACTGAGAGGATACTTTTAACAAATTATGTCTATGTATAATCAAATTAAAAGAAGTAAAATAAAAAAGGAAGAACAGTACAATGTGGACAGTAAACAGCTAAGTTAAGAAAAATGAATAGAAAAATATATATTTTATTATAAACTAAGGTAATAGTTATTTATTAAACTTATTAGAAGCAATACAATATTTTGATATCGTTTTCTCGTGATTTGGCAAACACAATAGATCAGAAAATCTCTAGTAAGACTGAGAAACAGACATTAATAAAAAAAAACTTAAGAACAGACGAGCTTGCATGACAAGAGTTATGAATATCAAAGAGGCAAGTGAGGTGTGTAAGAATGAGCCTAAATGGCACTCTGCTGTTCGTGCCTACCCCGCAAGGGAACTGGCGTGAAGTTATGTATGTATGTATGTATGTAATAAAAAGAAATACAATAGCAGCTGATAAGTTTTAAAATTGCATACCTGATACATACATCATTATAATTATTTTTTTCTTGTCTGTTTTCAAACATTACGCTGAGTAAAAAATACTAGTCCTCTTTTGTAAGCATAGCACGCTATAAGAACTCTCTCCGCCCGTACTCAGTTCGCTCCCTAAGGGCACAGTGTATGAACTGCACCAAGCAGTGTTGGACGAGAAATTCGGGTGCTTAATTAGAATGCACCGTCGTTATTTAAACTGCATGTTACGTGCAACATAATTTGAAAATGAGTTTCTTTCCTAGACAGTAACAAACTGCTGCTTGCTGACCTTATTGTTGTGAGGGAGTTTCTTTGAAACAGGAAGAATGCAATTAAAACTGGTAAGTATACAAAACAAGGTTTCGTAATAAATTTAAACACTAGCCACTGAATCAATGCCGTTGGTAAATACGTATCTGTGTTGACGTGAGACCAAAAGCAGGTATGATTGGACGCAATGTGCATGTACACGTTTAGCCACGATTAAAAACCGCTCGCCTTTGTAGATTTTTATTTTTTTTATTGCAGGAGTTCAGCAGACAGGCAAACGGCCCACTTGATGGAAAGCGGTTACCATCGCCTATGGACATTTGCAACACCAAAGGTGCTACAAATGCGCTGCTATTCTCTTAAGGGAGACTGGAACCTGGTCACTAATTCCAGAACACAACACAAGGTTGTTATGGCGGCATACTCTAGACCAGGGGTGGTCGCCATCCAGTCGAGTCCACCCTACCACCTAGCTGTGGGTTGCTTTGTCGCCTCTTACGACAGGCCGCCAGGCCGCAGGAAATTGTATTCTTTCTCCGTTCCTCCACGAACGAGATTGCAAGAACTATAACACTGGTCAACGGTGGTTTTGTTGCCTTGGATATTATAATGGCTTCGAATAATTTTATCTCAACAATTAATGAAACTAAGTTTTTTTTGTGGCGGTGGTTTCAATTTACATCTCTTTAAGGACTATTAATTGTTTTCCATTTCAGGTCAATGGAAGTATTGATATTCTGCACACTAGGATGTGCCATTTTTTCACTGCCGGTCTGTAGTTTTTTTTAATCTGTTTTTTTTTTAATTTTATTAATATTTTGTACTATTTAAATATCAATAAAAAGCTTATAAAAAATGGATAATAGAAATATTTGTTATTTTTCTTTATCGCCACCGAAAAATCACTTAAAATTCGGGCTTCTAAACCAGAATACCCCCTTACACCTATATATATTACCACTAGCTGCCCCGGCAGACGTTGTTCTGCCCTGAAGAAATAAAATTTAAAACCCGATTGCAGCGCCACCTACCGGGTCTAATTGTGAATCTAAACCATCCTCGAATCCACTTGAATATACACAAAAAAATACATTCAAATCGGTCCAGCCGTTTAGGAGTTCACTGTCAACACATGTACAAAAGAATTATATATATAAAGATAACTAGTGCCATGTGTGTTGTTTTTTCCGTTTCTGTGTCTGCATTATGCCAGATTAATATAGGCTATATTTATTATTAGCAACAATTAAGAATTCCTACTAAAACTACAATAATGTAACCCAGAGTGTAAAACAATTAGTGTTTGAGTGAGAGATTCACAATTAGAGCCGGTAGGTGGCGCTGAAATCAGGTTCTAGATTTTTATTTTTTCAGGGCAGGGCAACATCTACTGAAATCGCTAGTATATTATATTATTACAACCTAGGCGCCGACAAAGATAAATACGTACGTATCTGCAGAAGCACATTTTATTACCTGTCGGCATTTGAACTAATTGTAATCCTTTTATGATCGTCTTCTTTTGATCACTTATTTATTGGCATACGTTTCTAATTATTGTGGAGAATAACCTATTGTCCTATTGTACTCGCTCATTAGCATCATTAGCCAGGTGTTGCCGGTTCTTTTGAATTTACATACATAACTTCACGCCAGTTCCCTTGCGGGGTAGGCACAAACAACAGAGCGCCATTTAGGCCCATTCTTACACACCTCACTTGCTTCTTTGACATTCATAACTCTTGTCATGCACACTCGTCTGTTCTTAAGGCTCCTGACATCACCTTCCGCTAGTATAGAGCTAAATTTGAGAACTATAAAACAACGGCCTGATTGAAAGAGGTGCAGTTGAGGTACAATTACGATACGGGCGTGACGTGTGTACATTCGGGAATCTAATAGTGACGGTCTTTGCGCGTTTTATTGAATTACGACCTTCTGTATTACGTTTGAATTTATTGTGCTCGGTTATATTTGTACCTGTGTTACACGTGTTTGCATAATTCTAATAGACTCCCGCAAATTCCCAACAATATTGTGATAATTTTTTCCGTATATAAAAATAATTGCGTTTGTGATCCTGTTACACGTAGCAACACGCCGCGTGAGCTGGTATAAATAAAGACCGCACCTCGTCCGTTACTTGATGAACCCTTTTCTGACAAGGGTACCGGACTATAGGACAGATCTGTCCCTTTGGATTGTGTACATAACTTTATTAAACTTTTTAGGGATATATTTGGATAGGATATAATTAAATAAATCCAAAGAAGTGTCTAACTGTGTGCAATGTGGAACTTTTCCTGTCAATATTTGATATTTTAACCTAATATTGTAGCGTAGTGGCGTACAAGTGGCTAGTAGTGTAATAACAAACACCACTACACCCCACACATTTATTAAATAAAAGAAAAACTTCGTTTAAAAAACCGACTTCAGAAACTAAAAAGTATAAAATAACTTAATAAAGATTTTTGACTAAGAATTTATTTAAAATTTTCTTAAGTTTTCGCGACTTGTATACATAATAAAAGTACGTTTTATTAAGCTCGGTAATTTTATTTGATTTTGTTTTTTTCCGACGTTTCGGTCACTTTTCAGTGGCCGTGATCCACGGAAGGCAAAGATGTCACGTGTCAACGAGTATTGTTAAAGTTTTATTTAGACCACCGCCAACTTGTTAATTTTAATTTTGTTTATGGTTATTATTTACTTTATGGGAGCCTAATCTAATTTACTACCGCTTCGCAACATGTTATGGCTTGAAGAGAAGAAGCGGCGCAAGAAACTCTTCAGCAAACATGCCTAGCTCTAATAATTTTATATAATATTAAAATGGGTGGAAGGAAAAATAAAAGTAATTATCAGTCAAGTTGGTTTGTGTTCCGTTGTACGCAGAAAGAGCTCACAGTGTCTTGAGGTCTGGCAGCTGGTTTTTGCTGGGTTTGGGTCTTAATAGTTTTGATAATTGGATCCCAAACAGGTGGTACTTGCCAACCATCTTCTCTATTGAAATTTGGGTGTTTTTTTATTTCAATAGCCTCACGCATCATTCTAGGTATGAAACGATTCTCTTTCGCGAGGATTTGTGGGTTATCGAATCTGATGTAGTGGTTGGGTTTATCCAGCGTGTGTTCACTGATCGCAGACTTCGTAGACCTTGCGTGTTTCATGTCAGCAATGTGTTCTTTTCTACTCTATTATATATATTATATTCTATTTTTACTCCATTACCGCGCTTAAAACCGTTAAAACGTTTTATTAAGAATTTATTTAGTTTATTAAGAGACAAAATAATAAAAAAAAATCTACATCTTGAAGTCGGTGCGGATCAAATCATAAAAATTACCATATACACTGTTATAACAACAAAATGTTGACTTCAAGATGTAGAAAATGTTATATTATTTTGTCTCTTAAAAAACTAAATAAATTCTTAGTCCAAAATCTTTATTAAGCTACTAGCTGTGCCCGCGACGTCGCCCGCGTGGAATTTGTTTTCAAAACCCCCCGATTTTGAAACATTCTTCATCGGTGCTCCGCTCCTATTATATTACGTTAGCGTGATGATATATAGCCTATAGCCTTCCTCGATAAATGGTCTATCTAACACTGAAAGAAGTTTTTAAATCAGACCAGTAGTTCCTGAGATTAGCGCGTTCAAACAAACAAACTCTTTAGCTTTATATATTGGTGTAAGATTTTATACTTTTTATTTTTTGAAGTCGGTTTTTTTAAGCGAAGTTTTTTTTGGTTGCAATTTGGTCCTAATATAGGACCAAATTGCAACTATTCCGCATCAAACTAAAGAATCACGTAAATCGGACCATAAATCTCAGCGTAATCGGTGTA
This sequence comes from Dendrolimus kikuchii, assembly GCA_019925095.2. Taxonomy (NCBI): domain Eukaryota; kingdom Metazoa; phylum Arthropoda; class Insecta; order Lepidoptera; family Lasiocampidae; genus Dendrolimus; species Dendrolimus kikuchii. The sequence continues at coordinate 2,231,438 of CM034392.1, read as the reverse complement.
TATACACTTAAAAAAAACTCGCTTTTGAAGTCGGTCAAAAATAGATGAGAGTGGGGTGAGTTTCGCCTTGGCTATCGTTTTGTTTTTTTTTGGTGACGGTACCACCCTGAAGCGTCACACAGGTCCAAGTGTGGCGCCGACGGTACTGGGCACGGTATATTGGCCGGGAGATGACTTCGTAGGTGCACTGCTCAACGAGTCCTCCACTTCTTTCCCACAAAACTCCAAGACAATAATTTAAAGAAGGAAAATAAGCATCGATGTGCTGTCATGACCGATATGTCGACCGGTTTCTCAGACTTTTTTTTTAATTGCAGGAGTTCAGCAAACAGGCAGACGGCCCACTTGATGGAAAGCGGTTACCATCGCCTATTAACATTAGCAACACCAAAGGTGCTACAAATGCGCTGCTGCTCTCTTAAGAGAGACTGGAACCTGGACACTAATGCTGGAACACAACTCAAGGTTGTTATGGCGACGTACTTTAGACCAGGGGTGGTAGCCATCCAGTCGGGCAATTGCCCTACCACCTGGCTGTGAGTTGTTTTGTCGCCTCTTACGACAGGCCGCCCGCCCGCAAGAAATTGTATTCTTTCTCCGTTCCTGCACGGACAGTCCAGACTACTAAAAGGTAGTGACTTCACTCGACGATGCTCGCGTCTATAATTTTAATGTGTATTTTAGACTTTTTTACAAGCTTTTATTTAACTTGTAATGGACGTACTTATGTATGTATGTATGTTCGGATGGAATTTTGCAAGTTAAATTTGACCAACTTCCCGGTTTCCGTTCGAGCTGAAATTTTGCACACATATGTATATCGCGTGACAATACAATAATATGGTACCATGGAGCTGATCTGATGATGAAGTCGGAAGGTGACCATAGGAACTCCTGTACTAAACAAGATAGACGCGTCGTGTTTGGGCTCGTTTTACTTGTCTTGGATAGCACTCTGCTGCTACATGATATTCAGGATCTCAAGAGCTTGTATTTAAAAATCTTTTTAAAAAAGCTTATTATATTAATTTCAAATTTTAATATTTATTTTCAAATACATGTAATATTACATTACAGAATACACTATGTAATTAATAGACTCGTGGCCGGTTTCTATAGATAGCTTAGTATTCATTCACTTGCCTTAGCACCGATTAATTTTGACATTACTCTTATGGAGCTTATGTCAAGTAACTGATAGTAAGGCAAATGAACGGTCAGTAAGACATAGGAACCGGCTCGTGGTTATTGTCAACCACTACTGCTGGATATAGGTCCACTATAAGACATAGTCCGAACCACATTTGACATTTTGGAATATAATAGCAGCCCATTAATGTCCCATTGTTGGGCTCGGGCCTCCCATTATAGGGGGAACAGACAGTATACCCGCCACGCTTGTCCAAGGCGGCTTGGCAGGTTTGACACATCGGTTATCACGATGTGCAGGTTGCATCACGATGTTTTCCTTCACCGTTGTTAGCACGTGGTAATTGTAACAAAATGCACATTAGATCAGAAAACTGACTAAGAGGTCCATGCGTTCCGGCCAGGATCGAACCCGCGCCCTATGAGTCTGGGACGCGTACGCTAGCCATTACGCTACCACGACATTTTGGAATATCATATGTAAAAAATGTATTATTTATTTAAATCATTATATTCATAAATTATACAGGCTGAATTTTTCAAGTGAGCTTCAGGGCCAAATTCTAATCTATAAGAAATAGCCAAAAACACTTAAGGGAGTCTCCAGGCCGATTGTGACGAAAACTAAAGTAATTTTTTTTAAACCAATGAACCTTATCAGGAGCCGAAACGGTTGATTTTGAAAAAATAAACACATCTGTATTAAAATCGCAATTTGATATATATATATATTTTTTTATTGCAGGAGTTCAGCAGACAGGCAGACGGCCCACTGGATGGAAAAGCGGTTACCATCGCCTATGGACATTTGCAACACCAAAGATGCTACAAATGCGCTGCTGCTCTCTTAAAGGAGACTGGGACCTGGTCACTAATGCCGGAACACAACACAAGGTTGTTATGGCGGCATACTCTAGACCAGGGGTGGTCGCCATCCAGTCGAGCAAATACTCTACCACCTGGCTGTGGGTTGTTTAGTCGCCTCTTACGACAGGCCGCCGGGCCGCAGGAAATTGTATTCTTTCTCCGTTCCTGCACGGATAAAAGATTGATGTTAATAATGATGTTAGGTAATGGACCAAAGTGGCCCCAGATTCAGTCTTTTGGCCCATACAGCCTCAAAATGTGGTGGGTGTATGGACCAAACTGACAACAGATTCGGATTCAGCGCATCGAAGTATATAAAACATATGAGTCTGGTCAAAGGTCCAGACGACTTTTTAATTTTTGTGGGCAAGTGTAATTATAGTATATAACCTATACAAATAAAACGCACACATAGTTGTTAAGATGCTTATATTGCCACCGCCGTGGCCTCGAAAAGCAAACCGATTTTATAAAACGTATTGTTACAACTTAGGTTCCGACAAAAACAAATTCCACTCCTAATCTGTAAAAAAACACATTTTATTACCTGTCGGCATTTTAATTGTAATCCTTTTATGATCGTCTTCTTTTGTTTACTTATTTATTGGCATACGATTCTAGAGAACAGCCTATTGTTTTATTGTAGTCGTTTACGTCGGCTTGCGGCTGAATCATTAGCCAGGTGTTGCGGATTACGTCGACTACGATACGGGCACATTTGTATTTGTGAGGTATAAAACGACGGCCTGATGGAGAGAGGGGGCAGTTGAGCGAGAACCACGATCAAGGCGGGACGTGTGTACATTCGGGAACCTAATATAGACGGACCTTCTGCATTACGTTTAGATTTGTTGTGTTCAGTTATATTTATACGTGTTTGTATACTTCTAATAAACTTTATAATAATTCTAACGGCATTTTAATTCGAGTCCCGCTAAGCTCATAACAATATCGTTATCCTAAATCCAAAGAGGAGGTGATCAGCAAACCATTGTGTGCATCGGAAATGAACAACGCCATCTAGTGAAGTACATCGCAATCAGAGATGTGACTCAAATAATGACATTTCTTAAGTCATCACATGCACACTTGCAACTTCAAATTCATATGCTATTAAAATCCAAGAACTTAATAATCACAACGTGTTCTTTATTGCTATAGAGATGAGAACTACACGATAGTAAATTCACAACTAAATATTCTCGCCAAGTTGAATTTCAGTTTTACCTTGGAATTCAATACATGCATAAGTACAGCCTTAGGCGAAGGTAGTTAATACTCGCGGGTTCATTAAGCCCCTGTAATTTAACGTACATGAACATCAAAGTACTTGTCAACCGACGTATTATATTGTATACATTAATGTTTATACGATGTGCCGCGTCTATTACTTTGTAATTCTATCTATTCGTGTTCCGTCTCATTTGTTACGTGTCGTTGTTAAATTAAATTAATATGTTTTACGCGTAAATACAACCCTTGTAATATAATACATGCCTATACATTCTCTCAGAAAAGTATCAGGAGTGGATGATTTGTTTATGGTTCCAAATTCAATTTTTTGTATTTATTTAGACGCGGAGTTTGAGTTGCATCCATCGGTCATTTAGATTAAATACAGTGCGGTTTTTAGTTAGATAATATCTAGTAATGTATTGTGAGTTTCATAATGGACAAAAACATCGAACAAAGTGTTTGTCTTAAATTTTGCATCTAGACACGGAAAATGTCACAGAAGGCTTTACGGTGAATCGACTTTATCAAAAATAATAGTAAAAAAAAAACTAAAAAATTATTTTAATGTAAAAAAGCGTGGGGTGCTTCCACGATTTTTTTACAAAAAAAATCATTTTTTCTTACACTATTTTTAATTCAAATTTATTTTCTATTTTTTAGTTGGATTTTCTATAAAAGCGTATTTTTTTTAGTTTTTTTTGTAAACTATTATTTATTTTTCATTTTGTAGTGATTTAATTCCCTTCTCCGTGGAAACTTTGAAAAAAGAATTAAATACACTCTTATGATAAAATGGAACGTTATGTAAAAATAAGCTTTTTTTAAAAAGGTTTTTAAATACAAGCTTTTGAGATCCTGCATATCATATAGCAGCAGAGTGCTAGCCAAGACAAGTAAAACGAGCCCAAACACGACGGGTCTATCTTGTTTAGTGCAGTTTCCTATGGCCACCTTCCGACTCCATCATCAGATCAGCTCCATGGTACCATATTATTGCATTGTCACGCGATATACACATACGTGCAAAATTTCAGCTCAATCGGAAACCGCGACGTTGATCAAATTTAACTTGAAAAATTCCGTTACATACGTATGAAGCTAATAAAAGCGTATTAAAAACACGTGCTTATGAGTGGTACAAAGCGTTCGAAAGATTTACCACGCCCTAGAAGGCCATCAACATCGTCAACTGAAGTTAACATCGCAAAAGTGAAAGAAATAGTGATTGAATCCTCCTTCAAGTTTGAGAGAAATAGCCGCTTAACTTTCTGTGTCTCACGAGTCGATCAATATCATTTTAAATAATCACTGGGGTATAACACATGTTGCCGCTCGGCTAGTCCCAAAAGACCTGAATTTTCTCCAAAAACTCAATAGCATAAGAGTCGCAGAGGACATACTAGAACGAGTCTATTCCGACCGAATGAAACGCATTGTTACTGGTGACTAGACGTGGGTTTACGAGTTTGATATGCAAACTAGTCAACAAGCTTCAGTGTGGCGCCTTACAACCGAAACCTATAATATTGTTATGAGTTGCAGGACTCGAATTAAAATGCCGTTAGAATTATATTAGAACTATACAAACACGTAGAACACAGGTACAAATATAATAACACGCGCAAAGTCCGTCACTAAATAAATTACCGAATTTAGTACACACGTCTTGCTTCGCTAGTGGTTATCGCTTGACTGACCGATGTTTCCATTGGGGCATTGCTTTATACTGCCCAAATACAATATGTCTCTCGGCCGCGTGAACTGAATTTCTTAGAATTTTTGTTTTTCTAATTACAAATTTTAAACACAAAGTAAACAAAGAAGTCCAAACGCAGAAAGGTAATAAAATGTGCCTATAACCTATAATATATTAAATCTACATACGCCTTACAATGCGTTGGTGAGATCTGTTGGGCAATACAGGATTGCAACATGTTCCTTGGGTCATGTTTCTATATTTTGAAATGAATCATTGTGATTTGAAACTCAATGAAACGAAAAAGCGACACAAAAAGATGTAAACACATAAATATGTAGAACTACGCCTACGCCTACGCTTACGCCAATGAATGAGAAACGAGATTTACATTGTGCAACAAAGATTAGAGAGTCAATAAGATCGATGATTAAACATAGGTCCAATTTGGACCGAAATAAAACTGATAATAATATTTTTTACACTAAAACTAAAAAATTGAAAGTGATACTTAATAAGTTTATTTTTAATCATAATATGTTGACGGATGTTTTTTTTTTTATTGCAGGAGTTCAGCAGACAGGCAAACGGCCCACTGTATGGAAAGCGGTTACCATCACCTATGGACATTTGCAACACCAAAGGTGCTACAAATGTGCTGCTGCTCTCTTAAGGGCGACTGGAACCTGGTCACTAATGCCGGAACACAACTCAAAGTTGTTATAGCGGCATGCTCTAGACCAGGTGGTAGCCATCCAGTCGGGCAAATGCCCTACCACCTGGCTGTGGGTTGTTAAGTCGCCTCTTACGACAGGCCGCCCGGCCGCAGGAAATTATATTCTTTCTCCGTTCCTGCGCGGATGTAGGCCAAAGGAATTATATTTACATTAATAAAAGTTAGAAAATAATTATCTGTGAATATATCTATGAAGTTGCACTTCTGCTGCGTGTGAACTGCACACACACACATTTTTTTAACATGATTTTATACTTGTAGCAGCGAGAGGTAGAGGTTAAATAATACTTCAGATGGCAGAGAGTAGTATTGACTGTCGAGTGCTGATGTGAACTGATTTATTTTGGAAACGGTAACTTTATCCGTGCAGGAACGGAGAAAGAATACAATTTTCTGCGGCCCGGCGGCCTGTCGTAAGAGGCGACAAAACAACCCACAGCCAGGTGGTAGGGCATTTGCCCGACTGGATGGCGACCACCCCTGGTCTAGAGTATGCCGCCATAACAACCTTGTGTTGTGTTCCGGCATCAGTGACCAGGTTCCAGCCTCCCTAAGAGAGCAGCAGCGCTATTGGTGGCAGTTGCTTCTCGGGTTTGGAAATTAAAATTCGACGTAATAATGGACTGTATGATTATTATTAAGTTATAAATATACATTTAAAGAGTAGAACAAAGTATGCAAGAGAGTTGAGTACAATATATGAATAGCTGAGTGGCTGAATTCATAGTTGTTCTTGATGTAGTAGTCCCTTCAGGCTTTTTTCAGCCTCCTATATCCCGCATTCCGTCCGACGCCTAATTGCTAATCGCGCCAGCTATGGGCGTCGGCGGTATGCGGGGCGCGGAATGTAGATGTAATTATTATTTAATTTACAAAATTTGACCTAAATATTTATTATCATTGGTGACAAAAAAAATACTGGCTGCTAGAATGTCACAGAAAAATAAATTTACTTGACGCAATCACTTTAATAGGTCACGTACGATACGTGACGTATTAAATGAGTTTCTCAGATTTAGATATGGATTAAACGCCTGATTTCATTAGACAAGTAGTTGTTTGTTTTACTAATCAATTTGTATTTACTTTCCTCATATTTAAAATGAAAGGAAGAGTGTTAACCTCGGGTGAAAGGCCTATTAGGCACCCGAACCATTAGCGCCCTCGCTACGCTCGTGAGCTAAACCATCTCGTGCCTAAATAGGTCGCTTTCATCCCTGGTGTAACAATCTACTATTAATGTACCTGTTATGAATGATAGGTATATATGCGTGTCGGCATGTGTATGAGCTACAATGATTGTTTTAGAAAAGTGTAGTGACAATTTTGTATATAACTACAAAAGTAATATTAAATTCATCCAAAGGTGCGTGGGAGCAATCGACCAAAACAATTATGGGAGAGCTCATTATACAAGGTTATTTATTTAAGAAATAATTATCAAGGCCTTTGAAGAATAATATTATTATATTCTCCATTATTAAGTGTACAATGAGTTTCTTATTTTCTTTCAAAAACCTCAATTATCTTGAATTTATGAAAGCCTTTTCAAAACTGAAAAAGAAAATTATAAAACTAATTTAAAATTCATTAACAGAAGGTTTGTTTAAGTATTGAAAAAGGTTTCAGTTAATGGAACTTTTTGTTTAAATTATGCTCTTTAGGATCCTGCAGGTATTCAAAACTTGTGGTTTTAGCAGACTGTATTTGACTGGTGTGTGTGGCCATATAAAGAAACGACACTTCACTTGTACTTTTGTCTATTTATAATAATAACAGCCCACAAACGCCCCACTGGGCTCGGGCCTCCCACTGTTGGGGAACGGTCAATATGCCCGCCACACTTGTCCAAGTCGGCTCGGCAAGTTTGACGCAACGGTTATGTCGATGTGCAGGTTTCATTACGATGTTTTCCTTCACCGTTGGTAGCGTGGTAATTCAATTAATAATCCTTTAAGCTTTATGAGTACCAATTTACTTTAGATCAACTCAAATTTAACGCTATCGAATAAATTCTTTACTTGGCGATACCCTAAACAATCTAGGAGCTAAGAGCCCGGGCCTTGAAAGATCGGAATCAAATGGCCCAATCGCAACCTTCCAATTCACGAGATTATCTTCCAGCCTTCAGACGTAGTGATTACTGCCCCCCCCCCCCTCCCCTCACAAGAAAGGGGGAAGGAAGAATGATAGTTGTGAGATAGGAGGCGTACTATACGCTCTAAGATAATGCAGAGTTAAAAATAGTCGGGTCAGGCCGATTTCTTTACTATTATAATAATAATAAAGTAATAAATAAAAATATATTTCAAGAGTATGTATGTATTTTAAAATTGTAGGAATATCTGAATTTACGCACCACCTGCATCGCAGATTAGCTAAGAATGTCCTATAAGTTAGGTTGCCTGGAACAGTCTAGCTGATTTCTTTACCATTATTATTGAGTTATTTATTTAAAAGTATATTTCAAGAGTACATGTGTATTTAGTATGTATTTTAAAATTGTAGGATAATCTGAATTAATGCACCACCTGCATGCATCGCCAGATTAGCTAAGAATGTCCTATAAGTTAGGTTGCCTGAAACAATCAAGCTGATTTCTTTACCATTATTATTGAGTTATTTATTTAAAAAGTATATATTTCAAGAGTATGTATGTATTTTAAAATTGTAGGAATATCTGAATTTACGCACCACCTGCATCGCGAGATTAGCTAAAAATGTCCTATAAGTTAGGTTGCCTGGAACAATCAAGCTGATTTCTTTACCATTATTATTGAGTTATTTATTTAAAAGTATATTTCAAGAGTACATGTGTATTTAGTATGTATTTTAAAATTGTAGGATAATCTGAATTAATGCACCACCTGCATGCATCGCCAGATTAGCTAAGAATGTCCTATAAGTTAGGTTACCTGGAACACTGTAGCTGATTTCTTTACCATTATTATTGAGTTATTTATGAACACAAGCGTAACTTGCTTAATTTGGGGATGTACAATATGTGTGTTTGTCTGTCGATTATTATTATTATTATTATTTATTTAAAAGTATATTTCAAGAGTACATGTGTATTTAGTACGTATTTTAAAATTTGAGGATAATCTGAATTAATGCACCACCTGCATGCATCGCCAGATTAGCTAAGAATGTCCTATAAGTTAGGTTACCTGGAACACTGTAGCTGATTTCTTTACCATTATTATAGAGTTATTTATGAACACAAGCGTAACTTGCTTAATTTGGGGATGTACAATATGTGTGTTTGTCTGTCGATTATTATTATTATTATTATTTATTTAAAAGTATATTTCAAGAGTACATGTGTATTTAGTACGTATTTTAAAATTTGAGGATAATCTGAATTTATGCACCACCTGCATGCATCGCGAGATTAGCTAAAAATGTCCTATAAATTAGGTTGCCTGGAACAATCAAGCTGATTTCTTTACCATTATTATTGAGTTATTTATTTAAAAGTATATTTCAAGAGTACATGTGTATTGAGTATGTATTTAAAATTTTAGGATAATCTGAATTTATGCACCACCTGCATGAATCGCCAGATTAGCTAAGAATGTCCTATAAGTTATACATGATAAAACATAATATATAGATAGACATACATAGACAAAATGGATGTCTTAGATTCGTAGGAGATTGCCTACCTACGTCCAGTAGATTTTGGCAGGTTGTAGAATAAAAAAAATGGCTTAGCTGTATTATGTACCAGGAAAACAGAGTAATTACTGTCGGATTCGTTCGAGATGGGCATCCAGAGAGGTGAGGTAAGTAGGAGGGGTCGGTTACGTCCCACAAACACAGATTGAGATGACTGTGCCTGAAGCCCGCGGCTCTGCACGTGTGGCCTAAGGGATAGGATGAAGCAAGTAAACACGTATCTTAACCGACCTCTGTTGTTAAGTTGTAAGCTTTGTATAAGCCATTGCCTGCTAACCACGATATCTCGCTTTATTGTGAAATTCCAATAATTTCAAATTCTAATGCTCATATTATACGGATCAATCAAATTGAAACATTTTAATTTTAATTGAAAAGCACAGAACTGAAGAGACACTATGGTATTCAATTATATTTAATGATTCAAGTTTGTGTTTATATGGATTAGTTTGGTTGATTCTTCTAAATTGAAAGGCAAAAATGAGTCGTCTAACACTGGCTTGACAGAATGGCTTGTCCCTAAATGTCAACGTGACGTAATAACGTAATTATTTTGAAGTGAAACTGCTATACAATCATTTATTTTATTGTAGGAGATCAGCAGACAAGCAGACAGCCCACTTGATGGAAAGCGGTTACCGTCGCCTATGGACATTTGCAACAGCAAAGTTACTACAAATGCGCTGCTGCTCTCTTAAGAGACACTGGAACCTGGTCATTAATGCCGGAACACAATACTCAAGACTGTTATGGCGACATACTTTAGACCAGGGGTGGTAGCCATCCAGTCGGGCAAATGCCCTACCACCTGGCTGTGGGTTGTTAAGTCGCCTCTTACGATAGGCCGCCCCAACGCAGGAAATTGTATTCTTTCTCCGTTCCTGCACGGATAGAAATCGTTGTGATTTAAATCTCGATGAAACTAAAAAACGCGATTAAAAAGGAATAGGCACAAATCTAAATAACTAAGCCTGCGAGAGAATGAGATAGAATATTTAATAAATTAAAAACTATGCTCATATAGATAGAATTGGAAATGTTTTGAAGTTTTTCATTAATAGTTCATATTTTACAAGGTGGGCTCTGAAAATGTTTTCTGTGTTCGACTACGTTTCAGTAGAGCATAATACTGAGTGCCAACCTCTATTCTCAAGTTACGGGAATACAATATTATTTAATTTGTTTTTTTTTTCTTTTGTTGGTATCAGCCCTAGAGTGATCCATTGTATAATACTAATAACACAAGCGTAATTTACTTGGCTTGGGGATATACAATGTGTGTTTGTCTGCTGTCTGTCTGCCATTTCTTTTATAAGTTTTTTTCCCAATATGCTTACATTCATATACAAAAAACATAAATCATTTTTTTGATAACATTGTTACACGTCAATTGTTTCTATAATTTAAATGTATGTCATAAACTCATCACATACTAGACTGTGGCATATAAACCGTTTATTTGTGCCGCAGAAAGTTGTGTAAAATACAGCTATGCTTCCTACTTACTATATAATGACATTTAGAAAATGAATCCTTAGTGATATTGCTAAAAAATACAGACCTTAAAAAAAATTATATATAATATAGGAGCAAAGACCAGCAATTGTTATCATCATTCGAGTGGTTACTTCTGATTTTATAATAAAAACTTCAATGGACAAGTGGTAAAACGAAACGCAACGAAATTTTAACTTAAAATTTTATGGGCAGGTTTGCAAATTGAACAAGTACATTAACAATCTGCTCGTAAAACTTCAAGTTAAAATTTTGTTGCGATTCGTTTTTCCACTTGTCCGTTGAAGTTTCACTTCGACTATGTGATTTTTCGCAGGTTTACTGCAAATTATGATTTGATTAGGTTAGGTACATTTTAATGAAGGCATTTTTTTATTTAAACATATTTTATTTTAGCAAACAAAACTGAATTCGATCCGGAAGCAAAAATCGTATCCATAGCATACTCTAAACTCATGCCGCCTGTCACCACATCTAGTCTAAATTTATGCCGCTCCTCCACGCGGCCGTAACGCTTTTTCGTGGCAGAAAAATACTAAGACCCCCCGTTTATATAGAAGTTTCACTTCAATAAGCGGGGTTATCATGTGTTCTGTTATTTTGTGTGTCACGTCTAGAAATAAATATCTTCCTTCTGTTTATATTCTGTAAGATCATGTTATACGCTATACCTACGTTTACCGCTTCCGCTTGTGCATTAACCCAAACCGATCCGTGGGTTCGCCCTCAAGACGAGCGGCGCGTCATTATGTTAGGTCACGTGCCGGATGAGCCGGGTTCGCTTCAAATAGACTGTTTAATTATCATCACTGTGTTACAGTCCTTAGACATCCCTGTATCAGATTGATCTGTTGGTTGGATGGCTCAATCTGGAGGCAGCTCGGTAGCCCAGGTAGCCGTGTCTTAAAGTTTCATCTTTTCTATTCTAACCAAGGGCTTATTTTCTTACTGCTAAGGATCTTAAAGTAATAAATAATAAAACTACGTTTTAACGGTTTTAAGCGCGGTAATTTTATTTGATTTTGGTTTTTCCGACGTTTCGGCCACTTTTCAGTGGCCGTGATCACGGAAGACAAAGATGTCAAGTGTCAACGAGTATTGTTACAGTTTTATTTAGCCTACCGCCAACTTGTTTATTTTAATTGGTGTTTTTATAAACATGATATTAATCCTTATCCAAATAAACACGTTATTCATCACAAGTATTTAATTTAATAACAGGAAATTATACAATAAATAACAAATAACAAATTTTAATAACAGGACGGCCTCTGTGGTTGAGCGGGCTAAGCCTTTGCCGGCGTACCTCACTGCAACGCAGAGGTTCCGGGTTCGATTCCTGGTATAGTAAATTTCGGAAACGTATTTTCTACGTTATTTACTATGGTCTTGTCTTCGGCCCCAGAGTAGTCCGTTGTATATTACCCATAACACAAGCGTAACTTGCTTAATTTGGGGATATACAATATGTGTGTTTGTCTGCCGATTATTATTATTATTATTATTAATTTAAAACAAAATTGCCATTTATATCGTTCGATTTCAATTAATATCTTAGGAGATATCGCAGTTTTAAAATAACATCGCAGCAAAATAATGATCAAGTACTGCGCGCGCATTTATGATGTGCAAGGCCGGCGGGCAGTCATTAAGATTTAAAAATATTTTCACCTTCTACGTAAACAAAGTCGCGATCCTAGTTGAGAGTTGATCTGAAAGAGAGTGTTGGGGTGAAGGTAAGGAAAGGAAAGCTCCGGTTGTTCAGGCATGTGGAAAGAATGACTAAACAGATATACAATGCAAAAGTGGATGGATGCAGAAGTCGTGGAAGGCCACGACACACCTTCCATGATCAAATTGATCGTGTACTAGCAGAAGGTGATGTCAGGAGCCTTAAAAACAGACGAGCGTGCATGACAAGAGGTGTGTAAGAATAAGCCTGAATGGCGCTCTGTTGTTCGTGCCTACCCCGCAAGGGAACTGGCGTGAAGTTATATATGTATGTATGTACAAAGAAGTTCAGTTTATGTTCCTTTATTGACTATAAGAGATCACGGTACAAGCCCTGATAGATGGAGCAAAAACACGCAGACATTGATTACGTATTCGCCCCGGGGCGATTAATCAGCGTGCTTGTTCGGAGGCACGCATTCCAATGCCGGCGCAGTGCTGACGATTGACTCTGTTCATTGTCTTAACGTTCGATGAATAATAAACAAGAGGATTAACAAGTTTTTTTACTACAGATTCTAGGTCCATACCATTATTAAGTAAGAGAAATGCTATTTTACTTCTTTCTTACGCACTAGTTGATCATGCTGTTTTATAGACTTTTTACGTTGTATACTGGGGTAGTTTGTTATTAAAAATTAAAAATAATAGTGGTCGCCCGTGGTCGAAATTCGACCATAATAGACTGAGATGTCAAAGACTATACTTCTATAATCACAGATTTCGCTAAGGCTACCCTGTTAAGAAGACTACGTCTTAACGGTTTTAAGCGCGGTAATTTTATTTGATTTTGGTTTTTTCGACGTTTCGGCCACTTTTCAGTGGCCGTGATCCACGGAAGGCAAAGATGTCAAGTGTCAACGAGTATTGTTAAAGTTTTATTTAGCCTACCGCCAACTTGTTAATTTTAATTATTTAGTTTTAATTTTGTTTATGGTTATTATTTACTCTATGGGAGCCTAATCTAATTTACTACCGCTTGGCAACATGTTATGGCTTGAAGAGAAGAAGCGGCGCAAGAAACTCTTCAGCAAACATGCCTAGCTCTAATCTAATATATAAAATTCTCGTGTCACAGTTTTCGTTGCCATACTCCTCCGAAACGGCTTGACCGATTTTGATGAAATTTTTTGTGCTTATCCGGTATCTATGAGAATCGGCCAACATCTATTTTTCATCCCCCTAAATGTTAGGGGTAGTCCACCCCTAATTTTTTTTTTCTTGGATAATTTTTATTTTTTTTAATTTTTTAGGATACAGCATTAAAAAATACATACAACCCTAAATTTTCACCCCTCTACTATCAACCCCTATTTTTTGTTTGTTAATTATAAACTTTAATTTTTTGGCAAGATTTTTAATCTTATTTTGTCATGACTTAGAAAAAAAATATTATATTACTCCTTTAGATTCATAATTAGAACCGGTAGGTGGCGCTGAGATCGGGTTCTGGAATCCTCCTAATCACCTGGAGCGATTTTGGTGATTTGATTTTGTGTGTTTGAATGGGTACCCGGATGGTTTAGATTCGCAATTAGAACAGGTAGGTGGTCCTGGGACCGGGATCTAGAATTTTATTTTTTAAGGGCAGGACAACGTCTGCCGAGGCCGCTAGTAATTTTATATAATATTAAAATGGGTGGAAGGAAAAATAAAAGTAATTATCAGTCAAGTTGGTTTGTGTTCCGTTGTACGCAGAAAGAGCTCACAGTGTCTTGATGTCTGGCAGCTGGTTTTTGCTGGGTTTGGGTGTTAATAGTTTTGATGAATGGATCCCAAACAGGTGGTACTTGCCAACCATCTCCTCTATTGAAATTTGGGTGTTTTTTGATTTCAATAGCCTCACGCATCATTCTAGTTATGAAACGATTCTCTTTCGCGAGGATTTGTGGGTTATCGAATCTGATGTAGTGGTTGGGTTTATCCAGCGTGTGTTCACTGATCGCAGACTTCGTAGACCTTGTGTGTTTCATGTCAGCAATGTGTTCTTTTACTCGTGTTTTTATGCTCCTCTTTGTTTGCCCAATTTATGACAATCCACACTCACAATCGAGCATGTAGACCCCTGCATCCTGGAGTGGGTTATTGTTACATTACATTACTACACTGTTAATTTGACTTTAACAATAAACAAAAGAGTATATATGCATGTGTGTGTCAAATACATGGTAGTGTGTGTAATGTTTTTTTCATTGATTTAATGCATTTTTTAAGCATAATTTTAAAAAAATATTAGCATTCTGCACTTCTTCTCTATATAAACTATAAGTGTGCGAAATTTCATACTCCTCCGTTCGCGCAATTTTCGTAAAAAGAGGTACAAAGTTTTTGCCATGTTTTTGCTCACGTATTAATATATAGATTAACAACTTCGGTCAAGACATTTGCTTTCCTCGTGAAAAAGACAAATAGCCCCAATTGTAAGACGTGTAATCAAAGAGAAGACATATATCATATTCTTGTAGAATGCACCAAACATAACAAAGGGCGACAGCGATTAAGAAGAAACCTTTGCTTAGACTTCTGCAAGTTGTAGTTTTTCATTCATTTTTCAGCCGATATCTATAGCGGCAAAGTTAATGTTAGACTTTATTGTTAAAAGCATAATGTTACAACTTAGGTGCCGACAAAGACAAATCACACCTGCAGCCCTGTAGAAACATATTTTATTTCCTTTTCCGCATTTGGAATTCTTTTGCTTACTTTGTGTTTAAAATTTGTGATTAGAAAAACAGCCCATTTTTTTTTTATTGCAGGAGTTCAGCAGACAGGCAGACGGCCCACTTGATTGAAAGCGGTAACCATCGCCTATGGACATTTGCAACACCGAAGGTGCTACAAATGCGCTGCTGCTCTCTTAAGGGTCACTGGAACCTCTAGTCACTAATGCCGGAACACAACTCAAGGTTGTTATGGCGACATACTTTAGATGAGGGGTGGTAGCCATCCAGTCGGGCAAATGCCCTACCACCTGGATGTGGGTTGTTTTGTCGTCTCTTACGACAGGCCGCCCGGCCGCAGGAAATTGTATTCTTTCTCCGTTCCTGCACGGATAAGATTGTGTATTGTAATCTTTTATGGTAGTCATTAGCCAGGTGTGATTCTAGGAAATTTGGTCCACGTGGCCGAGCAGACATATTGCATCCGTACAGTATAAAACAATTCCTCGCTTGATGGACGAGGCAGTCGAGCGATAACCACAAGCGGAGCAAGACTTTTGTGTACAATCTATTTAGTGACGGACTTGTGCGGGTTATTGAGTTACAACGGTTATATTTGTACCTGTATTATACGTATTCTATTGTTCTAATAAACTCTATAATAATTTCAACGACATTTTAATTCGATTCCTGCAACTCGTAACAATATGTACAATATACATTGTATTGTATGTTTATTATTAATATTTGTGTTTTTACATATTTTTCTTTCCTTTTATAGTGTCTTTGTCTTACTGAGTATGCATTTTGTAGTGGAACATTTATAAGCCAATAGATGGCACTGTGCAATAATTGAGGTCGCAAACATTTCCCGTTACTAAATTTTTAGCTAGACGTGTTGCTGGGGCCTAATTTCCCAGAATCAGTTTGTACTTTAAATCTGACACATTTGGCTAATGACTGCCATAAAAGATACAATACACAACGGGCTGTTTTCTGTAATCACTATTTTTAAACACAAAGTAAACAAAAGAAGTGCAAAGGCCGAAAGGTAATAAAATGTGTTTCTACAGGTATGCAGGTGTGAATTTGTCTTTGTCGGCGTCTAGGTCGTAACAATATATTACGCTACCACAAATAAATTCGTAATATTAATAATGTACACAAAATAGAGAATCCACCTAAAAAATCTTCCCTTACACAATATATGAAAGCTGAAACTAACGTATCGTAATATCACATTTGCATATAAAAGCCGGCGAGGTCCCGCAATTGAGACTCGGCAAACCCGAAGCTCAGCAACTAACAAGAACTTAATATAGTCCGTACGAAACTTTAACAAAATTACAAGAGCCTTCAAGAGTTTGTCGAGATATAAAGGCTTTTTTTATATAACAACACAGTATAAAGTATTATTCAGTAAACCCTTGCTTACAATTGACAAAAAGTTGAGACAAAAAAATCTCACGTCATCTGTAGTTTCGTACGTTTTTTGTTTATTGCAGTAGTTCAGCAGACAGGCAGACGGCCCACTTCATGGAAAGCGTTTACCATCGCCTATGGATATGGCAACACCGAAGGTGCTGTAAATGCGGTGCTGCTCTCTTAAGGGAGGTATGGAACCTGGTCACTAATGCCGAAACACAACTCAAGGCTGTTACGGTGGCATGCTTCAAAACAGGGGTGGTAGCCATTCAGTCGGGCAAATACCCTACCACCTGGCTGTGGGTATTTTTGTCGCCTCTTACGACAGACTGCCCCAACGCAGGAAATTGTATTCTTTCTCCGTTCCTGCACGGATGTGTTTTTAAATAACAAATACTGAAATACTACCTACCTTCGCTTTTCCTACTTAAATTTGACTTCGTATCGCACAAGGACTTTTCGTTTTCTAGAATATACATTATCGTAATTTCATTCCTTAGAAAAGTCTAAATATAGTTATTTTTATGGAAATCTGTTCATACGTAAGTGTTATTAAGTACAAATTTATCTTTACACGACTTTATGCCCACGGATCCGCTCAGTTAAATAAGTATACTACAGCTGTTTGTACAACGATCGTGTGTAAGTTATATTTCTATCCTGCGGGAGCAATACTTTTTTCTGGGTATCTTGTCATGTAGGTTTGACAACGTACATTTAGAATTTTATGATAATCAGTTGAGTACGTAAGTTATGAAAGTGTAACAAACAAATAAACTCACATTTATAATATTATATGAATATATATTATAAAGGAGCCTTAAGAACAGACGACCTTGCATGACAAGTGTTATAAATGTCAAAGAGGCAAGTGAGGTGTGTAAGAATAAGCCTAAATGGCACTCTGTTGTTCGTGCCTACCCCGCAAGGGAACTGGCGTGAAGTTATGTATGTATGTATGTATATTATAAAGGATGGATATATATATATCTAAATTAACCCCAAATTACTTCGTTACGAACAAATAAAAACAATAAATAATTGGAAGACAAACACACATATTGTAATCCCCAAATTAAGCAAGTTACGCTTGTGCTATGGGTAAAATACAATGGACTACTCTGGGGCCTATTCCAGACCATAGTAAATAACGGAGAAAATTGGTTTCCGAAATTTACCATACCCAGTATCGAACCCGGAGCCTCTGCGTTCGCTCACAAACTACGTCTACAATTAACAGTAAAAATTCTCTAAAATATTGTAGGACTTAAAATTATAACCACTTGCTTCCGTCTCGACTAGCGAACATTTACCCTATTTAGTTCATACAGTGCATCTACTGACAGCAACATATATACTGTGATAACAGCATAGAAATTGCGGAAAATAGGGTAAGAAGCTCGTAGTTGACATGTCGGCCTGAAAAGTGATCGATCGATGTTACTGGTTGGTTTTCTTTGGGATTTTCTTGTTTTTTTTTTGTTCAGATAATATAAGAAGTTATTAATATACTTGCGACGAAAGTATTGGAGTGGAGTCTTTGTTCGACGTACTTGATAAATTGTGTATACCTGAAATTAATAACAATAGTAAGTTGTGTTATGGGGGTTCATTTGTATTCTGCATAAGGTTTTAATATATTAAGCAAGTACATAATAAACCATAATTTGAACAAAGTATGTGTTACCAAACTCATTTCCTAAAAATGGAGTATACATACATACATACATAACTTCACGCCAATTCCCTTGCGGGGTAGGCACGAACAACAGAGTGCCATTTAGGCTTATTCTTACACACCTCACTTGCCTCTTTGACATTCATAACTCTTGTCATGCACGCTCGTCTGTTCTTAAGGCTCCTGACATCACCTTCTGCTAGTACACGATCAATTTGATCATGGAAGGTGTGTCGTGGCCTTCCACGACTTCTGCATCCATCCACTTTTGCATTGTATATCTGTTTAGTCATTCTTTCATCATGCATTCTTTCCACATGCCCGAACCACCGGAGCATTCCTTTCCTTACCTTCACCCCGACACTCTCTTTCAGACCAACTCTCTTTCTTACTTCGGTATTACGAACGCGGTCCGCGAGCGTCACATACATGGAGTATATATACAACTTAAGAAAAATGTATGCGTGGCTTATTCTCTATCTTAAAAGCACTCTTAAGATGTCCTACGTATCTAATTAATCAATACATTTTTAATCGTCCGCGTGGAATTTTTTTTCGCGGAATCCTAAAACAAAGTAGCGTACGTTACTTCTCATAACATCATCTATCTACCAGTGAAAGTTCCGTCAAAATCGGTCCAGCCGTTTTAGAGATTAGCCGGAACATCCAGACATTCGGACAGATAGACAATCTAAAAATAGCGTTTTCGGAATCCCCTGGTCTGAATTAGTCCCCCTGATTTTTTTCACAATTTATTTGGATATTACAAACAGATACATCAATTTTATTTATCTGCATAGATTATCTCAAAATTGGGTACTCGACAGTGAAATCAATAGGGATACTTTCATACAAAAATGTGACAGCCTCCTTGATTTTGTATGGATTCTAACAGTCAAATAAATATCTTATTGTTTAAACAGTCATCAAAATCATGAAATTTTGAAAGAAAGCTAAAATTTTTGTCTATACCCTCATCAGCCACTTTCATATTATGGCTGAGTCACGGTTATTTTTTTTTTATTGCATAAGATCAGCATATGGACGGCCTGTCTGATGGAAAACGGATACCATCGCCTATGGACCTTTGTAACACCAAAGGTGCAACCAAAGTCCTGCCGCTCTCTAAAGGGAGACTGGAACCTGGTCACTAATGCCGGGACACAACTCAAGGTTGTTAAGGCAGCATACTCTAGATTAGGGGTGGTAGCCATCCAGTCGTGTAAATACCCTATTTTGCTATTTTGTTTACTCTTATATTATTTTAACGATCATCAATAGTTTTTATCTTGATAAACATAAGGATTTTTTTTATTGCAGGAGATCAGCAGACAGGCAGACGGCCCACTTGATGGAAAGCGGTAACCGTCGCCTGTGGACATTTGCAACACCAAAGTTGCTACAAATGTGCTGCTGTTCTCTTAAGGGAAACTGGAACCTGGTCACTAATGCCGGGACACAACTCAAGGTTGTTATGGCGACATACTTTAGACCAGGGGTGGTAGCCATCCAGTCGTGTAAACACCCTATTTTGCTATTTTTTTTTTAATGCAGAAGTTCAGCAGACAGGCAGACGGCCCACTTGATGGAGAGCGGTTACCATCGCCCATGGACATTTGCAACAGCAAACTTGCTACAAATGCGCTGCTGCTCTCTTAAGGGAGACTGGAACCTGGTCACTAATGCCGGAACACAACTCAAGGTTGTTATGGCAACATACTTTAGACCGGGGGTGCACCTGTTTTCGTCATAATTACTACGAAACGCAAAAAATCTGTCCCGAATAACTTACAATACAACCCGTCCGCTCCGTCTCAACCCTTGCAACCGTCCCAAGGTGTAATTACGGCTGTCCGGGCGCCATCAGTTGCAGTGAGTAACGTAAACAAGTTCTTCTTCGCCATGCCAAAGGAGCTCTTTGCGCAGTAAATAATACATTTGAATTCCCAGTTTGTATTTCATTCCGTGCCTTTAGCACAATTTTATAAAGCATGTTTCTCGATATTAAATCTTTTGTTGGCTTCGCTGCGAGGAAATAGTTCAAGTAATACTTTTTGTTATGTTAAAAACAGAGCTGAAAAATGTACCTACTACATTTGATTGATGAAATCCTCGACTTTTGTGTAAAAATATTTTGTTCAGGACTTTTTGCTTTGTTTACTCTTATATTACTTTACCGATCATTAATAGTTTTTATCTTGATAAACATATAATGATTTTTTCAACACACTTGCTCATAAAGTGGCTCTATGGTCACCGCAATTAGGCAGAGAATGACACCCATAATCAAACTGTGAGTAAAAAACATTATAACTCACTAGTGAGTTATAGATTTTTTTTTAAATTTTATTGGTTGAGTTGCTTTGTTCTTAAAAAAGTTTTTCAAAAAAAAAAAGATCGTGTTCTAACAAATAAATTAATGTTCCTATTGCTTGCTCATTTCATGCAAATTCTTATTTAAATAGATAATTTTAACTCGTACGTGTTTAATAAATAAAACTTTCACTCATATATAACTTTTTTTTATCTATTAAATAAAATGAGTTTTTGTTGTTATTTTATTCACAAGTGTGTTGAAAAACGTCGTATGATACACGTGTGTATTGATGATTACCGTCCTCGGCTCTCTTAAGACCCTCGCCTACGGCTCGAGTCTCAATGGCGCCTCGGCGGTAATCACCAATGTTACACACTAGTACCATAATGTACTATTATTTTTATTGTAGTAGATCAATTCTATCAATATTCAATCTAATTGTGTACAAATGGCGGTCTTATCGCTAAAAAGCGATCTCTTCCAGACAACCCGTGGCAAGAATTGCTTATTAGGAATGGCGATGGTGGTAGATATAATTATTGTACGATTACTTACATTTTAATAATAAATATATAACTATACCATATATAGAAATACACACATAAGTTATGTACATATACAAAATACTAATCATATAACATTACATATCATTATTGCAGATAGTATTTCCTGGCCATGTACAAGATTACATAAGTATAGATATACAATAATAGTAAGTAATACATTTTTTTTTATTGCAGGAATTATCATCGCTTATGGACATTTGCAACACCAAAGTTGCTACAAATGCGCTGCTGCTCTCTTAAGGAAGACAGGAACCTGGTCACTAATGCCGGAACACAACTCAAGGTTGTTATAGCGACATACTTTAGACCAGGGGTGGTAGCAATTCAGTCAGGGAAATGCCCTACCACCTGGCTTTGGGTTGTTTTGTCGCCTCTTACGACAGGCCGCCCGGCCGCAGGAAATTGTATTCTTTCTCTGTTCCTGCACAGACAAAACAATATACATATATTGTGTACACCTACAACATAGTGATATTTGATATTTTTACGCATATTTATGTATTTGTATATATATATGTATGTATATATTTATGTATGTAATATCAATAGGTGCATTTATATATGTCTATTAGGTATAATTCTTACTTATATCATATTTTACATACTTTTTTTTTATTACAGGAGATCAGCAGACAGGCAGACGGCGCACTTGATGGAGAGCGGTTACCATCGCCTATGGACATTTTCAACAGCAAAGTTGCTACAAATTCGCTGCTGCTCTCTTAAGGGAGACTGGTACCTGATCACTAATGCCGGAACACAACCCAAAGTTTGTTATACTTTAGACCAGGGGTGGTAGCCATCCAGTCGGGCAAATGCCCTACCACCTGGCTGTGGGTTGTTAAGTCGCCTCTTACGACAGGCCGCAGGAAATTGTATTCTTTCTCCGTTCCTGCACGGATTTATGGAGAAATGTTGCAGTACAAACTTTTATTACGTCTCGTCATTATTATAACCCGCAGGGGGGCTTTGTAGGGACACCTCGTACCTGACTCCGGGGGCCAAGACAAGGCACCCGCCTCCGTGCTTGCCTTAGCCAGCCGGTACGGAGTGGAGATCGCTACAGATAAGACTTAAGCTCAAGTAGCTTCGGTGAACCTGCAGCCCACCTCTCTACACCCCTTAGCCACTCACACCCATGTTGCCCCTGTCTTCTATGGCATTTTTTGGGGCCCATGCAGGGAGTGGCGAGTCACCGTCTGTCCATTTTTCCATGTTTCCTGAACATTGCGACAGGTAGACGCCGTAGTTCCCATATTCCCAGACCCCTAATACCACTAGCAGTTCACCCCAATAGCCCGGTACTTTTTGTCCTCATATCCCACAATAGTCCTACATTGGCCGGGGCTTGTCCTTGGGTGCATTATTATATGGTGTAGACAGGGACAATCGCCGGTCAGTGTCACGCCACATTTACATTAAATTTGTCAAGGGGCCTCTACGTGTTGGCCTTCCCATGGTTCCAAGCAAGCCCTTCAAATGTCCAGGCCGTTTTTATGGGCCGCAGTCTTCAAAGACATACAAGATAATATTCTTATTTCCTCTTACTGTGTCTTTCTCTTATTGAGTATGCACTGTTTGCTACAACTCCAGAATTACTTTTCGAAGAAGTACAGGTACTTCTTCGAAAAGTAATTCTGTAACATACTTCTGTACAAAACTTAAAAAAAAGAACTTGAGATATAAATAGAATAAGAAATATAAAGATAAACAATTTTTAGCTAGACCTGTTGCTGTGGAGTTTCTTGCCGCTTGCATTGAAATTCACCAACAAAATTATGGCAACAACATTTCACTACAATTGCTAGAATACATACCTACATACATACATAACTTCACGCCAGTTCCCTTGCGGGGTAGGCACGAACAACAGAGCGCCATTTAGGCTTATTCTTACACACCTCGCTTCTTTGACATTCATAACTCTTGTCATGCACGCACGTCTGTTCTTAAGGCTCCTGACATCACCTTCTGCTAGTACACGATCAATTTGATCATGGTATACATGATATTAGTTAAACAAATTTCCCCTAAAAGCGAATTAATATTTCGTAGTTACGACCGAATTTATCAAATTGAAAACAAGTTACATTGGCACTCCAAAGCACTTGCCCGCCACTATAACCTGACCTCTATTGACCACCGATCATTCAGTTCAGTCCCACACTTCTGATTATCGACAGCTCAGGTTAAGCTAGTCTATTGAACATTTGGACAAGATCCAAACTGTCTGAAACGGCACTACTTACCGTGACATAACAGTTTTGTTAATGGACTTGAGGGTAATACAGATTTTTTTCATTGAATTGTTCTACACTCAGTGAAAGGCTGATCTCGCGACCTCTGGTGGTAGTTGCATTGTTCTAAATGATTTGTAAAACAAAAGCCTTTTTTGCTACATTCTTTTTATCCTAACATGTATAACGTAAATGTTATGAGCTGAGACTTCTTTAGAATCGTTGTGATTTGAAAATCGATGAAACGTAAAAGTGACACTAAAAATCGAAATAAAACACATTTCTCTTTACCCTTTAGTATTAATTTTCAATTTAAATAAAACTTTAAAAAAAATAATTTAATTTTAGCTCTATATGTGTATACTTAAGTAATAGTACATACATACATACATACATAACTTCACGCCAGTTCCCTTGCGGGGTAGGCACGAACAACAGAGTGCCATTTAGGCTTGTTCTTACACACCTCACTTGCCTCTTTGACATTCATAACTCTTGTCATGCAAGCTCGTCTGTTCTTAAGGCTCCTGACATCACCTTCTGCTAGTACACGATCAATTTGATCATGGAAGGTGTGTCGTGGCCTTCCACGACTTCTGCATCCATCCACTTTTGCATTGTATATCTGTTTAGTAGTCGTGGTAGCGTAATGGCTAGCGTACGCGTCCCAGACCCAAAGGGCGCGGGTTCGATCCTGGCTGGAACGCATGCACCGCTTAGGCAGTTTTCTGACCTAATGTGCATATTATTACAACTACCACGTGCTAATAACGGTGAAGGAAAACATCGCGATGCAACCTGCACATCGAGATAACCGATGTGTCAAACCTGCCAAGCCGCCTTGGACAAGCGTGGCGGGTATACTGTCCGTTCCCCTATAGTGGGAGGCCCGAGCCCAGCAGTGGGACATTTATGGGCTGCTATTATTATTATTATTATATATCTGTTTAGTCATTCTTAAGTAATAGTGCATTGAATTTTGAACTTTATGACTTTATCACAGAACTGGTGTATGACAGTATTGTGAATGGAAGAGTTGCTGCCGGTAGAAAGACGTACACACCATGATCCAATAACAGAAGTGTTAAAGAGAGATCAGGTAGAAAGCAACTCAAATAAACGTGCATGTATGAAAAGGCTGATGAAAGTAGATGAAGCGAAAGTTGTTTGTTAGGATCGTCAGAAATGGAGATCCATAGGCTCTGCCTACCCCAATACGAAATAGGCGTGATAGTATGTATGTATCTTTATAGCGTCTATTTTATGTACCATGTTTTTGTGCAATAAATACATACATACGTAACTTCACGCCAGTTCCCTTGCGGGGTAGGCACGAACAACAGAGCGCCATTCAGGCTTATTCTTACACACCTCACTTGCTTCTTTGAAATTCATAACTCTTGTCATGCACGCTCGTCTGTTCTTAAGGCTCCTGACATCACCTTCTGCTAGTACAAGATCAATTTAATAATAATAATAATAATAATAATCGGCAGACAAACACACACACTGTATATCCCGAAATTAAGCAAGTTACGCTTATATACAACGGACTACTCTGGGGCCGATCCCAGACACCCAGACCATAGTAAATAACGGAGAAAATACGTTTCCGAAATTTACTATACCAGGAATCGAACCCGGAGCCTCAGCGTTGCAGTGAGGTAGGCCGGAAAAGGCTTAGCCCGCTCAACCACAGAGGCCGTCATATATCATATTTGATCATGGAAGGTGTGTCGTGGCCTTCCACGACTTCTGCATCCAATGTGCAATAAATGATTGGTTTAATTGGAAAATTGTCTAAGTAGTGCATTATTTCCGGCCAGAATTTGGGCACACGTCTCTTCTGGAATATGATTTTTTATATTTGACAGCGTTACTCACTGAGCTACCGCGGTAAAAAGACACCCATATAAAAATTGTTTGTGTGTGTGTGGAATTCAAGCTCACCAGAAGTGAAACAAAGTTGACAAGGGGTGGAAGGATTTGTAAAGTTTGTGACGTCACATTTCATATACTAATATTCTAAAGAGGTATAGTTTGTGAATTTGTGACGTTGTAGGTGGTAATCTATGGATCGACTAAACCGATTTTAAAAATTCTTTTACTGTTCGACAGCTACGTTAACAGGAAGTATCATAGGCTATATAACATGACGCTATATACCACGGGAGTGGGACAGAGCGCGGTCGAAACCGCGCCGGGCCGCTAGTATTGCTATAATTTGAAATATTAACGAAAAACTTCAAAACATTTTCAACTCTATCTATACGAGGATAGTGTTTAAATTATTATATTTTTTTATTGCAGGAGATCAGCAGATAGGCAAACGGCCCACTTAGTGGAAAGCGGTTACCATCGCCTATGGACATTTACAACAGCAAAGTTACTACAAATGCGCTGCTGCTCTCTTAAGGGACACTGGAACCTGGTCACTAATGCCGGAACACAACTCAAGGTTGTTATGGAGACATACTTTAGTCCTGGACCACCTGGCTGTGGGTTGTTAAGTCGCCTCTTACAACAGGCCGCCCGGCCGCAAGAAATTGTATTCTTTCTCCGTTCCTGCACGGATAAAATATATAATGTATTCTATCTCATTCTCTTGCAGGCTTAGTCCTATAGATTTGTGTTTATCTCTTTTTAGTGTCGCTTTTTCGTTTCATCAAGTTTCAAATCACAACGATTCTATAGAAGTCTCACTTCAATGATTCAAATGCTCCCATGAGAAGGCGACACGTGTTTAGCCTAGTATATAACATAACCACCTTGACACATGCAATTTTCACTCCAAATTGAATTCTAATACAAAATCCCATTAAAATAAACGTATATTGCTACACCAAAGAAATAAATCAGCAGCAGTGAAGCAAAATGTACATGAAAAGGTTATAATGCTTTTCACTCGCCTCACACGTCGATTTAATTTAATTTTCCCCTTCAAAGGTAAAAGGGGTACGTGTGACATTGATTTAATTTATTCCCCCCCAGGGTGTGGCTGATTCATTTTTGCTACTATATCGATGCCGGAAACCCTGTTTACACAGGACTTCAGTGACAGTCTTAGATGTACTGCTGAACTAGGCTTAAACATCAGACAAAAAGAGTATGAATTAATGTCATATCCCTTTTAATAGCATTTCATGCATATGTTACATCTGTTTTAAGATACGGAATTATATTAGAAAAAATTCAAAGCACAAAAGAAATGCCTTAGATCCATATTTCATTTCAAACAACCGGATGCATGTATACCGTTTTTTATAGATTTTAAGATATTGACATTTAATAAAACTACGTTTTAACGGTTTTAGGCGCGGTAATTTTATTTGATTTTGGTTTTTCCGACGTTTCGGCCACTTTTCAGTGGCCGTGATCACGGAAGACAAAGATGTCAAGTATCAACGAGTATTGTCAAAGTTTTATTTAGCCATATTTAGCCCATAGAGTAAATAATAACCATAAACAAAATTAAAATTAACAAGTTGGCGGTAGGCTAATTAAAACTTTAACAATACTCGTTGACACTTGACATCTTTGTCTTCCGTAATCACGGCCACTGAAAAGTAGCCGAAACGTCGGAAAAACCAAAATCAAATAGAATTACCGCGCTTAAAACCGTTAAAACGTAGTTTTATTATGTATACAAGTCGCGAAAACTTAAGAAAATATTATATTGACCTTTTCTTGTTTGTATGTTTTTGAAATTATTGTGTTAATTAAAAACAACCCAACATTATTTGAAAATTATAGAAGTGCCAGACATATTAATAAGAAAAAAAAATGAGGTGTCTTTGGGACACACGTTTGGAACGAAGTTCTCCTAAAATGTCTTAAAAATTCTCAAAAAGTGTGTCGATAAGCATCGAAAACCATCGAAATGTTATCAAAAACCTATGTATAGAAAGAAATACATAAACAAACAAATAGTATCAAAAACAGCGTATATTATTACACTAATTGATATTTTAGATTTTATTTCATTGCATTAAAGTTGAAATTGTATAATAGCTTACTATAGCAAAAAGTGTCGTGACAACTTTTCGTAAGAATTTTTTCCGTCTAGCCCCCTTTCACAACGCGCGATAAGGAACTTCGTTCCAAAAATTGTAAGCCTCCGCATACCACTGCACTATATGATAAAAGTGTGTTTGGGATGGCACCGAGAATATATAATAAGTTACATATAATATAATGCAAGAAAATAATATTAATATGTTTAAACAAAAATTAATTATTCGAGTGGTTAACAAAAAAATCCTACTATAGCGTCCAAGACTATTTAAATGAGAGGTAATTAAGCATATATTGTGTTGAATTGTTTAAATAAAATAAAAGATTTATAAGGCACCAAATTACATATTATATAGAGATAGGTTAAGCATTTTTATATTGCGATGCTATTAAAGGCCAGCTAAGTAATAAGTTCTCGGCTTAAGTAAGTTATAACATATAATCGAATACAATGCAAGAAAACTTAACTTATTTGTATTGTATTCTACTCATAGTCCCTCAAGACTATAAGTAGAATACTGAGCCCAGATCACCGTCTTCTATGGGTAAGGTGCCCAGAAGGCGCTGAACCGGCTGATTTAGACGTGTTTGGTAAATGGGATGCGGCCAACGTGTCTACGCAAGTCGCACCCCACACCAAAGGCTTGCCACGCTGCCAGGGAATTAGAGTCATTCCGTCGGGACGCCTACCATCGTCACGTGCAATACCGTTCGGCTTCAATAAAGCCGGCACGTTAGCGGTGTAATCGTTGAACAAAGTGCGGCCTTATCGCTTAGTCTTTAAAAAAACAATTAAAGTATAGGTTCGCGTTTGCCCATTATCTCGCTCGATTTTGAGCGGAGACATGGTCTAAGATCGAGCATGCTTATCTAGAAGGTACCTATTCACACGAGACTTGAAGTCATCCAGGTTGTAGGTTTCGGGGAAAACAGACTCCGGCAATGAGTTCCACTCCTTTGGGGTGCGCATAATGAAGGTGGACTCAAAGCGCTTTGTTCGTATAGGTGGTATGTCCACCATAAGCGACGCTGCATGACAGTCCGTCTGGTTGTCTTAAGATAGAAGGGAGACCGTGGGATAAGATTCAAACAAATATATAATTCTCTATAATGTATATATAAGTATATCTCTATAGTATATATAGTCTTTCATTTAGAACCTACAACCTTGATGTCTTCAAGTCTCGGGTGAATAGGTACCTTCAAGGTAAGGGTGCTCGATCTTAGACCATATCTCCGCTCGAAATCGAGCGAGATAATGCTTTGTTGAAAATAGTTCGTAGGTCTGTTTTTCATTTAAAACCTACAACCTGGATGTCTTCAAGTCTCGGGTGAATAGGTACCTTCAAGGTAAGCATGCTCGATCTTAGACTATATCTCCGCACGAAGTCGAGCGAGATAATGCTTTGTTGAAAATTGTTCGTAAGTCTGTTTTCATTTAAAACAAACAACCTGGATGTCTTCAAGTCCCGTCTGAATAGGTACCTTCAAGGTAAGCGTGCTCGATCTTAGACCACATATCCGCTCGAAATCGAGCGTGATAATGCTCAAACGCGAACCTATACAATAATAAAAAAAAAAATCGTAGAAAACAAAGGTCTGTCATATCAAGGTCTATCAGATAAGCCCTCAATGTCAATGTCATGTACAGACAGACAACAATATAAAATAAACCAGATTTATATCGATATAATAAATAGAGGTTCATAAAACATCGAGCCCTTCTATTTCGCTTTGTGTTACCCCGATATCAGACGGTTCATTTCTATCATTCAATTTGAATCAACCAAAGTGACTCATGTAAACATTATTGAGTGGTCGTTATGAGATGTCGTATTCTTTCAATTAGTTCTGCGCTTTTCAATTAAAATTATTCCATTTGGTTGACAGTTGAATTTTTTTTTTTAAACGGCAGACAAACACACATATTATATATCCCCAAATTAAGCAAGTTACGCGTGTGTTATGGGTAATATACAACTAACTACTCTGGGGCCGATGTCAGACACCCAGACTATAGTAAACAACGGAGAAAATACGTTTCCGAAATTTACTATACCAGGAATCGAACCCGAAGCCTTTGCGTTGGAGTGAGGTAGGTCGGCAAAGGCCTAGCCCGCTCAACCACAGAAGTCGTCGAAATAAAATAAAGTTATTGAAAGTGGAAATCAACTATATTTATTTAGTATTTTCTTAAGTTATCACGACTAGTATACATAATAAAGCTACGTTTCAACGGTTTTAAACTCGATATTTTATTTTATTGGATTTATTTGATTTTAGTTTTATTAGCCGTGATCAGGGCTACTGAAAAGTGGCCGAAACGTCGGAATAAAAAAAATCAAATTAAATGAAGTTTTATTATTTATCTATTTATAAAAATATTTATTACATCTACCATAATGGGGTAGTTAACCCATTTCACATAAAATTAGGAAACAATGTTCATAGAAAAGAACGGATGTTCAAATACCATGTCATCGTCATATGTTTAAAATATATTAATATTAATAGAAATAATCTTAATTTCTTATTCAAACTATAATTAATACGCTATTTGACTCGTTATAGAAATGACGTCATAATTTGCAACGCTCGTACGAAATCTAGATGGCTCCAGAGTATGCAACGCGCGTGGAAATCTAGGTGGCTTCGGCGTTTGCAAATCGCGTGGAAAATCTACGTGGCTCCGGTGTTTGCAACGTGCGTAAAAAATCTAGGTGGCTTCGGCGTTTTGTAAGTTTATAAAAAGTATCTCAGTTGATTTGATTGTCAACTACCACATCTATACAGATAAATAAAATTGAAGTGTCCGTTTGTAATGTTAAAATAACATCTTTTTACTAATTGCATATGAAATACGTACTTACATCAAAATATCAATTTTTAAACTTGTTGTCTGTCTATCTGTCAGGATGTTCCGGTTAATTTCTGGAAAGGCTGGACGGATTTTAACAGACTTTCACTGGTAAATAACTGATGTTATAAGATGTAACTTAGACTACTTTTTTTAGATCTAAAAAAAATCGACGCGGACGAAGTCGCAGACACAGCTAGTGTAAAACAAAAACGTATGTAAAGCACTTTGGGTTTAGAAGGAAAATGCAGATAAAACATTTGTTCGAAGAGAGGACCAAGGGATTCTAAGTTGAATGTATGTCAGACCCAAGTAAAGTGAAAATGTTCAAGTTTAGACGATCATATCTTAGGTACAATGTAATGTGATACGATTACAACTAGCCGTTAGTAACGGTGTTACGACACAACGGAATAACGGCGTCGTTAGCGAAGGCTTTATGTTCTTCCTAATAGTTATAACGATATGAGTTATATGTTAGACGTATTGGATCATTATTCTTCACGCCAGTTCCCTTCCGGGGTAGGCACGAGCAACAGAGCGCCATTCAGGCTTATTCTTACACACCTCACTTGCTTCTTTGACATTCATAGCTCTTGTCGTGCAAGCTCGTCTGTTCTTAAGGCTCCTGACATCACCTTCTGCTAGTACACGATCAATTTAATCATGGAAGGTGTGTCGTGGCCTTCCACGACTTCTGCATCCATCCACTTTTGCATTGTATATCTGTTTATTCATTCTTTCATCATGCATTCTTTCCACATGCCCGAACCACCGGAGCATTCCTTTCCTTACCTTCACCCCGACACTCTCTTTCAGACCAACTCTCTTTCTTACTTCGGTATTACGGTATTATTATTCTTGTTGAATTTATTGTTTATTTTTTATCCGTGCAGGAATATCCTGCAGCCGGGCGGCCTGTCGTAAGAGGCGACAAAACAACCCACAGCCAGGTGGTAGGGCATTTGCCCGACTGGATGGCTACCACCCCTGGTCTAAAGCATGTCGCCATAGCAACCTTGAGTTGTATTCTGGCATTAGTGTCCAGGTTCCAGTTTCCCTTAAGAGTGCAGCATCGCATTTGTAGCACCTTTGGCGTTGCAAATGTCCATAGGCGATGGTAACCGCTTTCCATCAAGTGGGCCGTCTGCCTGTCCGCTGAACTCGTGCAAAAAAAAAAATTAGATCCAGAGATTACCCCCTAAAACCTCACAAACTTTACCTCTTTATAATATTAGTATAGATTAAAATTGGTGGAAAGTAAACGTCGGCATAAAGTACACATTTTTGACTACAATTCACCGAACGTGGAAGGCCACGACACACCTTCCATGATCAAATTGATCGTGTACTAGCAGAAGGTGATGTCAGGAGCCTTAAGAACAGACGAGCTTGCATGACAAGAGCTATGAATGTCAAAGAAGCAAGTGAGGTGTGTAAGAATAAGCCTGAATGGCGCTCTGTTGGTCGTGCCTACCCCGCAAGGGAACTGGCGTGAAGTTATGTATGTATGTATGTATGTATGTATTTCACCAATAACAGTGATGTACGTCATAGCTACATACATACTACTACGTAGCCCAGTGCTACGCCGTAGCGACGTAGCGACGTAGCACTAATCACTATGTAGATTAGTACTATGAGATAAAACGAGAGATTCCTTTATTAGTATCATTTGTAGCACGTTCTGGGTTTAAGTTTAAGTCGTAGTAGCTTAGTGATAATAACTTAGATTCGAATCCCGATGGAGGAACATGCAACGCATAGTTTTATCTGACCTAATGTGCATATTGTTACAATCAGGGCTGAAAAACCGGTAAAAATTCGAACCGGTTATAGTTTAAGCACATAGATACTTTAATGGTTTTTGGTAAGAAAAAATGGTCAAAGAGATTGAGTAAACCGGTTTCGACCGGTTTTTACCGTACACGTTCAAAGCGCAGCCATGTTGTACAGCAAGTTTTCAGTCGCACACAAACACATGTTTATTACAAATAGTTATCATATAGAGGAAACAATTCTGTTGGAATAAGCCGGTTGATGCATCTGCATCAACCGGTTTATGCCAACAGAATTGTTACTTAACATTCTTGTTACGATTTAGAATCCGAACTAAATAGTTAATTTGTTGTGGTCGTTGAAGAGAGGTATAATTATCTTAAATAGAAATATCCTTTTGTATTATTTCAAATAAATAAACTCAATAAACACAACAATGGATATTTATATGTGTATTCCTCTCAATAATTTTCACTCGACAAAAAACAGTTTGACATAAAAAGTAAAATCACATTCAAAAATATATTCTATGAGAAAAATAGGTTTTAAGCTAATGAGTCTGCAACATAATTAAAACCGGTTATAACTGATTAAAAACCGTTAATTCTAAACCGGTTTCAAGCAATGGTTACAATTGTCACATTCTAACCATAAACTGGAACACAGGTTAAATAATTTACTTATCTATACTCTATACAGATAAATAAAATTGAAGTGTTTGTTTGTAATAATTCGGACCAGGGAATTCCGAAAATGCAATTTTTAGATTTTTTTCTGTCTGTTTGTCTAAATGTTCTGGTTAATCTCTGAAACCGCTTGACCGATTTTTACGGGAGTTTCATTGGCAGATAGCCGATATTATAAGGAGTATGTTGGATTATATTTTTGAAAAAAAAAACCACGCAGACGAAGTCCCATGCACAGCTCGTCTATATAATAAATTATCAATTAAATGTTGACGACGAAAAACCTCGAATTATATAATTCAATTTCTAAAGAAACAGAAATTTCTGACTTCAAACAACGCATACTGTTGTTCATTTAACCTTATGCACCTTTTTAGACGGCCTCTGTGGTTGAGCGGGCTAAGCCTTTGCCGGCGTACCTCACTGCAACGCAGAGGTTCCGGGTTCGATTCCTGGTATAGTAAATTTCGGAAACGTATTTTCTCCGTTATTTACTATGGTCTGAGTGTCTGGGATCGGCCCCAGAGTAGTCCCTTTGTATATTACCCATAACACAAGCGTAACTAGCTTAATTTGGGGATATACAATGTGTGTGTTTGTCTGCCGATTATTATTATATATATATATGTATCGAGGGTTGAAAGGCTATTTGTTTTAAGCGACATTTTGTGTGAGATTTAACACTATGGGTTTTTATATCCATCTTTCTCATTCCCGTTATTTGCGCCCTAGTAATAATCTCTCCTTAATGACACCTGTACAAACTTCTTCCTTCGTTGATAACTTTTTCACGGTACAGGCTTTCCGTTTATGGAACACACTGCCACTCAACATCAGACAAGCTAAATCCATATCGTCTTTTAAACTGATGGTTACTAAATATTTTTGGTCCTCACAAGTCTAAAACATGCTGCTGATTCTATATATAGTATAGTATATAAAGTATATTACTCTTTATTTATTTCCTTTTTACTTATTCTTGGAATGTTTTCTTATTATTTATTGTCTTCACCGCCACTGTTGTTTTAATATTTTCCTTAGTTTAGGGGGTTGCCTGGAAGAGATCGCTTTAAGCGATAAGGCCGCCCTTTGTTCAACATTTGTTGTACTTAGTTTTAAGAACGTAGTTTTAATTTTTGGTGAACAATAAAGTGTTTTCATTCATTCATTCATTCATTCATATTTGCAAAGGCTGTAGAGGAGTACATCAGCCTCCAATTTCCCGCCAAAAAGCACACCTTAATTTAAATGCTCATTTAGTATTTGTACCTTTTTCCCACTCACACTGGCCTTAACTCTAAACGCCCATAATTACGTAACCGACTACGCCGTAGCTATGGCGTAGCACTAATTGCTACGCATCTCGTAGTAGCTACGGGTTAATTGCTACGCCACTTTTCTGACTGTAGAACGAATATTTCACAATAACATTCGAGGTATATATCCCGGTTGTATTGTAGTTTTTTAAGTGCTCACTTCAACTTTTTTCAGTTCATTGTCTAAGTATTATGTATGGAGTAATAATTTTAATAGATATAATATTCAAGCCACAACATATTTTTTTTTTTTTTTAGATCCGGGTGTCTCCGTCTTGGGGCATGACAGAGGTACTCTTTTCTCAGCCACAACATATTGCAAAGCGTTGGTAAATTAGATTAGGCTCTCCCATAAAAAAAATTAAAACTAGATATTTAAAATGAACAAGTTGGCGTTAGGCTAAATAAAAACGTTAACATTACTCATTGACACTTGACATATTTGTCTTCCGTGATCAGGGCTACCGAAAAGTGACCGAAACGTCAGAATAATAAAAATCAAATAAATTACCGCACTTAAAACTGTAAAGCTTTTTTATTAGATATATACAAAATTAGATATCATGTCACTTAACAGACTTAAAAGTATGGATAAAATGAAATGGAAGAAATTCCTAGTAGTTGGTAAGAAAAAATATTACGCTTTATATTCCTTATTAACAATAGTAAAAACCCCTTTTAAAAAACCTTTAACAATCATTAAGATTACAATATTTATTGTATATATGTATAACAATATTTATTGTATATATATGTATAACAATATTTATTGTATATATGTATGTATGTGTATATATCCTTAATCTCTCTAATGATAAGATAATTTACGCTGAAAACATATTAGAAAAATATGCAAGCGAACCTAAAATGACCTACAGTCATGAAATATGGAATATGTGTATATTGGAAAATGGGGATGGAGATACGATCTTTAACATGATAAATTGAGATAGATTTTCATGAGATACGGATCCAACGTAAGCGCGAGAAATTCCAAGAGGAAAATGTAAATCACTCACAAAATTTTGTAATTTAATTTGAGTGATATTATGAAGATATATTTTTCAAAAACGACACTGTGGTTGCTTTTACGAAATATTAATTAAAAATTAATAACTTAGTGTTTTCATGTGTGCTTCATTTCCCTTATTACAGGAAAAGAGTTATCAGTTAAGTCATATCTCCGGAATCTATCCGTTGAACAAAACAATAAAAAATATATATACTTAAATTTTAACAAGTAGTTCAAACTAGAAAGAGATATCTAAAAATATATTCACATAAAATTTGTACTAATTTTTCATATCCCACTTCCTTTAAGAAACTTCAGTTACTTTTCCATTTTTTTTGTTGAGGATTACTTATAAGGCAGGTAGGCTTTAGATATAAATTTAAAATTAAAAAAAAAAATTGGTATTAAAGTACTAAATCATTATTAAAATGATTTAATAATTCAGTAAATCCAAATATCATATAGAACAAAGCAAATTATTAAATACATCATCACCCACTTACCGATGATCACTATAAAACCACAAAAACATAATATATACAATTAATTCACCAATAAAACTTCTTTTTCAAATAATACAAATATAGTATCAAAATCGGTATAGTAGTCACGCACTGTCACTGTACTCGGTCATCTGTGATACGCGACGCAGTTTCGGATGTCGGTCATTTCGCGGGCGGACGCGACGTGCGGGTCATAATGGAGCCATGACGCCCGCGCGGCGTCACTGCCCGCACCCGACTGCCGCGGAGCGCACGGGTTGCCAGCCAGCGGGAGTGGGGGGAGGGGGGTAATCCCGGGAACATTCTTTTTTTTTCCATAAATGACGTATGTACCTTAGTGATACAACATTAAAATTCCAATCTAATCTAGGAAATAAGGCCAATGAGTAATTTAAATCTGACCTAAAATAACTAGATATAACTTAAACTAAGAATGTCTCCAATAACACGTTTCTTATGGTCTTTAGTAAGGAGAAGACACTTTGTTCATGTGTTCTTTCTTAATTAGGAAGGAGCCTTAAGAACAGACGAGCTTGCATGACAAGAGTTATGAATGTCAAAGAGGCAAGTGAGGTGTGTAAGAATAAGCCTAAATGGCACTCTGTTGTTCGTGCCTACCCCGCAAGGGAACTGGCGTGAAGTTATGTATGTATGTATTCTTTCTTAATGCTTAGCACATAGCACTACACTATTATTACGAGAGTATTACAACACTAACTCGAATGGTTTTGTCCATTTGAGTCTACTTAATAAGTCTGTATTATCAAGGAGCTGGATGGCCTCGGTATTTACATGATGATGAAGCCGTTGCTGGTGGGCTTCAGCGTATTTTTAAATGACGTTAATGACGAGGTCCGCTTTTAAGTCTCGATGGAGATCGTCTGATCTTATGTTTTTTTTTTTTATTGCGGAAGATCAGCAGACAGGCAGACGGCCCGCTTGATGGAAAGCGGTTACCATCGCCTATGGACATTTGCAACACCAAAGTTGCTACAAATGCGCTGCTGCTCTCTTAAGGGTCACTGGAACCTGGTCACTAATGCTGGAACACAACTCAAGGTTGTTATGGCGACATACTGTAGACCAGGGGTGGTAGCCATCCAGTCGGGCAAATGCCCTACCATCTCGCTGTGGGTTGTTTTGTCGGCTCTTACGACAGGCCGCCCGGCCGCAGGAAATTGTATTCTTTCTCCGTTCCTGCACGGATAAAGAGCATTGACCATGTCCTTGAGTACTTTATTTTGGAACCTCTGTATTATGTTTACGGGAAATTTTTCAAGTGAAATCTTTAGGCACTGTGGGAGCTGATTTAAGTTGTGTGGTACGTCCGGAGGCGCCGATGTGGGCGAAATTTCTTTCCGTAATACCGCTACAGGGGTCCACCTGCATCTGGGGATGCGGTGGAACTGAGCCCCTATTGATGAAGTGAGTGCTCTGCTTCATAAGCACGGGTGTAACTACGTTCTATTACCGTGCGCAGAAGGTTTGCCGATAGCCTCATGATGTCATGCGTCGATAGCCAGTAGGGTTGACAAAAAAGGTTACATAAATAGTTGTTGCAATAAATTTATTCTTTTAATTTATCTTATACTAATATATAAAGCTGAAGAGTTTGTTTATTTGAACGCGCTAATCTCAGGAACTATTGGTCTGATTTGAAAAATTCTTTCAGTGTTTGATAGTCCATTTATCGAGGAAGGCTATAGGCTATATATCA
The DNA here is from genome assembly GCA_019925095.2 of Dendrolimus kikuchii. NCBI lineage: Eukaryota > Metazoa > Arthropoda > Insecta > Lepidoptera > Lasiocampidae > Dendrolimus > Dendrolimus kikuchii. Next base: position 2,194,060 of record CM034392.1, on the reverse strand, counting down.
TCACGCTAAGACCAATAGGAGCGGAGCACCAATGAAGAATGTTTCAAAATCGGGGTTTTTTTAACTTACTTTTTTTTTACTATTCACGTGGACGAAGTCGCGGGCAGAAGCTAGTTATTGTATATACTTTAGATAGATAGATAACACTTTAATGTACACCATTACAGAAAATTACGAACTAGTTATATTCCAATTGTGTACAAATGGCGGTCTTATCGCTAAAAAGCGATCTCTTCCAGACAACCCGTGGCAAGAATATTGCTGATTAGGAGTGGCGATGGTGGCATAGATAATTATTGTACAATTACTTACATTTTAATAATAAATATATAACTATACCATATATACAAATACACACATAAGTTATATACATATACAAGATATGCAATATAACACTAATCATATAACATTACATATCATTATTGCAGACAGTATTTCCTGACCATGTACAACTTTACATAAGTATAGATATATACAATAATAGAAAGTAATACAATTTTTTTATTGCAGGAATTATCATCGCTTATGGACATTTACAACAACAAAGGTACTACCAATATGCTGCCCCTCTCTAAAGGGAGACTGGAACCTGATCACTACTGCTGGAACACAACTCAAGGTTGTTATGGCAACATACTTTCGACCAGGGGTGGTAGGAATCCAGTCGGGGAAATGCCCTACCACCTGGCTTTGGGTTGTTTTGTCGCCTCTTACGACAGGCCGCCCGGCCGCAGGAAATTGTATTCTTTCTCCGTTCCGGCACAGACAAAACAATATACATATATTGTGTACAGCTACAACATAGTGATATTTTTACGCATATTTATGTATTTGTATATATATATATATATATATATATATATATATATATATATATATATATATATATATATATATATATATGTATATATTTATGATTGTAATATCAATAGGTGTATTTATATATGTCTATTAAGTATAATTCTTACTTATATAATATTTTACATACTTTTTTTTATTACAGGAGATCAGCAGACAGGCAGACGGCCCACTTGAAGGAAAGCGGTTACCATCACCTATGGACATTTGCAACACCAAAGATGCTATAAATGCGCTGCTGCTCTCTTAAGGGTGACTGGAACCTGGTCACTAATGCCGGAACACAACTCAAAGTTGTTATGGCGACATACTTTAGACCAGGGGTGGTCGCCATCCAGTCGGGCACATGCCCTACCACCTGGCGAAATACTTCTATGTTTATAAATAAATAAAATATATGTAAGTAACTGCATATCCTCTAATATTTATGTATATCACCTTTGACCAATATATTATGTTTTATTCCTGCCTCGGGTTGTCTGGAAGAGATCGCTTCTTAGCGATAAGACCGCCCATTGGGCACATTTAGAATATTTTTAGGCTATAAGATTTTCTGTGTTTTCTCTAATGGTGTACAACAAAGTGTTATCTATCTATCTATCTATTGTGATACAGTAATAGTAAGTAATCTATCTATCTATTGTGATACAGTAATAGTAAGTAATCTATCTATCTATTGTGATACAGTAATAGTAATTAGTCATCGGCAAACCTTTTGCGCGCGGATTATAAGTTTCATGCTCTTCCTAGCACAATCGCGGGCCCATAGGATGCAGGTTCAAGTTTAGAAGAGTGGTAGCATATTGGGAACGACTCGCAGTTGAGTCTCCACATATGCCAGCTGCGATTCTGTTATGCCACTCTACGACCTACCTCTCGCCGCTTTGGTCTAACTAATACATACATAACTTCACGCCAGTTCCCTTGCGGGGTAAACACGAGCAACAGAACGCCATTCAGGCTTATTCTTACAAACCTCACTTGCTTCTTTGACATTCATAGCTCTTGTCTGTTCTTAAGGCTCCTGACATCACCTTCTGCTAGTACACGATCAATTTGATCATGGAAGGTGTGTCGTGGCCTAACTAATAATCCACTAAATAACATAAACATACGTACAATAATAACAATATAGATTATACTTTGAGGTAATAATCCTTAACAAGTCTATTAAAGGCAGATATTGATTGGGCTTGTCTCATTTCCAGTGCAAGCATGTTCCATAATTGGACAGCTTGAATACTAAATGAGTGGTTACAAAACTTGGTTGTATTGAGCGGTGTCTCCAGTCTCATGTTCATTGATGACCTGAGGAGTTTCTCCTGAGTCACACTGAAAAATTGGAAACGTTCCTTAAGATAAGGAGGGGACTTGTCTAAAACATATAAACATACAGCCCGACTGGATGGCTACCACCCCTGGTCTAAAGTATTCCGCCATAACAACTTTGAGTTGTATTCCGGCATTAGTGACTAGGTTCCAGACTCACTTAAGAGAGCAGCAGCGCATTTGTAGCGCCTTTGATGTTGCAAATGTCCATAGGCCATGGTAACCGCTTTCCATCCAGTGGGCCGTCTGCCTGTCTGCTGAACTCCTGCAATAAAAAAAAACATAATTACTAATCTAAAGAAGAACAAAATAATTTTATTTATTTTAATTTTTATTTCCATGTTTCGGCCACTTTATAAATGATTAATTACATGACGATTATCAATTTGTAATGTTAAATTATCTACTTAACCTACCCTCAACTTATTAATTTTAATAATTTAATTTATTTTTTATTTTTTTACCTGGAACCTATTCTGCTTACCAACGTTTCGCAATATGCTGTGGCTTGAAGTAGACATACATCAAATTTCATAATAACTGAAGAAAGAAAGAAGAAAAAATTATTTAGAATTACAACACCAATGAGAACACACTTACACTAGCACAAATTTTTTTCAAAGTAAAATGCAGTAAATAAAAAAAAGCAAGTGTAACTCTAAATTGGTTATAGCTCAGTACGTTGCTGGTTGGGTTAACCAGCGCTGATCTTCCGCTAGGGCTATTAAAGTACACAGAGACTGAAGCAAATTTTACATATAATAAAATTGTAGAGGTCGAATTTCTGTGCATTGAAAAAAATGCTAAAAACCGAGTCAGGGGGATTTTTTTTTATTTTTTATTTTAGGAAATCAGCAGACAGGCAGACGGCCCACTTGATGGAAAGCGGTTACCATCGCCTATGGACAGTTGCAACACCAAGTTGCTGCAAATGCGCTGCTGCTCTCTTAAGGGATGTAAGAAGTGAAATAGAACTAATTTAGATTTTTTTCAAATTTTTGTTAGTCTGTCTGTTTGTACCGGCTAATCTCCGAAACGACTGGATCGATTTAAATGAAATTTTGTATGGTGGTAGCTTATATCCCTGGTCAACATTTAGGATACTTTTGATCCCGAAAAATTAAAGAGTTCCCGTAGGATAGTTAAAAAACCGCACCACGCGGGCGAAGTCGCTGGTATCGGCTAGTAAAATATAAAGTGAAAAGAGAGTATTAAAAAGAAGAAAAAAACTTATACCGCAACAATTGTAAAAATATTAAATACATATTATTTATATAGTTTGAGATAGTAATATCAATAAGAGTAAGTAATATAAAGAAACGAGAAACAGTATAAGAAAGTCGTGGTAGCGTAATGGCTAGCGCACGCGTCACAAGCTCAAAGGGCGCGGGTTCGATCCTGGTCGGAACAAGTGCACCACTTAGTCAGATTTCTAATTTAATGTGCACATTATTACAATTACCACATGCTTACAATGTTGAAGGAAAACATCGTGATGCAACCTGCTGGAACGATTCAACAGTTATATAGGAGAACTGTAATACATATCTAACAACCTAAATTATATTAATATGTGCCTAATTATGTCTCCACTATCTATGTTATACCTAGGTGTTAAACAATGTCTTGAAATACATACATACATAACTTCGCGCCAGTTCCCTTGCGGGGTAGGCACGAACAACAGAGCGCCATTTAGGCCCATTCTTACACACCTCACTTGCTTCTTTGACATTCATAACTCTTGTCATGCACACTCGTCTGTTCTTAAGGCTCCTGACATCACCCTCCGCTAGTACACGATCAATTTGATCATGGAAGGTGTGTCGTGGCCTTCCACGACTTCTGCATCCATCCACTTGTCTTGTCTTGAAATAAACGAGTATTATTCCAGCATTGGTTGGTTTCACTTGTCTCCCATTCCGATAGCCGTTGCACTGCACACCGAGATAACCGATGTGTCAAACCTGCCAAGCCGCCTTGGACAAGCGTGGCGGGTATACTGTCCATCCCCCCCTATAATAGGAGCCCAGCAGTGGGACATTTATGGGCTGATATTATTATAATATGAAGAAACATATGAAACAACACAGACAAGATAAGTCAGGCACATGTACGACAAGTATGTCGCCATAACAACCTTCGAGTTGTGTTCCGGCATTAGTGACCAGGTTCCAGTTTCCCTTAAGAGAGCAGCAGCGCATTTGTAGCACCTTTGGTGTTGCAAATGTCCATAGGCGATGGTAACCGCTTTCCATCAAGTGGGCCATTTGCCTGTCTGCTGATCTCCTGCAATAAAAAAAAAACATCCTCCAAATGGCCATTATATACTGGTATCATGAACAAGATCAGCTCGGTGCACTTGGTGGGCAATATAAAAACTTTTTAAATTTTAATCTAAATCCATGAATACTTTGTATATTTCTTATAGGGGATAGGATATTGTTGTAACTAATTCATTCAGTTTTCAACTTGTATATCATGAAAACTGTTTTCCGCGATTGATCATAATAATATATTAATATATATTATATCAAGGGAACTGGCGTGAAGTTATGTATGTATGTAATATATTAATATTGTTTTCGAAACTATGATTGATTCACTTTGGAGGCCGTAATTCTTTTTATGACTGCCAAGGCTCGTCTAAAATAAACGATGTACATTTCCAGTGATATAAGTAATTTGGTTTCATCAAAGAAATAAATAATTTCTTTATTTATGACAAACAACAAATATAGATATGGAATCGAGAGTTGGGTATGGAAGAGAGAGCATGAAAGTAGAGTAAACGCGGTCGAGATGCGAGCACTGCGCAAAATCTGCGGAGTGACGCTCGCGGACCGCGTTCGTAATACCGAAGTAAGAAAGAGAGTTGCTCTGAAAGAGAGTGTCGGGGTGTAGGTAAGGAAAGGAATGCTCCGGTGGTTCAACACCCCTTCCATGATCAAATTGATCGTGTACTAACAGAAGGTGATGTCAGGAGCCTTAAGAACAGACGAGCGTGCATGACAAGAGTTATGAATGTCAAAGAAGCAAGTGAGGTGTGTAAGAATAAGCCTAAATGGCGCTCTGTTGTTCGTGCCTACCCCGCAAGGGAACTGACGTGACGTTATGTATGTATGTATGTAACAAATATAGATAGATATATAACTAAACACTTTATTGCTCACCAAATAAACAATTACAAAGAAAAGGATGTACGATTACAACATTGTCGTAATAAAAACAATAGGCGATCTTATCGCTTAAAGCAGTCTACTCCAGGCAACCAAACTTAGAGAATATTTTAACCTAATCTGACAATGTAGGTGGTGCAGAGCATTACATAGGACATAACTTAAATATATATAGGTAGTTAGGCTATTTTATAAGGTAAATATAAAACTACAAATACAATTACTGATGAAAGAATGACTAAACAGTTATACAATGCAAAAGTGGATGGATGCAGAAGTCGTGGAAGGCCACGGCACACCTTCCATGATCCAATTGATCGTGTACTAGCGGAGGGTGATGTCAGGAGCCTTAAGAACAGACGAGCGTGCATGACAAGAGTTATGAATGTCAAAGAAGCAAGTGAGGTGTGTAAGAATGGGCCTAAATGGCGCTCTGTTGTTCGTGCCTACCCCGCAAGGGAACTGGCGTGAAGTTATGTATGTATGTATGTACAAATACAATACTTACAAAACTAAAAAGTATGAAATAACTTATTTCTAAAGCTATTATTATTAATATATATTATCTAAAACATCTTAAAGTCGGTGCTTAATAATTTTCAAAATATAGTAATTTTTATGTTTTACTTTGCACCGACTTCAAGATGTTTTAGATAATATATATTAATAATAATAGCTTTAGAAATAAGTTATTTTATACTTTTTAGTTTTTGAAGTCGGTTTTTTTAAACGAAGTTTTTTTTATATTTTTGTTACTTTTTAGTATCTAGCTATGTATGGGTAGACCTACAAAAGGTGCCGCGCTCCTTAAAAAATATATATAGGTCCCAAGAAACGGGAACAAAAAAATAAATGTTCGTAAAATGAAAACTACTGGGCCAAACTATGTTAAATTTTCAGGGTATCAAATGGCGGCTATTCCGCCTCGAAAAAAAAAGAATCACCTAAATCGGATCATAAATCTCAGCGTAATCGGGTGTACATATGGAACGGAATGGAAATTTTTTCATAAAAAATTATCATAAAATGAAAACTACGGGGCCAAACTATATCAAATTTTTAGGGGACTAAATGGCAGCTATTCCTCGTCGAACAAAAAAAGAATCACGTAAATCGGATCATAAATCTCGGAGTAATCGGTGAATATACTTAAAAAAAACAAACAAAAAAAAGGTTTCGACGAATTGAGAACCTCCTCCTTTTTTGAAGTCGGTTAAAAACACTTAAACTACTTTATATATTAAATACAATACAAAATCTTTATTACATAGCCAACAACAACATTATTGTGTTACAAGTAAAAAGTACAAAAAGACAGAATTGTCCAAAGAAACGCAATGTAAATAAATTGTATTGTAATACATACAAACATATTAATCTATAGTAATATTTTAAACAGGTAAAGTTTGTGAGTTTGTGACGTCGTAGGGGGTAATCTCTGGATCTACTAAACCGATTTTGAACATTATTTTACTGTTCAAAAGCTACGTTAACAGGGAGTGTCATAGGCTATATAATATGACACTATATACCACGGGAGCGATATATACGGTATATATATTTTATTAGCTAACAGTTAACAAAATAATATTTATCCATTTATAATGAAGCATAAACAGGAGACATGTTCGCCTTAAATCTAAACAATGCTCATGGCACATATATTCCCTATAGGTGGTAACATCATGCACTATATCATATTTTATAAATTGTCAATTAATACGTTTGTAATGAAAATGTTAAGAGAAAAATTGAAAAAAAATTGAAAAGAAGAAGAAAAGTAACAGTCTCGAATGACGGCCTCTGTGGTTGAGCGGGCTAAGGCTTTGCCGGCGTACCTTACTGCAACGCAGAGGTTCCGGGTTCGATTCCTGGTATAGTAAATTTCGGAAACGTATTTTCTCCGTTATTTACTATGGTCTGGGTGTCTGGGATCGGCCCCAGAGTAGTCCGTTGTATATTACTCATAACACAAGCGTACTTGCTTAATTTGGTGATATACAATGTATGTCTGTCTGCCGATTAGTCTTTTGAGCTGCTCAGTATAATTTTTTTTAAGAAAAACTTCTTTCCTTGGGGGGGAGATGTAATGAAAATGTTACCAAAGGAACGCATGTATAAACGTGTATACACAGTATATCACAGTTTAAGTGGAACGCGACCTAAGTCACACACTTAAAAATTACGAATGACGGTGGAAATAAATATAGTTTTTGATAAGTGTTTAGTTTTAAATAACAGTTCTAATTATTATTTCAATTAGAATTTAAGTGAATGGACTTTGAATGTCGTTTCTTTGTTTCAGGTAAGCCTAGCGCATATAATGTTACTTATTTTTTCGTAATACCGAAGTAAGAAAGAGAGTTGGTCTGAAAGAGAGTGTCGGGGTGAAGGTAAGGAAATTAATGCTCCGGTGTTTCGGGAATGTGGAAAGAATGACTAAACAGATATACAATGCAAAAGTGGATGGATGCAGAAGTCGTGGAAGGCCACGACACACCTTCCATGATCAAATTGATCATGTACTAGCAGAAGGTGATGTCAGGAGCCTTAATAACAGACGAGCGTGCATGACAAGAGTTATGAATGTGAAAGAAGCGAGTGAGGTTTGTAAGAATAAGCCTAAATGGCGCTCTGTTGTTCGTGCCTACCCCGCAAGGGAACTGGCGTGAAGCTATGTATGTATGTATTTATCGTATATTTAGGTACCTAATTGTAAGTACTAACATAAATAAAACTTTGTCACAGAGAAACACATCTTTTTTATTCCTGAAATTGATTAATTTAAATAATAAAGAGTTTTATTATACGTTTTTAAATCAGTCTCTCTCTTTCTCTTTTCTTTCACCTGCTCCCAATTCTTTCATACTCCTCTATTCTGACATACATCCTCTGTCACACTACAAATCATCATATCATGCCGATGTCCGCTGGTTAAACTCCAGAGACAAGAACCTCCTCACAGTACGGGCCGTGTCCTGTAGAGCTGCCTTCTGCATCCGACTCTTTAATCAGATACCAAGCGAGAGCCTTTTAAGATGACGACGGTCAAGACTTTATCGCTAAAGTACAACAGACAGGCAGAGACGGCCCATCAGATGGAAAGCGGTTACCATCGCCAATGGACGTTGGCAACACCAGAGGTGTCACTAACGCGCTACCGGCCTCGAAGAGATTTTAGGACACCTTTATAAAAAACCCCATATTGTAGCGCTGTGGAAAACCACGGCTGGCTCTTCGCTATTAGTCCATTCACTGACACTACAGTTCATCCCAATAGCCCAGTACTTTCGTTCTCATTCCCTACAACAGTACTACACTTATCGGGGCTTTTTCTTGAGTGCATTTTTATATGGTGTAGACAGAGACAATCGCCGGTCAGTGTCACGTCACATTTAGATTAAATTTATCAAGGGGCCTCTACGTTTTGGCCTTCTTATGGCCCCACGCAAGCCCCCCAAAAGTCGGGGGCATTTTTATGGCCCGTGGTCTCGAAAGACATACAGTATAATAATAATAATAATCGGCAGACAAACACACACATTGTATATCCCTAAATTAAGCAAGTTACGCTTGTGTTATAGGTAATATACAACGGACTACTCTGGGGCCGATCCCAGACACCCAGACCATAGTAAATAACGGAGAAAATACGTTTCCGAAATTTACTATACCAGGAATCGAATCCAGAACCTCTGCGTTGCTGGACTTTTGTCCAGAGCATTTTTATAGCCCCTGAGACATACAATTAGTATAATAACAAATTATGGATTTTAGCCCAAAAATCAATCATCAATTAACGTTATAATTGACCATTACCTAGCTCTGAGTACGGTAAGCAATTAAACGTTTTAATAAACCTTACAAGTTCAGAATTAAAAGACCCTTTGTAAGATCGAATACAATTAATGATAGTATCGATATAAATTCCTTTATTTTTCCTCTCAAAAATAGCTGATTCTCGAAATCTTCAATATTGGACGGCGCATGCGTGGCGGAGCCCCGCCTTGCCCCGGGCGCCCGTCAATTCTTCAAACTTTCACCCACAAATCCACGAGGCTATAAGTTCGATAATCGCCTGTCGCATTATAATAATCCAGTGTATAAATTGTTTAAGAATAATGCTGACATGTTCACGGGATTCTCGACCCTAATCGCTTTGATGTTGTGCCTGGCAGGGATGGAGTATTTTTGACACGTGAACTGCTTTCAATGGTGGTTTTGGATTTGTGTAAAGCCGTAGTTTGACTTACTTAAACATGTTAAATTGATATCGCCAGATAAGCTGAAAGCCAGCTGATAGATAGATAGATAACACTTTATTGCTCACCAAATATACATACATACATACATACATAACTTCACGCCAGTTCCCTTGCGGGGTAGGCACGAACAACAAAGTGCCATTTAGGCTTATTCTTATATACAATATACAATATCAAAAATACACAATTACAATATTGTCATGGTACAAACAATAGGCGGCCTTATCGCTTAAAGCAATCTCTTCCAGGCAACCTAACTTAAGGAATCATTTAACCTAATCTGGCGATGTAGGTGGTGCAGATCATTAAGTAGGTATATCATAAATAAACATACTTAAACTACATAATTTATAAATTAAATACATACATATTTATATATACATATGCATATACTAAATAGTCTATAATATAAGAATTAGGAATAATTATTTAAGGAAAAGTGCGTTCTTAAATGTAGGCGATGTTTTGGCCTCTTTGACAGTAAGAGGCAGCGCATTCCAAAGTTTGACAGCCTGCACTGTAAAAGAGTTATCGTAAAAGGATGAAGTCCGACGGCCTCTGTGGTTGAGCGGGCTAAGCCTTTGCCGATCTACCTCACTGCAACGCAGAGGTTCCGGGTTCGATTCCTGATATAGTAAATTTCGGAAACGTATTTTCTCCGTTATTTACTATGGTCTGGGTGTCTGGGATCGGCCCCAGAGTAGTCCGTTGTATATTACTCATAACACAAGCGCAACTTGCTGAATTTTGGGATATACAATGTGTGTGTTTGTCTGCCGATTATTATTAAAGAAGTGTGTGCAGGTGTAATGAGTTTACGATACGTATGAGTGCGCAAATTGTGGGAATTAGAAAGGCGAAGGAATTCAAAACGTTCCTCAAGGTAAGGAGGACTACTAGGAATAAATTATCGAATATATAAAATTCTCGTGTCACAGTGTTAGTTACCATACTCCTCCGAAACGGCTTGACCGATTCTCATGAAATTTTGTGTGCATATTGGGTAGGTCTGAGAATCGGACATCTATTTTTCATCCCTCTAAAATTTCACCCCTCTACGATCAACCCCTATTTTTTATTTGTTAATTATAAACTTTAATTTTTTTGGCAAGATTTTTAATCTTATTTTGTCATGACTTAGAATTAAAAAAAATTATATTACTCTTACATACATACATACATACATAACTTCACGCCAGTTCCCTTGCGGGGTAGGCACGAACAACAGAGCGCCATTTAGGCTTATTCTTACACACCTCACTTGCTTGCTTATATTACTCTTAATTTCCTTAAACCCTTTGCGAACATCAAAAGGCACAAAGTAACTTAAGGCATGATACAAGTGCTTTATGACCATTTTTACCAATATAATAATCTGTTTGTTTTATTTACATACTTGTTTTTTGTTCACGTATCTCACTATCTTTATATATCTATGTATATATGTTTATTATTATCATTTCGATGTAAGTATGTGTAATAACCCGTTTTGATATATTATTTGTGTTGTATTGTCCTCCGTGACTCCACCCGCTGGTCCCAGACGGAAGTACAGCGCTGGCCTTAGCAGCTAGCATTACGCTGAGTCTGGGTCCAATTTTAGGACTTATATTGATGCAGTTATCTTTTATTTTACTGAGTATTGTTAACATGTTTATTTGTCCTAAATAAAATAATTCTTTCTTTCTTTCTAATTTTCCATCTCTCTACTATCAACCCCTATTTTTCCATCGCGATGTTTTTTTTAACTATCAATCGACCAGTTATCCCCGCTAGATGTCTACCGTTGTCACCTCTCATCCAGCAAACATCACGGAGTAGGGATGAGTGGATTCCCGGATGGTTTAGATTCACAATTAGAACCGGTAGGTGGGGCTGAGATCGGGTTCTGGAATCCTCCTAATCACCTGGAGCGATTTTGGTGATTTTGTTTTTGTGTGTTTGAGTGGGTACCCGGATGGTTTAGATTCGCAATTAGAACCGGTACGTGGCTCTGGGATCGGGTTCTAGAATTTTATTTTTTAAAGGCAGGACATCGTCTGCCGGGGCCGCTAGTATGTTATAAAGTAGTGTGAGTATTCCGCCGAAAGCGGATAGGGAGCCACTTGAGTTTAGGTGGTTGAGTATTTGCCGACTGGATGGCGACCCTTGGTGTAGAGTATGCCGACAGGTTCCAGTTTCCCCTTCGAGTCCGGCAGCACTTAGGCAGCACCTCTGGTATTGCTAATGTCCATAGGCGACGGTAACCACTTTCCATGACATTTGGGCCGTCAGCCTGTCTTCTGTGCTTCAGCAATAAAAACCGCTTTTACAAATTAGCAAAGAAATGACTAAAACCGTTTAATAATTTATCCTCTTTTACGCTTTTAGAGGTGCGTAATAATAAAAAAAACCCTTGCAAAATCACCACAATCGTTCGTCTGTCTATCTTATGCTACATATAGACGAGTAAAAAATCGTTAGTCAAGTTCAAAAAACCGTAACGTGGTTAACTTGATACGTTTATTCCAGTCGATAAGGGTCATACATAACTTCACGCCAGTTCCCTTGCGGGGTAGGCACGAACAACAGAGCGCCATTTAGGCTTATTATTACACACCTCACTTGCTTCTTTGACATTCATAACTCTTGTCATGCACGCTCGTCTGTTCTTAAGGCTCCTGACATCACCTTCTGCTAGTACACGATCAATTTGATCATGGACGGCGTGTCGTGGCCTTCCACGACCTCTGCATCCATCCACTTTTGCATTGTATATCTGTTTAGTTGTATATTAGTTTCTATGATTATAAAAATATTGTGAACAATATCCATTATGTATAATCGGATATGAATGGCTACTTAGTCGGAGCAAACCCTGATTCTCCGTTAGACCTAATGCCGCCTCGCAAATCCTAGTGAACCAAGTAGAAAAAAATGTGTGCTGGGACAAGTGGTAAATCTTCAAGTGAAAATTTTGTTGCGATTCGTTTTGCCACTTGTCCGTTGAAGTTTCACTTCTATTATGTGTCCCAGCACACATTTCGATTCTTCACAGGTTTACTGCAAATTATGATTTGGTTGGGTTAGGTACGTTATTAAAATGTACGCATTTTTTATTTAAACATATTTTAATTTAAAAAACAAAAAAACTTTATTCGATCCGGAACCAAAAACGCATCCATAGTTCACTCTAAAATTATGCGGCCTCTCACCACGTCTAGTCTAAATTTATGCCGCTCCTCCGCGCGGCCGTAACGCTTTTTCGTGACAGAAAAATCCTAACAGCCCCCGTCTATACTTATATAGAAGTTTCACTTCCAAAATGAACGCTTACCATCACTGGAACTGTGTGAGGAAGGTTTTGCACAAACACTACACCAGATGTCCAGGACACAGTTCGCACTTCAAGAAATAGTTTTAGGACACGATACAGTAGTTTTCCAACCGTTTTGGACTACTTGTCGACGAGCGTGACGTCGCGATAATAGATAGGCAGCCAATGTAAATTCGGTCCGGCCAATAAGACGCGTGCTTCTGCGCAGCGCCGCCTACTTAGGACCGGCGAATGAAGGTGGAAGATAATTCCGGGAATGCGACGGGATGTCGAAACCATTTAGTTTTTGAAAATAATAATAATCTGCATACAAACGCATACATTGTATATCCTCAAGCTAAGCGAGTTTCGCTTGTGTTATGGGTGATACACAACGGACCACTCTGGGGCCGATCCCAGATACCCAGACCATAGTAAATAACAGAAAGATCGTTTCCGACATTTATCATGCCAGGAATCGAACCCGGAGCCTCTGTGTTCCACCGAGTTCGGCTGACTAAGACTTAGCCCGTTCAACCACAACGGCCGTCAATATGCTTTTCTAGGATTTCGTAGCCAAATGAAGAAAACAGTGGTAGTTTGTTCAATTCATTTAAATTCAATTCAATCTACTTGCTAAAACATGATACATTCATGATGACAACATATTGATGAGTTTCACGTATTTTTACCTGTTTGGGGTGCAAATTTACAATATATATGTACATACATACATACATACATACATAACTTCACGCCAGTTCCCTTGCGGGGTAGGCACGAACAACAGAGCGCCATTTAGGCTTATTCTTACACAACTCACTTGCTTCTTTGACATTCATAACTCTTGTCATGCACGCTCGTCTGTTCTTAAGGCTCCTGACATCACCTTCTGCTAGTACACGATCAATTTGATCATGGAAGGTTTGTCGTGGCCTTCCACGACTTCTGCATCCATCCACTTTTGCATTGTATATCTGTTTAGTCATTCTTTCATCATGTATTCTTTCCACATGCCCGAACCACCGGAGCATTCCTTTCCTTACCTTCACGTCGACAATATATATCTATTTAAAAATTAAGGAAAATTTAATATCTTGTATTCTCTATGGAACTTTTTAGTGCAATTACATCTTACATGACTAAATTATAGAAGTAATTCTTCTCTAAATATATCGTATGAATTATGTATGGTATAGCAGTATTTAAAATAAAACTAAAGAAGGAGATGGTAGCTGGAGGGTCCGAACCAACTTCTAAATAGAAAACCTCCAAGCCGAGCCGAAGATACTTGGAGAGATAAAGGCATACCGTCGCCCCTGGCTCGGAGGAAGGAGGAGCGAAATGTGAGAAAAGTACATTTTTTTCTTGACGCAGGGGGAATGTCTTTGGACACCATCCTCGGGCCAGCGGGGAGGCTTTACATCGAAGGATGTGTAGGACTCCTGAATGGCCGTATTTCCAATGTAACCTCCAGCGGAGGTCCCGGAGAAGTCGTGATGGTCGACTACTCACTAAACCTAAACCTGCCACTATCTCACACGCTTTTACGGGGCGCCAAAGGAACGAGCCCAATAGGTGCTACATCTTTGAGAGAAAAGCATACCTGGCCCAACCAGTTGGTCGGCGAACGGTTGGCCGTCTTAAAAATCGCTAGAAAGAAGAGTGTAAGCTAACCAGACCGAACTTCAAGTGCAGAACTAGCAAGACACTGTGCAATTATGCACACATATTTTATTTTTTAAGACTACTCAATTCTCAACGGGATTTCTCCCCTATACGCACGGCTCCCGGACCATCAACACACCTGGCTGTCACTCCCCCTCGACCTCATACGATCACCTGATCAGGGTGATGTTACGAGGTCGAGAAGACCACAAAGCTGCTGACAGATCACCAGATGCCACAGATGGCCACCCAAACCCGAGACAGTTATCGAATGGCGATGAATGGCCAACTAAGCCGCAGACGAAACCAACGCAATGCTCGCGAAGGCCATCCGATGCCGCAGACTGGTCATCGAGAGCCGACGGCTTCAAGCCCCGCCACCAACGGCTATTTTCCCGCTGAGTAGAAGCCGTAGCAAAGAGGCTTTCTTCAAAACCCCAACCTCTTCGCCGACTCTTATAGCCAAAGAGGTAGAAGACCGCAACACACATATCAATTATAAATTGACAAGAAGCATATTCAAATATTAGTGTAAATTTGTTTTCAAGGTTTATACATTTTCTTGTACACTTTTAAATCTAACTTGCTCTAGGCACAGAAGCAAAATTGATCAAGGCTGCCAATTAAGGGCCATCAAAGACCTATCAAAGGGCGACGAAATTTGATTATCCCTTTCATCAATCAAAATTCAGTTCAGACCATACACTTCCGTTTACTGAAGATACAAAGATTTACTTGTAAGTAATCGCACTATAGTTTTAAGGCTTATTTGAATTTTTGAAAATTATGTATAGTATTTTGTAAACTAAGACATTTTTTTAAATATATTTAGTCAAAAACATAGATCATTTTTATATATCTACATCTTAAAACCCCAAAGGATTTGTCGAAGGTGCTAAGTCTGCGGTTTAAGTACAAATAATAAATATGAGGAAGTTTGAGTTAGTACATACCTACGTAGTAGTTACCTGTGTCGACACACTGGCGCCTTCTCATCTCCAGGTGTCCAAAGTTGGGGCTGGTCGCACTGCCACTTCTGCCGAAAATCTCAAACTGCTAAAATATGCAAACCTTGGAATAGGTTACATATTTGAGCCGTTTGGGGTGGAGACTTTGGGCCCATGGGGGCCAAGTGCCCACAAATTATTTAATAGTACATTATGGTACTAGTGTGTAACATTGGTGATTACCGCCGAGGCGCCATTGAGACTCGAGCCGTAGGCGAGGGTCTTAAGAGAGCCGAGGACGGTAATCATCAATACACACGTGTATCATACGACGTTTTTCAACACACTTGTGAATAAAATAACAATAAAAACTCATTTTATTTAGTAGATAAAAAAAAGTTATATATGAGTGAAATTTTTATTTATTAAACACGTACGAGTTAAAATTATCTATTTAAATAAGAAGTTGCATGAAATGAGCAAGCAATAGGAACATTAATTTATTTGTTCTATAGAACACGATCTTTTTTTTTGAATAAAAACTTTTTTAAGAACAAAGCAACTCAACCAATAAAATTTAAAAAAAATATCTATAACTCACTAGTGAGTTATAATGTTTTTTACTCACAGTTTGATAATGGGTGTCATTCTGTGCCTAATTGCGGTGACCATAGAGCCACTTTATGAGCAAGTGTGTTGAAAAAATATTAAAAAACGTCTGGTCGATACAACAAGAGACCGGAAGGCTGGAGCTTACCTCGCTCAAAGGAGTAGCCTCTGTATCCAGCGAGGCAATGCTGCCAGCCTTCTAGGTACAATGCCCAGCGACAGTGGTCTGGTGGGGCTGGACGGGCCTTGATACAGGTTTTTTATTTTTTATTTTTAAGCTAGGCTTATTTATATTATGGATTATGCCCTCCTTTTTTATTTAGTTCTAGTTTTTAATTTTAGGTTTATTTTTCATACTGTAGTTTAGTTTTAGTATTTAATTGTATTTTATTTATTGTATTGGAAAATTATACATTTAATATACCACAATATAAATTAATAATTAATATGATCATTGTTACTGTTAGTACATCTAGCGTGTCTCCATTTCTAGTACCTAGTGGTCTACGTTGCGCTCGGCCATATACGCACCGGTCTTTAACGGCCTTACTTATAATAATCTCGTTAAGAAACGATTAGGCATCTCTTAAGTAAGAGAATCGGAATCAGACCCTAATCAATGAATATCTGTTTCTTCACTTATAAACGTGTATTACCTGTTGTTTACCTAAGAGGAGCACAGATAAACGAAATTTGAATGATTGACGTATGTTGTACCCAAAATCTTCGACTAAAGAGAAGTTTATGGGTAAGATTTTCACTAATCAGTTGCTGAGCAGTTTCTTTAAATTTAAACGATTATAAGTGAGGACCTTAGTGTTAAAAATGTATACTGTGCTTGAATGCGTCTTAATTCTATCCGTGCAGAACGGAGAAAGAATACAATTTCTTGCGGCCGGGCGGCCTGTCGTAAGAGGCGACTAAACAACCCACAGCCAGGTGGTAGGGCATTTCCCCGACTGGATGGCTACCACCCCTGGTCTAAAGCATGTCGCCATAACAACCTTGAGTTGTGTTCGGGCATTAGTGACCAGGTTCCAGTCTCCCTTAAGAGAGCAGCAGCGCATTTGTAGTACCTTTGGTGTTGCAAATGTCCATAGGCGATGGTAACCGCTTTCCATTAACTGGGCCGTCCGCCTGTCTGCGGAACTCCTGCAATAAAAAAAAAGATAAACACATTTGATTAGATAACTATAATGAACAAAAGAAAGCTAATGACAGGTTTTTATGAATAAGCTATTGGTTGAAAGTAACACGCAGACGTAAAAAAGGCACCGAGATGCTTAGTCGCTGTAAGAAAATTTAAGGCTTAGACACCGCCTGGCTCCTGAAATACTGATTGCAAATGGGTCGATGTCATCGTATTTACTTACATTATTTAAATAATTACTTGCTAGCACTAGAAATGAGTCTTGTCTGGAAGTAGTAAAACTTACATACATAACTTCACGCCAGTTCCCTTGCGGGGTAGGCACGAACAACAGAGCGCCATTTAGGCTTATTCTTACACACCTCACTTGCTTCTTTGACATTCATAACTCTTGTCATGCACGCTCGTCTGTTCTTAAGGCTCCTGACATCACCTTCTGCTAGTACACCATCAATGTGATCATGGAAGGTGTGTCGTGGCCTTCCACGACTTCTGCATCCATCCACTTTTGCATTGTATATCTGTTTAGTCATTCTTTCTTCTAGTAAAATTTAAAGGTACATTAATGGGTTGATAAAGTCTTATCGACTTCGCTGGGATATTAAAGTGGACCTTACATAGAAGATCTGGACAATCAATATCGGAGGAGATAATTTTTAGAAGAAGTAAAAAATCAGCAATATCTCGTCGGCCTTTAACTTGGGAATATATAATGTGTGTGTTTGACTGCCAATTTTTTGTTTTACAATAAAAGAAACCTTATTTGTATTGTATTCTACCCATAGTACCTCAAGACTATAAGTTAAATACTAAGCCTAGGTCACCGTCTTCTTTAGGGTTAGGTGCCCAGAAGGCTGGCTACGTCTCCTCGCTAGATCGCGATAATGATCCTTTGCTCAAGGTAAGCACCAGGCTTCTGATCACCTGAAGAGTCAATGAGACGTTTTGACATTTATATAATAAAATACATACATACATAACTTTACGCCAGGTCCCTTGCGGGGTAGGCACGAGCAACAGAGCGCCATTTAGGCTTATTCTTACACACCTCACTTGCTTCTTTGACATTCATAACTCTTGTCATGCACGCTCGTCTGTTCTTAAGGCTCCTGACTTCACCTTCTGCTAGTACACGATCAATTTGATCATGGAAGGTGTGTCGTGGCCTTCCACGACTTCTGCATTATATATCTGTTTAGTCATTCTTTCATCATGCATTCTTTCCACATGCCCGAACCACCGGAGCATTCCTTTCCTTACCTTCACCCCGACACTTTCTTTTAGACCAACTCTCTTTCTTACTTCGGTATTATGAACGCGGTCCGCGAGCGTCACTCCGCAGATTTTGCGCAGTGCCCGCATCTCGACCGCGTTTACTCTACTTTAAGTCTATAATAAAATGTTACACTTTATTGCATGAATATGAATAAAGTGTATCGAAGCCAGTTGAATACATTTGCAGGTGATTGGGCAAGGGGTGGCGTGACCAGCCCACCAGTCGGATGGGAGCGCATTCGATTTCCGCTGCCGCCGGCACCCTCGTCCTCCACTATCTGTTGGGGACACGCTGTGAATACGAGATTTTGAATGGCCCTCGCAATGATTTTCACCGGCTAGTACGAACAAAAAATTAATAGTGTAGATAATTTACTATTTTATAATATTATATTAATACGTGAAGCAAAAACTTTGTAGGCCTTTTTTATGAAAATTGCGCGGACGGAGGAGTATGAAATTTCGCACACTTATAGTTTATATAGAGAAGGTGTGCAGAATACTAATATTTTTTTTAAATTATGCATAAAAAATACATTAAATCAATAAAAAAAACATTACACACACTAACATGTATTTGATACACACACTCATATATACTCTTTTGTTTATTGCTAAAGTCAAATTAACAGTGTAGCCTTGGCGAAATCTGTGATTATAGAAGTATAGTCTTTGACATTAATTATTATAGTCGCATTTCGAGTACAGGCGACCACTAGTTGTCATTATTTTAAATCTTAATATATATCGAGGGTTGAAAAGCTATTTGTTTTAAGCGACATTTTGTGTGAGACTTAATAACACTATGGGTTTGTTTTATCCTAATGTCTCTTAAAAAAATATAAAGAATCTGATGTCTAGTTTCAATCTATATATGTTCTTTTTTTAAGTATGGGGTACATAGTTCGTTAGTGATGTGTTTTTCTGGGTTATTTGAAAGTCCAAACTTTTCTCCCGACAAATTTTAAAAATGTCGTTTAAAACAAATAGCCTTTCACCCATCGATATAAATTACGTGTCACGTCGTGTCCGCGATGGACTCCTAAACTACTTGACCGATTTCAATCAAATTTGCACACCGTGTGCAGTTTGCTCCGACTTGAAAGATAGGATAGCTTACATTTGGAACCGGTAGGTTTCTAAATTTTATTTCTTCAGGGCAGAACAACGTCTGCCGGGACAGCTAGTATAATAATATTTTACTTTCCTTTTATTATGTTTTTGTCTTAATGACTATGCATTGTTTGTTACAACTCCATTAATTCTTTGAAAATTAATTGGTTTACATATTTCTGTATAAAATTTATTAAAAAAAAAAGTTTGAGTCAATAAATTTTTAGCGAGACGTATTGCTGGGGAGTGTAATACTTGAAACAACTCAGAAGGGTTTATGGTAATAAAAGAACAGCAACTTGTCACAATATTTATAACCAGAGAGCCTCACGGCTTACATACATGTTATCCACTGACTTTTCACACTCGAGATTTTTTTATTTTTTATTGCAGGAGTTCAGCAGACAGGCAGACGGCCCACCATCGCCTATGGACATTTGCACCAAAGGTGCTACAAATGCGCTGCTGCTCTCTTAAAAGAGACTGGAACCTGGTCACTAATGCCGGAACACAACACAAGGTTGTTATGGCGGCATACTCTAGACCAGAGGTGGTCGCCATCCAGTCGAGCAAATACCCTACCACCTGGCTGTGGGTCGTTTAGTCGCCTCTTACGACAGGCCGCCAGGCCGCAGGAAATTGTATTCTTTCTCCGTTCCTGCAAGGATAGAAAGCAGAGAGAAGCATTTTTAGAACACCTCGCCATCCCTCCAACGAACCCAAAAAATTGGCATTTTTGCGTATACGCTCACATAGACTAGGAATTAAAAATATTTTTTAACTTATATGTATGACCTTCAAAAAGTGTTCTCTAGTGGAATTTATTTTGAATTCAGAATACTTTTGAATTATTTACGTTGCTACATAAATTACATAGATTAAAACTTATCCTGCCTAATATTATACCACTACCGCTGTTATCTATAATTTTTTAAATTGTGAAAGTGTAAGTCTTTTGATTTTAGATTGTTTGTGTTTTTCTGTTTATTTGAGATTCACGTAAAATCTACTAGGCCGATTTCGATGTGGTTTTCGCTATACGATAGCAAATTCCCGGACTTACAATCTGTTGTACTTCATATCCCGGGAATTCTGCGGAATTTGCCTGGGAGTGGATTCAAGTTGTCAGGACACGTATAAATTAGCTTATTTCGTTCAACGTGGACGAGGTCGCGGGCGAATTCTAGTATAATAGCAGCCCATAAATGTCCCACTGCTGGGCTCGGGCCTCCCACTATAGAGGACCGGACAGTATACCCGCCACGCTTGTCCAAGGCGGCTTGACACATCGGTTATCTCGATGTTCAGGTTACATCACGATGTTTTCCTTCACCGTTATTAGCACGTGGTAATTGTAACAATATGCACATTAGGTCCGAAAACTGCCTAAGCGGTGAATGCGTTCCGGCCAGAATCGAATCCGCACCCTTTGGGCCTGGGACGCTTGCGCTAGCCATTACGCTACCATGACTTACGGCGAATCCTAGTATTTTAATATTATTTTCCCTATTTTATGCATAGGGGGTTGCTCGAAGAGAGATCGCTTTCAGCGATAAGGCCCCCACTTTGTTCAACATTTATTATACCCTAGTTTTTAAGAGCGCAAGCTTAATTTTTGATGAACAATAAACCGTTTTCAATCACGCATTTATTTATTCATTAAAAATGTGTATATAAGTTGATGTCATGTGGTGTTGGCGTAGAATGCAATTCTAAAGTGTTTTTCTCATAATTAGTTCCACCTTCGCTAGATGGCGTTAGAGGAATTACATTTTTTAATCTTCGGGCCCGGGAGTGTAAGACTGCTAGCGGCCGGTCCTAAAAGTTAAATGTAGTATATTATAATCCTACTTAATAATAATTATATCATATTGTTACAACTTAGGCCCCGACAAAGACAAATTCCATCTGTAAAAGCACATTTTATTACCTGTCGGCATTTGAACTATTTGTAATACTTTTATGATCGTTTTCTTTTGTTCACTTATTTACTGGCATACGTTTCTAGTTACTAAGGAGAACAGTCTATTACCCTTTTGTACTAGCTCATTAGCATCATTAGCCAGGTGTTGCCGATTACAATTACAAGCTAATTGTAGGAAATTGTGTCGACGTTGCCGGGCGGGCACATTTGCATTAGTGAAGTATAAAACGACGGCCTGATTGAGAGAGGGAGTCAGTTGAGCTACAACTACGATACGGGCGTGACATGTGTACATTCGGGAATCTAATAGTGACCGACTTTGCGCGTTTTATTGAATTACGACCTTCTGCATTACATTTGGATTTGTTGCGTTCGGTTATATTTGCACCTGTATTATACGTGTTTGTATAGTTCTAATAAACTCTATAATAATTCTAACGGCATTTTAATTCGAGTCCCGCTAACTCGTAACAGTATTCTTTTCTTGTAACCCAAAAAATTGCTTAGTGATTTATCCGTGCAGGAACGGAGAAAGAATACAATTTCCTGCGGCCCGGCGGCCTGTCGTAAGAGGCGACTAAACAACCCACAGCCAGGTGGTAGAGTATTTGCTCGACTGGATGGCGACCACCCCTGGTCTAGAGTATGCCGCCATAACAACCTTGTGTTGTGTTCCGGCATTAGTGACCAGGTTCCAGTCTCCTTTAAAAGAGCAGCAGCGCATTTGTAGCACCTTTGGTGTTGCAAATGTCCATAGGCGATGGTAACCGCTTTCCACTAAGTGGGCCGTCTGCTTGTCTGCTGAACTCCTGCAATAAAAAATAAAAAAAAAGTGATACGTAACTACAGTCTGGATTCAAACATACGCCATTAGAATAAGACGCAAGTGTCTTAACCAATGAAACACATGACAAGGCGAAAAGCTATTGGCCATATTTTTCCATATCAATTATGGCATGTTAGCTTCTAACACAAAGGGCGCTCGGTCCGGCGAGGTGTGCTGTTCTCGGCTGACTGGACACGAAATCACGCGGTTGACGTGACTGCTGACTTGTGACGTCATTTCACACGAACATTACACAGGCTCTGTGCTATATACGCCTATATATCACCGTTATACGTGAAAATAATTCAAAAGGTTTTGTAGCCTTGTGGTCGGACTGCTAAGTCTGCAGGCTGACTACTGTTCATACCAACGTGGCGGTACTACATGATCCGATGATAAAAGAACCGCCTTAAAATCTCCTACAGTTACACATATGACACATCATGACGGCTGTATTGCGCTCCTTGTAAAAGAACTTAAAACCAAATTTGGTTTCGCTGGCCACTTGCGCTCGCAGAGCCGGACTAAGGTTTGCTGTTGACGAATACGTCAAGGAGACTATGTATTGTTAGGAGTACGGGACTCGAATTAAAACGCTGATGGAATTACTATAGAATTTATTAGAACTATACAAACACGTATAACATAGGTACAAATATAACCGGACGCAATAAGTCCAAATGTAATGCACAACTCCGCAAAATCTGCGGAGTGACGCTCGCGGACCGCGTTCGTAATACCGAAGTAAGAGAGAGAGTTGGTCTGAAAGAGAGTGTCGGGGTGAAAGTAAGGAAAGGAATGCTCCGGTGGTTCGGGCATGCGGAAAGAATGCATGATGAAAGAATGACTAAACAGATATACAATGCAAAAGTGGATGGATGCAGAAGTCGTGGAAGGCCACGACACACCTTCCATGATCAAATTGATCGTGTACTAGCAGAAGGTGATGTCAGGAGCCTTAAGAACAGACGAGCTTGCATGACAAGAGTTATGAATGTCAAAGAAGCAAGTGAGGTGTGTAAGAATAAGCCTAAATGGCGCTCTGTTGTTCGTGCCTACCCCGCAAGGGAACTGGCGTGAAGTTATGTATGTATGTGTATGTATGTCTTGCCTCGCTTGTGTTATCGCTGCTTTCGTTAGTTTTCATTCGTACTGTGTGCAGTAGAACCGCCTTCTGTATCTGGACCCTCGTCCATTTATCGAGTGAAAGCCTCTCTAGGTGTCAGTGGAGGCTCTTCGCTATTAGACCGTTAACAGACACCACTATCGGTACGATGATCGTTGACTCCATATGTAATATGATAGTAATCTCATGCACGAGGTTATTTATTTATTATTATATATTATAGAACAGACGAGCGTGCATGATAAGAGTTATGAATGTCAAAGAAGCAAGTGAGGTGTGTAAGAATAAGCCTGAATGGCCCTCTGTTGTTAGTGCCTACCCCGCAAGGGAACTGGCGTGAAGTTATGTATGTATGTATTATATATTATCACATTGCTTTTTTTTTTATTGCAGGAGATCAGTAGACAGGCAGACGGCCCACTTGATGGACAGCGGTTACCATCGCCTATAGACATTTGCAACACCAAAGTTGCTACAAATGCGCTGCTGCTCTCTTAAAGGAGACTGGAACCTGGTCACTAACGCCGGAACACAACTCAAGGTTGTTATGGCGACATACTTTAGGCCAGGGGTGGTAGCCATCCAGTCGGGCAAATGCCCTACTGGCTGTGGGTTGTTAAGTCGCCTCTTACGACAGGCCGCCCGGCCGCAGGAAATTGTATTCTTTCTCCGTTCCTGCACGGATGAAAATGCATAGTGATATTATCAGGCATTTTTTTGATAATTAATATCTTTATTAATAACACCGGTTCACAAAAAAAGTAATCCGTACATTTGACCAGACCCATCTATTGTTGTGTATTTTGATGAGCTGCATCCGAATCTGGGATCATTTTTTTTTTTTTAGCCCATATATTTCCACGCGAACAAGATACGTCCGGGCCTAAATACTGGTCACTTATACTAAGTTTATACATACCAAAAAGAAAAAATCAGTCAGGGGTCAGTTTGGTACATAGTTGTGGGCCATAGTGAAATGTACAAACCATGGTTTTTTGGGGGGGCAAATTATTAACATTAAAATTGGTAAAGCTCTGACGGATTTTCAGAATACGCGATTAAATATTTTAGATATGATAAGTCTTAACATGACTACCGTAATAACTTTATTCTTAACATACTTATGCAAATCGTAATACATTTAAAAAAAAATATAGCGCGTAAAATGTCAGGGCAATCTTATATCACGGTTAATTGAAAATAAAACCTCAAGTCAAGATTATAATGATACTTGAAAATCGCTAAGTTTTATTACAACTTTCAAGCAATTTTCTGCAGACGACAATGACTTTGCAGCCTAAGAAATTCACAGAAAATTACCTACATACATACATAACTTCACGCCAGTTCCCTTGCGGGGTAGGCACGAACAACAGAGTGCCATTTAGGCTTATTCTTACACACCTCACTTGCCTCTTTGACATTCATAACTCTTGTCATGCAAGCTCGTCTGTTCTTAAGGCTCCTGACATTACCTCTATACGTATTAATTTATTTAATCAGCTCTCGCATACAGATAGGACTAATTCAAACATTAAGCATAACTAAAATTAAAACAATGATAATTTCAGCACATAAGACTTTCATTAACTCACATTAACTTCGCTACCCAATTTAAATTGTATTTGCCGATTTCAAATATTGTATGTATGTATGACTATCGTGTCCAATTAGATATAAATTTTTCATTCATATTTTTTCGCTGGAGTACAAACTACAACAGACTGGATAAGGAGACGGACCATTTAATGGAAAGTGGTTACCGGCATCTACGCACGTTTACAACTCCAGAGATATTACCAAACTCATATCGGAATATTGTGGAGAAACCTCAGCTGGAAGCTCATTCTAAATCCCCAATGTGTGTAAGAGTAACGTGCTTGAGAACTGTTGCGTGTATGAAAGTAAAGACTCGTGGAAGTGAGGAAACATGACTAGTAAACGGAGAACGATACGATAGTAGAACAAACGCATAATTTATACAGTTCTGTAGTTAATTAGCAAATAATAAATATATATAATATGGTCACTATCACGCCTATTTGTTTTAAAGGTAGACAAAGACAATGAATCTTTAGTTACGACGATCTTGACACTTGGCAAGTGTTAATATGCACATGAATCCAGATAAGAGTTGCAGATTGGGGTGTTTCCCCAAAAAAATTGTTTGAGGTCCTAAAATTGTGGGGTAGGTATAAAATATTGTCCTTGAGATTTAAAAACTCGACCTAAGCACTAGAATCAAACAATGACGACGGTTAAGATGTCATGTTACTTCTAGCATTTTAAATTAATCAAATTGGGGAATATTTCAAAACTCAATCTGGATACCCTGAATCCAGAAAACTAATGTAAACCTGTCGTTAGCAAAAATTTTAATTAAGTAATATTAATCTCTATATATAATATTGTTACGACCGACAAAGACCAATTCACACCTGCTGTTTATTACTCTTCTGCATTTGGGCTTCTTTTGTTTACTTTGTGTTTAAAATTTGTAATTAGGCAAACAGCCCATTGTGTATTATAATCTTTATGACAGTCATTAGCCAGGTGTAATTCTTGGAAGTTCAGTCCACGCGGTCGAGTATTATGTCGAGACATATTGTATTTTTACAGTATAAAGCAATGCCCCAACGGAGGGGTGAGGCAGTCAAGCGATAACCACAAGCGTGGCAAGATGTGTGTATATTCGATAATCTATATAGTGACGGACTTTGCACGTGTTATTGAATCGTGCATTGCGTTTGCACTGGTTGTGTACAGTTATATTTGTTCCTCTGTTATACGTATTTGTATAGTTCTAATAAAATCTATAGTAATTCCAACGGCATTTTAATTCGAGTCCTGCAACTCGTAACAATATAAATATCATAAACGCGAAAGTTTGTAAGAATGTATGGATGTATGTTTGTTACTCTTTCACTCAAAAACCACTTTATCGATTTTGATGAAACTTTACAATAATATAGCTTATACATCAGGATAACACATAGTTTACAATGTATAATGATATAGTGATTATTATCCAAATTATAACGATTTTTCATCACCACGAGGGTGAAACAGTGGGCGCAGCTAGTGACTTATAAATGTATACATTATACTGTAGGAGCTTCATGGATTTTTATAGCAAAGTTGGAAATAAATTTAACCAAACACAAAACAGTTCACAATGACTAATATGACACCATTCGCAAAATGGCATGATTTAAAGGCATTGTCGTATACAGTATCTGCCGTTCATCTGTAACCTTTTAACATTTGTCTAGGAAAGGTCACGGTTTGACCTCTGAGGTCACGGGTCGGGGTCACGCGGGATGCGAGGACACGCTGCAACATGAAGTCGACGTGATAAAATAGGGTCCTTTTGTTTTTTGGTACCTCCAAGCGTTACACGTGATGTAGCTTTTTTGTCACATGTCCTCTAATATCTACATATGATGATCACCCCTCCCGCTTCCTACGACTGGGATCGGGGCTTGTCTAAGTAGTCCTAAGAACTAGATGAGTTTGAGTCGAGGTTGTAGGAAGTGTGAAGGGTTAATTATCATCGGCAAACCTTCCGCGCACAACTTTACAGTCGCAGTTGACATATCATTAAAATCAAAGCTATGTATATATAACAGCATGATAAGAAAACGTTGTGAATTGGAAGAAGATTAACATGACTTGAAAGAGGAATGTTAAGTTTGTTTGGACATGTAGAGACAATGGATGAAACGGGACTGACAAAACGAGTGTATAACAACAGTGTGAATAGCAGAGTTGGTGCCAATAGAAAGCAACATCCTCACCACCATCAAATCGTAGATGTTTTGAAGAATCAGGTAAAAAGCACCTATAATAAACGTGTATGGATGAAGAGATTAACAACAAAAGTAGATAAAGCAAAGGACATATGTCAACATCGCAACAAGTGGAGATCTATGATCTCTACCTACGCTTATGGCTCATAATATATATGTATTATACTTATATATTAGTAGAAAGGTACCCAGTTGTGAATCAGGCAGTCGGTGGACTTGAATAAATCACTCGACAAAATTAAAACTAAAACGACATAACAAAACTACGTTTTAACGGTTTTAAGCGCGGTAATTTTATTTGATTTTGGTTTTTCCGACGTTTCGACTGTTTGGGATCCAATCATCAAAACTATTAAGATCCAAACCCAGCAAAAACCAGCTGCCAGACCTCAAGACCCTGTGAGCTATTTCTGCGTACAACAGAACACAAACCAACTTTACTGATAATTACTTTTATTTTTCCTTCTACCCATTTTAATATTATCTAAAATTATTAGAGCTAGGCATGTTTGCTGAAGAGTTTCTTGCGCCGCTTCTTCTCTTCGAGCCATAACATGTTGCGAAGCGGTAGTAAATTAGATTAGGCTCCCATAGAGTAAATAATAACCATAAACAAAATTAAAATGAACAAGTTGGCGGTAGGCTAAATAAAACTTTAACAATACTCGTTGACACTTGACATCTTTGTTTTCCGTGATCACGGCCACTAAAAAGTGGCCGAAACGTCGGAAAAACCAAAATCCAATAAAATTACCGCCCTTAAAACCGTTAAAACGTAGTTTTATTATGAAATGTGCTGTTTGTACCACAATAAACTTTAGAGAGCAGCAACACATTGGCAGCACCTTTGATGTTACAAATGTCCATAGGTGAATAAATGAATGAATGAATAAAAACTCTTTATTGTTCACCATAACTTAAACTTAGACATTTAATATAAATATTTGCATTAGAACAATGGGCGGCCTTATCGCTTATAGCGATCTCTTCCAGGCAACCCGATGTCCAAGGAGAGAGACATTACAAGAAAAATTCAATAATATTTGGTGGTTTAACTAAATTAAAACTAATTCAATCGTAAACTCATACAGATATACATAATTAAATAGATTATAATTTAATACATACAAATACATTTACAGCAACAAATTTTATTTAATGGACAAATAATGGGGGTTGCCTGGAAGAGATCGCTTTAAGCGATAAGGCCGCCCTTTGTTCAACATTTATTGCACTTAGTTTTAAGAATGTAGTTTTAATTTTTGGTGAACAATAAAGTGTTTTCATTCATTCATTCATTCAAATAATGGCCAGTGATCAAGTGTTTGAATGTAGAAATGGAGGTAGCTGGTCTGATTTTCAAGGGGAGGGAGTTCCACAGGCGAACAGCCTGTACGGCAAAAGAATTTCCTACGAACGACGAAGTGAGTTAGGTATCATTAGCAGAAGTTAGAGCAGAGTTAGCACATTAATAGAGGGAACCAAAAATTTCCGTTAAATATGGGAGAGTGCAAGGATTGAAAAGGATATTGTGCAGAAGTGAGAGTAGGTGATGTAACCGCTTTCCATCAGGTGGGCCGTCTGGCTGTCTGCTGAACTCGTGCAATATAAAAATGCGTCAGACAAACATTTTATATATTCCCAAGAAAATATACAACGGATTACTCGGGCGTCGACCTCAGACGTTCATATTACAGTAAATAATTGAAAGCTCGTTTTCAAAATGTACTATACCAGAGAATTGAATATTTTACCTCTGCGTTCCAGGCAACTAAATTGTTCGGGCCATGCTTAGAACACTCACGGCCTTACTTATAATAATCTCGTTAAGAAATGATTAGCCATCTCTTAAGTAAGAGAATCAGAATTAGACCCTAATCAATGAATAAAACCCTAGACGGCCTCTGTGGTTGAGCGGGCTAAGCCTTTGCCGGCGTAGTAAAATTCGGAAACGTATTTTCTCCGTTATTTACTATGGTCTGGGTGTCTGGGATCGGCCCCAGAGTAGTCCGTTGTATATTACCCATAACACAAGCGTAACTTGCTTAATTTGGGGATATACAGTGTGTGTGTTTGTCTGCCGATTTATTTATTTATATGTTTCTATATATATATATAAAAAAAGCCACACTCACCGCATGTGCGCCCCGTAAGTATACATGTAGGAATATATATATATATATATATATATATATATATATATATATATATATATATGTATGTATACATAGGTGTACCTATGTACAACAGTGAATAGCAATTGCTGGTGAATAGCTGTACACGTATAATTTGTGTATAAAGTGTTTTAAATATGAATAAACAAAGTGCATTTATTAATGAAGAAAGTGATGAAAATATCAAAGAAAAAAAAAAAAAAATAATTATAATTGTATATTACCCATAACACAAGCGTAACTTGCTTAATTTGGGGATATACAATGTGTATGTTTGTCTGCCGATTATTATAAATAAAAAATGAATATCTTTTTTTTTCACTTACAAACGTGTATTACCTGTTGTTTACCTAAGAGGAGCACAGATAAACGAAATTTGAATGATTAACGTAGATTGTAACCAAAATATTCGACTAAAGAGGAGTTTATGGGTAAGATTTTCACTAATTAAACGGTTGCTGAGCAGTTTCTTTAAATTTAAGAAACGATTATAAGTCCTTACTTAGATTACACAGGCCCTAAAATAAATCTATGAAATACCCGCTACATAATTTTAAATCATACACCGTCTGATCCCTTATATCTATATCAATATATATAAAAGAAAGTCGTGTTAGTTACACTATTTATAACTCAAGAACGGCTGTACCGATTTGGCTGAAAATTGATGGGGAGGTAGCTTAGAACCAGGAGACGGATATAGGATACTTTTTATCCCGTTGGAACTGGTAGGTGGCGCTGAGATCGGTTTCTAGAGTCCTCCTAATCACCTGGACCGATTTTGGTGTTTTTGTTTTTGTGTGTTTGAGTGGGTGGGTCTCCGAATGATTTAAATCCACAATTGGAACCGGTAGGTGGTAGAATCGGGTCCTAGATTTTTATTTTTTCAGAGCAGGACAACGTCTGCCGGGGCCACTAGTCTTAATATATATAAATTACGTGTGACGTTGTTTGTCCGCGATGGACCTCCTAAACTAATTGACTGATTTTAATCAAATTTGCACACCGTGTGCAGTTTGATCCGACTTGAAAGATAGGATAGCTTGCATTTGGACCCGGTAGGTGGCGCTGGAATCGGGTTCTAAATTGTATTTCTTCAGGGCAGAACAACGTCTACCGGGACAGCTAGTATATTATAAAACAAAGTCGTGTTAGTTACACCATTTATAACACAAGAACGGCTGGAATAATTTTTACGATTTTTGGTATTGTCTTTGTCTGGAATAGGATAATAAGTATTAAAATATGATATTCATCAATATAAAAAATTATCAATAAAAAAACATCAGTCACAACATCAGTCTCGCCATTCATTTGTTATGATCTTTCCCGGCCGACTTCGGCAATGGTGACTGCATTGAAACTCATTTTCATTTTTCTCATTTAGATAAATTATTTTTGTGTTAGTTGTTAGTTGTAACTAACAACAAAACTTACACACATACTGAAACCAACGCGCACTACCACCGCATTGCATTACACGCACACTTCACAAACAAACCAAGACACACAAAGAGCCTAAAAATTAATAACCCAGGCACAGAAAAGAAAAAAACAACACACATGGCACTAGATAGGGCAATATATATAAGTATATATAAGGCCCACATTACACACGCACTTCCTCACAACACCAGCATGTAACAGATACACTCTACATTAGTATAAGTTTAGTATTAAAACTAGAATAAATTAATGTCACACACAAGAACCAAAATAACTAACATAAACGTGTTAAATTCAAAAAATTTAATCTAGAAATTAAGTTGTAAAAAAGGGTACGGAACTCGAGTTTGTAGAGTTGTTCATAATATTAAAAAAAAAAAAAAATTGTGTGTGTTCCAGTGGATCCTGGGATGCTTCAGATTCACGATTGGACCCGGTAGGTGGCGCCGCTGAACACCTCTTTAACGGTGGGACCTATTTTGATGTTTTTTTTGTGTTTTTCAAATAGATTCGAGAATGGCTTAGATAACAATTGGTCCCGGTTGATGGCGCTGCAATCGATTTCTAGATTGTTATTTTTTAAGGGCAAGACTACGTCTGCCGGGTACAGCTAGTATATATATATATATATACACTAGGTACTACTAGCGACATATATATATATGTCGCAGTTTGCTGCATATACTAAATATTGAAGATATAATTGTAAAAATTCTCTAAAGTAATATCGGGTATGGGTTCATCTAACCTGTTAATTATCACGCCTAGAATATCAGTTCACTTGAAATACGAAATGTCAGTTGATTTTGAAGGATGAAGAGGGATGAGGAGCACGCCTTCATCTGATGAGTGAAGTGAAACAAGTGCCGTTTTTATTTTGAATTTATTTATACTAGTGCTGAAATTCGACCATAATAATTAATTTAAATTATAAATTTCAACATCATTAAGGTTCTGTTGTCAAAGACTATACTACTATAATCACAGATTTCGCCAAGGCTACACTGTTAAATTGACTTTAACAATAAACAAAAGAGTATATATGCGTGTGCGTGTCAAATACATGGTAGTATGTGTAATGTTTTTTTTATTTTCATTAATTTAGTAAACAATTATGTAATTATAATTATTGATTGCACACCATGAAAATGGTAGAATGTATAGATGACATCAACTTATCATTGTAACAACTTTTGTATGTATCTAATTATAAATAAACTAAATTATAAATAAATTAAACTATACAATAAATTAAACTAAAAATAAACTATATATACAAACTAAAATTAAAGTATAAAATCTAGTTCTAGACCGCTTTTTGTTATTGATTTAATGTATTTTTTATGCATAATTTAAAAAAAAATTAACATTCTGCACTTCTTCTCTATATAAACTATAAGTGTGCGAAATTTCATACTTCTCCGTCCGCGCAATTTTCGTAAAAACAGGTACAAAGTTTTTGCTGAGCTTTTGCTTCACGTATTAATATATAGATACTAGCTGACCCGGCAAACTTCGTACCGCCTCAGAACCAATAAATAAGAAACGTTGATTTCTGAACGACAGGACGAACATCAAATGTTTGACAGGTAGGAATAGTGTCTAAGGGAAAGCGAAATTGTTGTTTTTACTATATTCCAAGCATTTTTTTCATATTTACTCACCTTTTAAACCTTCCGTGGACTTCCACAAATTCAAAACCAAAATTAGCCAAATGAGTCCAGCCGTTTTCGAGTTTTAGCGAGACTAACGAACAGCAATTGATTCTATATTAGATACTAGCTGTGCCCGCGACGCCGTCCGCGTGGAATTTGTTTTCAAAGCCCCCCCGATTTTGAAACATTTTTCATTGCTGCTGCGCTCCTATTTGTCTTAGCGTAATGCTATATAACCTATAGTCTTCCTCGATAAATGGGCTATCCAATACTGAAAGAATTTTTGAAATCAGACCAGTAGTTCCTGAGATTAGCGCGTTTAAACAAACAAACTGTTCAGCTTTATATATTAGTATAAGAAGTATTATTACGACATGCCGTCACAGTCCTAGAAAGCATCCTTTCCTGGCAACATTTCCTCATTCACACCCTTATTCGGCCGGTCACCAGTAGAGGGCGCTGCGCTTATCATGCGTCTCATTGGCCAAGCAAAATTGTTCATTGGCTGCCTAACGATCATAACGATGCCACGCTCATCAATTATCAGTAACAAAACGTTGAAAAACCGCTGAATTCTGCCTCAAAACCGTTTCTTAAAATGCCATCGTCTCCCGCAAACCAGTGTAGTGTTTGTGCAACGCAAGAAAGCTAATCCGGCTCGAAGGACCAAGAAAGCTAATCCGGCCAATATCTTGCATACCTCCTAACACAGCTCCAGTGACTGTAAGAGTTCAAATTTCTTTATGCTTGTTTCGCTAGGATTTGAGAGGCGGCATCAGGTGTACAAAGAGTCAGGGTTTGTTCCGGCTGAGTAGCCATTCATATTCGGTCAAGTATAAGATTTGAAAAACTTCTTTTAAGAAACGTTTCAGTTAAAAGTTCCATTTTCAAAAAACTATCTAGAAAACACTATAGATACCTATCACAAAGTAAATTTGATAAGTGATATATGCCCAGCCAATATTAAATCTATCACCTGCCCCGATAGCACGCAGCCATAATAAACGAGTGGGGCGTTAAAATTTTAAATTAAATCCTATTTATTATCGCCATAAAATTTCCCATAAAGTGGGGGAGCGGGGTGTCACGCTTGACGGATTCATCTCTTAGGCTCGGCGGAGACGAGGCGACTGAGATGTATGGAGCGACGTTTTTGTTGAAGTTTATTAATGGACCTTCCACATACTGGTTTCGGTTTAATTTGGTGACACGACTGGTGTTATGGTAGAGAGACAAAACTCGGTCATGTTTTGCGATTACTGCATATAATATCTAACGTGGGAATATTTTAATTAATTTATAATGAAACAGAAGAACACCACTGATTAGGCAGTAAACACACGATTCACTTAACAACACACACATACACAATTAAATAAGCAAACTAATTGATGACTTTGCGCGTTATTGAATTGTGCAGTTTGTACTGGTTGCGTTCAGTTATATTTGTAACCGTTTTCTACGTGTTTGTATAGTTATAATAAATTCTATAAGAATTCCAGCGGCATTTTAATTCGAGTCCTGTAGCTCGTAACATTATTATTAAAAAAAATATATGTGTATTTGTTTGTTCTATTCACGGCCTTTAGTCTGATTTAACGATTACCTTGCGAAACTGGTGAGTTATAGTTTGAATATAAATTATTCAGTTAAGTACGTTGTTGATTGAGTAGATATTTACTTAATCGATAATGTATATCGTTTCCTTGAATATGAGGTTCATAGTTGACAAAGTGGAAGCTGCAGAGGCCTCTGTGAGAAAATTTCATTTCCCATTAACTAGAAAATTAACTTCTTCTAATTTTTTTTATTGCAGGAGTTCAGCAGACAGGCAAACGGCCCACTTAATGGAAAGCGGTTACCATCGCCTATGGACATATGCAACACCAAAGGTGCTACAAATGCGCTGCTGCTCTCTTAAGGGAGTCTGGAACCTGGTCACTAATGCCGGAACACAACTCAAGGTTGTTATGGCGACATACTTTAGACTAGGGGTAGTAGCCATCCAGTCGGGCAAATGCCTTACCACCTGGCTGTGGGTTGTTTTGTCGCCTCTTACGACAGGCCGCCTGGCCGCAGGAAATTGTATTCTTTCTCCGTTCCTGCACGGATATAAATGTCGCAAATAGGTGTCTATTGGTAGTGGGTACGTATTTGTGGCTTTCGGGGTCGAGACCCTGGGGCCGTGGGGGCCTGGAGCTCATCACCTCTATCGAGACCTCTCAACGCGTCTAATTGAGGTCTCGCGTGACCAAAAGGCTGGCTTGCACCTAGGGCAACGAATTAGCGTTGCCATCCAACGCGGAAATGCGGCCAGCATTTTGGGCACGCTCCCCGCCGACAGTGATTTGGAGTCAATTTTTTATTTATTGATTTATATTATTTTATAGATATAGCTTTATTTATAGTATAGTTTAATTTATTTATTTTTAAGGTTTGTAAGTATGTTTAGCTTTAATTTTAACAAAAAATAATAATAATAATTTTTTATATAATAAAACTTCTAAATATTTCCAACATGACCCGGGATTGGATATATCTTTAGACTACTACTATTTTTAACAGTAAGAACTAATATAATTACCTAAAATATCAGCCGCGATCATCATGATTGGCATGTTTGTTGTATTAGAATTTAATATCCTAGCTTGTTTTTATAGATAAATATATATGTTACTTTATTTATCCGTGGCGCTGTGTTCGCCCCTACCCTTCTCCGCTGATGTGTAAAGTGCTAAGACGGTCTTGTATTTAATTTAATAAACTTTTAATAGAATTTGTCAACAGATAGAAGTTAAATTCAAATCAAATTCGAAATACGAACATAGCGTACAAAACGCTATGCTTCCACTTTTATCATACGCACCGCTGAAGACTGGACCACTTTACCGTGGTCTGTTTTTCCTGAAAAATACAATCTAGGTGAGCTTAGACTGCATTTCCACCTGACATTAGGCGCAATGTCAGTCAAACGCGAACCTATTCAATATAAAAAAACAAATCGCATCGGACAAGTGGAAAAACAAATCGCAACTGACAAGTGGAAAAACGAATCGCAACAAAATTTTAACTTGAAGTTTTACGGCCTGATTGTTAATGCACTTGTCCAATTTGAAAACCTGCCGTAAAACTTCAATTTAAAATTTTGTTGCGATTCGTTTTTCCACTTGTCCGTTGAAGTTTCACTTCTACTATGTGTGCCAGCACACATTTCGATTTTTCGCAGGTTTACTGCAAATTATGATTTGGTTAGGTTAGGTACATTTTAATGAATGCGTTTTATTTAAACATATTTTATTTTATCAAACAAAAAAATTGAATTCGATCCGGAACCAATAAAAACATCGATAGTCTACTCTAACATTATGTCGCCTCTCACGACGTCTACTCAAAATTATTCCGCCTTACACCACGGCCGTAACGCTTTTTCGTGACAGAAAAAATCCTAATGCCCCCCGTCTATATTGAAGTTTCACTTGAAAATGAAGTATCATAAACTTAAATTGAATTATTCAGTGGCGCAGTCTGTACTCACCCTTATTTCTTTCAATCTTTTACACATCGTCGATAGATAGTCGTAACTAAAATTGGCTCAATGCTGATTCATCGACAATTATAATTTGTTTCATGCGTTATTGCTGTTATATTGGTAGTTTCTCGTTATCCTAAACTAAATGTGCCCATCTGGATTTTTATCGTTGTTTGGTGCTAAAATGATATCTTGGAAATGACACTTTAAATGTTTACTGTGTTGTGTTATACACAATGTGTATAACACAATTCATTGTAGACATTTACAATTTTACGGTGACATATACACTGTTTATTAAAAAAACCGTACATTATGAACAGGATTTTTTCAATGAATTACTAATTATTGTGGGTGTCAGTTTGAGCTGATTTTTTGATTGAATGTGTTATTTAAGATGTGACAGTGGGTGATAGCGCGCAAATCGGAATTCAAAGAGAAAAAAAGGCGAAACAAAATGGCCGCAGTATGTCTCGCGCGCAACAAACCTCACACCGTGCTCTATAAATGCGTGCTTTCGCACCCATCCCTAATTTTACCACAATAATTAGGAAATATAATTCCATCGCTCACAATGTTGTTTAAATGTCTAAAGGCCGATGTTTCAATCATCAGACAAAAGTTATCAGTCCAATAAATTATAACCTGAGTAAATTCAAAAGTGAAACAATTTAACTGATTTATTCGAGCAACTGTAATTTTGAATTTTGTTCTGTTTTATTCCTGTAGAATAACTATTATCCGGTAATTGAAAAATTGGCCCTTCGACTACTTAAACCATATCTAAAGTTTTTTAGTTCAGCAGAAAATTATATTACATACATACATAACTTCACGCCAGTTCCCTTGCGGGGTAGGCACGATCAACAGAGCGCCATTCAGGCTTATTCTTACACACCTCACTTGCTTCTTTGACATTCATAACTCTTGTCATGCACACTCGTCGGTTCTTAAGGCTCCTGACATCACCTTCTGCTAGTACACGATCAATTTGATCATGGAAGGTGTGTCGTTATAAAATTATATTAATCATCTAAAAATCTAAATACATAATTTTTCGGATCGGATCGGTATAGGAAAATCATAAAAGCAAAAATAGCCGTAAATTTTTAATAATAAAAATAAAAAAAAATGATTTATTTCTGCAGAAAAAATGTTACAAAGAACAAAAGTAACGTAGTTAAAAGTGGCCGAACTATACGATTTTCGGTCAGAAAAATGGCCTGTGCGATACATTAGCATTAGATAGCTGGACTGATTTTGATGCAATTTTTTTCGTGGGTTTGGTCCCTGGATAGTTTAGATTCACAATCATTCCCAGTAAGTGGCCCTTAATCGGGTTCTAGATTTTTATTTGTCCAGGGCTTGTATATATATCTGTGTGTGTGTGTATGTGTGTGTGCGGGAATAATGTATCTTGAACGCATGATGTAATGAATGTAAGACAATATTTCTGAACGAGCCCATAGTGTGAAAGAAATGACGAGTGAAAGAAGAGAATAGACAGTGAATGGAAGACGTACGCACGACACAATACAAAGACGCTCTGAGTATTATTTAAAATATTGTAAGGAGTTAATCTTAAAGTTACTAGAATAAAAGCACGCGCATCGCTGCAAACCGTAAATTCGTAGTGTTGTTTTTCTTG
The DNA here is from genome assembly GCA_019925095.2 of Dendrolimus kikuchii. Lineage (NCBI taxonomy): Eukaryota > Metazoa > Arthropoda > Insecta > Lepidoptera > Lasiocampidae > Dendrolimus > Dendrolimus kikuchii. The sequence continues at coordinate 2,156,235 of CM034392.1, read as the reverse complement.
CCAGCCACCATCCCACATATATATAGGCATTGCTATAACTTAATTATCGTACTAGCTGTGTCCGCGACTTCGTCCGTGTGGATAGTTTTTTTTTGCGGAACTTAAAAATAAATAAATGTCTAAGTTACTCCTTATAACATCAGTTATCTGCCAATGAAAGTCCCGTCAAAATCGGTCCAGCCGTTTAGAGGTTAGCCGGAATATTCCGAACAGTCCGAATTATTCCCCTTGATTTTTTTCACATTTTTATTTTGACATTACAAACAGACAGTTCCATGTTATTTAACTGTATTGATTTTTATACGCAAACACAGAAAGCCGTTTTCTTTATTAGAAAAAAAAATATTTTTCCAAAAAGCCTTCCATCCAAACAAGACAACGCAATATTCTTCTATCCCTGAAAAAAAAATCACGGAAACAACACAAAACCTGTTCGACGTACGTGCACAAAGGCTATATCCGGAAGGTCGGCTAATCAAGAGGTCTGAGGACAATGTGCGACAATAGGCCACAATAGGCCGAAGCCCCTCACGCTAGATAGGCCGATTGAGAGCCACGAGAGGCGGGCCTATCTAACAAAAGAACCGGTTAATAAAGGGTACACGATATAATACGAGTATTTTTTTAAGGTTTAGTAGAATTAAAAAAATACTGCATATTCTTAAAGTACTATCACATCTATACTATATATAGGACAATATATATAAGTATAGATATAAGGCCCACACTGCACATGCACTTCCTCACAACACCAGCATGTAACAGATACACTCTAGGTTAGTATAAGTTTAGTATTAAAACTAGAATAAATTAATATAATAACTTATTCGTAAGATACATACACCTCAACACAAAAATCAATAAATTAATGTCACACACAAGAACCAAAATAAATAATAAGCGTGTTAAATTCAAAAAATTAAATCTAGAAATTAAGTTGTGAAAAAGGGTACGGAACTCGAGTCCGTAGAGTTGTTAATAATAATAAAAAAAACTATATATCTACCTATAATATCATTAAATTCTAAAAACACCGTGTCTGTATATTGAAGTTATTTAAAAAAACAACTGGAATACACGATACGATATAAACGATGTGGAAAACAGGTTCCTATCTCCCTTAAGAGGGCAGCAGCGTATCTGTAGCACCTTTGATGTTGCAAATGTTCATAGGCAATGGTAACCGCTTTCCATCAAGTGGGCCGTCTGCCTGTCTGCTGAACTCCGGCAATAAAAAATTAAAAAATAAAAACACGATGTAATTTATTTTTTTTAGATTTCTTGTCTATCTGTTCGGGATTCACATAAAAACTACTAGGCCGATTTCGGCGCTACTTTACATCCTGGGAATCCCGCGCAGTTTTTTTCTGGGGATTATTTAAAATGGCCAGATTGGAAAATTTTATGCAATAAAATGTGTGGTAATTTTATCCCGGAAATCCTGCGGGAATTTTTCCGGGAGCGGTTTGTAGTTTTTCAGGTGCATAAAAATTACCTTATTCCAACACAGTTTTTTACTAAAATGATAGCTTTAAATGCTGTGGTAGGTACTCTGTGTCCCGGAAATCCCGCGGTAATTATCTCGGGAATGGTTTATATATATTAGCTGATTTCAATACGATTTTACTAGAACAACTATACTTGTATTTTATATATATATATATATATATATATATATATATATATATATATATATATATATATATATATATATATATATATATTATTACAGGAGTTCAGCAGACAGAATAGAAGAGTGTGGAAGGAAAAGACATATTGTGCCGACCCCAAGTAATTGGGATATGGTGAAAGAAAAGAAGGAGTTCAGCAGACAGGTAGACGGCCCACTTGATAGAAAGCGATTACCACCGCCTATGGACATTTGCAACACCAAAGTTGCTACAAATGCGCTGCTGCTCTCTTAAGGGAGACTGGAATCTGGTCACTAATGCCGGAACACAACTCGAGGTTGTTATGGCGACATACTTTAGACCAGGTGTGGTAGCCATCCAGTCGGGCAAATGCCCTACCACCTGGCTGTGGGTTGTTAAGTCGCCTCTTACGACAGACCGCCCGGCCGCAGGAAATTGTATTCTTTCTCCGTTCCTGCACGGATATTCCGGGAATCCCGCGGGATTTTTCGCCGGAGTGTTTTAAAGTGGATAGTATACATAAAAATTATCTGATTCGGATCCAATTGATACTAAAACAATATTATCCGGGACTTTTTATATTTCCCTAACTTTGAAAACATGTGTTTGGACTTGCTTGATATGACAGTTTTAAATTTATTAGACATCTTTAGTAGAACAGAAGTAGTTATATATGCCCTTAGCAACATTACTTATCCCGGGTTTTTAAGGGAAACTTCGGAATTTATGCATTTTCATACTAAAGAATCCGTTGCCCTGCTGAAAATACCATATGAATTTAAATACTAGCAAAATAACTGTAACCTACGTTAGCTGTCAAGTGTGGACGAAGTCGCGGGCAAATCCTAGTAACATTATAAATGCGTAAGTTTGGGTGGATTTTTGTTGCTGAATCACGCCAAGACGGCTGAATGAATTTGGATGAAAATTGCCACAGAGAGAGATAGACAGATGGTCTGGAATAGTACATAGGCTACTTTTTATTCCGGTAAAATTTACGGTTACTAGTTATAGTACACGTGGCGGTAGAAGCCAATCTTATTTCCTATATAAGGTACACTCGAATTAGGAACATTTCAGTCGACAAACGACCGCCAAAGCATCAGTAAATAACGGCACGCTGACGCGACGCCGTGCGGGCAGGATGGACCTTGTACTGCTGACGTCTTAAGGAAAGAGTGAGAGGGCAGCTCCATTTTTCTCGCTATATTCGTCTATCCCACGGATATGACGTCATTTATCACGATAAAAGTGTTCTAAGCGTTGACCCGGGATATAAGGTAGCTCTGTGTCAAATCTTATTTAAATTTATTCAGTTAACTTTCACATGATACTCTAGCAATCTGCGGGGATTCCTTTTATATGTGTGGTGCGTCCATGATGGTTACCCAGTTGCATAGGGTGACACACCATTAGATGCGGCCCATGGCGCTATCGCCATGCGGGAGCTAGGCGCTACCGCTTAAGAGGGCAGTACAAAATAAGACGACGTTTGCTGCACTCTAGATGTAATTATTGCTTAATTAATTTAACATTCAACTTAAGTCTATACATACATATACAGAAATCTTTACTGGTACATGAAAATATACATACATACATAAATACAAAACTTCACGCCAGTACCCTTGCGGGGTAGGCACGAACAACAGAGCGTCATTTAGGCTTATTCTTACACACCTCACTTGCTTCTTTGACATTCATAACTCTTGTCATGCACGCTCGTCTGTTCTTAAGGCTCCTGACATCACCTTCTGTTAGTACACGATCAATTTGATCATGGAAAGTGTGTCGTGGCCTTCCACGACTTCTGCATCCATCCACTTTTGCATTGTATATCTGTTTAGTCATTCTTTCCACATGCCTGAACCACCGGAGCATTCCTTTCCTTACCTTCACCCCGACACTCTCATTCAGACCAACTCTCTTTCTTACTTCGATATTACGAACGCGGTCCGCGAGCGTCACTCCGCAGATTTTGCGCATTGCTCGCATCTCGACGGCGTTTACTCTACTTTCATGCTCTCTCTTCCATACCCAACTCTCGCTTCCATACGTGAGCGTAGGTACCAGCACCAGGTGAAAATATAAATTAAATTAAATTAATCGGCAGACAAACACACATATTGTATATCCCCAAATTAAGCAAGTTACGCTTGTGGTATAGGTAATATACAACGGACTACTCTGGGGCCGACCCAGACACCCAGACCATAGTAAATAATGGAGAAAATACGTTTCCAAAATTTACTATACCAGGAATCGAACCCGAAGCCTCTGCGTTGTAGTGAGGTAGGGCGGCAAAGGCTTAGCCCGCTCAACCACAGAGGCCGTCAAATATGTAAAACCCTAAACATGTTCGTAGATGCATCAACACAAACAAAAGCCAGAAAAACATCCTGAAAATTGTATTTTTAGAATCAGCTGTTCCGATTTAACCTCCTGATGGTTTTCTCTTTTCTTAATTGTTTGTCTAAACTCGACTACTCTACAAATCGAGTAGTCGATTAAATATAGATACATAACATATTATAACTAGTGGTCGAATTTCCAATATAATTAAATTAAATTATGTTTTTTTTTTAATTGCAGGAGATCAGCAGACACGCAGACGGCCCACTTGATGGAAAGCGGTTACCATCGCCTATGGACATTTGCAACACCAAAGGTGCTACAAATGCGCTGCTGCTCTCTTAAGGGAAACTGGAACCTGGTCACTAATGCCGGAACACAACTGAAGGTTGTTATGGCGACATACTTTAGACCAGGGGTGGTAGCTATCCAGTCGGACAAATGCCCTACCACCTGGCTGTGGGTTATTAAGTCGCCTCTTACGACAGGCCGCCCGGCCGGAGGAAATTGTATTCTTTCTCCGTTCCTGCACGGATAAAATATTTGAATATTATTAACATTCTGTTGTCAAAGACTATACTTCTATAATCACAGGTTTCGCCAAGGCTACACTGTGAATTTCACTTGAACAATAAACAAAAGAGTATATATGAGTGTGAGTGTCAAATACATGGTAGTGTGTGTAATGTTTTTTTTATTGATTTAATGTATTTTTTATGCATAATTTAAAAAAATATTAGCACTAGTTGCTTCCTCTCTGTATAAACAACAAGTGTGCGAAATTTCATATTTCTCCGCCCGCGCAATTTTCGTAAAAAGGGGTACAAAGTTTTTGCTTCACGTATTAATATAATGATGATCTTATATTAGAATTTATATTATCTAAGTAGATAGAATAGAATATTCTTTATGGTGTGCACAAGAAAGTAGTTTGCGTGAGTATTAACAATAATTTAAATAGCGTTATCTTCCAGACAGCCTTCTGAAAATAGACATGCGTAGAGGAATGGGTCGGTATCCAGTGCGCAACGTACCTCTAAATATTAATAACTTGAGGTCCCGGCAGACGTTGCCCTGTCCTGAAAAAATAAAATCCAGGACCCGATCCCAGCGCCACCTACCTGTTCTAATTGCGAATCTAAACTATCCGGGAATGCACTCAAACACACAAAAACAAAATCACCAAAATCGCTCCAGGTGATTAGGAGGATTCTAGAACCCGATCTCAGCGTCACCTACCGGTTCCAATGAGATAAAAAATCCTGTTCGTCTCCTGGTTCTAAGCTGCCTCCCCACCAATTTTCAGCCAAATCGGTACAGCCGTTCTTGAGTTACAAATAGTGTAACTAGCAACAACTTTCTTTTATATACATATATAGATTAATAATAGTCGTGGTAGCGTAATGGCTAGCGCACGCGTCCCAAACTCAAAGGGCACGGGTTTGATCCTGGCCGCAACGCACGCACCACTTAGTCATTTTTCTGACCTAATGTGCATATTGTTACGATTACCACGTGCTAAGAACGGTGAAGGAAAACATCGTGATGCAACCTGCACATCGGTTATCTACCGATGTGTCACACCTAGCAAGTCGCCTTGAACAAGCGTGGGGGGTATACTGTCCGTTTCCTCTATAATGGGAGGCCCGAGCCCAGCAGTGGGACAATAATTATGGGCTGATATTATATTATAATTATTATAATGTCTTATATTATAACATTTGCAGTTATTGTATATATATATATATTTTGTATTGCGACAAATGTATATTTCATTTTGCTAATCTATACATATAGTAAAATTGTACATACATACATACATACATAACTTCACGCCAGTTCCCTTGCGGGGTAGGCACGAACAACAGAGTGCCATTTAGGCTTATTCTTACACACCTCACTTGCCTCTTTAACATTCATAACTCTTGTCATGCAAGCTCGTCTGTTCTTAAGGCTCCTGACATCACCTTCTGCTAGTACACGCTTCTTTCATGATTTTTGGGAGTAGTAAAATTGTAAAGGTCAAATTTCTGTACAATGAAAAAAATAATATTTTCTTAAGTTTTCGCGACTTGTATACGTAATAAAACTAAGTTTTAACGGTTTTAAGCGCGGTAATTTTATTTGATTTTGGTTTTTCCGACGTTTCGGCTACTTTTCAGTGGCCGCGATCACGGAAGACAAAGATGTCAAAGTGACTTGATGAAATAAAATTACCGCGCTTAAAACCGTTGAAACGTAGTTTTATAATGAAAAAAAAAGCTAAAAACCGAGTCAAGGGGATATAAGAGGTGAAATAGAACTAATTTAGATTTTTTTGTTTCTCTGTCTGTCTGTTTGTACCGGCTAATCTCGGAAACTACTAGACCGATTTAAATGAAATTTTGTATGGTGGTAACTTATATCCCTGGTCAACATATAGGATACTTTTGATCCCGAAAAATAAAAGAGTTCCCGTGGGATAGTTAAAAAAACTTTCCACGCGGACGAAGTCGCGGGCAGGAGCTAGTTTAAAATATTTTGTAGCACGTGATTTTTTTGGCATTATTTGAACACTTTTTTTTTGCTTCTTTCATGATTTTTGGAAGTTGATTATACGTTTGGGCTACTTCAAATAATATGCTGCTTTTACCGTAATTAGTTCTAGGCCTTAAGAACAGACGAGCTTGCATGACAAGAGTTATGAATGTCAAAGAAGCAAGTGAGGTGTGTAAGAATAAGCCTAAATGGCGCTCTGTTATACGTGCCTACCCCGTAAGGGAATTGGCGTGTAGTTATGTATGTATGTAGTTTTAGGCGCCGAGAGTACTAAATTATCTTTATTTCTTAGAAGTTTTTTTTTGTATTTCGTGCCTTTTGATAAATTTATGAGGTAATATAATAGTTTATGTGGAATAACAAAAAAAAAAAAGAATACTACACGAATCTAATGTTAGAATAGATAGATTAATAAATAGATAATGTTAAAAATAGCATTGTGAAAATAATACTCATCAGAATGCAGCAGTGATAATAGTCGGCACGTCGCCCTGTGCCTTGAGATTTGAGTTGAGCGCCGCTCGAAATATAACATGAAGCTAGGGATTGCATGGACAGAGTACGTGTGTAAAGATGAGGGCACACTGAGCGTAAACACGTAACGACATATTTAATATTTCGTAGTTTTGCTAGGTGGTAGGGCATTTGCCGGATTGTATGCCTACGAACCCTGGTCTAAAGTATGTCGCCATAACAACCTTGAGCTGTGTTCCGGCATTAGTGACGAGGTTCCAGTCTCCCTTAAGAGAGCAGCAGCGCATTTGTAGCACTTTTGGTGTTGCAAATGTCCATAGGCGATGGTAACCGCTTTCCATCAAGTGGGCCGTCTGCCTGTCTGCTAAACTCCTGCAAAAAAAAAAGTTATTTAATTACGGGCTATAGAGCGAGCTATGTTGGGTGTTTGTCTTATGGATAGAGTTAGAAATGAGGATATCTGTAAGAGAATCAAGGTAACCGAAATAGCTTGCAAAATTAGAAGTTGAATTGACAGTGGGCACATTAGTCGCAGGACCGATGGCCGATGGAACAGAACAGTCTTGGAGTGGAGACCGCTGGATTGACGACCTGCGCAAGGTCGCCGGTAGGCGCTGGATGAAGAAGGCAGAGGACCGTGATGAGTGACGCCGACTTGGGACAGCTGTCCAGCAGTGGACGATAATTGGCTGACGAGTTATTTATTTAGTTTGGTAGTTTAGTGATTAAGGAACTCGCGTCCCAAACCCAAATGACGCAGCTTCAAATCCTCATCGGAAAAGCATGCACCATTTAAGCCGGGTACTCACTTGTGAACCATAACCATTGCACGTTACTGTAACTAAACTCCATAATGTGTACGTAACTCGCGAGCCTTCTGCGAGCGGAATTCACTGCGTTCACAGTGAGCTGGCGATAACTACATACGCATTCTTGTAATTGTGTTGCGCGTTAATGGTCGTTTTCTATATGTTACTATTCATTCACTTGCCCTACCATCGGTTGAATTTTGACATTACTTGTATGGAGCTTATGTCAATTTTTAACCGATGGTAGGGCTAATTAACGGTCTTAAAATGTAGGAACCGGCCATAAGCCGGGTACTCATCTGCGAGCCGTAATTATAACCGAGCAGATATATTAACGTGCTCTAATGTATACACAGGCAATGATTTCCGCCCGCGACGTGTAACAAGCCGCCTTTGATCGCGTTAACATCAGCGAGCTATAACCGCATAGATGTTTTAGTATGCGTGAAACGATTTTAACTCGCGATTTTACGAACGCACGAGGTTCTAGTGTGTACGTGCGTACTGCAAGCGCCCCAAGCTTCCTTTGATTCGCGGCATTTTGTTTTTGCCTTTGCCGGCCGACTGCCGTGGCCGTTGATACGCAGTAAAAACCAAGAGTCATCGGCTCACCGCGAGCCACATACACACTAACCGTCTAATATCCGCATTACGATACATTTCACCGGCCTTATCCGAGCAGAGAATTTCATTTAGCCGAAATTTTAATATTTGTTTTTAAGCAAGAAAAACATTAGTTATCAGTGTACCACTGGCCTTATGCGCTTGTGGGTGAGAGACCTGTCCGAGAGGTGTGCGGAAATTGCCTTCTCTTAAATAATATACACATACGTTAGTAAAGCATTGTACATACATCTATGATCTATCATAACTTAATATTTACAAATTCTAAAGTGAGTTTTTTGTCTGTTACGCTTTTACACCTTAACATTAAGGCATACACGTTTATCAGAGACTAGCTGTGCCCGCGACGTCGTCCGCGTGGAATTTGCTTTCAAAACCCTCCGATTTTGAAACATTCTTCATTGATGCTCCGCTCCTATTTGTCTTAGCCTTCCTCGATAAATGGGCTATACAACACTGAAAGAATTTTTCAAATCAGACCAGTAGTTCCTGAGATTAGCGCGTTCAATCAAACAATATTAGTATATTTGGTTACAACACTAATACTTACATTTTAAATATCGCGATATCTTTTAAATGAAACGTCCGAATTGAATAATTCAAAAAGTTCTAGAAAGGTATTGAATTCGTCTTGAACATGGAGTAATTTATTTTGATAAGGATTAATACCAAGGTACAAAATAAAGAGTTTTCGAACCGACGGCATTTTAATTATTTAAAAAAATAAAAGAATACACTTATTGTGAGACAACTACAATAGTTAGACATATGGTTACGCGATATTTTTTGTAGACAATTATATGTTCTGCAAAGTGGTAGTACATTGTTTTGTTCTATAATCAATCGTTTTCGCAGTGCACGCCGTGTAAGGATTTTTTCGGGTCATTTTTTTAAACCTTGGGTTACATTATTGGACTTTTAGTAAAAATCCCTAATTTTTTTTAAAAATATGATATAGCCTATAGCCTTGCTCGATGAATTTACTATTCAACACTGAAATAATTTTTCAAATCGGACCAGCGGTTCCTGAGATTAGCGCGTTTAAACAAACAAACAAACTCTTCAGCTTTATAATATTAGTATAGATACTAACAGAAAAAGTACAGGAAAAAATGTGACATATACAGACAAATGTACTAACGGACATGACTTTTATACATAAGAGTTCCTTTTGTACAAAATGGCTACTGCACCCTAAAAATAGGAAAACGAACCCTGGAGTCCGAAACAGACACCCCGAAAGTAATCCTTATTTAACACTAGGATGTTTCTATAAGTCCATACTAATATAATAAATGCGAAAGTAACTCTGTTCTGCTGCTAGGCTTTCACAGATAAACCAAGGTATTGATTTTTATGAAATTTGGCATACATTGTAGTCTCAATATCAAACGCACATAAGCGCTTTTTATCTCGACTTCTAGAATAGTTTTTTCACAAATGTTAAGAAATGTAACCAGTGTGAATGCGTACCATAAAAAAAGCCTGAAGGTTAAAACTAAGGTTTTCAAAACCCTAGTCTTAACCTTAATTTATATTAACACAGACACCAAACAGACATTGATCGTGTACTAGCGGAGGGTGATGTCAGGAGCCTTAAGAACAGACGAGTGTGCATGACAAGAGTTATGAATGTCAAAGAAGCAAGTGAGGTGTGTAAGAATGGGCCTAAATGGCGCTCTGTTGTTCGTGCCTACCCCGCAAGGGAACTGGCGTGAAGTTATGTATGTATGTATGTACCAAACAGACAAATTGTTGTTTTTGTTTTGTGTTGTATTGTATTATTTAATTCCTTTTTTTTATTTTAAATCTAATTTTCCAATATTGCATCAAATTTATTATAATTTTCTTATAGTTGTATGAGCCAAATGCGTAACAAGAATTATTTTTTTAGTGGTAACTTAGTTGATATGTGTATTAAGCTATGTGTTTTATATTGTAAGAATTATAATTATTGTATGTTTCCCAAATAATTTAAATAAATAAATTAATTAATAACTATCAGTGGCGTGGACTTCATACAACTCTATTCCTCATAGCCTACCGTTGAGAAACAAGCGACTAAAGACCAGAAGGTCGAAAGCGCCATAAATTTATTGGCATTTACGTTTTCTATTGCTATCTCTTATCGTCGGCGGCTGTCCACACGTATTGGATGAAATAGCAACTCATAACCCGATCGGGCACCGGCTTTTGTTTCAAAATATGCGGTAAGATTGCAAAATTAAAAATAGAAATTGCAATAAGAAAATACATCGCGAGTTAGACTTTTTCAACCGGCTTACCCTACCGAACTTCCACCCTGCGCCACTGATAACTATTCAACTCTAGTAATTATATCCGTGCAGGAACGGAGAAAGAATACAATTTCCTGCGGTCGAGCAATCTGTCGTAAGAGGCGACTAAACAACCCACAGCCAGGTGGTACCACCGTGGTCTAAAGTATGTCGCCATAACAACCTCGAGTTGTGTTCCGGCATTAGTGACCAGGTTCCAGTTTCCCTTAAGAGAGCAGCAGCGCATTTGTAGCAACTTTGCTGTTGCAAATGTCCATAGGCGATAGTAACCGCTTTCCATCAAGTGGGCCGTCTGCCTGCCTGCTGATCTCCTGCAATAAATAAATATATATATACGATAATCGTGTGTCCTAAAGAACAATGCCAAATTCCTATACGTCACTTTTTGGTTGTCAGCCAAACACGATCCACTGCTGGACGTAGGCCACTACAAATCGGCGGGGATAAGAGGTCTGCCACTAACATCTTGTGGACTCAATCGTCAACCTCACCTACGCGTGGTACCCCGTGCCGTAAGCGAACGAGACCCTGGCAACCGATAAATGGCGGTATAACCATCGCAAGAAAGCCGGTGTACATAAATCCCCTGGTCGGAGACGACGGGCAGCAGCGTCTCCGATGCAAATAGGCCGGCCCTGCGGTAACCAACCCGCATACCAAGCGTGGTAACTATGGCATTGACCCCCTGTGAAGAAGCACTACATCACTTGGTATCAATTATTATTGATGGCTTCTTGAATTAAACACACACTACATAAAAAAAATTGTTTAAAAAAACTAAAAAATAGCCTTTTTAGAAAATCCAATTAAAAAATAGCAAATAAATTTTAATTAAAAATAGTGTAAGAAAAAATGATTTTATTGTAAAAAAAATATTTTCTATTTTTTAGTTGGATTTTCTATAAAAGTGTATTTTTTTAGTTTCTTTTTTTAACTATTATTTATTATTCATTTTTTAGTGATTATTTAGTGATTTAATTCCCTTCTCCGTGGAAACATTAAAAAAAGAATTAAATTCTTATGATAAAATGGAACGTTATGTAAAAATAAGCTTTTTAAAAAGGTTTTTAAATACAAGCTTTTGAGATCCTGCATATCATATAGCAGCAGAGTGCTATCCAAGACAAGTGAAACGAGCCCAAACACGACGGGTCTATCTTGTTTAGTACAGGAGTTCCTATGGCCACCTTCCGACTCCATCACCAGATCAGCTCCATGGTACCATATTCTTGCATTGTCACGTGATATACACATACGTGCAAAATTTCAGCTCAATCGGAAATCGGGAAGTCGATCAAATTTAACTTGAAAGACTCCGTTACATACTAACATACATACTAAATACATATGAAACTAATAAAAGCGTATTAAAAACTTTTGTGCCGTGCAGGAACGGAGAAAGAACCCACAGCCAGGTGGTAGGGTATCTGCCCGTCATGGCTACCATGCCGCCATGATAAGTTTGAGTTGTATTCCGGCATTACTGGCCAAGAGAGCAGTAGCGCATTTGTAACGCGTTTAGTGTTCATAGGCGATGGTAACCGCTTACCATTAAGTGGATAGTCTGCCTATTTGCTGAACTCATGCAATGCAAAAAAAACATTCAAAATCCAAAAGATTTTTTGAATAATAAATCAAGAGTTAAAGAATATTTAGATTCAAATTGAAAAAGTCGTAAGTAAACAAAATTTCATTATTTTCTTCCCGTAGAAAAATCCATTAGCATTGTAAATGGTCCAACACTCAAATAATATTTACAAGAAGTGTTGAGATGCAGCTCATAAAATATACATAGCTGCATCCGCAGTGGCCATGGCGCCTCAGAGGTCGGTGCCAAAAATCCCTCCGTTACTCAACGCGACAAATTGGACACGACGCGATTGGAAACAGTTGCCAACTTTGACACCTATTCTATTAAATATTTTCGCTGTTAAAAGATTTCTAGTGTAGAACCAGTTCTGTTTTTTCAATATATTAACGTTGTATATATCATACATATGGAAAGAAGAGTGAATTTGGGGAATAGTGTGAATCGAGCGTTAGGTAAACTTCTAGGCGCTAAGAACCTCAGCCAGAAGGCCCAGCTCGCCATACACAACGCGGTGCTGGTACTTACGCTCACGTATGGAAGCGAGAGTTGGGTATGGAAGAGAGAGCATGAAAGTAGAGTAAACGCGGTCGAGATGCGAGCACTGCGCAAAATCTGCGGAGTGACGCTCGCGGACCGCGTTCGTAATACCGAAGTAAGAAAGAGAGTTGGTCTGAAAGAGAGTGTCGGAGTGAAGGTAAGGAAAGGAATGCTCCGGTGGTTCGGGCATGTGGAAAGAATGCATGATGAAAGAATGACTAAACAGATATAAAATGCAAAAGTGGATGGATGCAGAAGTCGTGGAAGGCCACGACAGACCTTCCATGATCAATTTGATCGTGTACTAGCAGAGGGTGATGTCAGGAGCCTTAAGAACAGTCGAGCGTGCAAGACAAGAGTTATGAATGTCAAAGAAGCAAGTGAGGTGTGTAAGAATAAGCCTAAATGGCGCTCTGTTGTTCGTGCCTACCCCGCAAGGGAACTGGCGTGAAGTTATGTATGTATGTATATTCAATTTATGATCCCATTGCGTCCCATCCCAGTGCCAGCAATTCGTATTCTACTAAATCCTCAATGTTTTATCGATATCGTCGCGGATTATTAGCATTAGTAAAAATTTCATTAGCCGTAATGAATATTGAAAAGCTATAAAAAATTCAAACATATATGTGGGATTCAAAGACGCATTCCGACTCGGTAGCCAGACCACACATTATCTTTTTTAAATTTATAAATCTCATTTTATGAATGTCACTGTCAAAATATAGTCAGAAGAGGTAGTCCATGAATAAACGACGTAAGACTGTTCTAAGGAAGTTTCTTTTGCTTTTCTTCAGATAAAATCCACATATAGTATATCATCTATGCACATATATTTTGCAAGTTTTCGCTTATAATAAGGATAGAGTGGCGTGCCACTGGCATGCCTTTGGAATTAAGAAAATACCGAAACCAGGCAAACCTACGATTGAAACGATAGTGTCCTGTAATTTTATATATACATACATATATACATAACTTCACGCCAGTTCCCTTGCGGGTTAGGCACTATCAACAGAGCGCCATTCAGGCTTATTCTTACACGCCTCACTTGCTTCTTTGACATTAATAACTCTTGTCATGTACGCTCGTCTGTTCTTAAGGCTCCTGAGATCACCTTCTGCTAGTAAACGATCAATTTGATCGATTTTATATATAGTATAGCAGAATTGCGCCTCGGATGAAATAAAATGAATGCCTGCTCCGAAAACAAGGTGATACAACTGTGGATAACTGGACGATAACGACGGATACATACTCGTACTATTAAAGAAAGAAAGAAAAAATATTTGAAGATATAGCGACACACTTACATTGCTGACATGTATCTTAAAAATAAAAACATATTTTGAAAATTTGTACGCCGCCTTTTCAGCAAACAAGGTTTACACTTCGCTTATTGCTGTGCCGACACAACGCTGATTTTCAGAAAAAAGCCCTCCTTTTGGCGTAATACTAAAACATTACATAGACTATTGTTACAAGTTGGACCAAATACAATACCTGTATTGTATTACCTGCCGCGGCTTTGAGGTAATAACGTCGAAACTGTTTTATGATTATCTCCTTTTGTTTTCTTTTTGTTTAAAATTTGCAATTAGACAATAGCCTATTGTTATTGTACTTGTTTATGGCCGATCGCAGACATAATTATGCAGGTGTGCAGAATTATGTTTTCTGGTAATTGCGCCGACAGTGGCGCAGGTGTGATTCTTGGAAATGATTGTTTACACGGTCGTGACATATTGTAAGCTGAGTATAAAGGAATGCCTGAACGGAGAGATCGCCAGTCAAGCGACAATTACGATACTAGCAAGACGTGTGTAGTACATTCGAAGAGCGATATAGTGACGGACTTTGCGCGTGTTATGAATCGTGCAGTTTGTACTAGTAGTGTCTAGTTATATTTGTACCTATGTTATACGTGTTTGTATAGTTCTAATAAATTCTATAGTAATTCCAACGGCATTTTAATTCGAGTCCTACACTCGTAACACTATTGACTCGCGACTTGACCCGACGCCACGTAACGCGTGTGAATTTAAATCAAAATGTATTATTTGCCACGACCAGAAACACATTACATATTTTTATTAGTAGTTGATGATCACGATAATATTTCTTTTTTTCTAAAACTAAAAAAAAAAAAAATTTGCTTTAAGTTGCTTCCTTTAATTTCTTTAGGTTGCTTCGAAGAGGTCAGTATGAGCGATAAGGCCGTCCATTGTTTCAATGCAAATGTATTTATGGTGTACAATAAAGCGTTTCCATTAATTTAATTATTTATTTAATAACTGATACCCGCCCGCTTCGCGTGCCGTAAAATCCGTTCTTAGCTCACCTCTACTTAGCGAAAGGAAGGTCCATGCCAAATTTCAAGTCTATAGGTATTATAGTTCCTGAGATATCGTGATGAGTCCTTATATACGCGGATTTCAAATAAATATATATATATATATATATAGATTATTATTACTTAATTAATTAATTACTGTCTGCCGATTATATTGTACGTCCTGGGGCCAATGGAAGGTCAACAGATTGAAAAATTTAATGTACTATCCGCAAGTGTTAACTTGAGGCCTGAGCGGAATGCGAGCTCCCCTCCCGACCCCCGCCTTCTTACCGCTCTCGCTGTCGACGCGTTACTACCTCGCGCTTACGTCATCCGAGCGAAGTCTCAAGTTAACTCTTGCGGGTTGTAAATGTGCATATTGTTACAATTACCATGTGCTAACAATGGTAAAGTAAAACATCGTGATGCAACCTGCACATCGAGACGACCATAGTGTGAAACCTGCCAAGCCGCCTCGGACAAGCGTGGCGGGTATACTGTCCGTTCCCCCTATAATGGGAGGCCCGAGCCCAGCAGTGGGACATTTATGGGCTGAAATTATTATTATTATATACTCGACAGAAATGTTGGGTTGCATTATTCTCCTAAAATAGAACTCCCGAGCTCAACAGTAGAGCTGTATGTATAGGTTGACGTGTGTTTATTTTATACAGGGCGTAGTTAAAAGAGTCGTTCAAACAAATCTTTAAATAACTGCGACATCCACGGCCAATTTTGTTTCCAGATATTAAATATTTCCCCTTAGAATAAAGTTGGAGCAAGGGGAATTTTATAAGCAAAGCAAACACCTAATGAAGGCTGGAATATTTGCTTATTCACAGTCAGCCGCCTATGCCTCTGCGTCGATAGGCGTTTCAAGGAAACACCGAATTTTTACTTTGATTGCGACATTTTTGGTGTTTCAAATATTTTACGAGTCGTCATATAGATAGACCAGTTATAAATGTTAATATGAAATCTCGGATTTGTTTTGGAAGTAGAGTTAAAAATTGTGAATTTGTTACATACGGTACAGAAGAACATAAAAAACAGATATTTGTTTTACATAAATAAAAATTTAAGGTCTTTTATATATATTTTTAAACATTATGTTTATTTTTATTATGTAACGGTTTCACCATTTTTTAATTGGGTATAGGTAAACTAGCTTCGAGACATTTTGCGTTTATAGTAGTGTACAGATAGTACACAAATAAAGCTACTAATATTTTTTATATATTTTTATAGATAGGTACTTAATATGAAACTAATAATATCAAACGATATTAAAATACTAAATATTAAATATAATAAATATTTACATTAAACACAATTTTAAATATCAAATTGCTTCAACTCCAGGCATTTCGTAATCATCCTCATCCTTACTTTCATCCAATGAAGCATACATACATAACTTCACACCAGTTCCCTTGCGGGGTAGGCACGAACAACAGAGCGCCATTCAGGCTTATTCTTACACACCTCACTTGCCTCTTTGACATTCATAGCTCTTGTCATGCACGCTCGTCTGTTCTTAAGGCTCCTGACATCACCATCACCTCCTGCTAGTACACGATCAATTTGATCATGGAAGGTGTGTCGTGGTCTTCCACGACTTCTGCATCCATCTACTTTTGCATTGTATATCTGTTTAGTCATTATTTCATCATGCATTCTTTCTGTGAATTTGCTGCTTCTGAAAAATTGTGTTTGTTGCTTAAGAGAATTCAATTGAATTTTTGCCCCACACAGATGGCGTTAGTCACTTAATTAAGAACATTAACATGTATAATACTGTAGTACGTAAGCTTCAGCACATTTTCAATTCGAAGGAGTCATATCACTGTAATTAAGAATTTGCAGACGTAGCTTAAATGTATAATATTATAAAATTCTAAACATGCCGTGTCTGTACATTGAAGATATTAAAAAAAAATAACTGAAATAGACTACATGGAGAACACGATGCATTTTCTTTTTGAGTTTGTCTGTGTGTTCGGGATATACTTAGAAACTACTGGACCGATTCCGATGCGGTTTTCGCTGGTCGACAGCAAATTGTTAGACTTCAAATCTTCGCTACTTTTTATTCTGGGAAACCCGCGGAAATTTTTCTGGGAATTATTTAAAATGGCCAGATTTACAACAAAAAATAATAATGAGGCGCCACGGGACCATAATCTTAGATACATGACTATGATTGCCGCGACACCTCGAGGCATACCGACAAGGAGGGGCATCCCTGGAACCAGGACATTCCACGGCACGGGTCGTGACTCACCGGAAGCACCCCCCTCCCCGTCCCACATCGTCCTCCCTAACTCTTTCGGCAGCCTCCTCGTGCCTCGTAACGTCGTAGCAGAAAGAAGACGCCTCTATAGACAATCCCACTCGCTGCGCAGCATCTAGTCGGCTACGCTACGCAGCGAGACATATTCAAGACACCGATTCCAGCATCGCTCTACCACGTACAAAACTGATAATTTTTTTCAAATAACCGAGGAACTAAACACAATTCAGAAACCTTAATACAAATCAATTTGTTCTCAATTGAATCCTATCACAATTTGTATATATTCCGTGAAATTACAATATCCGATGTTGCGGTTAAACACCCAATTCGGACGATTACCGAAGTTTCTGGCATCGATTAATTCACTCATAATTTATTCACTAGTATCCGTCATCTGCGGAACCCGCTATTTGTCCCAACGGACTCCTTCGAGTGTTCTAACCGAAAGCTATTAATTTCTAATTAGGGTACTGTAGAAGTTAATTGATAGTTTTTTCTTGTAGTACATGTAAATAAGTCATTTAAACTTTAGTATATGTTGATACAGTGTCTCGTGTGTTTCATGAAGAATGTTTCTACGTACTACAACGGCAAAGTCGCAGGCGAGAATGGACGAATGATGGTTGGTTGGTGTGCATCAACTAGCCAGTGATTGGGGGCGCTGATAGCGGATCTTACATAAACCATACTAATCTTATACTACAGTCAAACCTGGATAAGTGAGAGCTCAACGATCCGCGATCTCTTTTTCTCTTATAGAGGTTTCTAACTAACCCGAGTTTCTAGCTTACAGAGTTACAGAAGGGGTCTGTCTCACTTATAGAGCAAGACGCAATTATAAATAAAATAGATGTATGTATGGGTATTAAATATTTATTGAAATAATAGCTGACCATAAATGTTTAATCTAAATAATATTAATTAAATTAATCTAAATAGAGCACTGAGACTTTAATTCTTGATTTTATAATTTTATAGCAGGTGGATTCTGCTAAGCCAAACTCACTCTGTATTTGATTTCGTAATTTCCCAGATTCAAAAGCATTCACAACTTTTAGTTTATCACTTAAAGACAATGCTCAAACAATGACAGATAGGAATGCTCCGGTGGTTCGGGCATGTGGAAAGAATGCATGATGAAAGAATGACTAAACAGATATACAATGCAAAAGTGGATGGATGCAGAAGTCGCGGAAGGCCACGACACACCTTCCATTATCAAATTGATCGTGTACTAGCAGAAGGTGATGTCAGGAGCCTTAAGAAGAGACGAGCGTGCATGACAAGTGTTATGAATGTCAAAGAAGCAAGTGAGATGTGTAAGAATAAGACTAAATGGCGCTCTGTCGTTCGTGCCTACCCCGCAAGGGAACTGGCATGAAGTTATGTATGTATGTATGTACTTAAAGACAACACATTGAGTTTTCGTTCAGACATTATAAGTAAGTATAGGAACTTTCTTCGCAACTGCTGTTTATGTACTGACTGTAATAAGCTTGACAAACAAGTCGGTACGCACATTTGGCTATTATAATAATAATAATCGGCAGACAAACACACGTATTGTATATCCCCAAATTAAGCAAGTTACGCTTGTGTTATGGGTAATATACAACGGACTAATCTGGGGCCGATCCCAGACACCCAGACCATAGTAAATAACGGAGAAAATACGATTCCGAAATTTACTATACCAGGAATTGAACCCGGAACCTCTGCGTTGCAGTTAGGTACGCCGGCAAAGGCTTAGCCCGCTCAACCACAGAGGCCGTCTACTTGAATAGAATGAGTTCCTCGAACTATAATAACAAAACAATAAGACGCACATTTGGTTTGAATTAAAGAATATATGACTCTTTTTTTTTATTGCAGGAGTTCAGCAGACAGGCAGACGGCCCACTTAGTGGAAAGCGGTTACCATCGCCTATGGACATTTGCAACACCAAAGGTGCTACAAATGCGCTGCTGCTCTCTTAAAGGAGACTGGAACCTGGTCACTAATGCCGGACCAGTTTAGTGACCAGGTTCCATTCTCCCTTAAGAGAGCAGCAGCGCATTTGTAGCACCTTTGGTGTTGCAAATGTCCATAGGCGATGGTAACCGCTTTCCATCAAGTGGGCTGTCTGTCTGTCTGCTGAGCTATTGCAATAAAAAAAAAAAAAAAAAAACACAATACAAGATTGTTATGGCGGCATACTCTAGACCAGGGGTGGTCGGCAAGTATCAATCTAACTTAAAGAGGTTCACGCGTGGAAAATGACTGTCACTTATACAGGTAGGAAGTCGTGGTAGCGTAATGGCTAGTGCACGCGTCCCAAACTCAGAGGGCGCGGGTTTGATCCTGGCCGGAACGCATGCACCACTTAGTCAGTTTTCTGATCTAATGTGCATATTGTTACAATTGCCATATGCTAATAACGGTGAAGGAAAACATCGTGATGCAACCTGCACATCGAGATAACCGTTGTGTCAAACCTGCCAAGCCGCGTTGGACAAGCGTGGCGGGTATACGTCCGTTCCCCTTATTAATGGGAGGCCCGAGCCCAGCAGTGGGACATTTATGGGCTGATATTATTATTATTATATTATACAGGTTTTATGTATCTCACTTGTAGAGGTATTAGGAAGGCAAAATGACCTGGACCTGGTAAAGACTCTCACTTAATAGAGTTTTTCGCTTACCCAGTTCTCACTTACTCAGGTTTGACTGTAATATATAAAGCTGAAGAGTTTGTTTACTTAAACGCGCTAATCTCAGGAACTACTGATCTGATTTGAAAAATTATTTCAGTGATACATAGCCCATTTATCAAGGAAGGCTATATATCATCACGCTAACACCAAACTTTTTTTTAACTATTCCACGCGGACGAAATTGCGAAAAGATATAGAAGACATACTAGCTGTATTAGATATACGTAAGGACCTATGTTGGTTAATCTTCCACTACTAAGGAGCTAAAGGATCGTGAAGATTTCAATGAAAAAATAAACGAATGAAAGAAAGAAGACATTTTTTATTGTTTTTTGGAAAAAATAACGATGCACTTACACTGCTTGAATTTTGAGAATTTGTATCAGCAGACAAGCAGACGGCTTAGTGGAAAGCGGTTACCATCGCCACTTACCAAAGGTGCTACAAATGCGCTGCTGCTCTCTTAAGGGAGACTGCAACCTGGTCACTAATGCCGGAACACAATACAAGAGTGTTATGGCGGCATATAGACCAGGAGTGGTCGCCATTCGAGCAAATACAATTTGTTTATACGACAGGCCGCCGGGCCGCAGGAAATTGTATTCTTTCTCCGTTCCTGCACGGATAAAATGCCGCTATTCAGCAAATAAGAATTTCACTCAGCATATTGCTGTGCCGGAATTATGTCCGACACAACGCTGATGTTCAGTGCAAAGCTTCCTTTTGTTATTATATAACCAAAGGAATACATTTACATACATACATACATAACTTCACGCCAGTTCCCTTGCGGGGTAGGCACGAACAACAGAGTGCCAATTAGGCTTATTCTTACACACCTCACTTGCTTCTTTGACATTCATAACTCTTGTCATGCAAGCTCGTCTGTTCTTAAGGCTCCTGACATCACCTTCTGCTAATACACGATCAATTGGAATAAATTTATCAGTCTAAAATAACTACTTAATTAATTAACCATAATCTATACAAATAAATACATAAATGATAACTTACAATCATTTGTAATTGCTGCGGTATTTTGTGTCCCGGGATTTTTTTTTATTGCAGGAAATCAGCAGACAGACAGACGGCCCACTTGATAGAACGCGGTTACCATCGCCTATGCACATTTGCAACAGAAAAGTTGCTACAAATGCGCTGCTGCTCTCTTAAGGGATTGGAACCTGGTCACTAATGCCGGAACACAACACTCAAGGTTGTTATGGCGGCACACTTTAGACCAGGGGTGGTAGCCATCCAGTCGGACAAGACGAGACGGAAAGACCACGAGGAAGAGGTGCCTGCCGCTGCGAAGACCGCATCGCTCGTAGCGTGTCTGGTGCGGCGACCTTATCCTGTAAGTCCTTTCAACTCCTTTATCCCGGCTTCCGCTCGCGGCAACACAGTGCCGAGTTCAAAGTATTCAAGTATCTTCGAAGCCCAAGATCAAAAGGACCACTTACAAACGTAAAAAAATCATAAGTCAATTTACAAACGAAGTATATGTTAACTGAGAACCTCCTTTTTTAACCTTTCTAAGGGATAAGGCCGCGGGTAAGGCTTGGGTTCAACAATGGAATTTGAACATCGTAATCGGTTATTATGCATTAAGCGCCTTACTTATAATCGTTTCGGGGTCATGTCAGAAGCGTGCTCGTCGCGATCCCCGCTGGCCCAGAGGGCCACAATTCTGACCAGAATTCACCGGCGTGCAGTGCACGATAGGGCGTCCCCCGCAGGCGACGCTCACCGATGCGCCCCCGTCGGTGTGAATTCTCGCGCATGCGGCGAAGGGGGCCGCCACCCTTCACGCAGCGCCAAACCTGGCGGGTCGAGAGGAGCAGAGTGCCGTATAGGCACGTGGAATGTGAGAGGTGGGATGAAAGATAAGAACAAAGCGGAAGGGGTGCGACGTCGATGACCTCCCCGGTGGCATGCTTGCTCTGTGGTCCGGCGTGGACCTGGACGAGCGTGCGAGTGGGGGGGTAGGCGTCTTACTCTCATCCCGCTTTGTGTCTGGAGTAAAAGCTTATTGTCTGGTGAACCCGAGACTTCTCTGGGTCCGCCTAAAACTGGGGATCACGCGAGTTTTTCTGGTCGCAGCTTATGCTCCCGTCAGCTCAGCGGATCCCCAAGAACTCGAGAAGTTTTGGGAGTCTGTGAGAGAAATTCTGGATCTGGCTGAAGGGAACGAAAGACTAATTATGTGTGGTGATCTTAATGGCTGGGTGGGGACCAAACGAGACGGCCTTGAGGCTGTCCTTGGACCCTATGGTGACAAGAGAGTGAACGATGCTGGTAGGCCAATCATAGACGTATGCATGGAAAGAAACTTGCTTGTGTCGAACACCCTATTCCATCATAAGGATATTCACACGTATACATGGAGAATGAATGATCAGAAAAGTATGATTGATCTGATTTTAATTGATAGTCGCCTCCGAAACACAATAATGGATACAAGAGCCTACAGAGGCCCCACTCTTGAAACGGACCACTACCTGGTGATAAGCCGGTTTGTGGGCCTTTTCAAGAAGTGGAGGCACTGGCGAGTGCGTACCAATTTCGGGGAGCTTGAAAGAATAAAGTGTGAAAAATTGGAAGATGTTAGTGTAAGGAGTATGTATGCGCGCCTAGTCGAAGAAAGGCTTGCAAAAGCGGACTTCTCCGACTTAGATGTGGATAATGACTGGGATAGTATGAAAGAAAGTATAGTGGAAAGCGCAAAAGAAGCATGTGGATGCGCGAAGAGGCACATAACAACGAAAGGTGATGAATGGTGGGACGCGGATGTTAAATCCAGCGTAGAGAGAAAGAGAAAAGCCTGGCTGGATTATGTTGCTTCCTTGCAACAGAATGACAGTATGAAAGAGATGAAGAAAGAAATTTATCGCCTCTGCAAGAATGAAACCAAAGCTTTAGTGAAAGAGAAGCGTGAAAGAATAAAATTGAAAGAAGAAGAGAAGCTGACGGAGAACTTCGAGGCGAATACCAAACTCTTTTGGAGAGAGGTTAAGAAGTCTCGGGGTTGTTCGTCAGCTTCCAGAATGGAAAGAATAAAATCTAAAGCAGGGGACGTTCTTGCTAACCCACAAGAGGTATTAGCGCGATGGAGTGAATATTTTAGAGAAATGTATGATGATATCCCGGATGCTGGCACCACGACTGAGTCTGTGACTGACTCCGAGGAGTCAGCATCCGAGATCACTTTGGAAGAGATCGAATGGTCGATAAGAAGTCTGAAAAATGGAAAGGCAGTAGGAATCGATAGTGTGTCTGCTGAGATGATCAAATATGGTGGAACCTGCGTCCGGGACGCTTTCCTGTCCTTATGCAACTTGTGCTGGAGGACGGGAAAGGTTCCCAAGGACTGGAGGCGCGCTGTCATCGTGCCCTTGTATAAAGGCAAGGGGTCACGTATGGAGTGCGCCAGCTACAGGGCCATCAGTTTGATCAGCACAGCATCTAAAGTGTATGCGAAGATTATTGAAAAGAGAATGAGAGTTGTATCCGATGGATTACTGTGGGATGCACAAGGTGGTTTCAGAAATGGAAGGGGATGTATGGATCAAGTTTTCTCTCTCCGCAATATCGTAGAGAAGCAGCTGGCTATGGGCCGGAAGGTTTTCTGCGGTTTTGTGGATCTAGAGAAAGCATTTGACAGGGTTGTGCGGAAGGACCTCTGGGACATATTGCCCGGATATGGGATTAATGGCCAATTGATGCGTGCTGTGCAGTCCACTTACGAGGGCTGTATGGCATGCGTGCGGGTGGAAGGCAGCCTGTCGCCCTGGTTTGACGTCAATATTGGCGTCCGCCAGGGCTGCGTGCTGTCGGCTTTGCTGTTCATCCTATATCTGGACGATTGTCTCCAGAGAATAAGATTGATGTGTGTTGGGGTGCGGATGAGTGATCTAGTTGTAAGCACCTTGCTTTATGCGGATGATGCCGTGCTTTTAGCCGAATCGCCATCAGAACTGCAAACACTAGTCACAATGATGAAAGATGACTGTCAGGCGAGAGGCTTACATTTGAATGCGAAGAAAACAAAGGTTATGGTGTTTGAAAGAGAAGAAACCAGAACGAATGCAAGGATAATGGTCGATGATGTTATGCTGGAGCAAGTGAATGAGTTTGTATATCTTGGATGTGCTTTTAGCAGGGATGGAAGGTACACCGCTGATATAGAAAGAAGAGTGAATTTGGGGAATAGTGTGAATGGAGCGTTAGGTAAACTTCTAGGCGCTAAGAACCTCAGCCAGAAGGCCCAGCTCGCCGTACACAACGCGGTGCTGGTACCTACGCTCACGTATGGAAGCGAGAGTTGGGTATGGAAGAAAGAGCATGAAAGTAGAGTAAACGCGGTCGAGATGCGAGCACTACGCAAAATCTGCGGAGTGACGCTCGCGGACCGCGTTCGTAATACCGAAGTAAGAAAGAGAGTTGGTCTGAAAGAGAGTGTCGGGGTGAAGGTAAGGAAAGGAATGCTCCGGTGGTTCGGGCATGTGGAAAGAATGCATGATGAAAGAATGACTAAACAGATATACAATGCAAAAGTGGATGGATGCAGAAGTCGTGGAAGGCCACGACACACCTTCCATGATCAAATTGATCGTGTACTAGCAGAAGGTGATGTCAGGAGCCTTAAGAACAGACGAGTGTGCATGACAAGAGTTATGAATGTCAAAGAGGCAAGTGAGGTGTGTAAGAATAAGCCTAAATGGCACTCTGTTGTTCGTGCCTACCCCGCAAGGGAACTGGCGTGAAGTTATGTATGTATGTATGTATGCATTATGTAGGATCTGATTCTGATTCTCTTATTTAAGAGATGGCTAATCGTTTCTTAGCGAGATTATTATAAGTTAGGCCGTTAGTGTAATACAATCTAAGTACTGCCATTAAGATGGTCATAGAATAATAGAACAGTGTGCTAACTCCGGTTATAGTTTAATCCTCAAAGGATTTAGCAGCGTCTTGTTGGTTTAAGACACGCTTGTAGGTTGTCAAGAACTAAAAGCTCGTAAGTAGCTATTATCAGTTAATCTTAGATTGGATTTAATAATGCCTTCATTATATTCCTAAGTATATAAATTTAAATGGGTGGAAGGTGAAATAAAAAGAGAATTTTCAATCAAGTAGGGTTGTGAGTTCAGTGTCCTGACGTCTGGCAGTTGATATTGTTGCAAGCCGATACTAATCCTTTGCAAGTGTCTTAATACCCCTTTGAATTTAAGCGATCTATTGTTCGCGCTAATCTCTTTGTTCACGCCGCTGTAAGACGTCATAAAACCTTCTTTCCTGTGTTGGTTTCATGCGTATTTTTGGAAGCCATTAAGCTGACCATTTAACGATTTCAAGAACCAGTGGTCGGCATGTTGCTAGGAGGCCATATCTAATTTACAAATGGATGAGGGTCGGTCAGTCGGGAAATGGGCCAGTCGTCTTTCGACTGCGATCGAAGCGTTACCTAGTGTACTTTTGGAGCGAGTGTCTTATAACGACGGACTTTGCGTAATTAATGTGATAACGATTTTCTGCCCTACGGCTTGGTTTTCTTGTATACGGTTATACTTGTAAGAACTTTTTATCCATGCAGGAACGGAGAAAGAATACAATTTCCTGCGGCCAGGCGGCCTGTCGTAAGAGGCGACAAAACAACCCACAGCCAGGTGGTAGGGCATTTGTCCGACTGGATGGCTACCACCTCTGGTCTAGAGTATGTCGCCATAACAACCTTGAGTTGTGTTCCGGCATTAGTGACCAAGTTCCAGTCTCCCTTAAGAGAGCAGCAGCGCATTTGTAGCACCTTTAGTGTGGCAAATGTAAATAGGCGATAGTAACCGCTTTTCATCAAGTGGGCCGTCTGCCTGTCTGCTGAACTCATGCAATAAAAAAAATAAAAAAAACTGTAAATTACGTGTGTGTACTTCTAATAAACTTTGTGATAATTCCAACGGCATTTTCGAATTTACATCCTACAAATCCCCTACAAATTCGTAACAATACCTTTGTCTTCCTTGATCATCACTTGAAACGTCGAAATAAAACTGAAATATGACATCGCGCTTAAAACCGTTAAATTGGTTTTATCTAATAAATTTAATATGTATATAGTTAGTAAGTGCTGATGGATATTGTTTTAAATCTTATTTCATTGCATTAAAGTTAGAAATTGTATATTAAATAAGGACGATTACAAGACATTCTAATTTCAAAACGCCCTATCTTACACTGCTGGAATTTATTTTAGATCTTATTTCATTGCATTAAAGTTCGAAATTGTATATTAATAAGGACGATTACAAGACATTCTAATTTCAAAACACCGTATCTTAACACTGCTGGACATTATTTTAGATCTTATTTCATCATATTATAGTTTGAAATTGTATATAATAAATAACGTAACGCTTTTGAGTAAACGCTTGTATAATTTTACTCCTTGTAAAATATTCATGCCGGAGGCCTTATATGAAAATCGATTCTTTAGCTCCAAAAAAAAGCTAAGAATTGTGTATTAGGAAAGAAAATTTCCACTGTTTATTGTATATTGTTGAAGTGAAACGACATACATACATACATAACTTCACGCCAGTTCCCTTGCGGGGTAAGCACGGACAACAGAGCGCCATTTAGGCTTATTCTTACACACCTCACTTGCTTCTTTGACATTCATAACTGTTGTCATGCACGCTCGTCTGTTCTTAAAGCTCCTGACATCACCTTCTGCTAGTACACGATCAATTTGATCATGGAAGGTGTGTCGTGGCCTTCCACGACTTCTGCATCCATCCACTTTTGCATTGTATATCCGTTTAGTCATTCTTTCCATATGCCCGAACCACCGGAGCATTCCTTTCCTTACCTTCACCCCGACACTCTCTTTCAGACCAACTCTCTTTCTTTTCTCTTTTCTTTGAAGTGAAACTTCTATATAAAAAGGGGGTCTTAGGATTTTTCTGTCACGAAAAAGCGTTACGGCCGCGTGGAGGAGCGGCATAAATTTAGAGTATACTATAGATGCGTTTTTTGGTTTCGGATCTAATTCAGTTTTTTTTGTTTGATACAATAATATATGTTTAAATAAAAATGCATTCATTAAAATGTACCTAACCTAACCAAATCATAATTTGCACTGAAACTTCAACGGACAAGTGGAAAAACGAATCGCAACAAAAATTTAACTCGAAGTTTTACGGGCAGGTTTTCAAATTGGACAAGTACATTAACAATCTGTCCGTAAAACTTCAAGTTAAAAGGTTGTTGCGATTCGTTTTGCCACTTATCCTTTTTTTGGTATCGGAGAAAAGCTTTTAACAAGCGATGATGACATAAAATTTGTCTTAAAGGCATTTGTTACAAGACCATAAAGTTGTGGCCTTCCGCCGCATTAAATAATCACACCGTCGTCTCAGCATGTCGTAGATACTCAAACGACGGAGATGCGCGAGCGCAGCCCGCGGCCGGGTGCGCCTGCGCAACGCGACGGGTATCGCCCGTGGACACGCACCCGATTCGTTCGATCGGCAGTGCAGCTCAATGACCTTGTGTAGTCTCACGCGTACATACCCTTCGGGCTTTATATTACCCGTCGCCCGTTCTCAATTAGTGCTTTGTGTCGCCCTATGGTGGGCATCATTAAATTCATCCCCCTCTCATGGCAACAGTCCAGCCGAGGTAAAACTCCTTAGGGAGCTCCCTCGAGCAAGTTGCCCCCCCGGGCTCGAGCGCTTTCACTTCGCGAAGGCACTTGCCCCGAAAACCCTGGTAAAGTTGTAAGGTCTTCGGACCAACAACATAGTCAAGTCCAATAAAAAAAAAGCGTACATACCGTCGTAGGAATTATAATAATTGTATTTTTGTCGTGTGTTTTGTTGTTACATACATACATACATAACTTCACGCCAGTTCCCTTGCGGGGTAGGCACGAACAACAGAGCGCCATTTAGGCCCATTCTTACACACCTCACTTGCTTCTTTGACATTCATAACTCTTGTCATGCACACTCGTCTGTTCTTAAGGCTCCTGACATCACCCTCCGCTAGTACACGATCAATTTGATCATGGAAAGTGTGTCGTGGCCTTCCACGACTTCTGCATCCATCCACTTTTGCATTGTATATCTGTTTAGTCATTCCTTCATCATGCATTCTTTCCACATGCCCGAACCACCGGAGCATTCCTTTCCTTACCTTCACCCCGACACTCTCTTTCAGACCAACTCTCTTTCTTACTTCGGTATTACGAACGCGGTCCGCGAGCGTCACTCCGCAGATTTTGCGCAGTGCTCGCATCTCAACCGCGTTGTTTGTTGTTTGTTTTGTTGTTGTTTACATTATATAATAATTTCATACAACTGGTTCACTGACTTGATATCCGCTAATAAACTTAGCAACCCCTTCTAATTTGTGAGCGTCATTGGTGTTGAAATTTTGGAAGGCTACCCCGACGCCGTACCACCTCAACACCCACGGAACCCTACAAAGTTTTTTAAAAGTAACATACATATAATTTAATAGACTTACGTGTATCTGATAGCATATCTTGTGAAATCAGCGCATGACATGTATCTGAAACAACCATTCAACATTTTTAATAAAGTCATATTTAAGGTGAATGCACACATAATCGCAGCACGCTCGAATATACTCATATGATTTTTTAACAAAATGCTATATGGTCTAAAGAGCAATTGGTTACTATAATGATGCTGGGTTCTAAGTCAGAATTTCAGTAAATATTAAATTTTCACATAATAATTTCTTAAGTTTTCGCGACTTGTATACATAATAAAACTACGTTTTAACTCTTTTAAGCGCGGTAATTTTATTTGATTTTGGTTTTTCCGACGTTTCGGCCACTTTTCAGTGGCCGTGATCCACGGAAGGCAAAGATGTCAAGTGTCAAAGAGTATTGTTAAAGTTTTATTTAGCCTACCGCCAACTTGTTAATTTTAATTATTTAGTTTTAATTTTGTTTATGGTTATTATTTAATATATGGGAGCCTAATCTAATTTACTACCGCTTCGCAACATGTTATGGCTTGAAGAGAAGAAGCGGCGCAAGAAACTCTTCAGCAAACATGCCTAGCTCTAATAATTTTATATAATATTAAAATGGGTGGAAGGAAAAATAAAAGTATTTATCAGTCAAGTTGGTTTGTGTTCCGTTGTACGCAGAAAGAGCTCACAGTGTCTTGAGGTCTGGCAGCTGATTTTTGCTGGGTTTTTGCTGGGTTTGGGTCTTAATAGTTAGTGATCACGGCTACTGAAAAGTGGTCGAAACGTCGGAAAAACCAAAATCAAATAAAATTACCGCGCTTAAAACCGTTAAAACGCAGTTTTATTATATTAAATGTTCATTAGTTATTTTTTCTTTTATGAAAGTGACGTTACTACCTGGCACTAACGGAAGACCAGCGTTGGTTGTTATCAACCAGCATTTGCTGAGTTAGGGCCTGTTTAGAGTTAGTTAAGTTTTGGCTTTTATTAAACTGCTTATGTATAATTTCCATTTTAAATTACTCTAAATAAATATTAATTTCTTTCTTTCTTTCAGTACACAAAAATCATTACAAAATAGGGTCAGAATTTAAATACACAAATATCGTAACTAAAAAGGGCGGTGCTGATCGGGGTTTTTGTATCAATATGGGATTGTATGTAGATACACCCTACTACTCTGGAATAAACTGTCACAGCTAGTATGATATTTGTAAATACTACCAGATATCCACTAAACCATTTTTATGCAGTAATACAAACCATGATTTCGGGAGAGTAGCTGAAACGATGCTGCAACCCTGATAGACAATTTTACAATAAAATGATTTGCTTAGTACATCTATATTCTGGCGGTAGAAGTGTGCAATATTTCAAAATAATTTTAGTGTAAAGACATAGGTCAATATACAAAATTAAAAGAAAAAACAAAATTACGTCATAATAATAAGTCAAGTTAGAAAAGTAATAAAAGAGAAATCAACAATAATCAAACATTACATGATTGCAAATTACCTGTCAAAAAATATATTTTTTTATAAAAAGAAATACTTCTTTTTGGTCTTCACTACACTTCAATCTTACACGGTTATAATTGTGGAGCACAATTAATATTAAAAATAATTTGACCATTCCGTACAAATGTGTCTCGCCCTTAACCATAGCATTCCATCGCGCTTCACACATTCACACGAACAACAACAACAAGGAAAAATATTCCCACGCACACATGTAAAAATGTACGATACAATGCACACGGTTTTGTATGTGTGCGGATAAAGGCAATTCCATAATGGAGTAAAAATTTCTGCGATATGGTCGCAATAAAAATCTACCTTCATTGTGGTATGAAAACAGACTACGAATAACAATCGCCAATAAAATCGTAGCTCTGAAAAATGTTACAAATCCTACATTTTTACTGTTAACTAGAGTACGTTACAAATGTTATTCCTCTACTTTTTTAAATAGAACACCGTTAAAATATTCTGCCAACATTTATTCAAACACATATTATTTCAACAAATTCAATCAAAAATTTATACTTTATTTCTAGTTTTCAATTTCGTATCAGTTCATTTATTGTGCAGATAAAATCATACAGTTATTGCTAATCAGTCATAAAGTCTGACATAGACTACAATTAAATTAATGTACTATTAACATATAAACGTCTCTCTGCTGGGCACGGACCTCGCAACATTTTAGGAACATGAACATTATACTAGCCACGCTTCTCCAAAGCGACTTATCAGATTTGGCACATCGGTTATCGCGATGTGTTTTAATGTTTTCCTCCACCCCAGCACGTGATAATTCTAACAATACGCACATTATGTCAGAAACCTGTCCAAAAGGTGCATTCTTTTTCGGCCTCGAGACGCGAATGTGTTAATCATTAGGCTGCGGCTTTTCGAGAAAATATTATACACCCCACAGTTTAGAATCATAACAGCTTATTCGACGTAAAATGAAAACACTGGACTTTTCCCCGCGTCGAGGTCAAGTTAGTCACAGGTCAATGTTCGGGACATAGCTCTGTTTTACTTATATAAAAACTAAATTAAGGTTTTTTATGCATATTATAAACCTTTAGTGAAAAGAATATCTAACTAGTAAAAAAAACCGTTTAAAAATCCGTTGCATGATTTAGGAGGATTTAGCGGATATACAGACACGAGAAAAGCGATTTTGTTGTTTTTTTTATTGCATGACCTTAGCAGACAGGTAGACGGCCCACCTGATGGGAAGCGGCTACTATCGCCTATGGACATTTGTAACACCAACGGCGCTACCAATCTACTGGCCCTAAAGGCATTCTGGAACCTGACCACTAATGTCGGAACACCAGGGGCTGTAGCCACTCAGACGTGCAAATACCCTACCACCGGTCTGTGGGTTGTTTTGAAGAAGAAGAAGAAGAGGAGGTTTAAAGTTGTATAGTTAGATTAAAGAAGTAAGCGCCATAGATTATCTTATTGGATACCTAATAGGTGGTACTTGCCAACCATCTTCTCTACTGTAAGGGTTTTTTTTGTAATTTCAATAACCTTGCACATCGTTCTAGGTATGAAACGATTCTCTTTGTGATGTGTGTATTGATTAAGTATATCCAGCGTGTCAATTCTTTCTCCGTTCCTGCACGGATACAAATGTTTTGTACTATGTAAAAAAAGATTAAAAGAAATTGAAAAAGTCGCAAGAATTATTTCACCAGTAGGTCCCAGCCTTAGCCGCCTCCCTGCCGAGCTCTCTTGACCCACATAGGGTAGCGGGAAAAACTCGCAGATTATCGAATGCGGACTCAAACGGACTAACCACCACAATACTCTACGGCTAACAATAACATAACGTCTTTATTATCATTGCATTAATATGTCTTCTTTATAATAGCCACTGACTCGCAATAAAAGTGAGCAATTACGATTTCTTTGTGTTCATATTCATTTATTCTGTAAATGTAAATATGACCATGTCTCCGAATTTCGTGATGAGCTTAAACGGTTACCTATTCGCTTTCGCCGGAATGTTCACTTACTCTCACTTTTGCACAATATCCTTTACAATACCTGTTCTCCCCCATATTCAAAGGAACTTTTTAGTTTTCTCTATCAATCTCATTCCTGCAATTTGCGCTCAAATGAAAATCTTTTGTTAACAACGCCTGCACACACTTCTTCCTTCGTAGGAAATTCTTTTGCCGTACAGGCTGTTCGACTGTGGAACTCCCTCCCCTTTCCAATCAGACAAGCTAAATCAATTACTACATTTAAACGTATGGTCATTGAACATTATTGGTCTATTAAATAAAAATTGTTGCATTAAATGAATGTATCTATTGTTCGTATATATATTTATAATATCATCGTATATCTAATTATATATGTATATTTGTATATATATAAGTATATAGAGTACTTTATTTATATTTTATTTTTTTGTAATACACCACCAAAAATCTTATATAGAAATTTCGTTTAAAATCTCCTTAGACATCAGGTTGCCTGGAAGAGATCGCTATAAGCGATAAGGCCTCCAATTGTTCTAATGCAAATGTATCCATATCAATTGTCTAGATTTAAGTTTATGGTGAACAATAAAGAGTTTTCATTCATTCATTCATTATTCTGAATATAGGTAGGCTTGAAGGTGTTACAATTAGTCGTTGATTACAACTATATTCTGCCGATAGGGGTATGCAATATATTGTGGCGAGTCGATCTAGTTGATTCAAGACTTTTAGAAAAAGGTAGAAGATTCTGGAGGAAAAAGACAAGGACAGATACGTTTTAGAAAGGGATAGACGATTCTAGAAGGTTCAGGAAGGGAAAGACAGAGATAGATATATGTTTAGAAATGGACAGAGAGTAAATAAACGAATAACGAAAAGAACATCGAAACTATGGATTCCAGAAGATTCTTCCGGATATATAAGAGTTAAGAACAGACGAGCGTGCATGACAAGAGTTATGAATGTCAAAGAAGCAAGTGAGGTGTGTAAGAATAAGCCTAAATGGCGCTCTGTTGTTCGTGCCTACCCCGCAAGGGAACTGGCGTGAAGTTATGTATGTATGTAGAAGAGGACAGTGACGAGTTTAGTGGAAAGTTTAGTGGTGAGTTTAGTGGACAGTTCAGTGAAGGAGGAGTATAGCGTAATTTAAAAGGAGATCCAGAAGCAAGCTACTTGCGGTAAATTCGGAGGTGAGCACTGCAGCAGGACGGTATTGTGAGTGAGACATCTTACCGCCGGGACAGTGCGATGTTAGTTTTGCGTGCAGGGGCAACCCTGAGGAGACGAATCACGTACAGCTGTGTAAGTTAATAAAAGCATCATCATCATCATCTGAGCGTTAAATCCCGGTTGCGTTCGGAGCGTTCACTCCGACGCCCAGGGTCCGCTTTCCTACTTTTTCTACTTCACTTCGCGCGGTCTTCTGCATCCCCCGTTTTGAGACCATTGGTACGCATGTCATCCTTCACAACGTCAAGCCAATTTCTTGGAACTTCTCCGTCGAGTAAGTGAGTAAGTAAGTGTAAGTTAATAAAAGCATTTAGTTGAAAAAAACCCGATATGTGTGCTGGGACACATAGTAGAAGTGAAACTTCAACGGACAAGTGGCAAAACGAATCGCAACAAAATTTTAACTTGAAGTTTTACGGGCAAGTGTTCAAATTGGACAAGTACATTAACAATCTGCCCGTAAAACTTCAAGTTATAATTTTGTTGCGATTCGTTTTTCCACTTGTCCGTTCAAGTTTCACTTCTACTATGTGTCCCAGCACACATCTCGATTCCTCGCAGGTTTACTGCTAATTATGATTTGGTTAGGTTAGGTACATTTTAATCAATGCAATTTTTATTTAAACACATTTTATTTTATCAAACAAAAAAACTGAATACGATCCGGAACTAAAAAACACATCCATAGTCTCCTCTAAAATTATGCCGTCTCTCACCACATGTAGTCTAAATTTATGCCGCTTCTCCACGCGGCCGTAACGCTTTTTCGTGACAGAAAAATTCTAAGACCCTGTCTATATAGAAGTTTCACTTCAAAAACTGCTGTTTCCTTCCTATCGCACGTACGTATCCTCCGCTCGCACGTAACAATATTATACTTAAATCTAGTGTAGGGAAAATTTAATCAATTTTACATCTCACATTAAATATTAAGTCAAACAAAGCTAAAATTCATGACAGTATTAACTGAAATTAAGAAAATAAATCATAAAAAATTACATATTAATACTCTGTGATAATATCAATCTGAATCCAAAAAAAAATCCTTTACATTTACAAATTTATTTCTCCATACACAATATGTTGTCACACATAAGGTTGTCTAGAAGAAATAGCTCATAGCGATTGACAGTTATCAAGAACGTGTTATTAGCCCTACATTTTAAGTACTATTTTGTTTGTTTGTACTGTTACGAGTTACGGGACTCGAATTAAAAATGCCGTTTGGAATTATTACAGAGTTTATTTAGAACTATACAAACACGTATAACACAGGTACAAATATACCTGAACACAACCAGTACAAACGTAACGCACGATTCAATAACACGGGCAAAGTCCGTCAGTATATAGATTATCGTATGTACACGCGTCTTGCCACGCTTGACTGGCTCACCCCTCCGTTGGGGCATTGCTTTATACTGTACAAATACAATATGTCTCGACACAATACTCGACCGCGTGGACTGAATTTCCAAGAATCACACCTGGCTAATGACTATCATAAAGATTACAATACACAATGGGCTGTTTTCTAAGTTTTTTTTTTTTTTTAATCGGCAGACAAACACACATTGTATATCCCCAAATTAAGCAAGTTACGCTTGTGTTATGAGTAATATACAACGGACTACTCTGGGGCCAATCCCAGACACCCAGACCATAGTAAATAACGGAGAAAATACGTTTCCGAAATTTACTATACCAGGAATCGAACCCGGAACCTCTGCGTTGCAGTGAGGTACGCCGGCAAAGCCTTGGCCCGCTCAACCACAGAGGCCGTCAAATTATACATTTTAAACACAAAGTAAACAAAAGAAGTCCAAATGCGGAAAGGTAATAAACTGCAGGTGCAAATTGGTCTTTATCGGTCGTAACAGTATTATTGTAATACGCGCTGTTGGTTTTTTTCAATAAAGAAATAAAAAACATTATAGCGATATTTTTTTAAATTCGATTTAGAAAAAAAATCACTGTCAGTTTCTTATGCAAATAAATAATATGACAAACATGATTGGTACCAGGTCAACACACAGTCTCGAGACATGTAAAGTAGAAGAATATTAAAGTTGCCCTTTGAAGAAGCGGACGATCGACTCGATTGACTCGAGCGGAAAATTAAAAGGCTACCCGCTTTGAATCGGTGAACCACGATCGAGTATTACTTAGTCCGAATAATGAGCATCGAGTATCGAGCATTGGCTAATCGGATTCCAGTCTATAACGAACAACAACTTTAATGGCGCACGCTTATAAATGCTTTAGTAGTTGATTGCCGTTGTACTTAACATTAAAATGTCAGTCCATTGTTATACTAAACCAGGATATGTCCGCGACTTCATCCACGATTGACTTGAAATTCCTGCGGCATTCCTGCGGAATTCCCGCGGCAGTCCTACGGCGTTCCCGCGGCATTACCGCGGAATTCCCGCGGCAAAAGGTACCGCAGCATTTAAAAAAGAATATAAGATATCGTTTTAGTGAAAACTGTGTCGGAATAAGTCAATTTTTATGCAGCCGAACAACTTCGAACTGCTCCCGGGATAATTCCCGCGGGATACCCGGGATAAAAAATATCACAGATAAGTCTAAGAATTTGCTATCGATCAACTAAAACTCCATCGAAATCGGCCCAGTAGTTTTTACGTGAATCCCGAACAGACAAGAAATGGTCAAGAATGGTCAAACTTAAGAAAGTTTTGCATATACACCAAATTGCACAGGCTAATCAAAGACAAGACACAAGTGCTATTTGAATTTTAATCTACATTCATTTTATTGTAATTTGTTTATTTTATATACTTACTCTCTTCTAATTTTGTTTTGCTGTGCACGTGATCGGTACAATGATTGTATATATATTAATTAATTTATTATTTATGATTATGTATATTTTTATATGTATTATTTTTTATGATATGTTGTGTTTAAATACGTTATAGTTTTTTATCATTATTGAATTGCATTGTACACTATGTATTATTATGTGTGTTGTATTGTCCTTCGTGACTTCAATTGCTGGTCCCAGGCGGAAGAATAGCGCTGGTCTTAACTGGTCAGCATATGCTGAGACTGGGTCCAATTTTAGGACTTATTCTGTATCTGTTATTTCACTGTTTGATAATACTGTATGTTGTATTTGTCCTAAATAAAATATGTCTTTCTTTCTTTTAAATGTAAAAAAAATTGTATCATTTATATAATCTATTCCGGTTGGGTTTTTTTTAATAGTTTCAATGTACAGACACGACTAGAATTTTATAATATTATACATGATCGATATTTAGCGATCGTAACGTAATAAAATTTCTTAAATAGACTAATAGTTTCAATTGTCCATCTATAGTGAAACTGAGTGCTTAATGTGAGTGTTATTACTACTCCATCACGTTAACGCGATTGTGTATGGCATGATTTATATTTCTCTTCACGCTCACGAGATGGCGCTAAGTGATTCGCATACAAAATTGCGTTAACTTGGACGTGATCCCGTAGTAAAAAAACTCGCTCTAATCACACTGTTGGTGTCTAGTTTCGTACAATGAATTTAACAATAAGAAAAAAGATTAGAGTGGCAGTTTCGGACCAGCACATTCCAAAAATGTATCAAAATCAAATTATTTTTATTACAAACTAAGTATTACATAGGTTTTATACAATATCCGTGCAGGAACGGAGAAAGAATACAATTTTCCTGCGGCCGGGCGGCCTGTCGTAAGAGGCGACAAAACAACCCACAGCCAGGTGGAGGGCATTTGCCCGATTGGATGGCTACCACCCCTAGTCTAAAGTATGTCACCATAACAACCATGAGTTGTGTTCTGGCATTAGTGACCAGGTTCCAGTCTCTCTTAAGAGAGCACCAGCGCATTTGTAGCACCTTTGGTGTTGCAAATGTCTATAGGCGATGGTAACCGCTTTCCATCAAGTGGGCCGCCTGTCTATCTGCTGAGCTCCTGCAATAATATATATATATATAATATATATATATATATATATATATATATATATATATATATATATACATAACTGAGAATAAGACTTATTACTTATTTGGCCTTTAATAGCATCCCAATATTAATGTTACTTAATCTGTCTCTGCAAAAAATCTAATCTTATGAGGTAAAATAAGCTTTTTTATTTTAAAAAGGTTTTTAAATACAAGCTTTTGAGATCTTGAATATCATGTAGCAGCAGAGTGCTAGCCAAGACAAGTAAAACGAGCCCAAACACAACGGGTCTATCTTGTTTAGTACAGGAGTTCCTATGGCCACCTTCCGACTCCATCATCAGATCAGCTCCACGGTACCATATTATTGCATTGTCACGCGATACACATATGCGTGCAAAATTCGGAAACCGGGAAGTTGGTCAAATTTAACTTGCAAGATTCCACCCGAACTTACATACATACATCCATTGCAAGTTAAATAAAAGCTTGTAAAAACGACTAGGCTACAGTGGCGCAGGGTAAGCTGGTAGAAACATACCGCATATTGCAAGCGCCGACTACACCGGTATTGAAAACAACGTCTAACTTGCGATATATTTTCTTATTACAATATGAATTTTTAATTTTGCAATCTTACCGGATATTTTAAAACAAAAGCCGGTGCCCGGTCGGGTTATGAGTTGCTATTTCACCCTACACGCGTAGAAAGCTGCCGAACGTAAAATATAGAAATAATATAATTATAAACCGCAGGGGGGCTTTGTGGCGAAGCCTTAGGTGAGTAGCGACACCTCGGACCCGATTCCGGGGGCCAAGGGAAGGCCCCCGCCTCCGTGCGTGCCTGGGAGCTAGCCGGCACAGAGTGGAGATCGCTAGAGCTAAGACTCGAGCTCCAGAGGTGGAAGTGATGGCATCACGTCAGAAGTAGCTTCGGTGAACCTGCAGCCCACCTCTCTACACCCCTTAGCCACTCAAACCCATATTGCCTGTCTTCTATGGCATTTTTTGGGGGCCCATGCAGGGAGTGGCGAGTCACCGTCTGCCCATTTTTCCATGTTCCCTGAACATTGCGATGGGCAGACGCCGTAGTCTCCATATTCCCAGAGCCCTAGTACCAATATCAGTCCACCTCAATAGCCCGGTACTTTCTTTTCTCATTTCCCATAATAGTCCTACACTGGCCGGGGCTTGTCCTTGGGTGCATTATTATATGGTGTAGACAGGGATAATCGCCGGTCAGTGTCACGCCACACTTACATTAAATTTGTCATGGGGCCTCTACGTGTTGGCCTTCCCATGGCCCCACGCAATCCCTCCAAATGTCCGGGCCATTTTTATGGCCCGTGGTCTTCAAAGACATACACTATTATGTATGTACGAACAAAAAATGTAAACACCAATAAATTCATAGCTCGACCGTCTGGTCGCTAGTCGCTAGTTTCTCAAAAGGTAGTGTAGGGCGCTGTAACCCTCTGATAATAAGCTGGTTCAATTTATAATGGACTGTATGAGAGAAATATGACCTAAATCCTTGCACTAGAAAAGTAGAAGCTCCACCAACCTTAAGATCCGCCCTCTCCTGGCTCGGTTCGGGTTGTGTGCATACAGGAACAGCACACGGCACTAAATTCCACTTTGGAGCTAACACTTGAAGTACAAAGTTTTACGGATAGCAAATGTTCTTGGCACTATTTACATGAATATTAAATTAAAATTAAAACATATAATTAAATACTAAAAATAAATTAACTTATAAATTAAACTATACAATAAATTAAACTAAAAATAAACTATATATACAAACTAAAATTAAAGTATAAAATCTAGTTCTAGACCGCTCTCAGTCGGAAACGTGCCCAAAAGACTGGCCACATTGCCTCTCTGAATGGCAATGCTGATGCGCTGTGCGAGGTATAAACCAGTCTTTTGGTCACGTGAGACATCCACCAGACGTTTGACTATGTCCCGATAAAGCTTGTGCGCCTCAGGCCCCCATGGTCCCAGGGTCTCGACCCCAAAAGCCGCAAATATGTAGCCATTTCCGATGGCTGAGTATTTGCGGCGTTTTAGGGCCTCCTGTTGTGCAGCAGCTGTACCGGCAGACATGCTAGTAGCTGGAAGATGGGACGCTGCCAAAGTATCGACGCAAGACG
Source organism: Dendrolimus kikuchii (assembly GCA_019925095.2). Classification (NCBI taxonomy): domain Eukaryota; kingdom Metazoa; phylum Arthropoda; class Insecta; order Lepidoptera; family Lasiocampidae; genus Dendrolimus; species Dendrolimus kikuchii. The sequence continues at coordinate 2,116,688 of CM034392.1, read as the reverse complement.
CGTCCCATACTAAGGGGCGACCCATCTTCCAGGGCACCAATGACATACCATCGGGTCTCCTGCCATCGTCGCGGCACAGGCCGTTCGGTTCTAGGACGGCAGGTACCCCGGCGGTGACAAGAGCCCGACGGATTATGTCATTAAGTGTTGCATGACGTGAAATTCTGCCGGCACTCCTGCTACACGATAACCCATGGTGACCGAGGCGCTCGACCTTATCTCCGCACTGACAGCGGTGTGGAACAACACAGGCCGCCCCTAGGCGAATGCAAGCACTTATTCTAAACGCGTTATCGTCTAGAAAAGTGCCCAAATTCGCCGAGGGGAGTGCCTGCAGCCACAAGCCAGACTCCCAACGCGAGACAGCTAGGAGACGAGCACGCTCCGTCTCATGGGCACACGTATCCAAAAGATTTTTATGCACCAATGAGCAAAGCGGGCCGTCCCATAGCTTCTGTGACTTTAAATTTATGGGTAAATTTTGATATGGGCAGACCACAGACCAGGCATTTCTGGCCTCAGTCAAATACAGGACCTCAAAGTCACCAAGTGACGGATTTAATATTTCACCAATGAGGTCCTTTGTACTGTACACTGAGGACAGAAAGGCGGGTAAAGAAACTGCAGAAATTTTGCGTATACCCAAACCTCCATACCTTATTGGTAGGGAGGCTTGAGTCCATGTACGGTCATCAAAAGGAATGTTGAAAATCGATGAGAGCGAGTACCGAATAACATTATCCAAAGTTTTTAAAATATTTTGGTTTTGCCATATAGGACAGCATCTCAAAATATATATAAAATTTGGCGTAAAAATACAGTACCGAATAATATAATATGCGCTATGTAGACTTATACTTTTTAGGTTTTCTATCTTTGACTGGAAATTTTGAATTTTGTTACTAACGAAAGTAGAAAAAGACTCCTCAAAAACGGGGCACCCAAGGAGGCTGAGGCTATTTTTGTCAACAATTTTAAAATTTAGTCCCAAACTTTGAAAATCTGATATAATATTATGGATATTTGGCACCTTGTCACTGAAATATATCTCACATTTTGAATAATTTAGCTCTAAACCAATTTTATCAAACTCGTAAATTAAATATTGTATATCTTTTTTAAGAGTATCAATGTCTCCTCCAAGGGTGCCGTCGTCGAGGTACCATACGTTGAATTTAGAATTTAATTTCTCTATAATGGGATGAATGGCGAGTGAAAATATGGCCGGCCCAAGGGGGTCCCCCTGCTGGCAACCGGTTTCTGAAAAAAGTATTCGCGGCATTGTTTACATACATACATACATACATTTGTACAATACAGACTTATTATTCTTGTTTATTCAACAACTTCTATAAACTATACGTATCTTTCGTTTTAGATTGGATATAGACATCTTGACCAGAAATAGAAAGTTTTTTAATGTTCATATGATTATTTCATCCGTGCAGGAACGGAGAAAGAATACAATTTCCTGCGGCCGGGCGGCCTGTCGTAAGAGGCGACAAAACAACCCACAGCCAGGTGGTAGGGTATTTGCTTCACTGGATGGTGACCACCCCTGGTTTAGAGTATGCCGCCATAACGGCCTTGTGTTGTGTTTCGGCATTAGTGACCAGGTTCCAGTGTCCCTTAAGAGAGCAGCAGCGCATTTGTAGCATCTTTGGCGTTGCAAATGTCCATAGGCGATGGTAACCGCTTTCCATTAACTGGGCCGTCTGCCTGTCTGCTGCACTCCTGCATTTTTTTTTTAAATATTTATATTCTATTATCTTTACATAGTACAAAACAAAGTGGCTTTCCGACTCTGTCTGTCTATCTGTACATCCCCATTCCACTTAAACCATACAACGGATTTTTAAGCTGTCTTCACCATCAGTTACAGAATATTTCACAGAAGGTTTATATAGCTATATAAAAATATAATTAAACGTTTATATAACTAAAATAGAACTACTTCTTAAGGTTCTTACTAGTTATATAGGTTTTTTTTTATTGCATGAGTTCAGCAGACAGGCAGACGACCCGCCTAATGATAAGCGGTTACCTCACCTATAGACATTTCCAACACCAAAGGCGTTACAAATGCGCTGATACTTCCTTGAGGGACTTTAGAACCTGGCCACTAATGCCGGAACACAACTCAAGGTTGTTATGGCGGCGTACTCTAGACCAGAGGTGGTAGCCATCCAGATGGGCAGATACTCTAATACCTGACCGTAGGTTGTTTTGTCGCCTCTTACGACAGGCCGCCAGGCCGTCGGAAATTGTATTCTTTCTCCGTTCCCGCACGAAACTACGACAAACAAAGATAGATGAATATATAGACAATATGACACATACATACATAACTTGACGCCAGTTCCCTTGCGGGGTAGGCACGAACAACAGAGCGCCATTTAGGCTTATTCTTAAACACCTCACTTGCTTCTTTGACATTCATAACTCTTGTCATGCACGCTCGTCTGTTCTTAAGGCTCCTGACATCACCTTCTGCTAGTACACGATCAATTTGATCATGGAAGGTGTGTCGTGGCCTTCCACGACTTCTGCATCCATCCACTTTTGCATTGTATATCTGTTTAGTCATTCTTTCATCATGCATTCTTTCCACATGCTCAAACCACCGGAGCATTCCTTTCCTTACCTTCACCCCGACACTCTCTTTCAGACCAACTCTCTTTCTTACTTCGGTATTACGAACGCGGTCCGCGAGCGTCACTCCGCAGATTTTGCGCAGTGCTCGCATCTCGACCGCGTTTACTCTACTTTCATGCTCTCTCTTCCATACCCAACTCTCGCTTCCATACGTGAGCGTAGGTTCCAGCACCGTGTTCTGTACGGCGAGCTGGGCCTTCTGGCTGAGGTTCTTAGCGCCTAGAAGTTTACCTAACGCCCCATTTAAACTATTCCCCAAATTCACTCTTCTTTCTATATCAATATGACACAATTTCATATATTTTCCCTTTTTTGCCAAAATGATAGGAACCTTTATAAAAATTAATAGATATAGACTAAAAATCGATAGTCGTTTAATAGCAGTGCACTATTAAGTGCACATGTACCGAATAGGTAGCTGCAAGAATCTGTGCGAGCCTCATAACACGGTATCTGTTTTGTAATGTCCAATTTAAATGCATACGACGGTGCCACCTGCCGGTCGACCGAGTCAGGTTGTGTGTTGTGTATCGAACTGAGTACGGTCGTGTATTGAGAATCTATTCAGTAAAGGCAATGAACATAAGATGGCGAACTTTTATTATATTATTAGAACTTTCTTCGTGAGTCTACTTCTATACATTTCTGGCCTGTGGGAATTTTTTAATTGCTAAAGTTAAAACTTTGCTTACGTTCGTTTCCGGTCTTTAAAATAGTATCAAACCTCACGATAATAATGAATGAATGAACGAATCTTTCTTTGTAAAAATACAGGTAATAAATTTAAATGTTCTCATTGTATTTCACCTACACATGGTCATACAATAATTTGAGTACACGTCAATCTAAAAACAAAAACAAAAAATCACAACAATTCTAACATTATAAACTGAAATCAATTAACTCGTTATATTTTATCCGTGCAGGTACGGGGAAACCCGTTCCTTTCGGACACAATTTCCTGCGGCAAAACAACCCACAGCCGGGTGGTAGGGTGTTTGCCCCACTGGATGGCTAACACCCCTGGTCTAGAGTATGCCGCCATAACAACCTTGAGTTGTGTTCCGGCATTAGTGACCAGGTTCCAGTCTTCCTTAAGAGAGCAGCAGCGCATTTGTAGCACCTTTGGCGTTGCAAATGTCCATAGGCGATGGTAACCGCTTTCCATCAAGTGGGCCGTCTGCCTGTCTGCTGAACTCCTGCAATAAAAAAAAAATAAAAAAAATAGCAGACTAACTACAAACGTGCCGCTTACGTTGGTACGCTAACGTTTTACGGAGACCGGCTAATTATGTGGGGTACAAATGTCTAGCCATGACGCCTCCGCCAGGTCCCGGTCGAACGCCCAAGAAATGTTGGCTTCACGTTGTGAAGGATGACATGCATATCAATGGTCTCAAAACGGGGGATGCTGAAGAACGCGCGAAGTGGAGTAGAAAAAGTAGGAAAGCGGACCCTGGGCGTCGGAGTGAACATTCCGAACGCAACCGGGATTTAACGCTCGGATGATGATGATGATGATACCGTTGTACCGCCACCGTTGTAATTCACTACTATATCGCGTTTTTTTTTATTCTCCTTCTCGTGACGCACACGCTTATCAGGGTATTTTAGTTCTTTTTATATTTTTATTTTTTATGTTCTTTTGTTTCTTTTCTTTTTGTTTTTTACTGCCAAATTTATTTCTGATACATATATTTTATTACAATTCTGGGTCTAAACATTCTACTACTTATTTACTATATTAGATAATGCTACTTTTTATACTACTACATTTCTTGTGTTTTACTTGTATTGTATTTCTTTATTTCCTTATGTATCTATTTATTTGTCTCTTACTTATGCATCATATTTTGATACAGTGGTACTTGCGGTAACAACTCTAGTGCAATTTGTAATATGTTTACTTGTCGACACTATTCTTATTTTATCTATTACTAGCGGAACCCGACAGACGTTGTCCTGCTCTGAAAAAATAAAAATCTAGGATCCGATCCCAGCGCCACCTACCGGTTCCAACGGAATAAAAAGTATCCTATGTCCGTCTCCTGGTACTAAGCTACAACCCCACCAATTTTCACTCAATTGTTCTTGAGTTATAAACGGAATATATAGATGTACTATTTTTTTCCTATGCTTGTAATATATAAATTCAATTACTATATTACGTTGTCATAGTATAGTGAATAAAATATAGCAAGCACTAGTCTATAATAGAACTATCATAATAAAAGCTAACAAAAAAACTAAAGGCAAACCTAAATAAACACGGATTACATAGATCGAAAGATTGTAAGCGAAAAATCCGTAGAAATCCATAACTCCTCCTTTAGGTAAGTCGGCGAAACACTCGCATAAAGTGCGCTCCCATTATCTCCGGTAACCAGTAGCACTTGGGAACCTAATTTTCTTTTTCGGCCATAATCTTAGGAGTCGCCATTCGCCACATAATTCCAAATTATTCCTTTGTTTCATAAAAATTCAGGTGGGCAGACCCAGCGGCCGAATGTGCTGTACAGTCAGCAAAAATAATTCTATATCAAAATCCCTTTTCTTCTAGCTTCTCACTATTATTTTGGGTCGCTACAATATGTCTTTTCCTTCTATACTCGTCTATTCTGCCATACGTCCTCTGTCACACCACAAATCATCATATCATTATATCCGTGCAAGAACGGAGATAGAATACAATTTCCTGCGGCCGGGCGGCCTGTCGTAAGAGGCGATAAAACAACCCACAGCCAGGTGGTAGAGTATTTGCTCGACTGGATGGCGACCACCCCTGGTGTAAAGTATGCCGCCATAACAACCTTAAGTTGTGTTCCGGCATTAGTGACCAGGTTCCAGTCTCCCTTAAGAGAGCAGCAGCGCATTTGTAGCACCTTTGGTGTTGCAAATGTCCATAGGCGATGGTAACCGCTTTCCATCACGTGGGCCGTCTACCTGTTGGCTGAACTCCTGCAATAAAAAATAAAAAAATCATCCTTCGCACAATCCATCCATGTCTTTTTTGGTCTACTTTTACATTTGTACCCATCGATCTTGCAGTTTAACATTATTTTGTCACATGACTTTCATCTCTCCTCACTACATGCCCATACCACTTTAATCCTCTTCCTCTCAATTTTTCTATCACGGGTGCAACTTTATGTACTCATTTTTCACCTTATACGTTTTTGTAACACCACACATCCATCTCAACATTCTCATCTCAGCTGAGTGGAAACGTTTGTGATCTACCACTTTAGTGGCCCAACATTCGGACCCGTATAACATGTTTGGTCTTATAACAGATTTATATATCTGCCCTCTTAGTATTATTTTATGCATTACGCAATAAATATATTCTAATCTTTTCTAAAAATATAATCCATCGACTCTGATACATGTATAACGTTTTGTAAGATATGGATGTATTGTAATTTAATTTAAGAAAAGAAACGAGAACGAATGCTAGGATAATGGTCGATGATGTTATGCTAGAGCAAGTGAATGAGTTTGTATATCTTGGATGTGCTTTTAGCAGGGATGGAAGGTACACCGCTGATATAGAAAGAAGAGTGAATTTGGGGAATAGTGTGAATGGAGCGTTAGGTAAACTTCTAGGCGCTAAGAACCTCAGCCAGAAGGCCCAGCTCGCCATACTGTGTGCTACATACTGGTGCTGGTACCTACGCTCACGTATGGATGCGAGAGTTGGGTATGGAAGAGAGAGCATGAAAGTAGAGTAAACGCGGTCGAGATGCGAGCACTGCGCAAAATCTGCGGAGTGACGCTGGCGGACCGCGTTCGTAATACCGAAGTAAGAACGAGAGTTGGTCTGAAAGAGAGTGTCGGGGTGAAGGTAAGGAAATGAATGCTCCGGTGGTTCGGGCATATGGAAAGAATGCATGATGAAAGAATGACTAAACAGATATACAATGCAAAAGTGGATGGATGCAGAAGTCGTGGAATGCCACGACACACCTTCCATAATCAAATTGATCGTGTACTAGCAGAAGGTGATGTCAGGAGCCTTAAGAACAGACGAGCTTGCATGACAAGAGTTATGAATGTCAAAGAGGCAAGTGAGGTGTGTAAGAATAAGCCTAAATGGCACTCTGTTGTTCGTGCCTACCCCGCAAGGGAACTGGCGTGAAGTTATGTGTGTATGTATGTAATTTAATTTAACCTTAACTCGGATATCTTATATTATCGTTATTTTATTTGCTCATCTACGAATTTAATTTTTAATTCGGATCTATGAAGAAAACTAATATAATATTTAAAAGGAATATTAGTTGCTGACGGTACAATACTTGATTAAACCCCGAAGTTTAACGAGAGGCCCTCCTCGGTTCGCTTCCGAATGGGTCTGGGCCTAACCAGGCCCCAGTGCCATCTTAACATACGTATTGTACTCATCACAAGTCTTCAAGCTAAAGTTTTATAACTTTTACAAAGCTGAATAGTAATGCTTCGTTATACTACAGTTTAAATGCTGCACACAGAGTGAATCAATTAATGTAATGAAAATTCGCATTTGTATTCTGTACAATGGGGAGTGTTCCGAGGAACTGTTCGATTTAGTGCCAACGCGACATTTTCATCACCGCACCGCTCGTCATCAGCGGAATGTTCACACTCATTTCCTTGAGCTACCATTTTTTTTTTAGACAGGGGAAGTGCGTTTGTTGGATTCGCCAGATCAGGGGTGGCACTAGCGTGCCCAATTAGAACCGGTGCCATGCTGCTACTACTCCCCAATTAGGGATACCCACTAAAACCCCTGGGTGTTCCGTCCTGCGCCTTATGCCAGGAGTACGGGTAAATGGGATTCCCAGTTCCGCGTGCCCTGGCAGGCGTACGCCTCATTGCCGGGGGACTTCTTTCGTCCCCCAGCATCATTTTCATTTCATTCAGCATTTTTATCCGTGCAGGAACGGAGAAAGAATACAATTTCCTGCGGCCGGGCGGCCTGTCGTAAAAGGCGACTTAACAACCCACAGTCAGGTGGCAGGGCATTTTCCCCACTGGATGGCTACCACCCCTGGTCTTAAAGTATGTCGCCATAACCACCTTCGAGTTGTGTTCCGGCATTAGTGACCAGGTTCCAGTTTCCCTTAAGAGAGCAGCAGCGCATTTGTAGCACCTTTGGTGTTGCAAATGTCCATAGGCGATGGTAACCGCTTTCCATCAAGTGGGCCATTTGCCTGCCTGCTGATCTCCTGCAATAAAAAAAAGCATCATCCAGATCTAGTACGGAGTGGGGCGGTTTGTGACTCGCCCCACCGGAGGAGAGATGAGCGCGCGCGGAACACTCGCGCCTCCATCTCGACGGCCTGTGCAGATGAGTGAGAACCCAATACCCCATCCTTGTACTACCAAGCTTAACTACACAGCGGTTCTTTAAAACGTTTATTCCGCGTACAAGAACGACTTGGAGGGAACTTCCCGTTGCGGCTTTCCCCCTGCGCTACGAGATGAGGTCGCTTAAGAAGTGCGTTATAAAATTTCTTCGAGGCCGGCAACGTGTTGCATACGTCTATAAGCAGCGGTGACCACTTTCCATTAGGTGAGCCATCTGCAAGTATGCTAGCTTTTAGCCATAAAAAAAAGATATCTGTTGACACTGCAATAGTGAAATAATTTGAGCACCTGATTTGATTTGAAGTAATACAATGAGTGATATGTTGTTTATAAAAACGTATTTATTAGTGAATTAAAAAACCCGATTGCAGCGTGACGACGTTTCACAATGACGTCATTTATTGAGATAAAATGTATTTCTGTTGGCAAACTAAAATATATGGCAGCTGATATGTATTGTTACGAGTGTGGGACTCGAAATTAAAATGCCGTTGGAATTACTATAGAATTTATTAGAACTATACAAACACGTATAACATTTTTTTTTTTTTTTATTGCAGGAGATCAGCAGACAGGCAGACGGCCCACTTGATGGAAAGCGGTTACCATCGCCTATGGACATTTGCAACACCAAAGACGCTACAAATGCGCTGCTGCTCTCTTAAGGGAGACTGGATCCTGGTCACTAATGCCGGAATACAACTCAAGGTTGTTATGGCGACATACTTTAGACCAGGGGTGGTAGCCATCCAGTCGGGCAAATGCCCTACCACCTGGCTGTGGGTTGTTTTGTCGCCTCTTACGACAGGCCGCCCGGCCGCAGGAAATTGTATTCTTTCTCCGTTCCTGCACGGATAACATACGGCCTTACTTATAATAATCCCGTTAACTACAACTGTTAATTTGACTTTAACAATAAACAAAAGAGTATATTATATGCGTGGGTGTGTCAAATACATGGTAGTGTGTGTAATGTTTTTTTTTATTGATTTATTGAATTTTTATGCATAATTTAAAAAAATATTAGCATTCTGCACTCCTTCTCTATATAGACTATAAGTGTGCGAAATTTCATACTCCTCCGTCCGCGCAATTTTCGTAAAAAGGGGTACAAAGTTTTTGCTTCACGTATTAATATCATGATTATAATAATATGAAACTATGCAAGTAATTGTATACGATGCATAACTTTGACTATTGTGAAAATAAGTAGTTGTATTGTTATAAAAAGTCTGGTTCCCGCGAACATTCGCCGTTAATAGATGGCGCCACTAGAGGCATAGACTGTTTACAGAAGTCGGTGAGTGGTGGTGGTTTTAGCACAAAGATGACAAGTACACATTGTTTTTCGCTTTCCTCTGTCACTTGACGGGGCAGAGATATTAATTTAAAAATTTTGTCGTTTATTTAGTACTTAGTACAATAAATTCAGGGGCGTTTTTTTATTAACAGATTAATTATTGAAAGTCATTAGTCTACCACCGCTTCCTAAGCACATTTAGTTACTGAACTGAACTGCGGCGCAACAATTTCCACATCTATATATATATATTATTTTTTTTATTTTTTTTTATTGCAGGAGTTCAGCAGACAGGCAGACGGCCCACTTGATTGAAAGCGGTAACCATCGCCTATGGACATTTGCAACACCGAAGGTACTACAAATGCGCTGCTGCTCTCTTAAGGGAGACTGGAACCTAGTCACTAATGCCGGAACACAACTCAAGGTTGTTATGGCGACATACTTTAGACGAGGGGTGGTAGCCATCCAGTCGGGCAAATGCCCTACCACCTGGCTGTGGGTTGTTTAGTCGCCTCTTACGACAGGCCGCCCGGCCGCAGGAAATTGTATTCTTTCTCCGTTCCTGCACGGATAAATATAGTAGTATATATATATATACTTAAGGTAAAACGACGTATTTATTGTAATTTTAATACTTAACCTAAAAAATTGTGATCACGTGCACCGAGCCCTATAAATACGGCCGCACTGTCGACTCTCGATCATTACGCCAATCACGATCTCTCCACGTCCCCGCGAGGGACGCCAGGAGATATAGCCCCCCCATAGCATAGACTAGGCGTGTTACTGGGAAGTTTCTTTCGCCGTTTCTTCTCTCCCAGCCATAACACGTTGCGAAACGGCAGTAAGATAGCGTAGGCCGCCGCGAATCGCCGATCCCGGTCCGCCGAGATCCTTCCCCTCGGGCTTTATATTACCCGTCGCCCGTTCTTAACTAGTGCATTGTGTCGCGCTATGGTGGGCCATCATTAGATTCATCCCCCCTTCCGCTTCCTTTCCGAGCTCCCTCAAGCAAGTTGCCCCACAGGCTCGAGCGCCTTCGCTTCGCAAAGGCAACTCGCCCTAAAAACCCCCGGAAAAGTTGTAAGATCTTCGGACCACCAACATAAATTCAAGTCCAAAAAAAAAACTCGATCATTATTGCTCGAAACACCGACCGGGACGGACCTCTCTTGGAAGTCATAACACTCTTGGAATATACGATACCGAGTACTCTTGAAATTTTATTCCGAGGACTCAAATATGGGTCGTCACCAAGAATCCAACAATCGTGACGTCGGCGTTGCTGGCGTCACACTATAAAGACACCACGGAGGTTGTGGTATGAGGATGACGGAGGAGGCGTCATATATAATATATATTTATGTTTATAAATATATATTTATAAATCAATTACTGTTCGTTAGTCTCGCTAAAACTCGAGAAGAAAAGAAGGGGAAAAAGAAGAAGGTTTAAAAGGTGAGCAAATATGAAAAAAAACTGCTTGGAATATAGTACACACATACATACATACATAACTTCACGCCAGTTCCCTTGCGGGGTAGGCACGAACAACAGGGCGCCATTCAGGCTTATTCTTACACACCTCACTTGCTTCTTTGACATTCATAACTCTTGTCATGCACGCTCGTCTCTTCTTAAGGCTCCTGACATCACCTTCTGCTAGTACACGATCAATTTGATCATGGAAGATGTGTCGTGGCCTTCCACGACTTCTGTATCCATCCACTTTTGCATTGTGTATATATTTAGTCATTCTTTCATCATGCACGAATATAGTATAGTAAAAATAACAATTTCGCTTTCCCTTAGAAACTATTCCTACCTGTCAAACATTTGATGTTCGTCCCGTCGTTTAGAAATCAATTAAATATAAAAGTCGTTCAGAAATCAAATTAAATTTAAAAGTGATTTTTTTTTCTTTTTTTTGGTTTTGAATGTCAAACGTTTGATGTTCGTTCCGGTTAAGTTTTAACCTCATTTTTTACTAAACTTTAAACATTCTGCAAATATAATTCAGCTTTTTTATTTATTGATTCTGAGGCGGTACGAAGTTCCGGATAAACTAGTATATTCATAATTTTTATTTTTAACCTTACGTCGAGTTCTCAGAAAATGGTTCGAGATTTTTCCGCGATAAGGCTACAAAGCACGTATATTAGGTATACATACAAACTCAGATATTAATAGGTGAAGATCACTCTGTAATCGATTCAATGTTTTGCGAACAAAGGAGGAAACGAGCTATTTTCACGTACCCTTACCGTTTTAAGTCGTTTCCTGGAACATTCACTCGGGTTTTTTGGATGATAAAACATAAAAAAGAGCTTGCGATATAAATAGAATAAGAAATATAATGAAAAACATTTTTTAGCTAGACGTGTTGCGGGGGAGTTTCTTGCCGCTTCTGCTCCTTAACATCAACGACACGTAGCGAAGCAATGTATATAGAATAGGAAGTAAATCTAAAATGTGCTCTTAACAAATCAAAACATTTTACACAGGATTTTTTTTTTATTTTTTTTATTTATTTTTTATTGCAGGAGATCAGCAGACAGGCAGACGGCCCACTTGATGGAAAGCGGTTACCATCGCCTATGGACATTTGCAACACCAAAGGTGCTACAAATGTGCTGCTGCTCTCTTAAGGGAGACTGGAACCTGGTCGCTAATGCCGGAACACAACTCAAGGTTGTTATGGCGACATACTCTAGACCAGGGGTGGTAGCCATCCAGTCGGGCAAATGCCCTACCACCTGGCTGTGGGTTGTTAAGTCGCCTCTTACGACAGGCCGCCCGGCCGCAGGAAATTGTATTCTTTCTCCGTTCCTGCACGGATAGGTACCCTTTAAGGCGGAACCACCACAAATTTGTGGTCAAATACAGATAATCGAAACGAACGTTGAACTGATGCTTTCTCCCTCAACTACATAGAATTTGTATTAGAGTAAAAGAGACGATAAAATTCTCTTGGTCTCTTGGTCTCAAAAGGGTTAATAGTTAAATTCTTGTTGTTCGTATATAAACTTTTATCCGTGCAGGGACGGAGAAAGAAACGCTAGTTGTCGAGAACGTTAGTTTAGCCGCTGGTGTTGCATACGTCTATATGCACCATTAGGTGGGTCGTCTGTTTGATTGAACGCTTCGCAATAAAAAATGACGCCAACAAAATATCCATGACACTACTAGTTATAATTTGGATTAAATGGAAAAACACTGGGCTTTGCCAAGAAAAACCAAATTAGTTGTTTACCGGTAACTAAGTGCTATTCGTAGTCAGCCTTTTATTACATCGCTATTGAATCGGTATTTTTGGATATTTGTTTTCCCGGAAGTTAGCTATTGTTCTTGTTCAAGTTTTCAAAAGGAAAATATTTACGGACTAGTTATTTTTGTTGCTATGGTATGTTTCTGAGAGAAAGAGAGAGAGATATATAACAATTTATGTACACCAAATTATACAATTACAAAAACAGACCATATTTACAATATTTTCTAGGCAACACAATAGGCGGCCTTAACCAAGCGATCTCTTCCAGGCAACTTAAGTCAAAGAAATTTGAAGCCGGCAATGTAGGTAGTGCAAGAAAAAGGCAATAGATATATAAATAATCAAGCTTATTTAAGAATTAAATTTACAAATACATACATATATATGTCGGAGAAGCATTGTTCTGGGTGACATCGTCTTTAGTGGTTTACTGGGCATCATCAGCTAAAATGCGAGCACAAAACACAATACATATATACATAGTCATATGTATATACAAATATACTCCAAAATACATAAGTTATTATAATAAATGTATTAGCATGATTATATTGTATTGTTACGAGTTGCAGGACTCGAATTAAAATGCCGTTGGAATTATTATAGAGTTTATTAGAACTATACAAACACGTATAACACAGGTACAAATATAACCGAACGCAACAAGTCAATAACACGCGTAAAGTCCGTCACTAAATAGATTACCGAATGTACACCAGTCTTGCTTCGTTCGTGGTTATCGCTCGACTGCCTCGTCCCTCAATCGAGGCATTGCTTTCTTCAGAAATAAATTAAAAGTATAATACTAATTCCTTTTCATAGCAAAGTAACAGCTAGCCGTGATTTCGTCCACATTTATTATGTAAGACATATAAACCGTAAGTAAAATGACTCGGCCAAATTGCAGCGACGTAGATATCTCTTAACCAACTACTACGCCCCACAAACGAACTACTCCCGTTCCATTCAATGGCGGCTAAACTTCTTAACTACACGTAGAAGGAGAACTTTCAAACAAACCGGTTCAAAGCCCTTAAAATTAAAGTTGGTCAGCGATAAGCATGAAGCGGTTAAGAACTTAAAAGCGGTTATATGTAGTACACCTAAAATGAAAAAACACTTTTAACTCAAAATCCACAAAAACAAGGTTCACTTTCGTGCAATATTTTAATATATTGTTACGAGTACGGGACTCGAATTAAAATGCCGTTGGATTACTATATAATTTATTAGAACTATACAAACACGTATAACACAGGTACAAATATAACTGGACGCAACCAGTACAAACATGATGCACGATTTAATAACACGCGCAAAGACCGTCACTATATAGCTCATCGAATGTACACACGTCTTGCTCGTATCGTAATCGTCGCTTGACAGGCATTGTTTTACACTAAACTATACAATACATGTTCGTGCCTACCCCGCAAGGGAACTGGCGTGAAGTTATGTATGTATGTATGTATGTATACAATACAATACTCGACCGCGTGGACTGAATTTTCCAAAAACCACACCTGGCTAACGACCATCATAAAGGTTTACAATACACAATGGACTGCTTTTCTAATTACAAATTTTAAACACAAAGTAAATAAAAGAAGTCCAAATGCGGGAAGGTAATAAACTGTGCTTTATGGCAGGCATGTGTACATTCACTTCTGTCGGCATGTAACAATATCAAAGCCAAATCTTAACGAGCAAATTAATGGGCTATTACCACTTAAATAAGCCACTTTAAATGAGGTTCTAATTATGGTGAACATTTACTATTTTTGGCAGTATTAAGTTTTTTTTAAGGTTATGTTTTACTCTATCTGATGATAAGTTAAATAAAGCCGAAAAAAAATCTGGTAACGTTTAGGCATAGAGAATTTTCTTAGATATTTTGCGGCAGTTAGGCTCGTGACATACGAGCGGGCCTCCCGTCGCGGGTAACCACTCCTAGACCGCTGAAAACAGAATTTAATATAGAGCTTATATTGCTAATACGACACTTGTTTAAAGAAGAAAGAAAATACTTGATTTCTTGTCGTGATTTACAAGCAAAAGAAACTCAACCATCATACCTAGGAATAAGACATAACTGATAACAAGTTCAAACTACGTGTATGCAATATCCCACGATTGATATCTGGTCTAGTAATTTAAGCGTTAGTTCGCTTAGTCACTGAAACGCAGAAGCACCAAATTCTGCTACCAACAGAGTAAATTTATAAATGAACTTTCCGTAATTAAAACTGGTCAGGGTGTTTAGGATATGCATCATAGTTATATATTTACACTGCCCACAACACTAGCTTAATTTATTAGATTCAGAAATACAATATGTGTGTATTTATCTGCCAATTATTATAATAGTTATTAACTTAATCTCCGCAAGAGCATTTAGGGTGTGGTCGAGCGCGACTCATGGAGCAAGTAGAAGAATGAACAAAGGATATATATTTTTCAAGAAGATATCCTTTAGCCGGATTCTAGACTTTCCTGACTCCTTGTTTATCTGCGTTCCTACTTTTGGCCTATCGCAGATGAACATTCTCATCTTTCTCTTTTTGTCTTAAAATTTTATTGACGACCGCTACATTTGAATGGTACCTATATTACAATGCGAGTAGTTTGATGAGCGACGTGGCCTACGTAGCATTCTCCAAAGACTTACCGCGGCGGGAGAGCCGCGCATGTAGCATGAGCCTTAGACTTTTAATACGACCCCGAGGTCAAAGCTGTATCACTACCAACAATTAAAAGTATAAACCCAAAGCTCCAAAGAAAGAATTAAAAACAACTCTCTTCCATGTATAGATTTCATAGTAAAGTGGAATACGACAGTTCCTCGCAAAAATCTCTTTTGTAAAACACTGTACTTATTTCATAAATGTACATTATTTATAAAATCTGTATTTCAAAATATAAGCCCGTCATTTATAACTGGAAATGCAGCTATGAAATGCCTATCATCTAGCGGCTGGAGCGCTTGAAAGCGACAGACGATAGTTATTTTCACTGGAAATTCGCTTTGCTTTTGACATAATTTTCACGAGAAACGCAATAAAACGTGTATTAGTTCTAAGTCGGTATACAGGGGACTGACGTGATACACTCGCGGTTGACTGTATATGAATTTTCGCATTTCCGCAATTTTGTTACTATTCTGTAGCCATTAAAAGCCGTGTGAGCTTAATGGCTAGCGAATACGTCCGAAATACTAAGGGCGCGAGTCCGAATCCTGGACGGGAAGCATGCACTACTTAGACAGTTTTCTGACCTTAAATCCATATTGTTACAATTACCACGTGATAACGATGAAGAAAAACATGGTGCTGAAGATAACTGATGTGTCTGAAGTAGAACACTCATAAGCCAATAGATGGCGCTGTGCAATAATTAAAGTCATAAACAATTTCCGACACGTACAGAGGATATAAACAAATTTCTAACAATAAATAATAGATGGCTGACGCCGCCAATCAAGATCTCTGCACGTTCCCGCGAGGGACGCTAGGAGACATAGCTCCCCCCCCACAGAATAGACTAGGCGTGTTGCTGGGAAGTTTCTTTCGCCGTTTCTTCTCTCCCAGCCATAACATGTTGCGAAACGGCAGTAAGATAGCGTAGGCCGCCGCGAACCACCGATCCCGGCCCGCCAGGATCCTTCCCCTCGGGCTTTATATTACTGTCGCCCGTTCTCAATAAGTGCTTTGTGTCGCCCTATGTGGTGGGCATCATTAAATTCATCCCCCCTTCCATGGCAACAGTCCAGCCGAGGTAAAACTCCTTAGGCAGCTCCCTCGAGCAAGTTGCCCCCCCGGGCTCGAGCGCCTTCGCTACGCGAAGGCACTCGCCCCAAAAACCCCGGTAAAGTTGTAAGGTCTTCGGACCAACAACCTAAAGTCAAGTCCAATAAAAAATAATAATAATAGATGGATTTTATTTTAATCTTAGGCCTGCGTGGCAAATCATTAACCTCGGTAGAAGATCTACCTTTAAGACGGAGGAGCATTCCATCTCGCTCCTCCATTCCACTTACTCAGGAATCGTTTGTGACTTCAATTATTGCACAGCGCCATCTATTGTCTTATAAGTGTTCTAGTACAAAACCGCCAATCCGCCCTGGACAAGCATGGGGGTATATTGTCCGTTCCCCTATAAAAATCGGAGGCCCGAGCCCGGCAGTGGCTCGTTCAAGAGCTGTTATTATTATACGTAGCCATTTAGACAAAAACAAAATCGACATATATCAGCTAAGTTTCCACTAAAAAGTAATTCATATTACACATTTGGCTCATACAACCACAACAAAATTATAATATACATACATACATACATAACTTCACGCCAGTTCCCTTGCGGGGTAGGCACGAACAACAGAGTGCCATTTAGGCTTATTCTTACACATCTCACTTGCCTCTTTGACATTCATAACTCTTGTCATGCAAGCTCGTCTGTTCTTAAGGTCCTGACATCACCTATACACCAATCAATCATCAATCAATTATAATATGTTAATACAATATTGGAAATTTGGATTAAAAAAAAATGAAATTAAGTGACAAGACCACACAAAAAAAACTATATACACTATGTCCATTTAGCTATCTATATCATTTTTAAGTCATAATTGTCATGTCATAAAAAAGATCCAGGGCGTTCCACAAGGCGACCGCGGTCGTTGTGGTCTTGGCGAAAACGTCACTAATGACGTCATCCTTTTCGATCATACAACGCTTTTTTTTCTAAGGCGGGGGAAATGCTTTTCGCACAGTACCGGGTCCTTTGCTAGGGATTAGACCATAGTCGATTATGGAGGCATTCCCATGGGGGCAATCCAAACACTAATCGACCGGCTTGTGTGGAGACTCGAGTACTCAATACTCCACTAAAACCACCCTCCTCCCATGTGCCCCGCGCTTATGGCAGGAAGAGCGTGAGACTTAGAACGTAGTTACGCCCACGCTGATGCTAGCGCATCAGTGCTTGAGGATGCCCCGGGAAGCAGTGCAAACTCACTTCGTCAACAGGGGTGAAGACTCCTCTGCTCCCTAGATGCTAGAGGACCCCAGCGGTATTTTCAAGGAGGGAGGTCATGCGCATATCTGCGCCTCCGGGACCCCGACTGACATCGGTACCCGTGAGACGCATGCGCACTTGTACTTCTCTCCCTATCTCGTTCTGCGGTCTCCTTTTGAGACATTACAGTCTCGCAGAAATTGAACTCACCCACCCAATGATTATCGCTTTGCAGCATGGCTTGCACCAGACTGCCGAGCGAATCGATCGGACCTACTATTGTCTCGTGTTCAAACCTTTGCGGTGCCCAGGCTGCGCACTCGACTAGCGTATGAAACGCCGTGTCTTGTGCGCCACACTGGCGGCACTGAGCGGAAGGTATGCAGCCCACGATATGATTCAGATATTTATCGCAGCACCCATGCCCGGTAAGTATCTGCGTCATCCTGAAGGTCAGGGTCCCGCGTTTCCGCGAGAGCCATCGCAACAGGTGTGGGCGCACCGCTTCCACCGTATCAATGTCAGCCACAGGGTTTTCCAACTCTACTGACCAAGATTGGATCATGGTCGCGGTTTCCCGCGTCCTGGTCGCCTGAAGGTCGGCCTGGCAGTAGACCAGGCCACGTGCGAGGCCATCCTGTCGGGAGCGCCGAACTTTGGCAAGTACGTCCGCCTGAAGAGGCCAGGGCGGATCTCCTGCCAAGATTGCCGACGTCGTCATCACACAACGCTTACAACGACCCATATCAAGAGGTGGATCGAATAACCATTCCACTTGGGCATACGATTGTAACGCCGGCAAGCAAGTGGAATGGGAAAAATCGCGGTCGTGAACGTGGTCGTTATGAATCCCTAATGGAACGTATCTTAAAACTTTATCGAGATGTTGCCGAGCGCTTAGTAGACCTCTCACGCGACCAAAAGGCTGGCGTCTATTTTGCTCAAAGGGTAAGCATTGCTATTCAGCGTGGTAACGCCGCCAGCCTTTTGGGAACGTTCCCGGTAAGTGACAGTGGTTTGGGACCAATATTTTATCTATAATTTTGCTCTCCTTTTTTTTATTTAGTTTTAGTATTTAATTTTAGGTTTCTATTTTATAGTTTAGTTTAATTTTTAAAATAATTTTGGTTGTTACAATAAAAAGATGTATATCATAGTTGTTAACACTCCTTCTGAATAAGCAGGTAACATTTAAATTATACTTACACATTCCCCTTTGGAACAGAGTGGTAAATATACAGAGCCGGTAGCTAAAGTTGAAACCAATCAAAGTTGAAACGTTAGTTACCGCGCTCGAGTCGTACTTTATTTCACTGGGTTACACACTTAATTACTTATGTCAAGTGTTACTCGTAATTTTTTTTTTTTTGGTTAGTTGAAAACATTTGTAACGTAATATTTTCTTAAGTTTTCGCGACTTGTATCCATAATATAACTATGTTTTAACGATTTTGGTTTTGCGACGTTTCAAACCCAGCAAACCTCAAGACACTGTGAGCTCTTTCTGCGTACAACGGAACACAAACCAACTTGACTGATAATTACTTTTATTTTTCCTTCCACCCATTTTAATATTATATAAAATTATTAGAGCTAGGAATGTTTGCTGAAGAATTTCTTGCGCCGCTTCCTCTCTTCAAGCCATAACATGTTGCGAAGCGGTAGTAAATTAGATTAGGCTCCCATAGAGTAAATAATAACCATAAACAAAATTAAAATTGACAAGTCGGAAAAACCAAAATCAAATAAAATTACCGCGCTTAAAACCGTTAAAACGTAGTCTTCTTAGTTGTGTACCAACAATAAAACTTACACACATACTCACACCAACGCGCACTATCACCACATTGCATTACACACACATTTCACAAACAAACCAAGACACACAAAGAGCCTAAAAATTAATAACCCAGACACGGAAAATACAACACACATGGCACTAGTTAGGTTAATATATATAGGTATAGACAAAAGGCACACACTGCACATGCACTTCCTCACAACACCAGCATGTAACAGATACACTCTACATTAGTATAAGTTTAGTATTAAAATTAGAATAAATTAATATAATAAGTTATTCTTGAGGTACACCACAACACAAACAAGCATTTATTAAATGTCACACACAATAACAAATAAGCGTGCATAATTTCTAAACTTTTTCCTAAATAAAATTGTAAAAAAGGCTACGGAACTAGAGTCCGTAGAGTTGCTTAAAAAACTAAATGTGTGTCTTGAGTGTGCAGATTTACAGTAGGGGGGCACTAGGGGCTCGTGCCCAGGGCGGCCAAATTTTCGAAGGCGAGAATATTTGGAGCGTCAGCAAAAAAACTTGACGCCAAATCTTAAAAATCAAGTTCTCATTTGATACTTATGTTTTGACGTCTAGTTACAGTGCATAGATAATAGGGCGGTATTTTTCACGGTGCCCCAGGGGCGGCACTTAAGGTAAATCCGGCCCTGTGAGTGTGTGTGGTATTACTTGAATAAACAAGGAATAAAGAAGAATTTCGTCAGATGGTAGGGTATTTGCTCGACTGGATGGCGACCACACCTGGTCTAGAGTATGCCGCCATAACAATCTTGTGTTGTGTTCCGGCATTAGTGACCAGGTTCCAGCCTCCCTTAAAAGAGCAGCAGCGCATTTGTATCATCTTTGGTGTTGCAAATGTCCATAGGCGATGGTAACCGCTTTCCATCAAGTAGGCCGTCTGCCTGTCTGCTGAACTCATGCAATAAAAAAAAATAAAAAACAAGATGAGAAATAAGTACATAGGAGAATCTTTGAAATGCATCCGCAACTGATAAATTGAGAGGAAGAATTCTAAGGTCCAGTGGACTGGACAAATTAAAAACTAATATTACCTCATTTTTGAATTTCAAAATTTTCACACACTTGAATTATGTTTTTGAGATATAACGCAGCATATAATTCTTTTTAAAACTACAGTTGTATCGTTACCATATCGAATTAATTTTGATTTTGATCGATGCTCAAGTGTTGTAGCTCTCTATCTCTAGCAATATCGAGACGTCAATTTTTTGACTGTCAACACTACGTACTGATCAAAGCGGAGAGTGGCAACCAGTGTTGCCGATTTGGCATTTTTAATGCTAAATTTGGAATATTTTTAAACCTGTTGGCATGAAAAAATGAGCTTTAGCATATTGCATATTTTAGCATTTTCTGAACTTTTTGTATCTTTCGAATTTCAAGTACTATTGATAGCAATTTTTTTTATTTGATTGACTTATTGTTCACACCCCTGTAAGATATTTACTCTGTGCAAAAGACTGATAAGCCCATAGACAATATTTTTAAAATATTTAGTGGCATGGTAACTCAGTTATGAATTAGGGACTTTCCCGAATACACAATAGTAAAAGATTTTGTTTACATTCGGATTCGCATCTTACACACTTTCAAGTGCACGTTGGTACCGACACTTGTATTGTGATAGCTTTAAAATAAACATTTGTTCCTATGTCCTGTGCGTGTGCTTGAAAAGTAGTTTTCGATTGACTCTGGAGAGATAATATGGCTCCAAAATATGAACAACATTATCGAGAAGAGTGAAAGAAGATGAGCGAGTTTAAACACTGGCTAAGACGAGCTAAAGAAGATTCGACCAAAGCTTACTGCAAATACTGTAAGTGCAACATTATAGCCAAACTATAGAGTCGATTGTGATGCCAATGACCATTGATTTTGAAGTTGGCCCTTCAACATCACAAGCACAAGCTCACGACGATGGTGATATTGATGATCTACAAATATTATTTGATTTATCTTCATGATTAAATATACTTAAAAATTGCACTGCGTTTTTAATTACACTAACTAATTGCAATTATTTTCGTTTTTAATTCATTTAAACAAGATTTGGCATTTTTATTAGCATATTAAAGTTTGATCTAGCACATTTTTAGCATTATCACCGCCAAATTCTAGCATTTTTTCCATTTACAAAACGGCAACACTGGTGGCAACACCAGTGCAAGAACGGCGGCCGAACGATTAACACAAAATACGAGCGCGCACGCGAAATTCAAGTGACATCCCACCAAAATCTCAAGATTCAAAAAAGGTACTAGCTGTAGACTCAGGTACGTACAGTGTTTACATCGTTACTGCTAGATATGGAACCTTGAGCGTCGGAAAGGATCAAATTTACCCAGAGTGGTGTCCGATCGCCTTTGCTGGGTAATCGAATGCTACAACAGTTTAATTTCCATCCATATTCTTTACCTAATTATCTATTAGGTAAAAAAAATTCAAGCCCTCACAAAAGTAGGTTTTTTGCTAGTACGTTTATGTAAGGACTGTGTCTTATGACTGGGTCCTATATCTTACTATTAATTTACTTGTCTTACCATCAGATGAATTCTGACAATACTTGCATTGAGCTTATGTCAAATTTTAACCGAAAGTAACACAAATGTACAGTTAGACTACGTTCCATTCATTCCACTTGCTTACCGGCGTTACAATCGTAAACCCAAGTCGAACGGTTATTCGACCCACCTTGACGTGGGTCGTTGTGAGCGTTGTGTGATCGAAAATGATTACGTCATTAGTGACGTTTTCGCCACGACCACAATCGCCTTGTGGAACGGCTAACGGAGCATTTTGGGCGTTGTGAGCTACTAACGGAACGCCCTGTTAATAATATGCAATCGTCACATCACTAACAAGTATCTTTAGCAAGATGCAACATTTTCAATAAGGGCAAATACACACGCAAATTGCGTTCACTTAGTCGATGTACGTATCAGCCGATAACGCATCGCGCATCGCAAGATACGGCCGGGTACACATTTTAAACACCCGTCTCCCGCATCTGAGTATTAGGTACGCTCCAATGACGCCGACGTATTTATTGATTTATGTAAATACGCCAAGACGCTATTTGTTTTTTTATCGGCTGCGTATCAGACGGTGGTGTATCTTATTAGAGCAAGTACACATGCTCAATAGTGCACTTTTCAGGATATATTTTGGTAAAATCGGAACTGTTATTAAATAACGGAGCGAACAACCAAATCAACTCAAATACTTTTTGTCATCATATATGAAACGTCTATCATATATTTTGTACAAGCGTGCATAGTAGTTATAAGTAGGAATTGAATAATAATAAACGATGAAAGAATGACTAAACAGATATACAATGCAAAAGTGGATGGATGCAGAAGTCGTGGAAGGCCACGACACACCTTCCATGATCAAATTGATCGTGTACCAGCAGAAGGTGATGTCAGGAGCCTTAAGAACAGACGAGCGTGCATGACAAAAGTTATGAATGTCAAAGAAGCAAGTGAGGTGTGTAAGAATAAGCCTAAATGGCACTCTGTTGTTCGTGCCTACCCCGCAAGGGAACTGGCGTGAATTTATGTATGTATGTATGTATAATAATCGGCAGACAAACACACATATTGTATATCCCCAAATTAAGCAAGTTACGCTTGTGTGTTATGGGTAATATACAACGTACTACTCTGGGGCCGATCCCAGACCATAGTAAATAACGGAGAAAATACGTTTTTCGAAATTTACTATACCAGGAATCGAACCCGGAGTCTCTGCGTTGCAGTGAGGTAGGCCGGCAAAGGCTTAGCCCGCTCAACCACAGAGGCCGTTAAATGTAAATAATAAAATAAATGAATGTAAATAAGGAATAAAATAGTGGCTTAATTATAGTTTAATAAGTTTCAAATTTATTGAAGTAAAACTTCTTCAGAATCGTAGATAGATAGATAACACTTCGTTGCTCACAAAATATACAATTTGAAAGACAGACAATTACAATATTGTCATGGTAGAAACAATAATTGATCGTGTACTAGCAGAAGGTGATGTCGGGAGCCTTAAGAACAAACGAGCGTGCATGACAAGAGTTATGAATGTCAAAGAAGCAAGTGAGGTGTGTAAGAATAAGCCTAAATGGCGCTCTGTTGTTCGTGCCTACCCCACAAGGGAACTGGCGTGAAGTTATGTATGTATGTATGTATGTATGTAGAAACAATAGGCGGCCTTATCTCTTAAAGCAATCTCTTCCAGGCAACCTAACTTGAGGAATAGTTTAACCTAATCTGGCGATGTAGGTGGAGCAGATTATTGGGTAGGTATATCATAAATAAACATACTTCATATTTTCTTATATTTTCGCGACTTGTAAAAATAATAAAACTACGTTTTAACGGTTTTAAGCGCGGTAATTTATTTGATTTTTGTTATTCCGTCGTTTCGGCCACTTTATCGAATACATTCGAATTCCAACATTATCTACATATAGTGTAATAGATTTGTAGAGGTTTCGAGTTTCTATGAATTTAAAAAAGAGAAAATATCAGAGAGACTAATTATGAGAAGCAGATTCCGAAAATTGCTATAAATATTATCTTAAATATTGACCTAGGCTATAAGGCACTGTGTCGGGTTTCTAAATCAAACAAACAAACAAAATTTCTAAATGTTACATTTTCTAAATCTGCTGGTCCAAATGAGCCCCCCTGTATTTTTCTCATTTAAATTCATTCTCCAAACTCGGCACCCCCAACAAAGTTATTATATCATATCTTACACTTAACACTGTTTTTTTAATTGCATGAGTTCAGCAGACAGGCAGACGGCCCATCTGATGGAAAGCGGTTACCATCCCCTATGGACATTTGCAACATCAAAGGTGCTACAAATTCGCTGCTGCTCTCTTAAGGGAGACTGGAACCTGGCCACTAATGCCGGAACACAACACAAGATTGTTATGGCGGTATACTCTAGACCAGGGGTGATCGCCATTCAGTCGAGCAAATACCCTACCCATCTGACGAAATTCTTCTTTATTCCTTGTTTATTCAAGTAATACCACACACTCACAGGGCCGGATTGATCTTAAGTGCCGCCCCGATGGGCACCGTAAAAATACCGCCCTATTATCTATGCCCTGTAACTAGACTTCAAAAGAGAGCACTCTTAAGGGAGACTGGAACCTGGCCACTAATACCGGAACACAACTCAAGGTTGTTATGGCGGCATACTTTAGACCAGGGGTAGTAGCCATCCAGATGAGCAAATTCCCTACCCGCTGGCTGTGGGTTGTTTCGTCGCCTCTTACGACAGGCCGCTTGACGGTAGGAAATAATATCCATTCTTCGTTCCTCCACGGTCAAAATATTTGTACTTATGGAGAGCACGTAGACTGTATATATTTTAACTTGGACGTGAAGTAATACGATAATTTTATCCGTGCAGGAACGGAGAAAGAATACAATTTCCTGCGGCCTGGCGGCCTGTCGTAAGAGGCGACTAAACAACCCACAGCCAGGTGGTAGGGTATTTGCTCGACTGGATGGCGACCACCCCTGGTCTAGAGTATGCCGCCATAACAACCTTGTGTTGTGTTCCGGCATTAGTGACCAGGTTCCAGTCTCCTTTAAGAGAGCAGCAGCGCATTTGTAGCACCTTTGGTATTGCAAATGTCCATAGGCGATGGTAACCGCTTTTCATCAAGTGGGCCGTTTGCCTGTCTGCTGAACTCCTGCAATAAAAAAATAAAAAAAATAAAAAAAATCTTATAATATTAATATTTATTAGACAACGATACGGCACAATGCAAGGGTCAATATAGAGTGAAAAAAAAGAAGAAAAAAACAAAAGAATGTTGACAGTGTCAAAATATAAAAAGTAAAACTATGCAAAGAGGTTGATTCCAACAGTCCTTAAGTGTATAAAATATTAGTACGTATAATAAATTAATATTTCCTGTTGTAACTACTTCATTAATACAGGAATGTTAACAAGTGCGTGTCAACTGGGTAATACAGTTTTCAAACTAACCCCTTAACTGCTTATTTGAATGAATGGCTTAACAAAATGAATTTAAAACGTCGTTTCGGTACATGAACAGGCGAGCAACGTGTTAAGTCACGCAAACTTCTAGTTTATAGGCCACAGTTAAGTTGGATTTCTTAGGATACTTTTTGCTACGATGAATCATTATATTAATACGCGAAGCAAAACCTTTGCAAAAATTGCGCCGACGGAGGTGTATGAAATTTCGCACACTTATAGTTTATATAGAGAAGGAGTGCAGAATGCATAAAAAATACATTAAATCAATAAAAAAAAACATTACACACACTACCATGTATTTGACACACGCTCGTATATATACTCTTTTGTTTATTGTTAAAGTCAAATTAACAGTGTAGCCTTGGCGAAATCTGTGATTATAGAAGTATAGTCTTTGACAACGGAAGCTTAATAATGTTCAAACTTATAATTTAAATTAATTATGGTCGAATTTCGACCACTGGGCGACCACTAATATAGCTAAAAACAGATATAACAATGGGAACGAAATTTCACAGGCACTATCATATGATACACTATACTATTTCGTTGTTTTCTTTATAATATTTTGAGATTTTTTTTATAATAATAATAATAATAATCAATTCATATCTTGGTTAGTAAAATCACATAGAACAGAAATACTTAAAATTAGTGTTAGTAGAACTTATAGCCTAAAGTTTTGTAACAATCATAGTACTGGCTTTAAATTTGCCAGCACAACAATTGAGAGCGGGCACATCAAATCTGTCAGCCAGCACTTATAAAAGAACAGTATTTGTATTTTTTTTTTTATTTTTCTTACAATAGTTTGTTTAAGAAATGTAAAATTGTTTTAAAAGACAACAACTCATGTAAAAAAAAATGGCAGTTTAACTTCGAAACATAATTTAATATTTAAAACATGTTTAATGATTAAAACATTCAGTCACCATAATAAATTAATTCTGACATTAAATTTTCAACACTCTTTTTGGTATATAATTTATGATTACAAGAATATACATATTCGAATTTACATGTTGGCCGGATCCCATTTACCAAATACGGCCAGATCAGCCGGTTCGGCGGCGGAAACAGCTGGATCTCTCAAGCAGCGCGAATATATAACCCTGAGTGAGTTATATATTTGTGCTGTTCGCTCTTCAGAATTTGGACCGCCGGACTTCAGGCCATGAGCCTCTACAAAGAGCTATCAAAACGACTCATAACTCTCAAAATGTGGGAATAAAAATCAAACAAAATGCCACGCTTAAAACCGTTTAAATTTTTTTTTTTTATACTCATAATGGCTTGGCTTGGCCACCAACATAGAATGGGGGAGGATCGCGCGGCGAATAGAGTCTATCTGGGCAAAGAAACGGGACGGCGACCAGTTGGTTGGCCCAGATATCGCTGGAGTGACGTAGTGGAGGCTGATCTGCGCGAGCTTCAAGCCTATGACTGGCAGGAAACAACGCTGAACACAAGAGTGAAGTATTCTCATTTCGGAGGCCAGGACTCATTTCGGGTCGTTGAGCCGCAGCACTTAGTTAGTCAATTCATATTCATAATGGACTCGTAAACTCTTCAAGTGATCAAAGAACTGATGCCTATCTCGAACAATGGGTCAGTATGGCAATCCAGCGAACAAATGTAGCCAGATTTCTGGGCACCTTACCCGTAGAAGTCGATGATCAAGGCTCAATATTCTTCTTCTAATCTTGAAGGATTATACATCCAATACAATACAACTAAATTAAGTTTTCTTTATTATATTAATTTACAATATCTTAGCTTTTGAAGTTCAGTTCAATACAAATTGAAATACGTAAAACCGAAGTAAGAAAGAGAGTTGGTCTGAAAGAGAGTATCGGGGTGAAGGTAAGGAAAGGAATGCTCCGGTGGTTCGGGCATGTGGAAAGAATGCATGATGAAAGAATGACTAAACAGATATACAATGCAAAAGTGGATGGATGCAGAAGTCGTGGGAGGCCACGACACACCTTCCATGATCAAATTGATCGTGTACTAGCGGAGGGTGATATCAGGAGCCTTAAGAACAGGCGAGTGTGCATGACAAGAGTTATGAATGTCAAAGAAGCAAGTGAGGTGTGTAAGAATGGGCCTAAATGGCGCTCTGTTGTTCGTGCCTACCCCGCAAGGGAACTGGCGTGAAGTTATGTATGTATGTATGTAGTTCAATTTGACTAATACATACATACATACATAACTTCACGCCAGTTTCCTTGCGGGGTAGGCACGGATTTGACTAATACTCTTTCAAAAGTAATCTAATATAGAATTTATAGCGTACTCTAGATTTACTGTCGCAATTCAGTTACGATAACACATACTTGTAAACAAATTACAGAAATTTAATTAATTTTATTGTCTGCCAACTTCATGATATACAATGTCACAGCAATTCAGCGCGTTTTATTATAATAATAAATGTGTACTAACTTACATGATTAAAATAACATATGTAATATTATATGAGAAAGTTAATATGTTTGTTGCTTTTTCGCAACTCCATCTCTGTATTGATTGTAATAGAGGTAGAATTTGAGAACAACAGATGATTTCGAAATATGATTTGACATTTAAATGTTAGGCAATGGTTAATGGTTACTTATGACGCCCTCTGTGGTTGAGCGGGCTAAGCCTTTGCCGGCCTACCTCACTGCAACGCAGAAGCTCCGGGTTCAATTCCTGGTATAGTAAATTTTGGAAACGTATTTTCTCCGTGATTTACTATGGTCTGGGTGTCTGGGATCGGCCCCAGAGTAGTCCGTTGTATATTACCCATAATACAAGCGTAACTTGCTTAATTTGGGGATATACAATATGTGTGTTTGTCTGCCGATTATTATTTTAAATTGTATGAGTAGATCGCATCCTTAGAATTATTGACTTAATTAAAAATGTCAATTCAATTTTGTACCTTATTTTTTATACAATAGATATTTAAATCCAATGACTCAAAATTTTGATTTAGGTCTCTATCATTTTAAGAGTGCGAAATGCTTTAAATGATGATTCTAGAAGAATACATAGACAAGAATATTATTCATCTAATATTATTGGAACGAAGTTCCTTATCGCGCGTTGTGAAAGGGGGCTAGACGGAAAAAATTCTTACGAAAAGTTGTCACGACACTTTTTGCTATAGTAAGCTATTGTAAGCTGTGCGGCGTCGCATGTTTCTCTGTCTGTCTCTCTTTCTCAATTCCAATTGGACCTACTTATGCAAAATGGAACCAACCCACATACTGACAGTTTTGAGAAAAAGCCGTTTTTATTCAAATTTTGCGTACAAAAAAATATGTCTATATTTTGGAAAAAACATTTAGAATATTGTATATTATATTTTCTCGTTATGATTTTTATTGAGTCGATAGAAGATGCATTTTGAAAGTCTTCTGCATCCTTAACCCAATTTTGGCATGTTTGTGGATTGGTTCTGTTTTGCATAAGTAGGTCCAATTACAATTCCTTCACTAATTAATCGAAAGGAACTTCGTTCCATCCGGGTGTCCCTTGACACCTCTCAAGTTTTTTCTTTTGCATGTCGGCACCTAATATTATAATACTTTGGCTTTTATTAAATCTATTACTAAGCTTACATTGGTATTTGACTCCAACATTATTTATAAATATTTCTTGGCTGAAATTTCCATCACGTCACACCGTTGTCACTTCCACAAACGGGTCCGAGCTCCATTCAATAACTGAATAATTACTCCAAACAAAATTCCCTTTGATTGACAGCGGTGCTTCCAGCGCCAAATACAGAATAGCTTTGGCTCCTTTCTCGTAAACTTTCGTAGTTCTCCTGCCTTCGCGATTATTCAAACTTCCTGGATTTACACAATTTATGATCACTCCTTTATCCGACCACTCTCGATGCTGTAGAAACGTTACTGCGTTTAATGCTACCTTACTCACAGCGTGTACACTCAAACCCCAGCCTTCTGTTTTCTCTGTACCTCTTCTGGCAGCAGTTTCATATTCTTGCATAATTGCAACTAATTCATCTTCTGTTAGCGTTGGATCGCTAATTCTTTTTCTAATGCTTTCACTCTCGATCGTCGCTAAAAGACCAGCTGGTCCAGAAACATTCACAACTCTTGCATTCTCGCTCAAAATCGGATAAACCAACTTCCCAAAATTTATAAAACCGTAGAAATTTACACTCAGCGTTCTTCTGACTTTTTCGAAATTTGTCAAATTCTTTTCTATGACGTAATCTGTTAAGTTGATGATTAGATCTATTCTCTCATCTAGATCTTGTATATAATGCCTCACTTTTACTATACTCTTCGTATAAGTGACGTCCATGCTCAAAAAATGAATATCCAGTCCGTTTCTCTCCAAGTTTTTGAGTATATTGTATCCAGCGGTTTCATCTTCAGTTGTGAAATAAATTTTTCCATTGTAAACTTTTGACAACTTTCTGAGGACTTGATAACCTAAATTACTACCGGCGCCGACCACTAAAGCGACGTTATACATAGCGACTTGTGTAATACTAGTGGTAAAAATGAATTTATCTATGTTATCGTGGTATCAATCTCGCTGTTATCAGCACAGTTATGTGCGTCCGAGATAGCGGGAGATAAGCGTATTTGCGTTAGACGAGATGCTTGTTTTGATGCTGTGAATATTTTACTTTATATTGTATTGGAATAAAATCATTATTTATCCACCTACACCTTCTGATACTATAATAAACCCGCAGGGGGGCTTTGTGGCGAAGCCTTAGGTGAGTAGCGATACCTAGTACCAGACTCCGGGGGCCAAGGCAAGGCCCCCGCCTCTGTGCTTGCCTTAGCCGGCCGGCACGGAGTGAAGATCGCTAGAGCTGAGACTCAAGCTCTAGGGGTGGAAGTGATAAATGGCATCACGTCAGAAGTAGCTTCGGTGAACCTGCAGCCTAACTCTCTACACCCCTTAGCCACTCACACCCATGTTGCCCCTTCTATGGTATTTTTTGGGGCCCATGCAGGGAGTGGCGAGTCACTGTCTGCCCATTTTTCCATGTTCTCCGAAAATTGCGACGGGCAGACGCCATAATCCCCATATTCCCAGACCTCTAGTACCACTAGCAGTTTACACCAATAGCCCGGTACTTTTTGTCTTCATTTCCCACAATAGTCCTACACTGGCCGGGGCTTGTCTTTGGGTGCATTACTATATGGTGTAGACAGGGATAATCACGCCATATTTACATTAAATTTGTCAAAGGGCCTCTACGTGTTGGCCTTCCCATGGCCCCACGCAAGCCCTTCAAATGTCCGGGCCATATTTATGGCCCGTGGTCTTCAAAGGCATACATTTATAACTATAATAACTGACTCCGGCGGCCAAGGCAAGGCCCCCGCCTCCGTGCTTGCCTTAGCTGGCCGGCACGGAGTGGAGATCGCTAGAGCTAAGACCCAAACTCCAGGGGTGGATGTGATAAATGGCATAACATCGGAAGTAACTTCGGTCGACCTGCAGCCCACCTCTCCACACCCCTTAGCCACTCACATCCATGTTGGCCCTCGGCAATCTTGTACGCCATTTTAGGGGCCCATGTAGTGAGTGTGGTGTCACGGTCTGCATATTTTATCCATGTTCCCCGAACATTGCGACGGGCAGACGACGTAGACCCCATAGTCCCAGATCCCGAGTTACATTAGCAGTTCATCCCAATAGTCTGGTACCTTTTGTTCTCATTTTCTACAATAGTCCTAACCGAGGCTTGTCCTTGGATGCATTTTGATATGGTGTAGACAGGGGTAACCACCGGTCAGTTAGAATTAGAATTAGATTAAATTTGGCAAGGGGCCTCTAATTGTTGACCTCCCATGCCCTCCCCCCCCCTCCACGCAAGACCACCAAAATTCCGAGCCATTTTTATGGCCCGTGCTCTTAGGGACATACA
Organism: Dendrolimus kikuchii; assembly: GCA_019925095.2. Classification (NCBI taxonomy): domain Eukaryota; kingdom Metazoa; phylum Arthropoda; class Insecta; order Lepidoptera; family Lasiocampidae; genus Dendrolimus; species Dendrolimus kikuchii. The sequence goes on along the minus strand of CM034392.1, from coordinate 2,085,328 downwards.
AGATAACAATAACCTACTAACGTATATTGGATTCAATATTAGATAAAAATGAATCTAATTATCTATATTATTTTTAAAACAAATTCTATACCAGTAAATGGCGAAAACTATTGTCAGCATATTATAAGACTTTGTTGTCTGTGTTTCATACAAATAATGATGGATTTGAATCTCACCCAATTTCATGAAAATCAATTCATGCCCAAGACCGAAAACGAAACAAAAAGAACATTCATAGTGACTCAGCTAACAATTGCACATATTAGCATATTTTTTTCAGGCGTGGGAAATGCTATTTACGCACAATACCGTCCTTTGCAAGGGATTAGACCGTAGTCGATCATGGAGGCATTCCCAGAAGGGGCAATCCAAACAATAATCAACCGGCTTGTGTGGAGACTCGAGCCCAAATGGCTAATACCCACTAAAACCACCCTCCTCCGATGCCCCGCGATGGCAGGAAAGGCATGAGACTTAGAACGTAGTTACGCCCACGCCGATCCTAGCGCAATGAGTGCCTGAGAAAGCCCCTGGAAGAGCTAACTCACTTCGACGACAGGGGTGAAGACTCCTCTGCTCCCTTGATGCATGAGGGCCCCTGAAGCGGTATTATCCTAGGGAGGGAAGTCATACGCATATCTGCGCCTCCGAGCTCCCGGCTGGAGGCGCGTCGGCATATTAGCATAACTGTAACAACTACCATCAAGTTACTTCCACCGATTTTTTTTTACTTTACAAATAGACTCGCAACTATCCTATCAAACCAATTTTAATACAATTTTTTTTCAATCTTTAATAAAAGCGTTGTACGCTTTTGTTTTACAGAATTTTCCACTTTATACTCCAAAAAGAAGAAAAGGCCGCAATTTTATGACTTCTAAAGTGAATAAGAGTTACTACTTGAATAGAAAATCTTACGTGATTTAAATAAAATTTCCATTAAATTACAAATTTTTGTTTTTTTTTACTAATGTCCATTCATGTGTATGTATGTACAAGTCGTGGTAGCGTAATGGCAGCGCACGCGTCTTAAGCTCAAAGGACGCGGGTTCGAATTTTGTCTGGAACGCATGCACTACTTAGGCAGTTACAATTACCACATGAAGGAGAACATCGTGATGAAACCTGCATATCAAGATAACCGATATGTCTAACAACAAGCGTCACGGGCGACAAGCGTGGTGGGTACACTGTCCATTCGCCTATAGTGGGACGCCCGAGCCCAGCAGTGGGACATTTATGAGCTGTTAGAATTTATATAATTTATATTTTTTCCCAGGTGGTAGGGCATTTGCCCGACTGGATGGCTACCACCCCTGGTCTAAAGTATGTCGCCATAACAGCCTTGAGTTGTGTTCCGGCATTAGTGACCAGGTTCCAGTTTCCCTTAAGAGAGCAGCAGCGCATTTGTAGCACCTTTGGTGTTGCAAATGTCCATAGGCGATGGTAACCGCTTTCCATCGAGTGGGCCGTCTGCCTGTCTGCTGAACTCCAGCAATAAAAAAATAAAAATAAAAGTCCTCTATCCTGACATACGTTCTTTGTCACCCCACAACTAACCGTGTCATCTCTCACTTGGTATACCTGTTCAGCCTAAAAGCGATTTCACATCAATAGGCATGAATTAAAATGCCTCGATATAAAGTTCACTGCATTTGGAAAATCAGGGCAATGTAATTATAACAATCTTTATTGCATGCTTGTAATGAATTGCATAATAAATCATTAACAGTCATACTATCAGTTGTAGTAATTATACCCAAATATAACAACACCGACCTGTGGTATCGTATTTTTATCATATCAAACCAAAATATTTCAAATGCTCTATGATAAGATGGCATTCTTCTACATTTGCGTACTCTTATCATATAAATAACAAGACAATGTTACTAGTTAGCGGGACTCGAATTAAAATGCCGTTGGAATTATTATAAAGTTTATTAGAACTATACAAACACATATAACACAGGTACAAATATAATCCAAACGTAATGCAGAAGGTCGCAATTCTAAATATTAGATTCCCGAATGTACACACGTCACGCCCGTATCGTAGTCGTAGCTCAACTGCCTCTTCTCTCAATCAGGCCGTCGTTTTATACTTCACAATTGCGAATGTGCGCGCCCGGCAACGTCCACACAATTTACTAGTAATCGTAATCCGCACACTTGGCTAATGATGCAGCCGCAAGCGACCGTAAACGAGTACAATAGAATAATCGGCTGTTCTCTACAATAACTAGAAACGTATGCCAATAAATAAGTGAAATGCCGAGAGGTAATAAAATATGCTTTTACAGATTTGTACGTGGAATTTGTCTTTGTCGGGGCCTAGGTTGTAACAATATAATAAAATAAAACAGAGTAAATTAATATAATGTTATATACTCTTTGTTATTAGTATTCAGCTTTGTATTTAAAATAAACTTAAGATGGTAAACAGCAATTTATATTGTGGCGAGTGATGGTGGAATAATCTAGTCGGTTTAAGAAGTTTTAGACAAACGTAGATGATTCTGGAAGGAAAAGACAAGGACAGATACACTTTAGAAAGGGATAGACAATGAACGAATGTTTGGACGAATGAATGGAATAGAAGGTTCGGTAAGGAAAAGACAGAGATAGATAGATGTTTAGAAAGGAATAGATAGTAAATAAAAAAATGAAAAAACTTCGTTAAAAAAAACCGACTTCAAAAACTAAAAAAATCATAAAATAACTTATTTCTAAAGCTATTATTATTAATATATATTATCTAAAACATCTTAAAGTCGGTGCTTAGTAATTTTCAAAATATAGTAATATTTATGTTTTACTTTGCACCGACTTCAAGATGTTTTAGATAATATATATTAACAATAATAGCTTAAGAAATAAGTTATTTTATACTATTTTAGTTTTTGATGTCGGTTTTTTTAAACGAAGTTTTTTATTTTTTTGTTACTTTTTAGTGTCTAGCTATGTATGGGTAGACCTACGAAAGGTGCAGCGCTCCTTAAAAAATATAGGTCCCAAGAAACGGGAACAAAAAAATGTTCATAAAATGAAAACTACTGGGCCAAACTATGTACAATTTTTAGGGGACCAAATGGCAGCTATTCCGCGTCGAACAAAAAAAGAATCATAATCTCGGAGTAATCGGTGAACATACATAAAAAAAAACAAACAAAAAAAAATTAAAAAAAGTTCCGACGAATTGAGAACCTCCTCCTTTTTTTGAAGTCGGTTAAAAAGAACAACGAAAAGCAGATCGAAATTATGGGTTTCAGAAGATTCTGCCAGGTATATAAGCAGCGTGAGGCGCGCCTACCGAGCAGTTATATATTAAATACATAGATATATATATATATATATATATAAAACTATATATCTTCTTCTATATCTTATATATATAAAAGAAAGTCGTGTTAGTTACATTATTTATAAGTCAAGAACGGCTGTACCGATTTGGCTGAAAATTGGTGGGGAGGTAGCTTAGAACCAGGAGACGGACATAGGATACATTTTATCCCGTTGGGACCGGTAAGTGGCGCTGAGATCGGGTTCTAGAATCCTCCTGATCACCTGGAGCGATTTTGGTGATTTTGTTTTTGTGTGTTTGAGTGGGTTCCCGGATGGTTTAAATTCGCAATTAAAACCGATATATATATATATACTAGCGGCTCCGGCAGACGTTGTCCTGCTTTGAAAAAATAAAAATCTAGGACCCAATCTCAGCGCCACCTACCGGTTTTAATTGCGAATTTAAACCATCCGGGAACCCATTCAAACACACAAAAACAAAATCACCAAAATCGCTCCAGGTGATCAGGAGGATTCTAGAACCCGATCTCAGCGCCACTTATATATATATATATATATATATATATATATATATATATATAGTGTATAGTACAAGAATAAGGCATAAATATTTTAAAAAAATTCTTTCATTTTATTATTTTCTTTCTCTTTCTGGCTTTCTAAATACAGCCCAGCCCTTTGGTGAATGATATATTAATATGTTTCCGAGAGATCGTGTATAGATGACCTAAATAGAATACATTTGAACCGTAGTCGAAGAGCCCCCAACAATGCACCTTATCCGAGTTGAATCCGATCTCCGCGATAGCCGTCCAGTCTCTCAAAGGGCCGATACATATTTATTGCCACTCATGAATTTGTTGCGATTCGCCCCCTGCGACGACGACTCGTGTTTCCAATCCAGGATATAGGAAAGGGTGCGTTCACATTACTAATGTCCTGTTGAGATATCTCAGAATGTATTGCTATCATGTTTCTTAGGGTTTCAACATTGTGTGCAACGCTTTTTATTTGACGATTTGTCTATTTTATTTTGAGCAAGTTGTATTCGTCACTCCTTTCGCGTGGAACTTGGACTTTGTATATATAGTGTAAACTCTATGTAACGTTACTCGATTTAAAGACAAACTCCCTTAAGCGTGTGAATGAGCTCCCGGCCGAGGTTTTCCCACAGCGCTACGATATGGAGTTCTTCAAAAAGGGTGTCATAAAATTTCTTCGAGGCCGGCAGCGCGTTGGCGACATCTCTGATGTTGCAAACGTCCATAGGCGACGGTAACCGCTTTCCACCAGGTGGGCCGTTAGCCTGTTTGCTGTAGTCCAGCTATAAAAAAAAAAGCGTCGAAATCACTTAGCTTTGGTTGGTTTACCTTATCTTCCATACCGCGGGGGGCCTTTAGCTTGCTAGGAGAGCAAAGGACCTTCTACCCCCGCACAACGAAGTGGGGTTTGTTCTCCCAGGGCACACTCCAGGCACTTTATTACGCTGGATCGGCTGGGCGTAACTATGTTCTAAATCTCAGCCTTTCCAACACAAACAAAAGCGCAGGGTCGACAGGGAGGAGGGGGTTTTTAGTGGGTATTGGGGTTGCTCGCTCGTGCAGCAACGCTCGGAGTCTTCCACACTATTCTGTGACGTCGATCGCGGACGGAGCGCTGCCAAGAGCATACTATTGCTGCAGTGTTATCGCCCCCGACCGACGCGTGTCGTTCCCCTAGCAACGACCCAGTTTGTGCGTAAATCGGTTAAGCATTTTCCCTCGCCTCAAAACAGAAAAAAAAAACCTTATTTTCCATACGACTGGGCGTAACTACGTTCTAAGTCTCAGCCTTTCCTACATAAAAAGCGCGGGGCACATGGGAGGAGGAGGGTGGTTTTAGTGGGTAGTGGCTGTTGCCCGTGCAACTTCTCTGAGTCTCCACACAAGCTGGCTTGTTTAGTGTTCGGATTGCCCCTTATCAAAGGGGAAAGCCTTCATGATCAACTATGGTCTAATCCCTTACAAAGGACCCAGTATTGTGCGTAAATAGCATTTCCCCCGCCTTAAAAAAAAAACCTTATCTTCCATACAATGACACACTCTATATAGCACTACACCCACTCTCAATAACGACAACAATTAAGTAATAAAAAGTACCTTTTAAGTTGGCAAAATTAGTAATAACTGCGCAGCTATGTACGTTCTTTTATCACTTTATTATCCTAGCCCGTAATAAACTCGTGTTACAAGGTGTCCACCACAGTAGTCATGTGAACCATAGTGTATATTAATATCACATAGACAATCGTTATAGATAATATATATATATATATATTTTTATTGCAGAAGTTCAGCAGACAGGCAGACGGCCCACTGGATAGACAGCGGTAACCATCGCCTATGGACATTTGCAACACCAAAGGTGCTACACATGCGCTGCTGCTCTCTTAAGTGAGTCTGGAACCTGGTTACTAATGCCGGAACACAACTCAAAGTTGTTATGGCGGCATGCTCTAAACCAGGGGTGGCAGCCATCCAGTCGGGCAAATGCCCTACCACCTGGCTGTGGATTGTTTAGTCGCCTCTTACGACAGGCCACCCGGCCGCAGGAAATTGTATTCTTTCTCCGTTCCTGCACGGATAAAAGGACGGATTTTTAGTCGATTTATAATTAAATTACCATTTTCTACCGTTTAGTTAATTTTATAAGCACTAAATTATCGTCTAGATAATTTAGTGCATCAGTAACTGATTGTTATGTTTGTTTTAGTGATCATGGCAACACTATTATGTGAATGAATGAATGTTCTTTATTGCATACATAAGTTACATATACAATAGGAGGTCTTATCGCCGCCGGCGATATCTTCCAGACCACCTTTACAGTTATTAAAAATATTGGAAAAAAAAAATTAACAGATTTTAAAACAAAGAGAAAATTTAATTAAATGTCAAAAAAAGAGAAACTAATATTGATACGCATGTGTTTATTGATTCCTAAATATTTTAATGTCAGTGTGTTTGTTTAACTTTAGTCAGAATTATATATATATATATATATATATATATATCACCTTTATCTAATATAATATATGTATATAATGTAATGTATGCAATATTATTGTTTTGTAGAATAGTATAATAGTATTTTCGTATAAAAGGCATAGCGGCGTGTAGACGGTGTTAATTGCTTACTGTGCTGTGTGAATAGTCACATCAAAGGCTGAACCATAATAAAAGGGAAACCCTGCTCAAATAATTAATATTTGGTAATATTTGGTACTTTCTTATCCGAATCTATGCAAGGCTGTTACACTCCACTGTCGGCATCATGTATACCGAAATTTCGAAGTACTTCCTTTATCACCAAGATGCCTCAATATCGCAAGATATGGATAAAATAATTTAATTAAAAAAACCGAGTTCAAAAGCTAAAAAGTATAAAATAACTTTTTTCTAAAGCTATTTTTAATTATAATATCTTATTTTTAATACATATTATCTAAAACATCTTAAAGTCGGTGCTTGGTAATTTCTACAAAATATAGTAATTTTTATGTTTTACTTCGCACCGACTTCAAGATGTTTTAGATAATATATATTAAAAATAAGATATTATAATTAAAAATAGCTTTAGAAATAAGCTATTTTATACTTTTTAGTTTTTGAAGTCGGTTTTTTTAAACGAAGTTTTTTTTGTTATTTGTTACTTTTTAGTGTCTAGCTATGTGTAGGCCTACAAAAGTTGTCGCGCGCCTTAAAAAATATAGGTCCTAATAAACGGGAACGGATTTTTTTTTTTCATAAAAATGTTCATTAAATGAAAACTACTGGTGCAAACTATGTTGAATTTTTAAGGAACTAAATAGCAACTATTCTGCATCAAACTAAAAAATGATCACATAAATCGGATTATAAATCTCAGCGTAATCGTTATACATACGGAACGGAATGGAAAAAATGTTCATAAAATGAAAACTACTGGGCCAAACTATGTTAAATTTTTAAGGAACTAAATAGCAACTATTCCGCATCGAACTAAAAAAGAATCATGTAAATCGGATCATAAATCTCTGAGTAATCTGTGTATATACATTAAAAAAATATATAGCAATCAAGTTGAGAACCTCCTCCTTTTGGAAATTGGTTAAAAATACAACAAAATTACTGGCGCAGCAAAAATAACAGACTTCTCTCCATTTAACGACAACTCTCTATAACGCATTAAAATGCACAGTCCCTTCGGTTTCGTTATATAGAGTTTACAGTATATATCGTCTGAACCTTGAATAATTATAATTCTCTGTTTACTATTCACATTGCCGAATGAAGTTGTTATATTGCATATAGCGCTGTATATTGATGTTGTACATTTAATTGAGAGTTGATTTTTTTACAAATTATATGTTTCAGGAAAAACAGACGAAGGTAAAGAGTTCTACTCTTCAGCAGTGTGTATGATAAAACTGGAAGCATAGCGTTTCGTCCGCTTTGTTGGTATTTCCACTATATATCGGTGGCGTGAGCTCGTACGTGCCTGCTTGTCCGATGGTAAAAAGTTGAGGGTGGAAATACCTTTTAACTTAAATTAGTTAACTAAGTCCTAATTATGCAGGAACGGAGAAAGAATACAATTTCTTGCGGCCGGGCGGCCTGTCGTAAGAGGCAACAAAACCACCCACAGCCAGGTAGTAGAGCATTTGCCCGACTGGATGGCTACCACCCTTGGTCTAAAAGTATGTTGCCATAACAACCTTGAGTTGTGTTTCGACATCAGTGACCAGGTTCCAGTCCCCCTTAAAAAAGCAGCAGCGCATTTGTAGTATTTTGTAGCACCTTTGGTGTTGTAAATGTCCATAGGCGATGGTAATCGCTTTCCATCAAGTGGGCCGTCTGCCTGGCTGCTGAACTCCTGCAATAAAAGATAAAAAAACACTCTCTTATTATTAGAAATTTGTATATATTCTTTGTACGTTTGGGGAAACGTTTGCGACCTCAATTATTGTACAGCGCCATCTATTGGCTTGTAAGTGTTCCACTATAGATTCTATATTTGAATGTTGGACAATTAAGTGTTCTACCTTAGACTGCATTTCCACCTGATATCAGAAGCAATGTCAGTCAAACGCGAACTTATTCAATATAAAACAAAATTAAGGATAATACTGTATTAAATAGCGACCGTCAGCAACAAATTACAATGAAATAAAAAGTCTACGTCCCACTCAAAATAATAAAACCGTATGGATTTAACAGAATCTGTGGCAGTGCGGTTTTGTGTTCCCGGATAATCCCGGATTCACTTAGTTATGTAAGCGGATACACGAGAGAAAACATTATTTTGTTATTTTTTAATTTGTGTCTCAACTGAACCGAGAAACCATTTTGTATTGTTTTGAAAATGAAAACCTATTTTCAATTTAAAATTTCCATTTTCCTCTAAACGTATCTATATATTGCTTTTCCGCAATTTAGATCACACCCGATAAATAATACTCGATTCTTATTCAAATTGTAAAAAACGGGCAAGTGCGTGTCACTTGATAGACTATGAAAAGTTCCGTAAAGTATACTATGGCTACATTCCAATAGGGACTCACAACGACCACGTTCACAACCGCGATTTTATCAGTTCCACTTGCTTGCGGACGTTCTATCATAAACTCTAGTGGAACAGATTATGGGGCGTTGGTGTCATAAACGACGAAATACACTAATGTCATTGGTTGATTTGAAAATCGCGCCTTTTTCAATGTCAAGAGATAGAGAGAATTAATTCTCTGTGGTCAACGCCCACTTCAACCCACCTCTTGATATATATATTTTTTTATTATTGCAGGAGATCAGCAGACAGGCAGACGGCCCACTTGATGGAAAGCGGTTACCATCGCCTATGGATATTTGCAACAGCGAAGTTGCTACAAATGCGCTGCTGCTCTCTTAAGGGAGACTGGAACCTGGTCACTAATGCCGGAACACAACTCAAGGTTGGTAGCCATCCAGTCGGGCATTTGCCCTACCACCTGGCTGTAGGTTGTTAAGTCGCATCTTACGACAGGCCGCCCGGATGCAGGACATTGTATTCTTTCTCCGTTCCTGCACGGATAATAATGATATGGGTCGTTGTGAGCGATGTGTGATCGAAAATGATGACGTCATTAGTAACGTTTTCGCCACGACCATAACGACCACGGTCGCCTTGTGGAACGGCAGGTGGAGTACTTTGGGCGCTTTGAGATACTAGAGAAACGCGTCCTATAATATACCAGACCGCCATATATGCGCGACTCGATGCTAATTTCTATGGCTACGTTCCATTAGAAACTCACAACGACCAAGTTCACGACCGCGATTTTCCCGTTCCACTTGCTTTCCGGCGTTACAATCGTGAACCCAAGTGGAACGGTTGTTCGAGCCACCTCTTGACATGGGTCATTAGTGACGTTTTCGCCACGACCATAACGACCGCGGTCGCCTTGTGGAACGGCGAACGGAGCATTTTGGGCGTTGTGTGCTACTAATGGAAGGCGCTGTATGCCAAGCATAGTGACGTGCGTTCGCACTTCACTAGAAAAAGAAATGATGAGACATATAAAATGCAATCTTGGGAAGTCAGACAGATTGACAGATGATGTCAGATGGGAGTGATAATACATAGTTTCAATTTCAATTTATTGAACGAACTACGAACGCGCAGGCCGGCGCGTGAGTTCCTACATACATGCGTACGTCACAAGGTTGCATGATTAACTGAGTAGTTTGGCCGGCGGGCGGGTCGGGCGACCCGAACGCCGCGAGGGTGGAGCGGGGGCCCGCATCGGGGATACAGTGTCCCTAACACATATACTTCCAGCGATCAAAAAATACTACCTGTCGTTGGAATATGATATTTAAATTCATTTATAAACATTTATATATTTTGTAGATATGAATTTGTATGGTATGTATATATCTACGTAACATATAAAATTTCTGCATATATATATATATATATGTGTGTGTATATATATATGTATATATGTGTGTGTATATATATATATATATGTATATATATTATTAGCCTCTGTATCCAGCGAGGCAATGCTGCCAGCCTTCTAGCTACAATGCCCGGCGCCAGTGGTCTGGTGGGGCTGGACGGGCCTTGATACAGGTTTTTTTTTTAAGCTAGGCTTATTTTTATTATGGATTATGCCCTCCTTTTTTATTTAGTTCTAGTTTTTAATTTTAGGTTTATTTTTCATACTGTAGTTTAGTTTTAGTATTTAATACATAATATGACTATAAAACCATTATGTTTGAGAGTATACAATTTATTATTAAAATGTAAGCAGTTTGTACTATATGTTACGTATACCACCATCGCCATTATCATCTCAATTCATTCCTGGGGTTGTCTGCAAGAGATCGCTTTTTAGCGATAAGACCGCCCTTTGTACATATGTAGATATAATTTTAGTCTGTAAGTTCATGTTTGTATTGGTGTACAATAAAGAGTTATCTATCTATCTACATTTACGATGACAATTTATTAACTAGTTTCGAATATTTTTGACTGTTTTGGCGTGCAAATCTACAAGATATGTCAATTTCAAAACTGGATATTACAAAATTCAACAATTTAAATTAACATTCGTAATAATGAAACTACGTTGTAATGGTTTTAAGCGCGGTAATTTATTTAATTTTTATTATTCCGACGTTTCGGCCACTTTTCAGCGACCGTGATCACGGAAGACAAAGATGTCAAGTGTCAATGAGTATTGTCAAAGTTTTATTTAGCCAACCACCAACTTGTTCATTTTAATTATTTATTTTTAATTTTGTTTATGGTTATTATTTACACTATGGGAGCCTAACTTAATTTACCACCGCTTCGCAACATGTTATTGTAAATCTTATATCTTATACTAATATATAAAGCTGAAGAGTTTGTTTGTTTGAACGCGCTAATCTCAGGAACTACTGGTCTGATTTGAAAAATTATTTCAGTTTTAAATAGCCCATTTATTGAGGAAGGCTATAGGCTATATATCATCACGCTAAGACCAATAGGAGAGGAGCACCAATGACGAATGTTTCAAAATCGGGAAGTCTTGACAACAAATTCCACGCGAACGACGTCGCGGGCACACATAATTTATTATAAAAAATAAGCAACACTTGTGTGTTTTATGGCAAATTTTAACAAGTATTAAAGTAAACGAATTTATCGCAAGATATATAGGAAGCAGCTATAAATGATATACGTTACACTGTGATCACTCACCGCCGTATTAGGTCGCAGCCAGCGTGCACTTGTCCGCGATTTTACGAGCTCATGCCCCGCGCGCTGTTATTGCCGTTCAGAAGGCTGTAAACGTGATGATGTCAAGAGAATTCATTCCGTCAAATTGTTTATGGGTTCACCTTACAGTAGGGTTGCCAACCCAAAAATTTAAAACATCTGCATAGAAGTAGTTGAAAAAGTAATTAAGCGTAATAAAAATATATAGATAGATAAGGATGCATTTTAACTTATATTTAAGCACCAGCTGCGCCCGCGACGTAGTCCGTGTGGAATTTGCTTTCAAAACCCTCCGATTTTGAAAAATTCTTCACTGGTGCTCCGCTCCTATTGGTCTTAGCGTGATGATATATATATAGCCTATAGCCTTCCTCGATAAACGGGCTATCTAACACTGAAAGAATTTTTCTAATCAGACCAGTAGTTCCTGAGATTAGCGCGTTCAATCAAACCATATATTTTAAATATCGCGATATCTTTTGAATGAAACGTCCGAATTGAATAATTCAAAAAGTTCTAGAAAAGTATTGAATTCGTCTTGAATATGGAGTAATTTATTTTGATAAGGATTAATACCAAGGTACAAAATAAAGAGTTTTTGAAGCGACGCCATTTTAATTATTTAAAAAAATAAAAGAAAACACTTATTGTGAGATCACTACAATAGTTAGACATATGGTTACGCGATATTTTTTGTAGACAATTATATGTTCTGCAAAGTGGCAGTACTTTGTTTTGTTCTATAATCAATAGTTTTCGCAGCGCACGCCGTGTAAGGATTTTTTCGGGTATTTTTTTTACACCTTGGGTTAGTTACAATATTAGACTTTTGGTAAGGATCCCTAATTTGAAAATATAACATAGCCTATAGCCTTCCTCGATAAATGTACTATTCACGTTTACAACACCAGAGGTGTCATCAACGCGCTGCCGGCCTCGAAGAAATTTTACGACGCCCTTTTTAAAAAAACCCATATCGTAGCGCTGTGGGAAAACCACGGCTGGGAGCTCATTCCAAATCCCCACGGTGCGCAAGAGAAACGTTCTAGAGAACCGTTGCGTACAAGAGCGAAGCGGCTCTAGGAAGTGGGGGTGAACGCCCAGCCGATGGCGTGCGGTGCGGTGGTAAAAAGAAGACGAAGGCACCATTCTAAACAGTTCCTCGGAACACTCCCCATTGTATAGTCGGTAGAATACGCAAAGAGACGCGAAGTCTCTCCGAAGGCCAAGCGTATCCAAACCGTCTGTGAGTATGGGATCGTCGACAATGCGAACGGCTCGACGTTGAATGCTGTCCAGGGGATTTAGCTGGTAGGCGGGTGCTCCAGCCCACAAATGTGAGCAGTACTCCATATGCGGCCTCACCTGGGCTTTATAAAGCACAAGTCATTAGAAGTCAGTTTGTAGGTCACTGGGCAGATAGGCTGCGGTTACTATATTTAGTTCCGGGTACCAAGAAACGTGATTTATCTTCACTATTCTGCATCTAGGGGTCATCGATGTTTACTTCCGTATTAAGAAGTGAAAGAAAAATAAGTTTAAGAAAATAGACATTAGCTAAGCAATAAAAATAATAAAAACCCTTAGAGTAGGGTGTAAATTTGAGTCATTTGGAGTGGAGACTTGAATCCAAAGACATCCAATCTTGACAGAATTGGGTCCGTGGCAAGTTTCCAAAATTTATTCAAAAAATATAAAAAAGCTGAGCAAGGCGACAGGTGACCGGAAGGCTGGAGATTACCTCTCTCAAAGAATTAGCCTTTATATCCAGCGAGATAATGCTGCCAGTTTATAAAATCGTCAGTAATAAAAATATATCAATCCCTGTCTCAGGTATCTTTTTCTAGTTCTGTTTATCTATTTTATGGTGTACAATAAAGAGTTATCTACCTATGGCAAACAGTTCAGTGTCACACTAAATTTGGTGTACAAAATGATCGGGGCAGATGAAATTGACGCGCCGAAGTGCGTCTTCGGAGGGCTCCAATCCATCCTCACTTCAGCGACAGTCGCGCCCCACAATGGCCCGAGTCATCGTTAATCATGCTTACATTATATCGCGGGATATCGATGTTCTGTCAAAAACACACAGCCGCAGCTCGTATCTTCACTTGCGCCGGTTCAAATGGAATTAATACCTATATTATGTTGCAGTATTACTTTATTTAGGGCTGCTTAGCCTTTCCGATATTCTTATTATAATACATACATACATACATAACTTCACGCCAGTTCCCTTGCGGGGTAGGCACGAACAACAGAGCGCCATTTAGGCTTATTCTTACACACCTCACTTGCTTCTTTGACATTCATAACTCTTGTCATGCACGCTCGTTTGTTCTTAAGGCTCCTGACATCACCTTCTGCTAGTACACGATCAATTTGATCATGGAAGGTGTGTCGTGGCCTTCCACGACTTCTGCATTCATCCACTTTTGCATTCTATATCTGTTTATTCATTCTGTTTATTCTTATTATAATGATTTATTTTAATACTGTGCCGATCTTAACTAATTGAGAATCGTGATAGAAAGGTCTCCGGTCCTTTGCTGAATAAGGAAGAATTACAATAATCTGATTTTTGGGGAAAATATATTGTTACGTATTTGTGGGATGCGAATTGAAATCATCACAAAGTTTATTAAAAGTACACACACGTAATGCACAGTTCATACAAACAAAACCGAATGCAACAAATTCAAATCGTAAAGTAGAAAATCGTAATAACATAAATCGTACAAAGCGCCTCGTTATGAGATACTCCCTCTGAAAGTAACACTAGGTAACTCTCGATCGCAGTTGAAACTCAACTAACTCAGTTTCCGACTGAATATTCTTATATATATTTGTAAAAATAGCTATGGCCTCCTAGCAACATGCCCACTCGTTCTTGGGATTATCGATTTAAAAGCTTTATGGCTTCTAAGAATTTGCAACGAAATGCAAATAAAGGAAAAGAAGGATTTATGACGTCTTACCAAGAGGCGTACAAAAGGATTAATGAGGACAACAGATCCCTCAAATTGGAAGGGATAATAAAACACCTGAAAAGCATTAGTATCAGTTCGCAACAAAATAATTTTATAATATATTTGTAGAGGGTTTTTCTACATAGGCTGTCAATGATAGAAATTTTGACATGTAAATTGTTTATTGCTAAAATTATTCTAACGAAATGATTGTCCTAAGAGCATTGAAATGAGAAAGGAGAGTTTTGCCCATGGACAATTATTTGTTGGCATAACTTAAGTAGCGCCCAACGAAGGGCACAGGGTTGTTAGTAATATATATACTAGCGGTTTCGGCAGAGGTTGCCCTGCCCTGAAAAAATAATAATCTAGAACCCGACTCCAGCGCCACCTACCAGGTCTAATTGTGAATCTAAACCACCTCCGGACCCAGTTTACCACAATTTTTTTACACCTTAGGTTACATTATTGAAGTTTTAGTAGGGATCCCTAATTCTTTTGTAATAATAAATATAACCTATATTAATCTACGATAATGTAGTATTCTAATGGTGAAAGAATTTTTGAGTTTATTCGTTACAAACATACAAAAATGCAAATCTTTCCACTTTATAATATTAGTATATATATATATATATATATATATATATATATATATATATATATATATATATATATATATACTAGCTGTCCCGGCAGACGTTGTTCTGCCCTGAAGAAATAAAATTTGGAACCCGATTGCAGCGCCGCCTACTGGGTCCAATGATGCATCTAAACCATCCTCGAATCCACTTGAACACACACAAAAAAATTCATTCAAATCGCTCCAGCCGTTTAGGAGGAGTTCACTGTCAACACACGTACAGAAGAATTATATATATAAAGATATATATGTGTGTATGTATATATATGTGTGTGTGTGTGTCCACCCAGCTAGACTCTACCCTGAAAGTCCGTAATTAATATTCTGTATTTAATAAAAACGACATCCTGTTTCCATAGCAAACTTCCCAATAATCAAGTAAGTTTTTATGTATAAATAATAAATATAAACACAATAAACATGGCCGTTGCGTCACGTTCGCCTAATTTTAATTAGCTCCAATTCGTTTGGAGCCTCCCTCTTCGTAGATTATTTGATGAAAATCCCTTCAAAGTGGCACTTGTTTTTTTCTTATTTCCCCCACTCGGCTGTGCCTTTTCAAAAATATTCAATTAAATGACATTTATCCCTGTTTTTAACTTCTTAAAGGAGAACGTAATAAGGTTTGCTTAGTACTTTGTAATACAACAAAATAGAATAAAACTACGTAGGTTTTAAGCGCGGTATTTGATATGATTCTCAGTATTATTATAATAAAATAAAAATGAAATAAAATACTGAGCTTAAAAGCGTTAAACCGTAGTTTTATTATGCGGACTCGACGTGAAAACTCAAGATTATATGACAAAACAAGTTTACGCGATTTTATCCGTGCAGGAACGGAGAAAGAATACAATTTCCTGCGGCCGAGCGGCCTGTCGTAAGAGGCGACAAAACAACCCACAGCCAGGTAGGGTATTTGCTCGACTGGATGGCGACCACCCCTGGTGTGCCGGTGTTCCGGCATTAGTGACCAGGTTCCAGTCTCCCTTAAGAGAGCAGCAGCGCATTTGTAGCACCTTTGGTGTTGCAAATGTCCATAGGCGATGATAACCGCTTTTCATAAAGTGGGTCGTCTGCCTATCTGCTGATCTTCTGCAATAAAAAAACGCTAAATAACATGCGGTTTTATTCGCGTGAACATAGAATTAATTTATTTTATTTATTGTGAAGCTGATTAAATAATAAACTTTCTGACTATTCGAAAAAAGAAACAAAGAATATTTTTTTTATTACAGAAGATCAGCAGACAGGCAGACGGCCCACTTGATGGAAAGCGGTTACCATCGCCTATGGACATTTGCAACAGCAAAGTTGCTACAAATGCGCTGCTGCTCTCTTAAGGGAGACTGGAACCTGGTCACTAATGTCGGAACACAACTCAAGGTTGTTATGGCGACATACTTTAGACCAGGAGTGGTCGCTATCCAGTCGGGCAAATGCCCTACCACCTGGCTGTGGGTTGTTTTGTCGCCTCTTACGACAGGCCGCGCGGCCGCAGGAAATTGTATTCTTTCTCCGTTCCTGCACAGATATATTGCTAGGAAAGCGACATACGAGCGATACAAGGATGTAGAAATAATTTATACATACACCTTTATGATTAAATTCGATATGTTGTACACCGCATTTCCTAGAAATGAGGTCGGCAACTCAGCTTTATGCTGTGTTGGAATTTCCTCCAGCACAGCGCTGATTTTTAGTGCCGACCCCGCCTCATTGATTTATATTAGACCCATCACCACACTAAATGTAACAAATAACAGAGAGTAGGCTAAATATTATATTAGAGTAAAAACTTATAAGATAATATTAATAAGTACAAGTATGCATAGAATTAATAAATATTAAGATACATAAAATAAGAAAACAAGGTCCCTGACTGTGTTAGGGGTGAATAGGAGCAAGATAGTTCCATTAAAAAAAAACTCATGAGTCATGAGTTTCTACCAAGATCAAAACAACTTATTGACTCTTCGAGTAATCAAAGGACTAGTCCCTACCTTGGACAACGGAACCAGCAAGGTAACGTAGCCAGCCTTCTCGGAACCTTACCCATTGACTTCGATGACCTAGGCTCAGTATTCTACTTATAGTCTTAAGGAATTATAGGTAGAATATAACATATTGTTACGACCTACACGCCGACAAAAGTGGATTCACACCTGCATACCATAAAAGCACACTTTATTACCTTTCCGCATTTTGACTTCTTTTGTTTACTTTCTGTTTAAGTTTTTTGATTAGAAAACAGCCCTTTGTGTATTGTAATCTTTTATGGTAGTCATTAGCCAGGTGTGATTCTCGGAGATTTGGTCACGCGGCCGATCAGACATATTGCATCCGTGCAGTATAAAGCAATGCCTCGATTGATAAACGAAGCAGTCGAGCGATAACCACAAGCGGAGCAAGATTTGTGTACATTCGGTAATTATTGAATCGTACTTTACTTTGGACTGGTTGTATTCAGTTATATTTGTACCTGTGTTATACGTGTATGTTGGTTCTAATAAATTCTGTAGTTATTCCAACGGCATTATAATTCGAGTTCTGCACTCGTAACAACATGTCATTGTACTAATGCAGATACCAATTTTTCAATTTCGAAATCTAGTTTACTGCCTGTCTTAACATCTCAGAAAGGTACACTTCGTCTCCACAACGCTGTAACGTTGTAAAATTTTACCTGAATGAAGGAGCATTAAAGTAAGAACGATTTTAAAGTGTCGCTCGGGTGCGTTGCGCTTGACGCGTCATTAGTTGCCTTTGTGTTGCGCCACTGTCGCCGTCGCGCAACGGCAAGCTTTTGTGTTGCAACATTTTAATTAATCAATACTTAGTTAAAGTTTCTTAGGAATGAGTTTGAGTTAAAAGTACATTTATAATTTACAAGTTATATTTTTGAAGTGAAACTTCTTAAGAGTCGTTGCAATTTTAAACTCGATGAAACGAAAAAACGACACTAAAAAGAGATAAACACATAAATCTATAGGACAAAGCCAGCGAGAGAATGATAATTTAAACACTATCCTCATACAGATAAGAGTTGGAAATGTTTTAAAGATTTTAGTTAATACCTCAAATTTCGTGTTTTAAAGCTTAAATATATTATACATACATACATACATAACTTCACGCCAGTTCCCTTGCGGGGTAGGCACGAACAACAGAGTGCCATTTAGGCTTATTCTTACACACCTCACTTGCCTCTTTGACATTCATAACTCTTGTCATGCAAGCTCGTCTGTTCTTAAGGCTCCTGACATCACCTTCTGCTAGTACACGATCAATTTGATCATGGAAGGTGTGTCGTGGCCTTCCACGACTTCTGCAAATATATTATGACGAAATAATATCTTTTTTATTGCAGGAGTTAAGCAGAGAGGCAGACGACCCACTGGATGGAAAGCTGTACCATCGCCTATGGACATTTGCAACACCAAAGTGCTACAAATGCGCTGGTGCTCTCATAAGAGAGACTGGAACCTGGTCACTAATTCCAAAACACCACTCAAGGTTGTTATGGCGACATACTTTAGACCAGGGGTGGTAGCCATCCACTCGGGCAAATGCCCTACCATCTTTGCGACAGGCCGCCCGGCCGCAAGAAATTGTATTCTTTCTTCGTTCCTGCACGGATAAAATGTGATATAAAATATGACGTCAAGAAATTTTGAATCCCTCCCACCCCTTGTCACACATTGTTATTACGTATAGGCAGGCTCTTTTTTGTCAATTCTTTTTTGGAGGCACGCTAATGCTCAAAAGTTGTAAGTCTATAATTTTTTTGTTGTAGCTCCACTCCAAAAAACCTATTTTTTTTTGTAAAGGTTACCAAAATTGTTTTTTCGTTACTTATTCAGTTTTTATGGCAATTTTTCACTAATATTTTTTTAAGTTTTCATGACTTGTATACATAATAAAACTACGTTTTACCGGTTTTAAACGCGGTAATTTTATTTGATTTTGGTTTCTCTGACGTTTCGGTGGCCGAAACGTCAGGTTTTCAGTGGCCGTGATCACGGAAGACAAAGATGTCAAGTGTCAACGAGTATTGTTAAAGTTTTATTTAGTTAGTAAAAGTTTTAATTTGTTAATTTTAATTTTGTTTATGGTTATTATTTACTCTATGGGAGCCTAATCTAATTTACTACCGCTTCGCAACATGTTATGGCTTGAAGAAAAAAACAAACTTACTTACTAACTACGTTTTAACGCTTAAAACCGTTAAAACGTAGTTTTATTAATTTTCGAAATTTATTTTTAGGGCACTGCGTGCCCCCGCGTTCCCTTACAAAAAATCTCTGCTTATAGGTATATTATTTTCAGTGGAAAAACAGGCAACTCTAGAACCACTCCTGGATAAACCACCTTTTAGTATAATGAATATCTCAGAAGCTTCCGTTTAATCGCCAAGTTTTCGATTGTTCGCTTTGCAAAACTTAGTTTTTCTTTGTTAACTAGTTAATTAGTTGGCGCAGAACGACTGGAGTCCGTTTACTCCGGCGATTTAGTAATGAAGGGAAATACGTAAGCGCCTCGTTTGAGATCTGCCTGCTTTGACTGGATAATGCTTTGTGTTAATAATGTGAGACCAGTTAATACATACAGTCATAGTTTTCAGCAAACTTTTATCCCCTTTTTTACTCCCTTAAGGGTTAAATTTTTAAAACACGTGTACATTTATTTCTAACCAAAAGCAAGTATATAAAATATCGTGATTTTTACTTCAAAAATAACAGATTTTCATACAAACTTGCATTGTTAGGGGCTGAATTTTTCAAAATCCTTTCTTATTTCTAGACCTCGAGGCTTGGGTTGTGCGTGAATATTTCAGTCAAGCAGTCAGTAAGTCAATCACTCAGTCAATTAGTGAGGACAAGTGGGTGTGTGTTCACGGTCCCTAGCCCTAGTAGCTTGAGCTGTGCGTTGATATGTCAGTCAAGCAGTCAGTAAGTCAGTCAATCAGTCAGTTAGTCAATCAGTGAGGACAAGTAATTATATATGAATAGATTATGTGTTCTGTTGTTTTGTGTGTGTTCACGCTCCCTACCCCTAGTAGCTTAGGCTGTGCGTTGATATGTCATTCAAACATCAGTAAGTCAGTTCATCAGTTAGTTAGTCAATCAGTGAGGACAAGTAATTATATATGAATAGGTTATGTGTTCTGTTGTTTTGCGTGTGTTTACGGTCCCTAGCCCTAGTAGCTTGGACTGTGCGTTGATATGTCATTCAAACATCAGTAAGTCAGTCCATCAGTTAGTTAGTCAATCAGTGAGGACAAATAATTATATATGAATAGGTTATGTGTTCTGTTGTTTTGCGTGTGTTCACGGTCCCTAGCCCTAGTAGCTTGGGCTATGCGTTGATATGTTAGTCAAGCAGTCAGTCAATCAGTAAGGACAAGTAATTATATATGAATAGATTATGTGTTCTGTTGTTTTGTGTGTGTTAACTCTCCCTAGCCCTAGTAGCTTGGGCTGTGCGTTGATATATCAGTCAAGCAGTCAGTAAGTCAGTCAATCAGTCAGTTAGTCAATCAGTGAGGACAAGTAATTATATATGAATAGATTATGTGTTCTGTTGTTTTGTCTGTGTCGAATTTGGAAATAAACTTTTTCTTTCTTTCTACCTTTTTTTCTATACCCAGCACACCTTCGTCAATTGCGAGAAATATAAGTTTAAAAAAGTATCACTATAAAATACTTCTTGTTATTGGTAAATATAAATCCCAGTTGACAGTTTGCCCTTCAGTTGTAAAGGTTAAACAAATGCATCCGAGTCTTGGTTGCATGAATAACTTTTAACAAGCGTAGACTTCAATAATAAGTTAGGACTTCTGACTTACTTTGCCTTTGTTCGTAAAGAAAATACGATTTAAAAAAGTCTGTATATATGTAATGTAATGTAGTTATTCGTTAACAGTGCTATTTATATTACCGTCTGTTCATTTGACTTGCTATCGGTTAAAATTTGACATAAGCACCATAATATAAATAATGTCAAAATTCAATCGATGGTAGGTAGGACAAGTGAATGATATTTTTTATTACTGTATAGGTTTGCGTTTGATCATTATCTGGCTCGATTTTGAGCGGAGATATGGTCTAAGATCGAGCAGGATTACCTGGAAGGTACCTATTCACACGAGACTTGAAGACACCCAGGATATGAAAAGTATTGTTACGAGTTGCGAGACTCGAATTAAAATGCCGTTGGAATGATTATAGAGTTTATTAGAACTATACAAACACGTATAACACAGGTACAAATATAACCGATCACAACAAATCCAAACGTAATGCAGAAGGTCGTCATTCAATTCACTACTAGATTCCCGATTGTACACACGTCACGCTCTGCTCGTGGTTCTCGCTTGACTGGCCCCTCTCCCCATCAGGCAGTTGTTTTATACCTCACAAATACAAATGTGCCCGCATCGTTGTCGACGTAATCCGCAACACCTGGCTAATGAATCAGCCGCAAGTGGCCATAAACGAGTACAATAAGACAATGTTCTGTTCTCTAGAAACGTATGCCAATAAATAAGTAAACAAAAGAAGACGATCATAAAAGAATTGCAATCACTTCAAATGCCGACAGATAATAAAATGTGTTTTTACAGATATGCAGGTATGCATATAGGATTCGGCCACAAAGAGGCCCATTTCGGATGATCAGGAATTTTCTTTTGTGTCTACCTATACCTACATATACAGTCCGCTCACCGTTTTCAAACTAGTTCAATAATAAATACATGAAATGGCATAACGTCAGAAGTAGTTTCTGTGAACCTGCATCCCACTTGTTTACACCCCTTAGCCACTAACACCCATGTTTCCCCTGTCTTCTATGGCATTTTTTGGGGCCCATGCAGGGAGTGGCCAGTCATCATCTGGCCATTTTTCCATGTTTTTTTTTTTTTGCAGGAGTTCAGCTGACAGGCAGACGGCCCACTTGATGGAAAGCGGTTACCATCGCCTATGGACATTTCCAACACCAAAGGTGCTACAAATGCGCTGCTGCTCTCTTAAGGGAAACTGGAACCTGGTCACTAATGCCGGAACACAACTCAAGGTTGTTATGGCGACATACTTTAGACCAGGGGTGGTAGCCATCCAGTCGGGCAAATGCCCTACCACCTGGCTGTGGGTTGTTTTGTCGCCTCTTACGACAGGCCGCCCGGCCGCAGGAAATTGTATTCTTTCTCCGTTCCTGCACGGATAAAATGTTCCCTGAACATTGCGACGGGCAGACGCCAAAGTCCCCATATTCCCAAACCCCTAGTACCACTAGGCCACTCCACCAGCCCGGTACTTTTTGTCCTCATTTCCCACAGTAGTTACTGGCCGGGGCTTGTTCTTGGGTGGATTATTATATGATGCAGACAGATATAATGGCCTGTCAGTGTCACTCCACATTTACGTTAAATTTGTCAAGGGGTTTCTACGTGTTAGCCTTCCTGTGGCCCCACGCAAGCCCTCCAAAAGCAGTCTTCAAAGGAATGCACCAAACTAAACTAAGGGACACCTCAACACAACAAGTCATCAAACAAATGTCACCCACACCAACAATATATTAAAAACAAACAAGCATGTAATAATAAATCTATACTTAATATTATAAAGAGATAAAGTTTGTGACGTTGTAAGGGGTAATCTTTGGATCTACTAAACCGATTTTAAAAATTCTTTTACTGTTGGAAAGCTACGTTAACAAGGAGTGTCATAAGCTATATAACATGACACTATATACTAAGGGAGCGGCACAGAGCGCGGGTGAAACGGCGCCGGGCCGCTAGTATTTTTATAAACTAAATTCAAGTACATACATACATACATACATAACTTCACGTCAGTTCCCTTGCAGGGTAGGCACGAACAACAGAGTGCCATTTAGGTTTATTCTTACACACCTCACTTGCCACTTTGACATTCATAACTCTTGTCATGCAAGCTCGTCTGTTCTTAAGGCTTCTGACATCACCTTCTGCTAGTACACGATCAATTTGATCATGGAAGGTGTGTCGTGGCCTTCCACGACTTCTGCATCCATCCACTTTTGCATTGTATATCTGTTTAGTCATTCTTTCATCATGCATTCTTTCCACATGCCGGAACCACCGGAGCATTCCTTTCCTTACCTTCACACCGACACTCTCTTTCAGACCAACCAAGTAAATAAGCTTTTTTAAAAAGGTTTCTAAATACAAGCCTTTGAGATCCTGGATATCATGTAGCAGCAGAGTGCTAACCAAGACAAGTAAAACGAGCCCCAACACGACAGGTCTATCCTGTTTAATACAGGAGTTCCTATGCCCACCTTCCGACTCCATCACCAGATCAGCTCCATATTATTTCATTGTCACGTGATATACATATGTGTGCAAAATTTCAGCTCAATCGGAAACCGGGAAGTTAGTCAATTTAACTTGCAAGATTCCACCCGAACTTACATACATACATACATCCATTGCAAGTTAAATAAAAGCTTGTAAATAAGCAAGTACTTACCGGAGACTGCTATTAATAACACTAGATTGTAGTAGTTTTATTTTATTACATTTGTATCCCGATAATTGAAGTCGTTTCCTTAGAATAGGCGGATTAGCATTATAGATGGCGCTGGAATCGAGTATATAAATATTATTATAATTACCGTAAAATACAGTCCGATATGGAACAACGAGTTTTTATTCAACCGAACAATTAGCACATAATAATTGTAGCCAATAAGCCTGATATCGTGATAATAGATCGATCTGCGCGACGAGCAATACTCGTTGACATCAGTATCCCCGCATGACGATAACCTTGTGAAGAAAGAAAAAGAAAAACTAAGTACTTAGATCTTGCTCACGAGGCTACCGCTATGTGCCGTCTGGAGTCAACGAGCATTGTGCCGATAGTTGTCACCGTCAACGGTCTTATAGCGAAAAGCCTCGACTGTCATCTAGAGAGGCTTTCACTGGGAGGCTGGGTGAAGGGCCAGATACAGAAGGCAGCACTCTTGGACACGGCACGGATTGTGAGAAGGTTCCTGTCTCTGGATCCTTAACCACCGGTAGTTTGGACCCTAGGCCCCGCTGGCGGTGATCTGCAAGATTTTATATTTTTTTTTATTGAATATGTATTTTATTTTTGATATATTTTTATAAAAAAAATGTCTACTATTTATATATTTATTGACAGCCTCTGTGGTTGAGCGGGCTAATCCTTTTCCGGCGTACCTCACTGCAACGCAGTGGTTACGGGTTCGATTCCTGGTATAGTAAATTTCGGAAACGTATTTTCTCCGTTATTTACTATGGTCTGGGTGTCTGGGATCGGCCCCAGAGTAGTCCGTTGTATATTACCTATATCACAAGTTTAACTTGCTTAATTTAGGGATATACAATGTGTGTGTTTGTCTGCCGATTATTATTATTATACTGTATGTCTTTCAAGACCACGGGCCATAAAAATGGCCCGGACTTTTGGGGGGCTTGCGTGGGGCCATGGGAAGACCAACACGTAGAGGCCCCTTGACAAATTTAATGTAAATGTGGCGTGACACTAACCGGCGATTATCCCTGTCCACACCATAGAGTAATGCACCCAAGGACAAGCCCCGGCCAGTGTAGGACTATTGTGGGATATGAGCACAAAAAGTACCGGGCTATTGTGGTGAACTGCTAATGGTACTAGGGGTCTGAGAATATGGGGTCTATGGCGTCTGCCCGTCGCAATTATTATTATTATTATTATTTTTAAAAAAATGTAAAAATTTTGAAAATAAATGTATATAAGAAATATTAATAATATCCAAATGTCCGGGTCATTTTTATGGTCTTGATAGACATGCAAATAATATTAATATTTATTATACCGAAATTTCTTCTTACCTACATAAATCCATTGCAAGCTAAATAAAAGCTTGTAAAAAGGTACGCAACTGAGAGTCCGTAGATTTGTTAAAAAATAATATATGTATACCTAAAGGACAACAGTTATGAGTATGTAACAACTAAAGTGCCTGTTTAAAATGTCAGATGGGCGATGAAAAATTTCCTATTTCATACGATCGATGCACTATCGAGGTCATATAGTATTCATTGTATGGCCCAATCCTCTATACCCTTTGGGAGATGACCAAATGCATATGGAGGCAGTTTGTTTTCGTACAGTTTGGATGATATTTTATACAAAAGTATTAAAAAGATATCTGTTATTTTTGATATTCTATGTGTTACTTGACACCGACTTCAAGACGTTGTAGAAATAAGTCGGTTAAATATTTGTTTTTTTAGAAGCTTTTTATTAACTTGCAATGGATGTACCTATGTATGTATGTAAGTTCGGGTGGAATCTTGCAAGTTAAATTTGACTAACTTCCGGGTTTCCGATTGAGCTGAAATTTTTCACGCATATGTATATCGCCTGACAATGCAATAATATGGTACCATGGAGCTGATCTGATGATGGATTCGGAAGGTGGCCATAGGAACGTCTGTACTAAACAACATAGACCTTTAGTGTTTGGGCTCGTTTTACTTGTCTTGGCTAACACTCTGCTGCTACATGATATCTAGGATCTCAAAAGCTTGTATTTAAAAAGTTTTTTTTGCTTTTTAGTTTGAATTCGGTTTTGATTTTGCTAAAAAAAAGAATTTCGATTAATTCTTTTTTTTATGGTTTCGTAACCAAATAATAAAAACAGTAGACGTTTGGGAACCATTGTACGTGGAAAGCCACGCACTTGTCAGATTTTTAAATTTTCAATCTTGGATCAGAAATCCGACTCAGACAGAATTCTGAGTCAAATTGCTAATTTAGTCTCTTTTCTGTCTTTAATAATAATATATATAATTTTTGGGGGCCCATGCAGGGAGTGGCGAGTCACCGTCTGCCCATTTTTCCATGTTCCCTGAACATTGCGACGGGCAGACCAGGCCATAGTCCCCATATTCCCAGACCCCTAGTACCACTAGCAGTTCACCCCAATAGCCCGGTACTTTTTGTCTTCATTTCCCACAATAGTCCTACACTGGCCGGGGTTTGTCCTTGGGTGCATTGTTATATGGTGTAGACAGGGATAATCGCCGGTCAGTGTCACGCCACATTTACATTAAATTTGTCAAGGGGCCTCTACGTGTTGGCCTTCCCATGGCCCCACTCAAGCCCTCCAAATGTAATATACAACGGACTACTCTAGGGCCGATCCCAGACACCCAGACCATAGTAAATAACGGAGAAAATACGTTTCCGAAATTTACTTTACCAGGAATCGAACCCGGAGCCTCTGCGTTGCAGTGAGGTAGGCCGGCAAAGGCTTAGCCCGCTCAACCACAGAGGCCGTCTTTCTTCCAATTATTTTGGATCGGCACAATATATCTTTTCCTTCCATACATCTCTCATTCTGACATACATCCTCTGTCACATCACAAGTCCTGTCATCCTTCACACAATCTATCCATCTCTTTTTTGATCTACTTTTACATTTGTACCCGACTCTTTCAGTTTAACATTATTTTTAACGCGTCAAATTACTAATTGAAGAACTTGATAAAACTACGTTTAAACGGTTTTAAGCGCGGTAATTTATTTGAAGTACCGCCTGTTTGGGATCCGATCATCAAAACTATTAAGACCCAAACCCAGCAAAAACCAGCTGCCAGACCTCAAGACACTGTGAGCTCTTTCTGCGTGCAACGGAACACAAACCAACTTGACTGATAATTTCTTTTATTTTTCCTTTCACCCATTTTAATATTATACAAAATTATTAGAGCTAGGCATGTTTGCTGAAGAGTTTCTTGCGGCCGCTTCTTCTCTTCAAGTCATAACATGTTGCCAAGCGGTATTAAATTAGATTAGGCTCCCATAGAGTAAATAATAACCATAAACAAAATTAAAACTAAATAATTTAAAATTAACAAGTTGGCGGTAGGCTAAATAAAACTTTATCAATACTCGTTGACACTTGACATCTTTGTCTTCCGTGATCACAACCACTGAAAAGTGGCCGAAACGTCGGAAAAACAAAAATCAAATAAATTACCGCGCTTAAAACCGTTTAAACGTAGTTTTATTATGTATACAAGAATTTAAAAGAGTGTGAAGTTATACTAGACACGTCAAGACATAATAAATAACACCACGATTCACCCAACTTTCGTACGTAGTCTCGCGTCAAAGGTTTGGTAAGCACTCCGCCAGGCTTGCTTGCCGAATGCGTTTCATTGGTCGACTGCTTTGTAGGCACCCGCGACTTTAAGAGTAGGAGATGTCGAGAAGACGCAAACCTTGATGATGCTAATGTTTCTGCAATAGTTTAATATTTTTAAAGTGAAAGTTCTATATAGACGGGGTCTTAGGATTTTTCTGTCACGAAAAAGCGTTACGGCCGCGTGGAAGAGCGGCGTAAAATTATACTAGACGTGGTGAGCGGCGGCATAATGTTAGAGTAGACTGTCGATGTTTTTATTGGTTCCGGATCGAATTCAGTTTTTTTCTTTGATAAAATAAAAATATGTTTAAATAAAAAATGCATGAATTAAAATGTACCTAACCTAACCAAATCGTAATTTGCAGTAAACCTACGAAAAATCGAAATGTGTGCTGGGACACAATAGAAGTGAAACTTCAACGGACAAGTGGAAAAACGAATTGCAACAAAGTTTTAACTTGAAGTTTTACGGGTAGATTGTTAATGTACTTGTCCAATTTTTTATATCGGATTTTATGTTAGAATTATATATCAATTTAGGGAATTATAAATGTATATATTTATTGATTTAGATTATAATTACATTGTTTAGAGTTAGTTTATACAGAAATAGTTTTTTGTATAGACTTTTATTAAAAGGCTGGTAGGGCATTTGCCCGACTGGATGGCTACCACCCCTGGTCTAAAGTATGTCGCCATAACAACCTTGAATTGTGTTCCTGACATTAGTGACCAGGTTCCAGTCTCCCTTAAGAGAGCAGCAGCGCACTTGTAGCACCTTTGGTGTTTGATTGTATGAACATTTGTCATAGGCGATGGTAACCACTTTATATCAACTGGGCCGTCTGCCTGCCTGCTGAACTCCTGCAATTTTTTTTTAAAGCATTTGTTAAATTGTGGTTTTATTTATTAAGTCTGTTTGACGTGTCTAGTAACGTCACAAGAGTCTTAGAATTTCCCTTTCCAAAAAATTATAAATAAAAGCGAGAATTTTCTAAGAAATTTTCTTTTAAGTAATCCGCCTTAAGAGAGGGTTGAGTACACTTAACTGTGTGCAATTAATGAATAATTGTCGCTCAGGATTCTTTCGCTACAAACACAGGGATTACTGCCCCTAATTATCTATTTTACTTTGGCTCTTTCATCTTTTGTGGACTCTGTCTTTTTATTTAATTCTTTAGAATTACTGTGGTCTTAAAATAGACGTTGAGAGTTGACAATGAAATTTTAAGGCGGATTGGACATGAAGAGAGAATAGATGAATAGAGACTGATAAAAGTAGTGTATGACAGCAATGTGGATGGTAAAGTTGATGCTGG
This sequence comes from Dendrolimus kikuchii, assembly GCA_019925095.2. Classification (NCBI taxonomy): domain Eukaryota; kingdom Metazoa; phylum Arthropoda; class Insecta; order Lepidoptera; family Lasiocampidae; genus Dendrolimus; species Dendrolimus kikuchii. The sequence continues at coordinate 2,056,619 of CM034392.1, read as the reverse complement.
TAGATAACGACGTGCTCCCGGCCGTGGTACGCACCATGGTCGGGAGCCCAACAGGATGGGACACTTGCGAAGGAGGAGGCAGAACGTGAGTGCACATCCCTGCTCCGCTCCCGCCAAAGGAGGACGCGTCGGCACCAGAGGGCCAGCCAGGATCTTCGGCCACCGTAAACGGGCGGCGCGGGTGGGGCCTCTTTGGTGTAGAGGTTCTTACTCACCTGCACATGCCGTCGAGATGGAGGCGCGAGTGTTCCGCGCGCGCTCACCTCTCCTCCCGTGGGGCGAGTTATAGACCGCCCCACGCCTAGAGAGATTGAAGATGCAGGGGGATAAAAGTAGTCCCCCGGCAGTGGAAGAGAGAGGCGAAAGACGGAACACCAGGGGTTTTAGTGGGTATCCCTAACCGGGGAATGGCAATAGCATGACTCCAGTTCTGACTGAGCATGCTAGTGCCACCCCCGATCTGGCGAATCCCACACTAGGTCGCGAATTATCCCCCCCAAGGTTTTGCCCTTGTCGCGGCTTAGTCCTCAAACGGATTTCCCCTGGTAAAAAAAGAAAAAAAAAATGGTAGACAACGACGTACTTACCATAATCAAATCGCAGATGTCTTAAAGGAAGGCCAGGTAAAAATCATCTGTGCCAGCAAGTGACCTAAGTTAATATTATTTAATACTAGCGGCTCGGCGCGGTTTCACCCGCGCTCTGTCCCGCTCCCATGGTATATAGCGTCACGTTATATAGCCTATGACACTTCCTGTTAACGTAGCTTTCGAACAGTAAAAGGATCTTTAAAATCGCTTTAGTAGATCCAGAGATTACCCCCTTCAACGTCACAAACTTTACCTCTTTATAATATCAGTATAAACAAACAATACATACATAACTTCACGCCAATTCCCTTACGGGGAAGACACGAACAACAGAGCGCCATTCAGGCTTATTCTTACACACCTCACTTGCTTCTTTGACATTCGTAGCTCTTGTCATGCACGCTCCTCTGTTCTTAAGGCTCCTGACATCACCTTCTGCTAGTACACGATCAATTTGATCATGGAAGGTGTGTCGTGGCCTTCCACGACTTCTGCATCCATCCACTTTTGCATTGTATATCTGTTTAGTCATTCTTTCATCATGCATTCTTTCCACATGCCATCCAATAATACAAAATTACCAAAATGAGTAGCTAATGATTAGTGTCGCTTTTCGTTTCGCTTTCTCGTTTCATCGAGTTTCAAATCACAACGATTTAAAAGAAGTTTCACATCAAAAAGAGACATACGCTTCACTTTACTCCCTCTATTATGTAATCACGTCGCTATGTCTTCAAATAAAGTCTTTTTCTTTCTTTGGCTGAAACCGTAACCTTGCCAGGTGTCAGGTGGTAGGGCATTCGCCCATCTGGATGGCTACCACCCCTGGTCTAGGGTATGCCGCCATAACAACCTTGGGTTGTGTTCCGGCATTAGGGGCCAGGTTCCAGTCTCCCTTTACAGAGTAGCAGCGCATTTGTAGAAAGAACCTTTGGCGTTGTGAATGACCATAGGCAATGGTAACCACTTTCCACCAGGTCTTCTGCTTGTCTGCTGAACTAAAGCAATAAAAAAAAACTTCTAGCAGTTACATAATCACAGTAATTTCGTAACATGTATACGAGAATAGTACGCAAGTCAAATTACGACGTGTCAAATGCATCCAACTATGTCTGACATGGGTCCAGTCTATTATTGACGTATTCGATATTTATTGTACTATTTTTACACGTCCGTTATGAACTTCATGAAATTATTATATAAACACAAGTCAAATGCGTGTCGCGCGCATACTGAAGGGTCCTATAGGTTCCAGGAGTCATTCTAAGGAAAAAGTCTAAGAACAAGTTTTGTAGATAATTAATTAGGTGACATATTCTACAATAAATTCTAAATCAATCTAAAATATATAATTATAACAATCCATAGAAGGTTCAAGTTTGTACAATTAATCTTAATATATATAAATTACGTGTCACGTTGTTTGTCCGCGATGGACTACTAAACTACTTGACCGATTTTAATCAAATTTGCACATCGTGTGCAGTTTGATCCGACTTGAAAGATAGGATAGCTTACATTTGGACCCGGTAGGTGGCGCTGCAATCGGGTTCTTATTTTTATTTCTTCAGGACAGAACAACGGCTGCCGGGACAGCTAGTAGATATATATATATATATATATATATATATATATATATATATCCTACTAAGATTATAAACGCGAAAGTTTGTAAGAATATATGGATGTATGTATGTTTGTTACTCTTTCACGCAAAAACTACTGAATGAATTTTGTTGAAACTTTACAATAATATAGCTTACACGTCAGAATAACACAGGCTACAATTTATAAAGATATAGTGTGAATTGTCCAAAATATAACGATTTTCCATCGTATATATATATACTAGCTGTCCCGGCAGACGTTGTTCTGCCCTGAAGAAATAAAATTTAGAACCCGATTCCAGCGCCACCTACCGGGTCCAAATGTAAGCTATCCTATCTTTCAATTCGGATCAAAGTGCACACGGTGTGCAAATTTGATTAAAATCAGTCAAGTAGTTTAGGAGTCCATCGCGGACAAACAACGTGACACGTAATTAATATATATTAAGATATATATATATATATATATATATATATATATATATATATATATATATATATATATATATATATATATATATATATATATATCGAGGGCTTCATAATAAATGGGCGTACATGCAAAAGTGTAATTTTACACAAGGGACAAAATTAGGAATACCCTTCTTTTTAGGTACACCTCCATACTGGTAAGACTTTCTTTATTGTAACATGCATAGCTTTTAGTAAACAACAAAAAATGGCATTTTTGCGTATACGCCTATATGTTATTAAGCTCTCGATATATAACTATATATACAGATATATATATGTAGGGAAAAAAAACCACAACATCTTGAAGTCGGAGCATTTTACAATATTGTTGTTGAATTGGCATCGACTTTAAAATGTTTTTGCTCTTTTGTATGAAATCGGTTTTGTTTTTGTTAAAAATAATATATTTAAATTGTTGAATATAATGTGTATTCTATCTCATTTTCTCGCAGGCTTAGTCCTATAGATTTATGTGTTTATCTCTTTTTAGTGTCGCTTTTCATTTTATCGAGTTTCAAATCACAACAATTCCAAAGAAGTTTCACTTCAGAAACTTGAACGTTCCATTAAAATTATAATAAGTGCCTAATAAATCCAATTTCGCCAGCATTCCGGGAGAGATCTAATTACATAGTAAATTATTAAAATTCATTCTTGTTTTATTATGTAATTGGACAATCAGGGGTTGGTTTACGATCCCTGGAAAAGGCCTCGCGGTGAAGCGCCATTGTCAACAGTCGTCATGGAGATAATAAAAAAAAAAACTTTATATGTGTACAGTAGGATTCGTTTATACGACTCCGCTTGCATACCTTTGGTAAGATTTGTATTCTTGTATGTTCGTAACGTATAAAGTCAAAACTACTGGACCGATTTCAATAATTCTTTCACCATTCGAATGTTTTTTTTTTTTTTTGTTTTGAGGCGAGGGAAAATGCTTAACCGATTTACGCACAAACTGGGTCGTTGCTAGGGGAACGACACGCGTCGGTCGGGGGCGATAACACTGCAGCAATAGTATGCTCTTGGCAGCGCTCCGTCCGCGATCGACGTCACAGAATAGTGTGGAAGACTCCGAGCGTTGCTACACGAGCGAGCAACCCCAATACCCACTAAAAACCCCCTCCTCCCTGACGACCCTGCGCTTTGTATGTGTTGGAAAGGCTGAGATTTAGAACATAGTTACGCCCAGCCGATCCAGCGCAATAAAGTGCCTGGAGTGTGCCCTGGGAGAACACACCCCACTTCGTTGTGCGGGGGTAGAAGGTCCTTTGCTCTTCCTAGCAAGCTAAAGGCCCCCCGCACCATTCGAATGCTACATTATCCCTGATTAATATATAAAATATAGGGATCCCTACTAAAACTTCAATAATGTAACCCATCAAACTAAACAAAATACTTGGCGCTGGAAACGGGTTCTAGATTTTCATTTTTTAAAGGCAGGACAACGTCTGCCGAGATGTGTGTTCGAGTCGGGTCCTAGGGTGGTTTAGATTCATAATTAGACCCGGTAGGTGGCACTGGAATTGGGTTTTAGATTTTTATATTTTCAGGGCAGGACAACATCTGCCGAGATGTGTGTTTGAGTGGGTCCCGGGGTAGTTTAGATTCACAATTAGACCCGGTAGGTGGCGCTGGAATCGGGTTCTATATTTTCATTTTTTCAGGGCAGGACAAAGTCTGCCGAGATGTGTATTTGAGTGACTGACTTAGTCAGTTTCTGATCTAATGTGCATATTGTTATAATTAACATGTGCTAACAACGGTGAAGGAAAACATCGTGATGCAACCTGCACATCGAGATAACTGATGTGTCAAACCTGCCAAGCCGCCTTGGACAAGCGTGGCGGGTTTACTGTTCGTCCCCCTATAATGATATGTAATTTTATATAATTAGTATTATATTGCATATAGCTATACGTTATATACTTATATATATATTATGTGTATATATAGTATATTTATATATTTATGTAGTTATAATTATTATATATAATAATTATAACTACATTCGTCCATCCATCCATCGACACTCCTATTCGGCAATATTCTTGCCACGGGTTGTCTGGAAGAGATCGCTTTTTAGCGATAAGACCGCCCTTTGTACACAGTTAGAATAATACTAGTTCTATAATGGTATACATTAGGCGACGGTAACCGCTTTCCATCAGGTGGGCCGTCTGCCTGTCTGCTGTACTCCGGCGATAAAAAAAACATTAAATTTTTATCTATACAAGTATTTATTTTTTATAAAGCCGAGATGTTTAAGTGTTGAAGAAATAGCAGTAATTATTGCCGAACACGAAGCTGGCTACAATATCAGTGACGTGCGCGTTGTCTTAATGTAACCCGGGAGGGTGCAAGATTTTGGGTCAGGAAACATGGTGACGAAGGTGAAATTTTAGATCATCGTCACAACCATTCTGGTCGCCGTCCTATCCCTAATGCTGCACAAAAAGCCGACATGAGGCGGCAATATGATTAAAACGGTATAGTGTCAACCAACCATTTCAAATGTATGAAGTTTGTCCTAGTAAGAAATGCATTACACTCAATGGGATTACATCATAAACGACCCTCAAAAAAAGTTGCTCTAACACCGTTTAAGATTTGCAGAGACTTATTTGAACTTCGATTGGAGTACTACTATATTTACTACTATATTTCGCTCTTTTTGCTCTTTTTGCCCTTTTTGTCCATTTTGATCTTTTTTCTCCTTTTGCTCTTTTTGTCCTTTTAGCTCTTTTTGTCCTTTTTGATTTTTTGTCCTTTTCCTGTTTTTGTCCTTTTTGTCATTTTTATAGTTTTCATTGACGGGGGATAGATAAATAAAACTAGGGCGGTTTGAAATAGAGGATAAAAGTTTGGATGAGACCAATCATTTCTCAAGTTCATAGATATAAAAATCTTTTATGTCAAGCCAACATAGGAGACTTCATTTGTAGAGATATACAGAAGGCCATGCAGTGCTCAATTTCAGTTCTGGAGGAATCTCTGCCAATATATGGAGGTGGATGCCAGCGGATGGAGTGGGCGAGCCCGTTCCTCTTCCTTCAAAGGCAAATGCAACCCACGATCTGACTGATCTGGAAGACTGTAACGTATATCCAGCTGATGATTTACCTCAGATCAGCTACATTCAGGACAATTCTCGTACGCACACTGCTCGTATTGTTAATGAGTGGTTCAATCGGCCCAGTGATATAGAGGTGATTACCTAGCCAGCAAAAGCTGCAGATTTAAGCCCGATAGAGAATTTTCTTTTTATTGCAGGAGTTCAGCAGACAGGCAAACGGCCCACTTGATGGAAAGCGGTTATCATCGCCTATGGACATTTGCAACACCAAAGGTACGACAAATGCGCTGCTGCTTTCTTAAGTGAGTCTGGAACCTGGTCACTAATGCCGGAACACAACTCAAAGTTATTATGGCGGCATGCTGTAGACCAGGGGTGGTAGCCATCCAGTCGGGCAAATGCCCTACCACTTGGCTGTAGGTTGTTTTGTCGCCTCTTACGACAGACCGCCGGACCGCAGGAAATTGTATTCTTTCTCCGTTCCTGCAGGAATAAAGAAAGAAAGAAAGAAAAGAAAGGAGTTTATTGATGCAGCGATAGGAAAATAGAAATGAACGGACCAAGAAGGCTATACAAGACCATTCCCAGATCCTTTGGGAAGATACAAGAGGGACAGACCTATACTCTCACCCTGTAGGTTACATGAGAAACAGGTTGCAATGTGTGATTGATGCTAATAGTGTTATATTCGTTATTAAATAAAATAATATCATTATAATACTTGTTCGTACTATTATTTCATTTTCGGTCAAGAATGAGGCTAATCTTATCTGCAAAGCCATTAACCCCGACAATGATATCTTTGTCAATAAAACTTACTGTGCGGCGAAATATATTATAAATAAAGATTACCCGTAATAACAACGTTTATTTACAAATATATAAAAACCTTGTTGATTTGGGTATTTTTTTTTTATTGCAGTAGATCAGCAGACAGGCAGACGGCTGGAAAGCGGTTACCATCGCCTATCGACATTTGCACCACCAAAATTGCTACAAATGCGCTGCTGCTCTCTTAAGGGAGACTGGAACCTGGTCACTGATGCCGGAACACAACTCAAGGTTGTTATGGCGACATAATTTAGACCAGGGGTGATAGCCATCCAGTCGGGCAAATGCCCTACCACCTGGCTGTGGGTTGTTAAGTCGCCTCTTACGACAGGCCGCCCGGCCGCAGGAAATTGTATTCTTTCCCCGTTCCTGCACGGATAAAATTGTCATTTTGCTAAAATTGACAAAATGAAGTCGGTAAAACAGTAAGCAAAAACTTTATTCGATAGTAAACGTAACAAAACATTTATTAAAATGTTGACAGTACTGTTTCTTATACTCGTGCAAGCAAAAGTCGACTTTAAGGTGACGAACATTTTAATACCGGGACTGTACATGTTACAAAATGGAATAAAAAAGAACTCTTATTCATATTGAGTTAGTGTAAGTTTGTAGGCTTCTTTATGACTACAAACTTGCACCAACTCAATATGACCGTTATATTTTAATAACCAACGCGCACTACCATCGCATTGCATTACATGCACACTTCACAAACAAACCAAGACACACAAAGAGCCTAAACATTAATAACCCAGGCACAGAAAATAAAAAAACAACACACATGGCACTAGATAGGACTATATATATAAGTACAGATATAAGGCTCACACTGCACATGCACTTCCTCACAACACCAGCATGTAACAGATACACTCTACATTAGTATAAGTTTAGTATTCAAATTAGAATAAATTAATATAATAAGTTATTCTTAAGGTACACCACAACATAAAAATCACTAAATTAATGTCACACACAGTAACAAAAATAAACAATAAGCGTGTATGGACTCTAAAATCTTTCATAGAAATTAAGTTGTAAAAAGGGTACGGAACTCGAGTCCGTAGAGATGTTAATAATAATAAAATTAAACAAAAATTTAATGCTGATTTTAGACGTATCAATAAAATGTAATTAATTTGTTTGAAAGACACATAATTTAACACACGGCTACGTTCCATTAGAGACTCACAACGACCACGTTCACCGCGATTTTTCTCCTTCCACTTGCTTGCCGGCGTTACAATCGTGTACCCAAGTGGAACGATTATTCGACCCACCTCTTGACATGTCGTTGTGAGCGTTGTGTAATCGAAAATGATGACGTCATTAGTGACATTTTTGCCACGACCACAACGACCGCGGTCGCCTTGTAGAACAGCTAACGGAGCATTTGGACGTTGTGAACTTTTAATGGAACGGGCTGTGAGTGGACTAATTTTTAAATAACCAAAAAACATCGTTATGAATAGATGTAAAGTTTACGCACAGGGCAAGCGAAAACTCCCAGCAACGATGTAAAAATTTGTACGTACCAAAATCGGCGGATAGCGGGATATAACTCATTTGCGCTCGCGATTTGTAATTCGTGTCAAGCGTTCGGTATCTGTTGTTGCACTGATGTCCCCTATTCAGGGGCGTAGCTGCCGCGGTATCAGCCGTATCAATGATACGGGCCCCCCAGGCTACAGGGGCCCCGAAAGTGTAAGCAAACATTCCTAAAATATTATCCACAATCTTTGATAGATTAGTAACATTTTTGAGAATAACTGCTGGGTCAACAGAAACGGCTATCAGACTTCTCATTATTGTCTATAGAGACAGAAAATATAGGTGTATAAATAAATATAGAAAGTATATTGCCAGGTGGTAGGGCATTTGCCCGACTGGATGGCTTGGTAGCCACCCTGGTCTAGAGCATGTCGCCATAACAACCTTGAGTTGTGTTCTGGCGATAGTGACCAGGTTCCAGTTTCTCTTAAGAGAGCAGCAGCGCATTTGTAGCAACTTTAGTGTTGCAAATGTCCATAGGTGATGGTAACCGCTTTCCATCAAGTGGGCCATCTGCCTGTCTGCTGATCTCCTGCAATAAAAAAAAATATACCGAAAAACTTTTTTTTTTATTGCAGGAGTGCAGCAGACAGGCAGACGGTCCACTTTATAGAAAGCGGTTACCATCGCTTGTAGACATTTACAACACCAAAGGTGGTACAAATGCGCTGCTGCTCTCTTAAGGGCTGGAACCTGGTCACTAATGCCGGAACACAACTCAATGTTGTTATGGCGACATGCTTTAGACCAGGGATGGTAGCCATCCAGTCGGGAAAATGCCCTATAACCTGGCTGTGGGTTGTTTAGTCGCCTTTTACGACAGGCCGCCCGGCCGCAAGAAATTGTATTCTCTCTCCGTTCCTGCACGGACAGACTGAAATTGTCTTCAACTATAGATGATTTGATAAATAAATTTGCCGATAAAAAGGCGAGAAAACTTTATCTTTGATTTGAATTGTTTGTCTCACTTAGCTCTTAGAAGCAGTAAGTAAAAGTAATAACTTGTATTCAATATATTGTTATAACTTAGGCCCCGACAAACATAAATTCCACGTTCAGATCTGTAAAAACACATTTTAATACCTGTCGGCATTTGAACTGATTGTAGTCCTTTTATGATCGTCTTCTTTTGTTTAATTATTTATTGGAGCATCATTAGCCATGTATTGTGGATTACAACTACAAGCTAATTCTAGGAAATTGTGTCGACGTTGCCGGGCGGGCACATTTGCATTTGTGAAGTATAAAACGACGGCCTGATTGAAGGAGGGAGTCAGATGAGCTACAACTACGATACAGACGTGACATGTGTACGTTTGGGAATCTATAGTGACGGGCTTTGCGAATTTTAATGAATTACGACCTTCTGCATTACTTTTGGGATTTCTTGTGTTCGGTTATATTTGTACCTGTGTTATTCGTGTTTGTATAGTTCTAATAAACTCTATAATAAATCTAACGGCATTTTAATTCGGGTTCCGCTAACTCGTAACAATATAATTATTTTAATTCAATTCGAGCATTTTTTGTTTCTTTTATAAAAAAAATTACCCTTCCTTTGGGCCCCCCCAACACATTTTGATACAGGGCCCGTCTAAGGCAAGCTACGCCACTGCTCCTATTATATAATCTGTGCACTGATGTCCCTGCTCTAATCTTTTATCAGTTAATACTGACAATCTTGAAATTGATGTCTCGGTACTTCTAGAGAGCCACAACACATGAGCATCGATTAATGGTTCCTATACCTAATACTGCGGAATCATCGGTTAGTGTTAAATATTTACGGTCTTAAAGAAAGGTTGTTAAGAAAGCCTACAAACCTACTATAATTCAATAAGATCATTAGTGTCTTAGCAATTAAGGGCCTTACTTATAATCGTTTCTTAAATTTAAAGAAACTGCTCAGCAACTGATTAGTGAAAATCTTACCCATAAACTCCTCTCTAATCGAATATTTAGGGAACAACCTACGTTAATCATTCAAATTTCGTATATCTGTGCTCCTCTGAGGTAAACAACAGGTAATACACGTTTGTAAGTGAAAAAGTTATGACAAGAGTTATGAATGTCAAAGAGGCAAGTGAGGTGTGTAAGAATAAGCCTAAATGGCACTCTGTTGTTCGTGCCTATCCCGCAAGGGAACTGGCGTGAAGTTATGTATGTATGTATGTAAGTGAAAAAAAAGATATTCATTGATGAAATGAAATGAAATATTTATTCTTGCATAAATGTAGTTGTATACAGGTGTCATTCTTAGAAATACATGGTTCAGTATATTTTACCAGTTCAACTGGTGTGCAAGTAAGCAGGATCTTAATAGTTGTTATTTAAATAGTGAGTTCCTATTTATTTTATTAAGTACCTTTCATGTAACCTGAATAATATTTATTACCTTTATTTATTATTAGCGGATGGATGCAGAAGTCGTGGAAGGCCACGACACACCTTCCATGATCAAATTGATCGTGTACTAGCGGAGAGTGATGTCAGGAGTCTTAAGAACAGACGAGCTTGCATGACAAGAGTTATGAATGTCAAAGAAGCGAGTGAGGTGTGTGAGAATGGGCCTAAATGGCGCTCTGTTGTTCGTGCCTACCCCGCAAGGGAACTGGCGTGAAGTTATGTATGTATGTATGTATGTAGTTCCTATTTATTTTATTAAGTACCTTTTATGTAACCTGGATAATATTTATTACCTTTATTTATTATTAGCGGATGGATGCAGAAGTCGTGGAAGGCCACGACACACCTTCCATGATCAAATTGATCGTGTACTAGCGGAGGGTGATGTCAGGAGTCTTAAGAACAGACGAGCTTGCATGACAAGAGTTATGAATGTCAAAGAAGCAAGTGAGGTGTGTAAGAATGGGCCTAAATGGCGCTCTGTTGTTCGTGCCTACCCCGCAAGGGAACTGGCGTGAAGTTATGTATGTATGTATGTAAAATGGTGGTATTTTTTTATGATATAAATTTTATCCATTTTAAAACCTTCCAATTCTTCTAAGATCATCATTACTCGGATAAAGTTTAAGTAGGGAGCTGCATAGGAAATCTTTAAGCTGAGAGCACATCTTTAAAGTCCCACCATTAGTTACCGAACTACAGATAAACCCGCGTCCACACTAACGACCCAAGTTTTTCTATTTCAAACTTGTCGCCACGGATAACAGTGACCTCGGTGATGTATTACGTTTCACTATTGAAATCGGACTTTTTTTCATTGGATATGGGGCTATTATTAGATATTTATTCCTAATATCAACAAATAGGCCATTGAAATCTTAAATTTTTAGGCCTTAGCGTGGGCTTCTCGGAGGACGCAATTTTATTTTTTTTAAGTGTAGGGGGCTTAGTAGAAGCCTTAGTTCAAGTTTGCGAGGTCGCTGCCCTTATCCTCCGGCCGCCATCTTGGAAAAATGGGTGCAAAGGGCTTTCGCGCTGTATCTCGTAAACTAGTAACCCTACAGAATTTTTTATAAAACATTATTTGTAGCAAATTAAATTGTCTACAACTTTATTCTTATTACTTCTTATTGTAAAATGGAAAATGAAAAAGGTATAAACTAAAATATATTTTTTTTTATCCGTGCAGGAACGGAGAAAGAATACAATTTCCTGCGGCCTGTCGTAAGAGACGACTAAACAACCCACAGCCAGGTGGTAGGGCATTTGCTCGACTGAATGGCAACCACCCCTGGTCTAGAGCATGCCGCCATAACAACTTTGAGTTTTGTTCCAGCATTAGTGACCAGGTTCCAGACTCACTTAAGAGATCAGCAGCGCATTTGTAGCACCTTTGGTGTTGCAAATGTCCATAGGCGATGGTAACCGATATCCCTCAAGTGGGCCATCTGCCTGTCTGCTGAACTCCTGCAATAAAAAAATTAAAAAAAACTATGACGTATTCTCATATTTATATATACGTGGGTGTATATATATGTGTATATACATATATAATATTAGCCCATAAACGTCCCACTGCTGGGCTCGGGCCTCCGACTATAGGGGAACGGACAGCATACCCGCCACGCTTGTCCAAGGCGGCTTAGCAGGTTTGAAACATCGGATATCTCGATGTGCAAGGTGCATCACGATGTTTTCCTTCACCGTTGTTAGCACATGGTAATTGTAACAATATACACATTAGGTCAGAAAACTGCCTAAGTGGTGCATGCGTTCCGGCCAGGATCGAACCCGCGCCCTTTGAGTTTGGGACGTGTGCGCTAAGCGTTACGCTACCACGACTTTCAATTATTTAAATATAAGGTATTACTGTAGTACGTATAAGTACGTATCTTTCTTTTACCTTCATTTTTATAAAATTACACATTTTATAAAATGGAATTTAATTACACCTACAGTTCAACGTTGAATCTCCCTTCTATAATATGCTTATATTAAAAAATTAAAAATTACTAAGAAACATAATAAAACTACGTTTTAACAGTTTTATGCGCGGTAATTTATTTGTAACTATTACTACCCATTTTTTTTTTGGCCCGGGGAAATCCGTTTGAGGACTAAGCCGCGACAGGCACAGAAGCCTGGAGGGAACATGCGACCCGTGTGAGTGTGTGGGATTCGCCAGATCGGGGGTGGCACTAGCGTGCCCGGTCAGAACTGGTGCCACGCTATTGCCACGCCCCAGTTAGGGAGACCCACTAAAACCCTTGGGTGTTCTGTCCTGCGCCTTATGCCAGGGCTACGTGAAAGCGAGCTTCCCAACTCCGCGTGCCCTGGCAGGCGTGGGCCTCCTTCACTGGGCCTCTTCCTATGCCAGGGGACGTGTCCCCCGGCTACTACTAGGTCTAACTATTACGACCCAAACCCAGCAAAAACCAACTGCCAGACAGACCTCAAGACACTGTGAGCTCTTTCTGCGTACACCTGAGCACAAACCAACTTGATTGATCATTTCTTTTTATTATGCCTCCCACCCATTTTAATATTATAATATATAAAATTATTAGAGCTAGGCATGTTTGCTGAAGAGTTTCTTGCGCCGCCTCTTGTCTTCAAGCCACAACATGTTGCGAAACGGTGGTAAATTAAATTTAGAGTCCCATAGAGTAAATAATAACCATAAACAAAATTAAAACTAAATAATTAAAAGGCTAAATAAAACTTTAACAATACTCATTGACACTTGACATCTTTGTTTTCCATGATCACGGAATGATAAAAATCAAATAAATTACCGCGCTTTAAACCGTTAAAACGTAGTTTTATTATGTATACTAGTTGCATAAACTTAAGAAAATATTACTAAGAAACATTTGGGATTTCTAATGGTCTGTTTGACAATACCCCACATGCCTATACTTATATACATTAAAGAAAAAGAATTAGACTTCAGTTACAAACATGTATGGCGGCCACACAAAGGTTTTAGGTATTTCTCAATTTCACTATAGCCTGAACGTAATGTCTAGAACGAGAACTATTCTTTGCCTTCTGGTAATAATCTATTTTATCTGAAGTCAAGGTCAGCGAATCATAAACAACGCGAATTTATCCATGTTATTTTAATTTTAACGTTGATCCGAGTCTAAAATCCGCTAAAAATAACTAAATACTCATGTAACAATACCAAATTTCACGTCTAGTGGAATTTGAGGCTAATATCTGTTGGTTATAATTCGACGATATTTACCAAAGAACAGCCGACATGATAGGTATGTAATGGTTAGTTTAGCTTCTTTTAATCAAATAATAATTCTGTTAACTGTTACAAGGTGTTAAAGCTCTTGCTTACAAAATTATAGTCATTATTATTCAAGTAAACATACAGCCATAACTAAAACAACTTGATACTTGCACGATGTCTGATGTCATACTAAAAATCACTAGTAAGTATCGAAATTACTCTTGACCTAATTAATATTCGAGTTTCTAAAGTTTAGACAAATTTGCGAAAGTGGCGCCCCTATCATTTTCTACTCTATTTTGCCATCCTGTACATTACTACATAACTGCATATATTTAAAACACATACATATAGAATACATAATCTAAAGAGGCTAGATGGGCAAGCGAAGATCACGTCTGATTAAAGATTTCTTTAATTCAAAAAAGTTTATGGAACTCCAAAAATAACCCACTTTAGCTTTTCAAATCGAAAAGGATTATGGAGTATGACGTCATGAATGGCTTCAGTTGAAAGACGACTTCACTTTCCATAAGCACACTTAATAAGTCTATCCGGGCTTTTGAAAGTTCCACAATAATCCATTACGGATATTAATAAAAGGAATTTATACAAAAATACAGCGTATTTTAGTCATGTTTTCTCTATATTTTTTATACAGTCCTATGATGTGACTTTAAATAAATAAATACACGGCAGACTCGTAGTATTTATTAGTAGTAGTATTGCCAGGTGGTAGGGCATTTGCCCGACTGGATGGCTACCACCCCTGGTCAAGAGCATGCCGCCATAACAACCTTGAGTTGTGTTCCGGCATTAGTGACCAGGTTCCAGTTTCCTTTAAGAGAGCAGCAGCGCATTTGTAGCAACTTTGGTGTTGCAAATGTCCATAGGCGATGGTAACTGCTTTCCATCAAGTGAGCCGTCTGCCTGTCTGCTGATCTCCTGCAATAAAAAAAAAAAAAAAAAAAGTATTAGTAGTAGTAGTATCGTTGACTTTTTTGATTAAGGAGGTGGGCACTGAAAATCAGTGCAGTGTCGGACTATGTTTCGGCAGATCAAAAACTAAGTGCCAACCTCATTTCGCAAATTGCGGCACACATTTTCATTGTTATTGTTATTATTATAAATTACTAGCGGCCCCGGCGGACGTTGTCCTGCTCTGAAAAAATAAAAATCTAGGACCCGATCCCAGCGCCACCTATCGGTTTTAATTGTGAATCTAAACCATCTGGGAACCCACTCAAACACACAAAAACAAAATCACCAAAATCGCTCCAGGTGATTAGGAGGATTCTAGAATCCGATCTCAGCGCCACCTATCGGTTTTAATTGTGAATCTAAACCATCTGGGAACCCACTCAAACACACAAAAACAAAATCACCAAAATCGCTCCAGGTGATTAGGAGGATTCTAGAATCCGATCTCAGCGCCACCTATCGGTTTTAATTGTGAATCTACACCATCCGGGAACCCACTCAAACACACAAAAACAAAATCACCAAAATCGCTCCAGGTGATTAGGAGGATTCTAGAACCCGATCTCAGCGCCACCTATCGGTTTTAATTGTGAATCTAAACCATCTGGGAACCCACTCAAACATACAAAAACAAAATCACCAAAGTCGCTCCAGGTGATTGGGAGGATTCTTGAACCCGATCTCAGCGCCACCTATCGGTTTTACTTGTGAATCTAAACCATCTGGGAACCTACTCAAATACACAAAAACAAAATCACCAGAATCGCTCCAGGTGATTAGAAGGATTCTAGAACCCGATCTCAGCGCCACCTATCGGTTTTAATTGTGAATCTAAACCATCTGGGAACCCACTCAAACACACAAAAACAAAATCACCAAAATCGCTCCAACTGATTAGGAGGATTCTAGAACCCGATCTCAGCGCCACCTACCGGTTCCAACGGGATAAAAAGTATCCTATGTCCGTCTCCTGGTTCTAAGCTACCTCCCCACTAATTTTCAGCCAAATCGGTACAGCCGTTCTTGAGTTATAAATAGTGTAACTAACACGACTTTCTTTTATATATATAGATTGTTAAGTGTCGCATATTTAGAAATAAATATCTTCTTTCAGACAAACACACATATCGTATATCCCCAAATTAAGCAAGTTACGCTTGTGTTATTGGTAATATACAACGGACTACTCTGGGGCCGATCCCAGACACCCAGACTATTGCAGGTAACGGAGAAAATTCGTTTCCGAAATTTACCATACCAGAAATCGAACCCGGAGCCTCTGCGTTGCAGTGAAGTCAGTCGACAAAGGTTTTCCCCTTTCTTAGCGGTTGGCAATGCGTTGGCGACACCCCTGGTGTTGCAAACGTGTATAGGCGACGGTAACCACTTTCCACCACGTGGGCCTTCTACCTGTTTGCCTACTTCAGGCAATAAAAATAAAAAAGGCTTAGCCCGCTCAAACATAGAGGCCGTTGTTGTTTATTACCGATGATGTTAAAGTTTTAGGCTGTTTCCAAATTAGCCTTATTTAAAGCGTTAAAAAATAACGCCGTTAACGAATAGCCTCATTATTGTATACATATACGTTATCTTTCAAAATGTAATGTCATTAATAATCTCGCATCTCAAATAAAGCATTGAACCCATCGCCATATCTTCGTGAGACAGCCTAAATCTTTAACAATAACGCAGATGAAGCCTTTAAATAATTTTTTTTTTTAAGTTTTTTATTATCACGTAGCCGCAGAGTGTTAGCCAATACAAGTAAAACGAGCCCAAACACGACGGGTCTGTCTTGTTTAGTACAGGAGTTCCTATGGCCACCTTCCGACTCCATCATCAGATCAGCTTCATGGTACCATATTATTGCATTGTCACGCGATACACATATGCGTGCAAAATTTCAGCTCAATCGGAAACCGGGAAGTTGGACAAATTTAACTTGCAAGATTCCACCGGAACTTACATATTATACATACATAGGTACATCCATTGCAAGTTAAATAAAAGCTTGTAAAAAGTGTATTACAACTAGTTGAGCCCGCGACGTCGTTCACGTGGAATTTGTTTTCAAAACCCCCTGATTTTGAAACATTTTTCATTGGTGCTTTTTTTTTTTTTTTATTGCAGAAGTTCAACAGACAGGCAGACGGCCCACTGGATAGAAAGCGGTAACCATCGCCTATGGACATTTGCAACACCAAAGGTGCTACAAATGCGCTGCTGCTCTCTTAAGTGAGTCTGGAACCTGGTTACTAATGCCGGAACACAACTCAAAGTTGTTATGGCGGCATGCTCTAGCCCAGGGGTGGTAGCCATCCAGTCGGGCAAATGCCCTACCACCTGGCTGTGGATTGTTTAGTCGCCTCTTACGACAGGCCACCCGGCCGCAGGAAATTCCTGGAGGATTGCAGGCAAGCCAAGCTGGCAACGCCTCGAGTAAACCTGCGTTTCTCCAGGAATATCTTAAAGCTCAGTCGGTCCCGGCTGAGACTAGTTATTAGTGCAGCCACTGGACATGGCAATTTTAACAGACATCTCTCCAATATAGGTGTCACCGACAGCCCCCCGTGCAGAGCATGCTTGGAGGAAGAAGAAACAGCCGCCCATGTCCTGCTTGAATGCGGAGAGGTGGCCCAATACAGGGCGAAGTATCTGGACGCCCCAGGTAGCCTCCGAGAAGTCTTCAGCAACGTCAAGAAGCTGGTGGACTTCCTGGAGGAGCTGGGCTGGATGGAGTAAGCCCTCATCCACCCTCGCACGCAAAATAAATCAGCCAAAAGATTTACTCGCCAGTCTACTTAATACTTCTATGGTGTAGGTAACAATAAGGGCGTGTACACAATGACAAATGGCAGAGCCGTCCAGTCGCATCGTCGACCTAAGCCGTCGTTTGTCCATCACGACGTTGTTTAACAAGACAATAGGAGGATTAACATGACGCGTACGGGACAGATAAAACGACTGAATTAATTCCGATGAATGCCAAGTATAGTTTTGAGCATATTTTAGAGCGTTGTAAGTTATTATTAACCAACTTTATAAAAATGAGGCGGTTGGCAATTTGTCGTGTCTTGTAAATATTTTTTACTAGAGGTCCCGGCAGACATCCTGCCCTGTAAAATAAATATCTAGAATTCGATCCCAGCGCAACCTACCCGTTACAATCGTGGATCTAAATAATCTGAGTATCCACTGAAACACGTACAAAAAAAATCATCAAAATCGGTAAAGTCGTTCTCAAGTTATGCGCATATATACATTTTTACGATTCATTTTTATAAGATAGATGTAGGTATTGTTAGTGCAGGATTTATATGACGAAAGACGTAGAACTGTTTAATTTGAATTCAGAAGAATTCCGATTTAAAGTACAATTAATTATAATATAAGTTATGATTCTCGCACAACCATTAGATATCATAGGACGCTACTGTAGTGTATTATTTACAAGCCAATAGATGGCGCTGTACAATAATTGAAGTCGCAAACAATTCCCGAAACGTACAAAGAATTTATACAATTTTCCAACAATAATACATGGGCCTAGGCCTGCGAGGCACAGCAATAGCTTCGCTGGAAAATCTTCCTTTGAGACAGGTAAGCATTCCATCTCGCTCCTCTGCTTAGTCGTGACATTAGTCATGGGAAAAATCACTCACCAAGAAGAAAAGAGTGATATATATCTTTTTGATACAAAGATATATATCATTGTTTTATATCTTTAACTCTTTATCTTTACAGCGAATAGTGTCACTGTCAATTGCAGACAAGATGAGTTATTATCTGTGAGTGATATATTGAATACTGTTAACTGATATGAAAAAAATATAAACAAATAGAGAGAAAAAATATAATAAAATTAATTACATTAGAACAAAATTACACCATAAAACTATAGTGTTACGATTTATTTTGGCTTGGTATTATATTCGGTTTCCTGTTCTAGCTACGCTAATCAGCTAATCATTCTTTCTCTTTTCTTTTTAGTCTAGTTTCTTCTCATTCGGACTATAGTCATCGTGTGGAACAGGAATGAACTAAAGAGTTAAAGATATAAAGACACATTTTGAACGCAAGTGATATACAGATCTAAACACTCTTCACGTCGGATATATATATCTTTTGAGTTAATCACTCAGGAGTTACACACCGCTACGTGACATCCCTAAACTACTATGACATGTGATACATGATTATGTAAAAATGCCTTCATATCGACATATTTTTGTAAAATTAATAATATTTATTATAAATTTGAAATTTTAATAAAGGTAATTATGACTACGTATTAATATTCAGACAGAAATGTTTTTGTTAATGAATTAATATAAAAAAATGTGCGTCCGACCAAAGCCGAAGTGAGAAACTACGCCCGCTCGCTTTTATATTCGACTAACTGTGCCCGCGACGTCGTCCGCGTGGAAATCGTTTTTAAAACCCGCCGATTTTGAAACATTCTTCATTGGTGCTCCGTTCCTATTAATCTTAGCGTGATGATATATAGCCTATAGCATTCCTCGATAAATAGGCTATCTAACACTGAAAGAATTTTTCAAATCAGACCAGTAGTTTCTGAGATTAGCGCGTTCAAACAAACAAACTCTTCAACTTTATATATTAGTATAGGATTAGTAAACATAACTACCCGCAAATATAACAATAGTACAATTATAGGTGGCACTACTACGAATAAGTGTTAATAATAGTATGTTCAGCCATACCATCTGTTTCTGAACCGATATTGGTGTTTTTTTTTTGCGCTGGTTTCAGTATAGGTCCAATATAGTTCCATGTAAATTTCATTTTTGCTTTTTTGTTATTCTTAACGTCGGCTTCTTTTTTGATAGATTTTTTTATTTTAAATAATTTTTATGGCTCAACCTTTTTTAAATCTAAACAAATTATAGAATTAGTGAAGTTGCAGCTGAAAAAAAAAAGTAAATTAAAGTCAGAATTAAACGACAGCAACATACTGATAGACCGAGATCCGGCTGCAAGTTTTTTTTTTTTTTTATTGCAGGAGATCAGCAGACAGGCAGACGGCCCACTTGACAGTCGCCTATGGACACTTGCAACATCAAAGGTGCTACAAATGCGCTGCTGCTCTCTTAAGGGGAACTGGAACCTGGTCACTAATGCCGGAACACAACTCAAGGTTGTTATGGCGGCATACCCTAGACCAGAGGTGGTAGCCATCCAGTCGGGCAAATGCCCTACCACCTGGCTGTGGGTTGTTTAGTCGCCTCTTACGACAGGCCGCCCGGCCGCAGGAAATTGTATTCTTTCTCCGTTCCTGCACGGATAAAAGATTACTACGTTCATCTGTTATTTAATTCATATCAAGTTTTTAGACATAATTATATTTGGGGAATACATAATTGCTAGGTTGGCTATAAAAATGTGGCCGCTAGTATTTTTAATTAAATAATATTACTTTGATATTTTGTAAAAAAAAAATCATTTGTTTTTAAAATAAATTATATATCAAACTAGCTGTCGCGGCAGACGTTGTTCTGCCCTGAAGAAATAAAATTTAGAACCCGATCTCAGCGCCACCTACGAGTTCCAACGGTTGTAAGCTATCCTATCTTTCAAGTTGGATCAAACTGCACACGGCGTGCAAATTTGATTAAAATCGGTCATGTAGTTTAGGAGTCCATCGCGGACAAACAACGTGACACGTATTTTATATATATTAAGACTGCTGTCCCGACAGACGTTGTTCTGCCCTGAAGAAATAAAATTTAAAACCCGATTCCAGCGCCACCTACCGGGTCCAAATGTAAGCTATCCTATCTTTCAAGTCGGATCAAACTGCACACGGTGTGCAAATTTGATTAAAATCGGTCAAGTAGTTTAGGAGTCCATGGCGGGCAAACAACGTGGCACGTAATTTATATATGTATATTAAGATTATAGCTGATTTTTTTCTGTGTATGATGGACTGGGTCTGTGGATGGTTGCCTATGTAAAAGTGATCGCGAATAGGGCAGTCTAAGCTGACTAGGCGCCAGCTGTTAAAGATAAATTGGAGTGAAAAAGAGTTAACGCGCTACGTCCCTCGTTAGCGTAACGCAGCGTAGCGTTCCTCATAGCGCGCTATTTTTAATAGCTGGCAACCCCTTTTTGGGGCAACTTTTACATAGGCAACCTTATTCCATCATACACAGAAAAAAAGTTAACGTGATATATTTTATCCGTGCAGGAATGGAGAAAGAATACAAGTTCCTGCGGCCTAGCGGCCTGTCGTAAGAGACGTCTAAACGGCCCACAGCCAGGTGGTAGGGTATTTACTCGACTGGATGGCGACCACCCCTGATCTAGCGTATGCCGCCATAACAACCTTGTGTTGTATTCCGGCATTAGTGACCAGGTTCCAGTCTTTAAGAGAGCAGCAGCGCATTTATAGCACCTTTGGTGTTGCAAATGTCCATAGGCGATGGTAACCGCTTTCCATCAAGTGGGCCGTCTGCCTGTCTGCTGAACTACTGCAATTTAAAAAAAAATAATTAAAATATAACTTATTTTAAAAACAATTGAATGAAATTTCTCCCAAAATATCAACCTAATATTATTTTAATTAATAATACTAGCAGCCACATTTTTATAGGCAACCTAGCAACTATGTATTCCCCCACATATAATCTATATACTTATATATAAAAGAAAGTCGTGTTAATTACACTATTTATAACTCAAGAACGGCTGTATCGATTTGGCTGAAAATTGGTGGGGAGGTAGCTTAGAACCAGGAGACGGACATAGGATACTATTTATCCCGTTGGAACCGGTAGGTGGCGCTGAGATCGGGCTCTAGAATCCTCCTAATCAACTGATTTTGTTCTTGTGTGTTTGAGTGGGTTTCCGGATGGTTTAAATCCACAATTGGAACCGGTAGGTGGCGCGGGGATCGGGTTCTAGATTTTTATTTTTTCAGAGCAGGACAACGTCTGCCGGGGCCGCTAGTTATCTATAAAAACTAGACTTTAATTAAATAACACACGAACGTAGTAATCTTGCAGCCGGATCTCGGTCTATGAAAATTCGGATCGCAAAATCAGCTGAAGGTTCTAAGTAGTCCAAAATTTAATATCGATAGTCTTCAACTATAATGGAGGTGAACATGACCCATATCATTTTAAATGTGCCAAGGCATTTGGGCCTCCTCGGGGACAGCGGGGGGAGGGATGCACCGGAACCAATCAATCACAAGTGACGTAATGACGTCATCCATTATCAATTATTGACAGAACAGCGATCAGATGCCCCGGACGGCGATTTGAGAAAGTTTTCATGTTTATACAAGATATGAGAGCGAACTGGGACGGAGTTGATTTCAAATTTATACACACTCATATCGAACATTTGAAACGTAATGGATCCTCTCATCTCCTTTATCAGACGTACGCAAGCGTGATGATACGTTCAGCTTTGTTGGATAAAACTTTCATGTTGTCGTAGATTGCCTTTGGGGAGAAAGCTATGTATACAGAAACAATTTAAGCGACTTTTGTTTATTGCATGAGTTCAGCAGACAGGCAGACGGCCTGATGGAAACATCAAAGGTGTTCCCGATGTGCTAACGCTCTCTAAAGGAAGATTGGAACCTGGCTACTAATCCCGGAACACAACTCAAGGTTGTTATAGCGGCATGCTTTATAGATAGAGATCCCAGTCACCCAAGACTTACGTGATTTTAGGAAAGATGAAATTCTTACGATCGGTAGTTTAATGTAACCTTAGAAAGGAATGATTACTCGCTAAGCTGAAAGCGGGGCCGTTTTTCAGGTAGCAGCTGTCAAAGGTGGAAAATAACCATGGGACGATGTTCGGCCCGTCAGATTTGTCTGGCTCATTGGAAATATTTTGAAATATTATACATACATACATACATAACCTCACGCCAGTTCCCTTGCGGGGTAGGCACGAACAATAGAGTGCCATTCAGGCTTATTCTTACACACCTCACTTGCTTCTTTGACATTCATAGTTCTTGTCATGGACGCTCGTCTGTTCTTAAGGCTTTTTTAATACATACATACATAACTTCACGCCAGTTCTCTTGCGGGGTAGGCACGAACAACAGAGTGCCATTCAGGCTTATTCTTACACACCTCACTTGCTTCTTTGACATTCATAGTTCTTGTCATGGACGCTCGTCTGTTCTTAAGGCTTTTTTAATACATACATACATAACTTCACGCCAGTTCTCTTGCGGGGTAGGCACGAACAACAGAGTGCCATTCAGGCTTATTCTTACACACCTCACTTGCTTCTTTGACATTCATAGTTCTTGTCATGGACGCTCGTCTGTTCTTAAGGCTTTTTTAATACATACATACATAACTTCACGCCAGTTCCCTTGCGGGGTAGGCACAAGCAACTGAGCGCCATTTAGGCTTATTCTTACACACTTCACTTGCTTCTTTGACGTTCATAGTTCTTGTTATGCACGCTCGTCTGTTCTTAAGGCTTTTTTAATACATACATACATACATAACTTCACGCCAGTTCCCTTGCGGGTTAGGTACGAGCAACTGAGCGCCATTTAGGCTTATTCTTACACATTTCACTTGCTTCTTTGACATTCATAGCTCTTGTTATGCACGCTCGTCTGTTCTTAAGGCTTTTTTAATACATACATACATAACTTCACGCCAGTTCCCTTGCGGGGTAGGCACGAACGACAGAGCGCCATTTAGGCTTATTCTTACACACCTCACTTGCTTCTTTGACATGCTTTTTTAATACGATAAGAGTAAAGGTAGCTCAAGATACCTTTAGCGCCAGGGGTCCTTGAGGTTTTCTGTACCGACACTGGCTGGAATAGGGAACGTATTGTAAATAATTTTGAAACTATAAGTGGTAAAAATGTAAAGAACATAGCACAATCTTTTCTTCAAAGATTTTGCTTTTAGTTCGACATTTTTTATTGAAGTATTTTTGAAATAGAATTCCACATAAACAACTTTTTTCTATGACAGGGGTTCCCAAAGTGTGCGCCACGGCGCCCTGGTGCGTCGTAGAGCGCAAAAACAGGCGCAGTGAAGCGCTCATGTTGCCCTTTCTCCGGAAACTAAAATAAGGTAGTCGCGGTTACTAAATGTTTGGAGATCACCAAGCTCATACGACACGTTGACTAAGTTGCATTATATTTTATTTCTTATTATAAAACCACATTGAAATCGGTCCAATAGTTTATACGTGAATCCCGACCAAACGCACAAGAAATCTAAAAAAAAATGCATTGTAACATTTCTTAAGTTTTCGCGACTTGTATCATATACTAATATATAAAGCTGAAGAGTTTGTTTATTTGACTGAACATACTAATCTCAGGAACTACTGGTCTGATTTGAAAAATTCTTTCAGTTTTAAATAGCCCATTTATCGAGGAAGACTATAAGCTATATAACACGCTAAGACCAATAGGAGCGAAGCACCAATGAAGAATGTGTCAAAATCGGAGGGGTCTTGAAAACAAATTCCACGCGAACGACGTCGCGGGCACAGCTAGTACATAATAAAACTACGTTTTAACGGTTTTAAGCGCGGTAATTTAAATAAAACTTTAACAATACTCGTTGACACATGACATCTCTGTCTTCCGTGATCACGGCCACTGAAAAGTGGCCGAAACGTCGGAATAACAAAAATCAAATAAATTGCCGCGCTGTTAAAACGTAGTTTTATTATAAAATTGCATCTTGTTCTTGCGCGTTTAAGTAGTCTATTTCAGTTTTTTTTAATAGCTTCAATGTACAGACACGGCATGTTTAGAATTTTATAGTATTACAGATAAATAAATGAAAGAACAAATATTGTAAACTAGTATTTAAAATACAGTAATTCTGATACTACTACGTAATACAAGCGTAACTGGCTTACTTTAGGGATATACAACATGTGTGTTCTTTTGCCAATTTAAAAACGGCTTATCCTTATCCGGAAGTAATTATCCCTTCTTCTGGGATAAAAGTAACTTACAATTACCCCGTTTATCGACGAAATTACATACCAAATTTCATGATAATCGATTTGTTTCCAAGTGAGAACTAACAGCTTATAAATACCCAAACAAAACCACTTTTTCCGTTTACCCAAACGAAAGTATTAATTAATTTAATATTTTCTTAAGTTTTCGCGACTTGTATACATAATAAAACTACGTTTTAACGGTTTTAAGCGCGGTAATTTTATTTGATTTTGGTTTTTCCGACGTTTCGGCCACTTTTCAGTGGCCGTGATCACGGAAGACAAAGATGTCAAGTGTCAACGAGTATTGTTAAAGTTTTATTTAGCCTACCGCCAACTTATTAATTTTAATTATTTAATTTTATTTTTAATTTTGTTTATGGTTATTATTTACTCTATGGGAGCTTAATCTAATTTACTACCGCTTCGCAATAAAAAAAATTAGATTAGGCTCCCATAGAGTAAATAATAACCATAAACAAAATTAAAAATAAAATTAAATAATTAAAATTAATAAGTTGGCGGTAGGCTAAATAAAACTTTAACAATACTCGTTGACACTTGACATCTTTGTCTTCCGTGATCACGGCCACTGAAAAGTGGCCGAAACGTCGGAAACACCAAAATCAAATAAAATTACCGCGCTTAAAACCGTTAAAACGTAGTTTTATTATATTAATTAATTTATTATTTATTTTGATTTTGCCCAAAGCGTTATATGATATGATATATGTAACCCTTACACCTTTACAAACCTTGCATAACACCACGCAATCACGCACGAAGTATCAATACGTCATACCGAAAACACCGCGACCCGGTTTTACATGTCAATGTCCGGATTTATCCGGTTCGTGTCGGCCTCCGGCGTTTAACACCTCATTCCCGCGACCGGGACCATCACGGGGCTACTGTGACTTGTTTACACACGATTTACAACGCACATAACTTTGCAAACCACCCAGTGGAATAGAAGAACCGGGTTAACCGGTCCAAATTGTTTGAGAGTCTAACCGAGGCAAACTGTTTTAAAGAGGCATTTTCAAATTGTAAAGATAAATTGGATAGTTACATCAACGTTATTGTACAATAAATACTTTATTTATATTTATATCTACTCCTCAGCTGTGGAATCAGTTATAATAACTTGTCAATCGTGACAATCGATTGACGTGTGTTAATGTATAATAATATACGTCTATGTTATTTATTATACAATAACACAAGTCTACATGATAATACTAGCTATAAGCTACTTTGATTGGGCTTTTAACCTAATTTGAATATTAGTGATGATGGATGAAGATACTTTGAAATTGGATGATGGAAAGGATCGAAATTATTAAGTGAAATCTCAAATGGAAACTCATAGTTCTATTTAAACATTATGGGAAACCAAGAAATAGGTCGGTTAAATATTAATCGAATAAATAAAACCTCATTTTCAATTGATATTCCTCAATAGTTTTCAGTACGTTACGAACACCTTACACACATTCTCTTACATACATTCGGAATAACTTGTTATAATAATATTTTATTAAGTTTTCGCCACTAGTAGACATAATAAAACTACGCTTAAAATCGTTTTAATAATTTCATAATATATCTCTTCATATTTTTTACACGGAACTGTTTTCGTACGCCGCACGAGTACAACAGGCACTTGTTTGCTTGCAATTTATAACGGCTATAACTGTCCACACTACCGGTTAACCTGAGAAACCGGTTGTTGGGAAACCGGTCGTAGCGGTTTAAGCAGATCGTAAATTTCGACTATTTTTGGATTATTTAGTAACGAATAAAAATGTTTTAGCCATGAGCCATATTATATTAGATGTTATCGAATAGAATATTATTTATTGCGTAAACTGTCACATAAACACACGATAGAAAAGATGTATTCTTTATAAGTACGACAGTTTGTCCTTTCCGACGTACAATACAGGCAGTTCATAATGTTGCCTGGCCTTTATATAATATTAATCAATCAAATTAATATAAACGTTGCAGTATAAACGTTTAGTACATCTCGGCATTATTATAATCACAATAATATTCTTTTCTTTTATTAATACGCTTTTATTGGCTTCATGCGTATGTTAGTAACGGAATCTTTCAAGTTAAATTTGATCGACTTCCCGGTTTCCGATTGAGCTGAAATTTTGCACGTATGTGTATATCGCGTGACAATGCAATAATATGGTACCATGGAGCTGATCTGATGATGGAGTCGGAAGGTGGCCATAGAAACTCCTGTACTAATAAACAAGATAGACCTGTCGTGTTTGGGCTCGTTTTACTTGTCTTGGCTAGCACTTTGCTGCTACATGATATGCAGGATCTCAAAAGCTTGTATTTAAAAACCTTTTTAAAAAAGCTTATTTTTACATAACGTTACATTTTATCATAAGAGTGTATTTAATTCTTTTTTCAAAGTTTCCACGGAGAAGGGAATTAAATCACTAAATAATCACCAAATAATTAAAAATAAATAATAGTTAAAAAAAGAAACTAAAAAATACACTTTTATATAAAATTCAACTAAAAAATAGAAAATATTTTTTTACAATAAAATCATTTTTTATTACACTATTTTTAATTCAAATTTATTAAAATTTATTTTCTATTTTTTAGTTGGATTTTCTATAAAAGCGTATTTTTTTAGTTTCTTTTTTAAACTATTATTATTATTTTATTACAGTATAGAAAGAACCCACATGAAATATTCGTGGTCCTAGTCAATCAGTCAGTTCACTCATCACACATGAGATGAGAACACATATCATCAGAAGGTTTGCAGTGAAAATCGGCGTTGTTTCAGATATAATTCCGGCACAGCAATATGCTGAGTGCAACCCTTGTTTACTGAAAATGCGGCTTACAAATTCTCAAAATATGCTCTCTGTATAGTAATGTATAAGTTATTATATGTATAAATAAAGTTTTTCTTTCTTTCTTTCTCTCTTTAGATCAAGAAATGATATATGTGCAGATTAAAACAAAGATTTATACAACTTAAACAGCTCACTGCTTTTTTAAAACCTTGTAGTAATTAACTAAGAATAATACACTTTCATCAACTAGGCCAATAAGCACTTGGCCACTTTTTATTATAAGCTACAAAAGGATTATTACTTCGTATGCATACTTGACGAACTGGTACCTAAGTGATACGTCATAATATCTTGTATAATCACATACAGCGTGGTGGCAGGGGTCGGTCACTGATTCAGCTTATACAAAAGCCGAGCCGACTTTGACGGATGGGATTCTTGTAGATTCGCGGAAAAGAGGGAAAGTGGAGTCGTACCTGATATCACATACTCATCTATTCTCTGCATAGTGAACTTCTGTGGGTTCTATAGGTCGTTGTTACAACTGTTTGTTTGTTGTAGGTAAACAAATTAAGATTTTTTTACTTGCCAAAAATATATGTACCAGCATGAGGAATTTTTTATATAGCCTGAAGCAGGCAAACAGGCAGACCGCCCACCGGATGGAAAGGGGTTACCGTCGCCTAAGGACATTTGCAACACCAGTGGTGTCACCAACGCGTAAGCGACCTCTAAGAAATTTTATAACTCTCTTCTTAAAGAACACCATATCATAGCGCAAAGGGAAAACCTTGGCGGGAATTTCCCTCCAGATCATTGTTGTAAGCGGAATAAATGTTCTAGAAAACCGTTGCGTAGTTGAGCGTGGGAGCTCAAGGAAATGGGGTTGAATATCCCGTCGCTGGCGAGCGGTGTGGTTGTAAAAGCGAGGCGTTGTCACCAGATCAATCAGTTCCTCTCAGCTAGCGAAACTTCTTTCACGTTTCAATGACGACAACACATTTGTTAGTGAATAGCAATACTGGTACTGAAGACAAAACATACCCTAAGTGTTTCCACGAGATATAAGCTAGCTTTGTGACGAGTTTCATTTTTTTTAATGACAATAATCCAGTAAATTATTTATAAGGTGTGTCGTGGCCTTCCAGTCGTGGAAGGCCACGACACACCTTCCATGATCAAATTCATCGTACTAGCAGAGGGTGATGTCAGGAGCCTTAAGAACAGACGAGCGTGCATGACAAGAGTTATGAATGTCAAAGAAGCAAGTGAGGTGTGTAAGAATGGGCCTAAATGGCGCTCTGTTCTTCGTGCCTACCCCGCAAGGGAACTGGCGTGAAGTTATATATGTATGTAAATTATTTATAATAATCGGCAGACAAACATACATATTATATATCCGCAAATTAAGCAAGTTACGCTTGTGTTATGGGTAATATACAACGGACTACTCTCGGGCCGATCCCAGATACCCAGACCATAGTAAATAACGGAGAAAATACGTTTTCCGAAATTTACTATAACAGGAATCGAACCCGGAACCTCTGCGTTGCAGTGAGGTACGCCGGCAAAGGCTTAACCCGCTTAACCACAGAGGCCGTCAAATTCGTTCAGTTGTGTCTACGGTCAGTAGTGTCAGTAGTCAGTAGACAAGAGTGTGTTTAAATACAGCTGCTTACTCTGAAATGGAAATGTCCTTACCTTAAAGTGGGAAGCTTGTGATTATTTTTTTACGGTTTTTCGGTCTGAAAAGTAAGTTTATTTATTTAATTTATTTGGGAAACATACAATAATTATAATTCGTCAATATAAAACACATAACTAGGCTAAGCCTTTGCCGGCGTACCTCACTGCAACGCAGAGGTTCCGGGTTCGATTCCTGGTATAGTAAATTTCGGAAACGTATTTTCTCCCTTATTTACTATGGTCTGGGTGTCTGGGATCGGCCCCAGAGTAGTCCGTTGTATATTATCCATAACACAAGCGTAACTTGCTTAATTTGGGGATATACAATGTGTGTGTTTGTCTGCCGATTATTATATTATTATAACTTAATACATATATCAACTAAGTTTCCACTAAAAAAATAATTCATGTTACGCATTTGGCTCATACAACTATAAGAAAATTATAATAAATTTGATGCAATATTGGAAAATTAGATATAAAATAAAAAAAAAGGAATTAAATAATACAATCGTGCCTACCCCGCAAGGGAACTGGCGTGAAGTTATGTATGTATGTAAATAATACAATACAACAAAAACAAAAACTACAATTTGTCTAAGTTCGCTTGAAACACAGTATCAAAGTTATCACGCATCTCGCGTTAATATAGAAATAGGCTAAACTTACCGGCTTTCGTATCGCCTAAGCTTGACTCCATTTCACTACCGCATTATTGTAAAAAAAACCTGAAAAAAAATTCTGAAATTAGTGCTTACATAAAATTTCATTTGAATTATAATGACTGCCTATACGTAGTTAATATTCATGAATTAGTCTTTAAATGTAGCTTATTTGGGAGTATAACCTTTCGATTAAAAGAAAAATTTTGAAAATCGGTTTACAATTGATAGAGAAATCGAGTAACGAACATACAAAAAAACAACATACAGACGAATTAAGAACCTCCTTTTTGAAGTCTGTTAAAAAGCAAATAGATGTAACAAGTCTTTTTATTCACACGATAATTGGACCTACTTATGCAAAATAGAACCAACCCACATACTAACAGTTTTGAGAAAAAGTCGTTTTTATTAAAATTTTGCGTACAAAAAAATATGTCTATATTTTGGAAAAAACATATGGTGCATTTTGAAAGTCTTTCGCATCCTTAACCCAATTTTGGCATGTTTCTGGATTGGTTCTGTTTTGCATAAGTAGGTCCAATTCATTACACGATTTAATTTCCGCTTCATATATTTGAACAAATTTTTCTACTCAACGGTGCGGTAATAAAATAAATTATATCGTCGTTAACCACTAGTTTTATTAAGTGGCTCGTAAACATGTCTCGGCTTGTGACGGGTGTTTCAATTGTGCCGGCACACGGCCCGCTGTAATGCGCCTGCCCAATTACAGGGCTCGCCTGTTTGCAATATGAATCGTTTAAGGCACTTTTTGGCCAAGTTATGCGGTTATTAGTTTATTAATATACTGTATGTCGTTTAAACCACGGCCTATAAAAATGGATCCGGACTTTTGGAGCCCCTTGACAAATTTAATGTAAATGTGGTGTAACACTGACCGGCGATTATCCCTGTCTACACCATATAATAATGCACCCAAGGACAAGCCCCGGCCAGTATAGGACTATTGTAGGAAATGAGATCAAAAAGTACCGGGCTATTGGGGTGAACTAGTGGTGCTAGGAGTCTGAGAATATGGGGACTATGGCGTCTACCCGTCGCAATGTTCGGGGAACTTGGAAAAATGTGCAGACGGTGACTCGCTACTCCCTGCATGGGCCCCAAAAAATGCCATAGAAGGCAACATGGGTGTAGAGGTGGGCTGCAGGTTCACCGAAGCTACTTCTGACGTGATACCATTTATCACTTCCACTCCACTCTAGCGATCTCCACTCCGTGCCAGTTGGCGAAGGCAAGCACGGAGGCTGGGGCCTTGCTTTGGCCCCCGGAGTCAGGTACGAGGTGTCGCTACTCACCTAAGGCTTCGCCACAAAGCCCCCCTGCGGTATAATATTAATATTATTATTAGTGCTAGTTGTTCCATATTGGACTGTATTGTACGTTAATTATAATAATATTCATATACTCGATTCCAGCGCCATCTATTTTTGCTAATCCGCCTATTATAAGGAAACGACTTCAATTATCGGGATAAAAATGTAATAAAATAAAACTACTACAATGTAGAGGTATTAACAGCAGTCTCCGGTAAGTACTTGCTTATTTACAAGCTTTTATTTAATTTGCAATGGATGTATGTATGTATGTAAGTTTGGGTGGAATCTTGCAAGTTAAATTTGACCAACTTCCCGGTTTCCGATTGAGTTGAAATTTTGCACGTATGTGTATATCACGTGACAATGCAAGAATATGGTACCATGGAGCTGATCTGGTGATGGAGTCGGAAGGTGGCCACAGGAACTCCTGTACTAAACAAGATAGACCCGTCGTGTTTGGGCTCGTTTCACTTGTCTTGTCTAGGAATCTGCTGCTACATGATATCCAGGATCTCAAAAGCTTGTATTTAAAAACCTTTTTAAAAAAGCTTTACTGCTAAGCCTAGACTTCAAACATCGGTCGAGTCTGAAGAAATATTTAGAAAACCAGAATCGACGTATCTACCCAAAATATAACTACCGTCCTTTTGATTGTGTATGCTACTCATTTATAAATAGATGTGCTCAAGTCACGACCGTAGCTGGGAGGGGGGGGCATTGTGGGGCAATGGCCTACCTTGAAATCACTACGCCCTACCTTAAAAATAACAAAAACTAAGATAAATTATTATTATTAAATTGTTTGTCCATAGTTTCAGATTTTAAAAAAATGTAGCGATATGTATCTAAACTTTTTCGAAAATACCACAGTTTGTGACATTCATTTCATATTATAATAATTCTTTGTTCTGTGTATAGATGGCATTTGAAGCGCCATCATTTTTTTTATTGCAGGAGTTCAGCAGACAGGCAGACGGCCCACTTGATGGAAAGCGGTTACCATCGCCTATAGACATTTGCAACACCAGAAGTGCTACAAATGCGCTGCTGCTCTCTTAAGAGAGACTGGAAGCTGGTCACTAATTCCGGAACACAACTCAAGGTTGTTATGGCGACATACTTTAGACCAGGGGTGGTAGCCATCCAGTCGGACAAATGCCCTACCACCTGGCAAATCATATGAAGCGATGGGTTTATTTAATTATAATATCTGTGATGCAGAGGGGATTTCCCCGTACCATAGTTTGCAATATGGGCTATATTGCAATCTATGGTACGGGGAAGCCCCTTTTAAACTAAAATAAACATAAACTAGAGATTGATTATGATTGTTTGTAGTTTGATTAAGTGAAGTGTACGGCAAACAGAGGTTTAGTCAATAATCAATACAATTGTTTTTTTAATTCCGCCCGGAAGGTACGGCGGTAGGGCGGCATTGGTTACAGGTATGTAACCAATGCTGCCCTACCTCAAACGACTCGACTCTAGCTACAGCCCTGGCTCAAGTATCTGAACTTCATTTTTATATGTACAAATATCTATTTACACTGTATAAAGTACATGTTGATGACAATATGGTCCGTGTCGGCAACTGAGTCGATTGGGCAGTTGAGCTATTAAGTCACTAACTTAGCGAATGAAAGATAAGTTTTATAATGGAAACTAGCTCAGTCTTATCTCTCACTAGCTTGTGCCTGAAACTTCGTCCGCGTGGAATAGTGGAAAAGCCCCCCGATTTTGAAACATTCTTCATTAGTGATCCGCTCCTATAGTCGTCCTCAATAAATGGGCTATCTAACACTGAAAGAATTTTTCAAATCAGACTAGTAGTTCCTGAGGTTAGCGCTTTCAAACAAACAAACTCTTCATCTTTATATATTAGTACTAGCTGTCCCGGCAGACGTTGTTCTGCCGGGAAAGAAATAAAATTTAGAACCCGATTGCAGTGCCACCTACCGGGTCCAATTGTGAATCTAAACCATCCTCGAATCCACTTGAACACACAAAAAAAAATTCATTCAAATCGATCCAGCCGTTTAGGAGGAGTTCACTGTCAACACACGTACAGAAGAATTATATATATAAAGACTAGCTGTCCCGGCAGACGTTGTTCTGCTCTGAAGAAATAAAATTTAGAACCCGATTCCAGCGCCACCTACCGGGTCCAAATGTAAGCTCGCCTATCTTTCAAGTCCGATCAAACTGCACACGGTGTGCGAATTTGATTAAAATCGGTCAAGTAGTTTAGGAGTCCATCGCGGACAAACAACGTGACACGTAATTTATATATATTAAGATAAGATTTTCGAGCTACTCAATTCCAATACAAAATATTCGCACTCAAATTTCATACAAACACTAATGTGGACGCAATAAATAGAAACGCCGCCACATTGAAACGACATGTCACGTAATACGTAACTCATAAAAGACGCCGCGTCGACACACGACATACGACTTTGTGCTGCATCAATAATTTTATGCGGCACTAAAACCGCACGAGGCACAGGGCGCACGGTGCATCTCTTTACGATGTCAACATACATTCTTGTGTTCAGTATTCAAATTTTCAATATTTTATTATTTTATTGAAGCCGCGGCCATGATACTAAGTTTATGTTTCGAATATTTCATTACTATTTCACATTTTGTAGTTGGAGTTTTAAAGGCTTCCAGGTAATATATTTGAACGCTGTAATAAAACAGATGCTTTTCATCCTTACGTAGAATAAGGTACAGCTCGCCAAGTAGATGCGTGGCAGGGAGACAAAACTAACTGTTAAACAAAGACTTGATTAAATAATAATTTGTTGTGGACTGTATTTATTTTAATTATAAAAGAAAACTGCACGTTCGTGACATAATGACGATTTTAATATTTTTTTTATGTTTAAGGCTTGGCAACTAGGCCTTTAAGCCAGGCGCCGTTGTATTGTAGGCTACAATCGACGTCATTCAATGGAGTTCTTGTGAAAACTCGAAAGGCCACATTTGGTTAATTAGTTCACATTTCTCGCAAAAACACATAATTACAACTCAAAAACTATCAATATCCTACAACTCTTGTTCATTTTAGAGTAATTTTACACATTTTTAGAAAATAAAACTGCACAACACAACGTCTCCTTTCAGTTCCAGCCGAAAACTCTCGACGATTTTAATATTTTATTATTTATTTAGGTTTATGGCTTGGCAGCTAGGCCTTTAAGCCAGATCTTAGTTTACAATATAGTTTCTTCATTCTCTTAAGCCTATGTGTAGCACAGCTGAACTGTAGGTTATCAGCTGGTGCCATTCAACGTAGTTATTGTGACAACTCAAAAGGCCACATTTGACTATACAGTTCACATTTCTCACAAAAACACATAATTACTACTCAAAAACTATCAATATCCTACAACTCTTGTTCATTTTAGAGTAATTTTACACATTTTTAGAAAATAAAACTGCACAACACAACGTCTCCTTTCAGTTCCAGCCGAAAACTCTCGACGATTTTAATATTTTATTATTTATTTAAGTTTATGACTTGGCAGCTAGGCCTTTAAGCCAGATCTTAGTTTACAATATAGTTTCTTCATTCTCGTAAGCCTATGTGTAGCACAGCTGAACTGTAGGTTATCAGCTGGTGCCATTCAACGGAGTTATTGTGACAACTCAAAAGGCCACATTTGACTATACAGTTCACATTTCTCACAAAAACACATAATTACTACTCAAAAACTATCAATATCCTACAACTATTGTTCATTTTAGAGTAATTTTACACATTTTTAGAAAATAAAACTGCACAGCACAACGTCTCCTTTCAGTTCCCGCCAAATACTCTCGACGATTTTAATATTAATGGAGGGAAAACAGATTAAAAAAAACAAAAGAATATCTATGTTCTAAATTTAAACATTTAATATGTTTGGTGGCCAGTACCAAAACACAGCAAATTAATAAAAACTTTTTGTTGGAGATTCCAACACTAACGTTAACTATTCTAAGGTTTTTAATAATGCAATACAAATAACCAGCGCAATTTAATGTTTACAACAACTCTTTACCTTAATTGGAGTTTTGACACTCCTTACTGCTACTGCTTCATCAGGAATAATGTTATAGTTATTGACCGTTTCAAGCCGATATTTCGTTATGCGATTGTTAATAATTTTATGATTTTAAATAATGATAGATTACGTATGTATATACACTTATCTAGTTGTAGACACATCTGGTCACAGTAAATAATGTTATCGCAGGTGAAGCCCGAGCATTACAGGAATTCATACTTACAAGCTTGTAGCTTGTTAGTATGGTTACTTTAGTTATAGTTTACACTATAAAAGCTTTAACATTACATACATACACACACATGCGTTAACATTACAACTGTACTAAAGAATAATTGTAAAAAAAATGTATTATTCTACAGTATGGTGCGACAACCTAGAATTAAATCCGCACTTAGACTAAGAACTTAGTGTAATAACATAAAAAGATATATGTACTAGCGCATGATTTGTTCATTGTTCTCAATAAATTTAAAAAAAACATTACTCATTGACACATGACATCTTTGTATTCCATGATCATGGCTACTTATTGAAAAGTAGCAGAAACGTCGGAACAAAATCAAATAAAATATCGCGCTAAAAACCGTTTAAATCCAATTTTATTATTTGTGGATTTTTTTTCTAAATTAGTTCATTCGATTCCTGATCAGGTGATTGATTTTTCAAAAGTCAAATAATACCGCTTTATTTTTCATCGAAGTCGTACATTGAAACTCCTTTGAGAATTTTTCGCTATATCTTATACTAGTAGACCGAGATCCGGCTGCAAGATTATTACGTCCATGTCTTATTTAATTAAAGTCTAGTTTATATAGATAATTATATATGGGAAATACATAATTGCTAGGTTGCCTATAAAAATGTGGCCGCTAGTATTTTTAATTAAAATGATTATAGTTTGATATTTTGGGAAAAATTTCATTCACTTGTTTTTAAAGTAAATTATATATCAAATTAAAGCTATTTTTTTCTATATACGATGGAATAGGGTTGCCTATGTAAAAGTGACCGTGAATAGGGGTTGCCAGCTGTTAAATATAAATTAGAGTGAAAGACAGTTAACGCGTTACGTCCTTCGTTAGCGTAAAGCAGCGTAGCGTCCCTCGTAGCGCGCTATCTTTAACAGCTGGCAACCCCCTTTTGCGGCCACTTTTACATAGGCAACCCTATTCCATCATACACACAGAAAAATGAGCTTTAAATGAATACATATTTTACTTTAAAAATAAGTGAAACAAAATATCAAACTAATATTATTTTAATTAAAAATACTAGCTGCCACATTGTTATAGGCAACCTAACAAAAATATATTCCCCCATATATAATTATATATAAAAACTAGATTTTAATTAAATAACACACGAACGTAGTAATCTTACAGCGGGATCTCGGTCTATAGTTTGGGGTTTGGCCACGAAGGCCCGCATGAAAAATTCACCTATATATAAACGCAGTAGTTTCGGTGAAAGACAGACGAGCCGAGGAACAGACCTGACTATTATATACATACATACATAACTTCACGCCAGTACCCTTGCGGGGTAGGCACGAACAACAGAGCGCCATTTAGGCTTATTCTTACACACCTCCCTTGCTTCTTTGACATTCATAGCTCTTGTCATGCACGCTCGTCTGTTCTTAAGGCTCCTGACATCACCTTCTGCTAGTACACGATCAATTTGATCATGGAAGGTGTGTCGTGGCCTTCCACGACTTCTGCATCCTATTATATAAATGCTGTAAATAGCTAATGCAGAAGTCGTGGAAGGCAACGACACACCTTCCATGATCAAATTGATCGTGTACTAGCAGAAGGTGATGTCAGGAGCCTTAAGAACAGACGACCTTGCATGACAAGAGTTATGAATGTCAAAGAGGCAAGTGAGGTGTGTAAGAATAAGCCTAAATGGCACTCTGTTGTTCGTGCCTACCCCGCAAGGGAAGTGTGAAGTTATGTATGTATGTATGTATGTAAATAGCTAAGAAATATTAAGAGTTAAACAAAATCGTAAAAGTCCAAAGACAATATAAATGATCGTTTTTATAAGATTAGTGTTATTTATGTTTCAGACAAAGGCTGAGTCGGGGCCAGTCCGGAGCCCTACATTGTTTTCCATTGCTACTATCTACTCCTTGATTGATCGCTTCCGTTGAACAGCGCGACACACACGCCATGGAGCGTCTAATATCGTTCGAAGATGGTATTATATTGTTACGAGTGTGGGACTCGAAATTAAAATCCCGTTAGAATTACTATTGAATTTATTAGAACTATACAAACACGTATAACATAGGTACAAATATAGTTATACATTACAAGTACAACTGCACGATTCAATAACACACGCAAAGTACGTCACTATATCGCTTGTCGAATCTACGTTTTACTCGTATCGTAATCGCTCGTGGGCTGGGTTCTTCCAAGAATATGTAATTTTCACGCCTGCGAATGGCCAACAAAGTTAAAAACAATAACAATAAAGATTAGTCCGGCACTAATGACAGCCATAAAACAAGTATCATAACAATATAATGATTTTCTTAATTGAAAATTGTAAACACAAAGTAAACAAAAGAATTCCTAAATCCGGGAAGGTAATAAAACTGCGCTTTACGACAGGCAGGTGTGCGCACTCCTTTACGGCATATAACAACATTATTTCTATATACTGGGTGAAAATTTTCAGCGGGGCAGTAAGGGGAAGTACCTTAACACTTGCAGCTACACGAAAATGATCGTAGGAGATCATCCACAATTTTTCATGATAGTGTTACATTTATTGAGTTGCATAATTATTATTATCATTTCTTTTAAAGATTAATAATTAATTTTGTTATGTACCCTCTTATTTCTAAACTACACAATCGGCCATTTCCTTAATTAAATAATAGTGTTATATTTTTATTTATTCTGTGATTAGCGCCTGTTTTGTAAACAAATGTAACATTTGATCCCCATTTTTTTATTTTTTTTTATTATTATCCAATATGCTTACATTCATATACATTACAAACATTTGAACTGTGCCACAGAAACCCCATGGGTTTATTCGTACCGCAGGGAGTCGTGTACACAATATTGTTATATCAAAAATAGGAGCAGAGGCGAGTAATAGTTGTCATCATTCTAGTGCTTAATTCTGATTTGATAATAAAGCGGGGTTATCATCATTCTAGTATATGATTCTCATTTTAGGCCCAAGTCTGCACATGTGAGAATGATGTTCCCGCTTTGGTTATCAGTATAGAATTTTTTCACATTATACTTGATTGATTTGTGGTTATTTTTGTACTTGGATTGCAGGTCCTTTGGGAGATCATTCATAATTTTTGGTATCATATTGTTACGTGCGAGCGGGGGTACGCACTTGAGATTAGAAGGAAATACCAGTTCTTTTAAGTAACGCCTTTATTGACTTACACAGCCACACGTAATACTTCTCTGCATGGTTGCCCTATACGCACGACTAACGATGCACTGTCCCGACTATAAGGGTCTCACTCACAATACCGTCGCCGATACTGCGTATACCACCCTCTGCTACTGCAGTGCACACCTCCGATATTAACGCGTGTAGCTCGCCTCTGGTCCGTCTCTCGAACTACGCTACACTCCTCCTTCACTTAACTGTCCACTAGACTTGTCACTAAACTCGTCACTGTCCTCTATTAAACTTCTCGTCGCTTCGCTGTCTTGAACTAAACTCAACTCTAAACTGGCCGGTAGGCGCGCCTTACGCTGCTTATATACTCGGAAGAATCTTCTAGAACCCATAATTTCGTTATTCTTTTATTTACTATCTGTCCCTTTCTAAACATCTATCTATCTCTGTCTTTTCCTTCCCGAACCTTCTATTCGAAAACTTTCGTTTATACATCTATCCCTTTCTAACATCTATCTATCTTTGTCTTTTCCTTTCTAAACTTTCTATTCTAGAACTTTCGTTCATCGTCTATCCCTTTCTAAAATATATCCGTCCTTGTCTTTTCCTTCCAGAATTTTCTACCTTTTTCTAGAAGTCTTGAGACCGGCTTACGCTGCCAGAAAGTTCTGCCCTCGGTCGCCACAATATATTCCTCGCGCCTTGTTCCATACACATTATTATATATATATTTTTTTTATTGCAGGAGTTCAGCAGACAGTCAGACGGCCCACTTAGTGGAAAGCGGTTACCATCGCCTATGGACATTTGCAACACCAAAGGTGCTACAAATGCGCTGCTGCTCTCTTAAAGGAGACTGGAACCTGGTCACTAATGCCGGAACACAATGCAAGATTGTTATAGCGGCATACTCTAGACCAGGGGTGGTCGCCATCCAGTCGAGCAAATACTCTACCACCTGGCAAAGGATATTTATATTTAGGAATAATATATTACATGAGTCAGATCTCACTCTCAAGTCATTAGGTCTAGTCTTCTTAACTAAGAATTCTGGTTTGTTACATTCAGTTAGTATTGAAAATTTAACCTTGTCAAATATACTCACAACTTTACAATATTTGGATAATTACTAACTACTAATTACTATTGTTTTTAATAAACGTAACTGAAGTTTGTATATATCCATTACATACATACATACATAACTTCACGCCAGTTCCCTCGCGGGGTAGGCACGAACAACAGAGTGCCATTTAGGCTTATTCTTACACACCTCACTTGCCTCTTTGACATTCATAACTCTTGTCATGCAAGCTCGTCTGTTCTTAAGGCTCCTGACATCACCTTCTGCTAGTACACGATCAATTTGATCATGGAAGGTGTGTCGTGGCCTTCCACGACTTCTGCATCCATCCACTTTTGCATTGTATATCTGTTTAGTCATTCTTTCATCGTGCATTCTTTCCACATGCCCGAACCACCGGAGCAATCCTTTCCTTACCTTAACTAATGCAGATGCAAATCAGACTACGCATCCAAGAATTCTTGTTTCACGGTTCATGAACTTCCATATATTAAGATGGGCAGAATCGGGTGCCAGTATCCTGTATTTATAGACACCACATCGTATATTGATCCCGACTAGAGGGAATAGCTCCTAATGTAGTGTTATTGTGAATTTATATGTACTACTGGTCGCCCGTGGTCGAAATTCGACCATAATAATTAATGTCAAAGACTGTACTATATTCACATATTTCGATAAGGCTACACTGTTAATTTGACTTGAATAATAAACAAAAGGGATAGCTACCACCCCTGATCTAAAGTATATCGCCATAACAACCTTCAGTTGTGTCCCGACATTAGTGACCAGGTTCCAGTCTCCCTTAAGAAAGCAGCAGCGCATTTGTAGCACCTTTGGTGTTGCAAATGTCCATAGGCGGCGGTAACCGCTTTCCATCAAGTGGGCCGTCTGCCTGTCTGCTGAACTCCTGCATTAACAAAAAACAAAAGACTACCTATATATGCGAGTGTGTCAAATACATGGTAGTGTGTGTAATGTTTTTTTTATTGATTTAATGTATTTTTATATGCATAATTTTTAAGAAATATTAGCTTTCTGCACTCCTTCTCTATATAACCATTTACCATCGGACCATTTATGAATGTCAAAGAGGCAAGTGAGGTGTGTAAGAATAAGCCTAAATGGCACTCTGTTGTTCGTGCCTACCCCGCAAGGGAACTGGCGTGAAGTTATGTATGTATGTATGTACCATCGGACAACCAGACGCACCGGTTTGCGCCACGGTTACATGGTGGAAACACCACCAGTCAGAACCAAGCGTTTCGCTTCATCCTCTCTGGTGCGCACTGCCGAAGAGTGGAATAATTTGCCGGAGTCCATTTCTCCTGACAAATACAATCTTCAAGTCTTCAAGTCACGACTTCTAGTTAGGCGTGCTCCACCCTAGACTGCGTCATCACTCAACATCAGGTGAAAGATGGTTAAACGCAAACCTATACTTACATAATATATATATATATATATATATATATATATATATATATATATATATA
The DNA here is from genome assembly GCA_019925095.2 of Dendrolimus kikuchii. Classification (NCBI taxonomy): domain Eukaryota; kingdom Metazoa; phylum Arthropoda; class Insecta; order Lepidoptera; family Lasiocampidae; genus Dendrolimus; species Dendrolimus kikuchii. Next base: position 2,015,328 of record CM034392.1, on the reverse strand, counting down.
TATATATATAAACTATAAGTGTGCGAAATTTCATACTCCTCCGTCCGCGCAATTTTCGTAAAAAGGAGTCCAAAGTTTTTGCATCACGTATTAATATATACTCGTAGATACTGGGTTTTTCAACGTGATTTTAAATCTAATTTATATTAATAACAAATTAAAATTAATGTATTAAGCCAATATTAGACGGCTCGTTTCTGTGTTTCAATTTGGTTGAATCAATAGGCTAATAGCTAATCGCTCCTGGTATTTCAAACTATCTAAGCGACGGTGATCAATTTACGTTAACGAGCCCCTGTTTGCAAAATCCTTTTTAAATTACATTTCTCACAATTTCAACACCAGGCATTGTAATAGACTAATATTGCCATCCTTTAGATTACAAAAAGTACTGTCCTCTTTCTTGGGGGTTGGTATACGCTTCTTCAATAAGATTCCGAGTGAAATGTTAGATCTGCCTTTCACTAAATTTAAAATAAATTAAAAAGCATCTTGCTAAAAAAGGGATACTACACTATTGAAGAATATTGAAATGACAAAAATTCATTTACATAGCACCTAGCTCCAATCTCTTATACTAAATTTTGTATAACGTTTTTTTTTTTTTTTAGTTTTTTAATCTTGCCATGCTTGTAAGGAATTTGTGGAGACATATTGCAGCATAACATTTTAGCACGTCATGTCATTATTATAACTATAATATTATTTTTCTTTCCTTTTATTGTCTTAGTCTTATTGAGTATGCATTGTTTGCTACAACTCCATTAATTCTTCAAAAAGTGATTCTGTAACATACTTCTGTACAAAACTTATTAAAAAAAAGAATTTGAGATATAAATAGAATATGAAATATAAAGAAAAACAATATTTAGCTAGACGTGTTGCTGGGGAGTTTCTTGCCGCTTCTTCTCCTTTACAGCATCAACACGTTGCGAAGTGGTGTACATAGAATAAGAAGTAAAAAATTAAATTTTAACTTACATGTATGACCTTCAAAAAGTGTTCTCCAGTGGAAATTATTTTGAATAAAAACTTTTGAATTTGAATTTGAATTTAATACTATAACTTTGCTATAAATAATAAATTGAAGCATCAAGAAGATAGCGAGAAATCTAAGCGATTTTTCGAAACGTCCTCATCCCTCTAGCTCTACTCTCGCCGTCGTATCGGAAGACATGTGATTTTTCCTGAAAAATTGATTCAATTTGCGTACATGCAAAACTATTTCAGTTCTCTCTATATGTGGACCTACCATGAAGACAAAAATAATATATTTTGTAAAATATAAATGATATGCGAGATGTGTGATTTCAAAATTGATTTTCTTATTCGCAAGTGTACACTCCCGAAGTAGGCCCATAGTCACTAGGCCAGGATCTGATGAGTGAATCGCAGGGAAACCGAGAGCAACCCTTATTGAAGAGCGTCAACACCGAAGACTAAGATCGCAAAGTTGTATACATGGTGAGAACTTAGAGAAGAAACATGAAATTCGGGATACGTGGTTAATCTTGCTGTATAATGCCTTAAAAAGTTACACGTAATGGAATGAATACAAATATACGATGTTCACTTGATACAAATATAATGAACGCCTGCAGAAATATTATGGCAATCATGTTGGCCCGTCAAAGAAGCAAGTGAGGTGTGTAAGAATGGGCCTAAATGGCGCTCTGTTGTTCGTGCCTACCCCGCAAGGGAACTGGCGTGAAGTTATGTATATATGTATGTTGGCCCGTGTATCTTAATCAAAATTATCAGGCTTCATAACAATACAAGTACTAGTTATACAATTTTTACAGGCGCTTAATATACTATTTCAAAAACTATTCAAGTATTTGCGCAATCAAAGAGTAAAAACTATTTATTTTTTATTAAAAACAAATCCTACTTCAAATTACAAAGTAAAATATACGTAATTAAGCGCCTGTAAGAATTATAATACTAGTGCACACGTATACAAGTTGCCCTGTCGTAAAGTGTAGACACTCAGAGCTCTTCAAAAAGGGTTGCTCTGGACTTACTTGGGATCCACTCATCAGATCCGGAGTTGGTGATGATAGGCCACCTTGGAAATATACTCTTTCGAATAAAGAAAAAAATTAAAATCGGTCATTGTATATATATGTTACGGGCAATTTGATCAATCGGGCATTACTAATACGGATCGATCATTACGAATAATGACCAAGAGCGTCGGCCAATTTGATAAATTAATTACTTTGGCCGGCTCATATTAATAATGCCCGATGGCCTGTGGTCCATTTAAAAAATCATGGTTTGAGATTATTTTTTATGTTAATTTTTTTTTTAATGAATTACATAAAAACATATAATCGAATAAAATGCAAGAAAACTTAACTTATTTGTATTGTATTCTACTCATAATCCCTCAAGACTATAAGTAGAATACTGAGCCCAGATCACCGTCTTCTATGGGTAAGGTGCCCAGAAGGCTGGCTACGTTTCCTCGCTGGATCGCCATACTGATGCGTTGGCCGAGGTAAGCACCAGCCCTCTGATCACCCGAAGAGTCAATGAATCGTTTCGATAAATATCGAAACGACTTTTTCGTCGTTTGAGATAACTTGGATTTAAATCACTTGAACCACTTGGTCACTTGGACCAGGCAGTATGAATACTGCCCTACTAGTTAGCTTTCCATAATAATTATGTAAGTTTAATTCATTTAAGGGTAGGGTATAGTTATATAGTACTTTTATTTATTATGAATAGATCCTAATTCTTTTAATATAAGTTAGAAGGTTAAGGCGGGAGCGAAACCAAGAGGAACTCCCGCCTTAACCTCCGACAAGTCCGCGTTACAAACCGCCCCACGCCTGGAATAGACCTGGAAGACGCTAGGGAGACGCTCCCTCGGTATTGGAAGAGGCCTAGTAAGGGAGACCCACGCCTGCCAGGGCACGCGGAGTTGGCAATCCCGCTCTCCCGTAGCCCTGGCATAAGGCACAGGACGGAACACACAGGGGTTTTAGTGAGTATCCCTAACTGTATCACCAGTCCTGACTGGGCACGCTAGTGCCACCCCCGATCTGGCGAATCTCACACTCACACGGGTCGCGAACATCCCCCCAAGCTTCTGTGTCTGTCGCGGCCTAATCCTCAAACCGATTTCCCCTAGCCAAAAAAAAAGAACTTTAAATAGATTTAATACAACAAAAGAACACAAAACAAAATTAGAAGTCCTTATAAAAAGAAAGGTTATTCCGAAAAAAGCTAAAAGAAAACAGATTAATATAATTAATCTCTCCCTACCAAATTAGCGTCGGAGCTAAGATCAAAATAAATACAAAATTAAATATAGAACGAGGGATATTTTGGGAGTGACGAAACTTTTTAAGAATCTACCTGCTTTATTATGTGTATAAACTAGATTGTGAAGCGTTAAAAGAACTCTGGCGTCGCATTAATATGTAAAATATAAAAGAAAAATTTATTATCTTTGCTTAAGAACTCGACGCGTTGAATAAGGCAAATGCTTGTTTCCAATACACTAAACGGTGGACGATTTTTTTACTGTCTTTTGTCCTTTTAAGGTGTAGGTATCATTTTATTAATACGTAAAGCAAAAGCTTTGTAGAATAGAATAGAATATACTTTATTGTACAAAAATGCAACATAAAATCAAGAACATTAATACACAAGTACAATCGGCGGTCTTATCGCCCAAGGCGATTTCTTCCGCCTTTGGATGGAGTATAGAAGGACAACAAAAGTCGGTAGTTGCTAATTTTTTTTATTTTTTTTTATTGCAGGAATTCAGCAGACAGGCGGACGGCCCACTTGATGGAAAGCGGTTACCATCGCCTATGGACATTTGCAACACCAAAGGTGCTACAAATGCGCTGCTGCTCTCTTAAGGGAGACTGGAACCTGGACACTAATGCCGGAACACAACTCAAGGTTGTTATGGCGACATGCTTTAGACCAGGGGTGGTAGCCATCCAGTCGGGCAAATGCCCTACCACCTGGCTGTGGGTTGTTTTGTCGCCTCTTACGACAGGCCGCCTGGCCGCAGGAAATTGTATTCTTTCTCCGTTCCTGCATGGATAAAACGGCACTTGTACAGTAATTTAGTTTATTCATAATAAATATTCATAATAATATATATTCATAATTCATAATCAAATATGATAATATATATATACATACATAAATACACATATTATATTATACATATAAAAATGTAAACAATAACACTATAGCTTGAGGTATTAATCTTTAACTAATCTGTTAAAAGAAGGTAATGATCGTGTCTGCTTGATGTTTAGTGGTAGTGAATTCCAGAGTTGAATGGCCTAGACGATAAAAGACTTGTTGTAAAAACTGGTTCTGTTGAAAGGCGTTTTCAGTTCCAAATTCTCTGACAATCTAAAGAATCTTGAATCACTGTAATTGAGGAACTGAAAGCGTTCCTTGAGATAATCAGAGGACTTGGGATTAAACAATATGTTGTGAAGAAGAGACAGGATATGCGAAATCCGGCGAAGGCGGATGGGAAGCCACTTGAGTTTAATGTGAAATTCAGATATATGATCATATTTGCGTAACCCAAATATGAAACGAATGCAAAGGTTTTGAAGCTGCTCAAGTTTATCAAGTTGATATTCTGCGAGGTCAAGATAGACGACATCAGCGTAGACGAGGATGGGAAGGAGAAGAGACTGAGCAAGTGAGATCTTGGTGGTAAACGGTAAAAAGTTCCGTAAGCGTCTTAAACTAGCAGCCGACGCAAACACTTTCCGACTGACCTCTTGGACCTGTGATCCCCACGATATGAATTTATCTAAATAAATGCCCAAGTATACCCCTTTTTACGAAAATTGCGCCGACAGAGGAGTATAAAATTACGCACACTTATAGTTTATATAGAAAAGGAGTGCAGAATGATAATATTTTTTTAAATCATGCATGAAAATATATTAAATCAATAAAAAAAACATTACACACACTACCATGTATTTGACACACATACGCATATATGCTCTTTTGTTTATTGTTAAAGTCAAATTAACAGTGTAGTCTTGGTGAAATCTGTGATTATAGAAGCATAGTGTTTGACAACTTTAATTGTGTTCAAACTTATAATTTAAATTAATTATGGTCGAATTTCGACCACTGGGCGACCACTAGTATTGATAACAACGTAAATCTTATAATATCGCCATTCTCGTCCGTCTATCAGTCTTTATATGTCATAGTAAATATTTTTGATATATACGAATGAAATTTAACAGGAAGATATTCTATATTTGCAGCTATAAAATGTACTGAAACTACGAATAAATTATGGATTAAGAGCCGCTATGTAACTGACCGTGGAAAAAAAATCATAGTACAGTCATATTGAATATCTTTAACCAGACCTTAAGGTCAATGATAAAGTTCTTTAATGACTTTTTTTATATCAACAGGCGGCGGGATATACACATAAAATTTTCTCAGATTCAACTTTTAAAATTTTTGAATATTGTTTGTCTCTCTCTTTTATAGTATAAGTTGCAAATTGAAATAAAAATAAGTTAGTAAACTCGAAAAATACTTTCAACGAAAATTCATCTAAACAAGATCCATTGAAAATTTTTAGATATGGGATATTTTGAATTCAAACAGTGTATATTAATACCTTAAAGGAAACTTGTATTCAAACATAGAATAATACGCACTTGGCTCATTTTTAATTTGTAACATTTTGTCTCTAGATACGGTGTGATCTATTAATGTAACATTAACTTCTTATTTGATAGCCAACATAATAAAATTAAGGAAAGTAACGAACATAACAAATCATTTCTTATGCTTACGTGATACTGCGATCGAACCTAAAGACTTAGATTTTTAATATAATATATACGCAACTATATGTTTGTCAGGATATATTATAATTAATAAACCAAATTCTGTATATCAATCAGCTTAGTGTAGTTTAAAAATTTAATTAACATATTTTTATCAGACAAAAATTGACACACGATATTTTAACGGGCCGACATTTTTAATCGATTTGAAATCTGACAGTGGAAACTGACTGAAGTCCGAACGGAGACCTAACGGAAAAACGTTGGGTTTTATTCATGTAAATTTCAGTGAGAATTATTTTTATTGGACTCCCTGGTTGCGGGAATTAAGGGTTCCGAGATACGTCGTAAATCAAAACTTTCTTCCAACTTCCAGGTGGTAGGGCATTTGCCCGACTGGATGGCTACCACCCCTGGTCTAAAGTATGTCGCCATAACAACCTTGAGTTGTGTTCCGGCATTAGTGACCAGGTTCCAGTCTCAGTCTTCCTTAAGAGAGCAGCAGCGCATTTGTAGCAACTTTGGTGTTGCAAAGGTCCATAGGCGATGGTAACCGCTTTCCATCAAGTGCGCCGTCTGCCTGTCTGCTGATCTCCTGCAATAAAAAAATAACTTCAGTAAACTAGCCCTATATTATAGATTCTATAGATTTTCAACTATACAGATGAATTTCTCAAGTGGCCTTTCAGGACCGAATCCTAAACTATATGAAATAGTGAAAAACACTCAAAAGGGTCTTAAAGTTATGGCGAAAATCTAGATTTTTGAAACATCAATTACCCGTGTCGGGAATCGAATCAGCTGATTAATTAAAAATAAACACAATCTGTATTATTGTACCAAATCATAGTGTAGTTTGTTAGGATCAATTTCTGTGAAGGAATACCAAACGACAAACCCAGGGAAAGTGATGTTTTCAACAAAAATGTTCTATTTACCATACATTAATTAAACATCACCTCATTTTATTAACCGACTTCAAAAAGGAAGAGGTTCCCAACTGGATTGATATTTTTTTATGGATGTACACCGATTACGTTGAGATTTATGATCCGATTTACGTGATTCTTCTTTAATTTGATGCGGAATATTTGTCATATGGTCCCTTAAAAATTTAACATAATTTGGCTTGGTAGTTTTCATTTTATAACATTTTTGTTTCCGTTCCCGGTTTCTTGGGACATATATTTTTTAGGCGCGCGGCACCTTTCATAGGCCTAACCATGGCTAGACACTAAAAAGTAACAAATTAAAAAGACTTCAAAAACTAAAAAGTATAAAATAACTTAATAATTATTTAATTTAATACACCTCTCATGCAAACCTAATAACTTTAATATTAATGAAATACTATTATTTGTATGTTGCTACCTATTGATAGGTTTGAAGTCGGTGCGAGTGTGGTACCTACTATTATTTATTACATTTGGCTTGGCACTATAATAGCACCGAATAACTAGTCAGCAATAATAATATGTTCATGTACACAAATATTTTTGACAACAACGAGGTGTGAATATAGCAATGTGAATAGAAAGCAACAAAAAAATCGAGCACTCGTAACAACGGTATTTTTCAAATGCATCGCCGAGGCGTGTTGGCGTGAAAAACTGAAAACAAAATGGCGAAAATGACATAAAAGGTTATTCTTCCTTCGTTTGTTCGTTCTGAGTTAACAGGCAGACTTTTCGGCGACCTTTGGTCCCCAACACGAAGGCTGTCAACGACTAAACAGAATAATGCCCGGGAATGAATTAGGGTCTGCGCACTCGGAATATTCAGAGGTTACTCGAAAGTATATAAATGTCGCTGTGTATTAACGCGAGTGAGTATAAATAATATTGAAAGTGGTTAAGTATGGAGCAAAACTTATTTTGTACATCGATAGATGGCGCTAGTCAAACAATAGATCGCGGTATGGTTTACATTTTGCTACTATAAGTATGTAAGCAAATATTAACACACTCCACAAACAAACCAAGACACACGAAGAGCCTAAAAATTAATAACCCAGAAAAGAAAAAACAACACACATGGCACTAGATACGACTATATATAAGTATAGATATAAGGCCAACACTGCACATGCACTTCCTCACAATACCAGCATGTAACAGATACACTCTACATTAGTATAAGTTTAGTATTAAAATTAGAATAAATTAATATAATAAGTTATTCTTAAGGTACACCAAAACAGAAAAAGTACTACATATAATGTCACATACACAAACAAAAATAGACAATAAGCGTGTACGGAGTCTCAAATTTTTCATAGAAATTAAGTATTAAAAAAGGGTACGGAACTCGAGTCTGCAGAGATATATATAATAAATAATAATAAAAAAAAGGAAATATTAATAAATTTAGTATCGATCTAGTATCACTGAGGTGACCCGCCTTAGTTTGATTTTGGCCATTGTGAAAGTTAGAAAAGGGGCATATGTCGCCATAATCCATGGACAAAAGCGATAGAACACCTCTCGACGTATTTTTTATTTGATACTTTTTGAAGTGAAACTTCTTTAGAATCGTTATGATTTCAAACTGGATGAAACGAAAAAGCGACACTGAAAAGAGATAAACACATAAATCTATAGGACTAAGCCTGCGAGAGAATGAGATACGAGTTTTATATTGTGTAGCACAGATTAGAGAGTCAATAAGACCGATGATTAGACATAGGTCCAATTTGGACCGAAATAAAAGTGATAATAATATTTTTTAGACTAATACAGTGAAAAATTGACAGTGATACCAGAGGTTTATTTTAAATTATAATATGTTGACGGATGTAGGCTAAAGGAATAATATTTATATTAATATAAGTTACAGTAGAATTATAATTGTGTGTGCGTATGAACGCACACACACACACTACATTTTTTTTATCTATATAGATTCAATGCAAAACACTGATTTTGGTCAGAGGGTCATTGAAATGTCATTGTCAAAAGTAATATATTGTTAATGTCATTCCAGCAGCAACTTGTGTCTATGGTAGTGGAGAGGCTATCTTTAAAAAAGGGGGTTACTTCTTCTCACAGAGTACATTGATCTCCTATTAAGAGACTTCTTCTTTGGAAGCGTTCGCCAGCGCACTAAGTTTTCTACAAATGGATATTCTCTAAAGGTCGGCAATGCGTTAGCGACGCCCTTGCTGTTACAAACGTCCATAAGTGACAGTGACCACTTTCCATCAGGTGGGCCGTCTGCCTGTTTGTCTGCTGCAGGCAATAAAAAAAACCATCTCCTTAATCAAAACTTAATTAGTGTTAATTTCGTAAATCTATTCAAATATCCAGACCATACTATAATGCATTTTGATGAAGGTCTTCCTGAGCTTTTATACTTATTTGAAGACCAAAAATATTTTTTTTATTGCAGGAGTTCAGTAGACAGGCAGACGGCCCACTTGATGGAAAGCGGGGTTACCATCGCCTATGGACATTTGCAACACCAAAGCTGCTACAAATACGCTGCTGCTCTCTTAAGGGAGACTGGAATCTGGTCACTAATGCCGGAACACAACTCAAGGTTGTTATGGTGGCATACTTTAGACCAGGTGTGGTAGCCATCCAGCCCTGAAATGCCCTACCTCCTGGCTGTGGGTTGTTTTGTCGCCTCTTACGACAGGCCGCCCGGCCGCAGGAAATCGTATTATTTCTCCGTTCCTGCACGGATAAAATAATGTAACAAAGATTATAAGATGCGTTGCTAATAACAACATAACTGCAATATGTAATCACTCAATCCCGTCACTCAGTCGTCAGTGTCAAAATGAGATTTTTCTATTTTATTCTTAAAAATTCATTCTAAATTTGAAATTCACGTAAACATACAGCCAGCATTTAAAAGAGCGTTCACCTCTATGATTCTTATAAGCATTCACAACATAACATTTAATTATCCACCTTATTCTATATACATAAGATACATTTTCCTTTGTCGTGTCATAACGACATGCATTTTATAAGAAGGACCTTCGCTGCCGGGATTTCGAGATTTGTCGTTCACTTTAAATTGTCAATCGTCTACAAGTTTATGAGATGCTATTAAAAACTTTTCATGCACTGAAAAAGGATTCTAGTTTTGTCTATTCCATTACGTTGCCAATCTCTCTTTAACAATGGAATTAAGACAGAATATTTTTAATTATATTTGTAATTTTCGTACGTCAAATCTAAATATTAAAAAGTATTAATTTAGGGTACATTTGATAAATATTTAATTTCTTTTTTTTAGCAAAAACAAAAACCCCTTAAAAAAATTGAAGGATGGTGTCGTCATGTGGTTCTATTGACTAATTCATAATATTATTATGGCCTGGTAACCTATCGTTTTGCAGCCAAAGGAATTAGTCAACAGAACCACATGATGACACCATCCTTTAATTTTTTAATGGGTTTTCGCCGAGAACTTTTTGACTATTGCTTTTGTCCGAATCAGCTCCAGTATCCAGATCTGGACAATAATTGTAGGATAAGGGTTGTTTTAAACTAAAAAAATGTATATAAATAAAAAAAATTACTTGTTTAGCGAAATGCATCTATTCAGGCCGTCCCGAGAACTCGTTTCGCGATTTTCAAAGACCTCCAATTCGGCTGATGCTTTTTTGCTTGAAGATAATTTCTAAATTTGAATACTCGTTGATACTTGACACTGGCTAGATACACAAGTAGTGCCAAGTCGAATGTAAGAACATTTTTTTTTTTCATTGATTTAAAATATTATTTGTAGCTGAACTATTCAAAATGGACCTAAGATTTTTTTCTATTTGTTATATTGTTATTATTATTTATCAATATAATATATTTATTATTGTTAAATAAATAACAGTGCGACATCCGTCCGTCACAGGGTGCAGTTGAAAACCAGCGTCAGGTTGTGTCTGACATTTACGGTACATTTGGTACCATAGCGAGACTAAGTATTTAGTTTGTTATAAACTGGGCACTTTACCCATAGAAGACTGTGATCTAGGCTCAGCATTCTACTTATAGTCTTGAGGGACTATGGGTAGAATACAATACAAATAAGTTAAGTTTTCTTTTATTGTATTCGATTATTTATAAATTTCTGCATTATACTAGCTTATAATTTATGTATGTAAATTTAAGTCGGTAATATGTGTGTTATATTCCTATTGCTGTCTTCTTCTGTCTCACATAATATTTTCTTAAGTTTTCGCGACTTGTATACATAATAAAACTTCGTTTTAACGGTTTTAAGCGCGGTAATTTTATTTGATTTTAGTTTTTCCGACATTTCGCCCACTTTTCAGTGGCCGTGATCACGGAAGACAAAGATATCAAGTGTCAACGAGTATTGTTAAAGTTTTATTTAGCCTACCGCCAACTTGTTCATTTTAATTATTTAGTTTTAATTTTGTTTATGGCTATTATTTACTCTATGGGGGCCTAATCTAATTTACTACCGCTTCGCAACATGTTATGGCTTGAAGAGAAGAAGCGACGCAAGAAACTCTTCAGCAAACATGCCTAGGTCTAATAATTTTATATAATATTAAAATGGGTGGAAGGAAAAATAAAAGTAATTATCAGTCAAGTTGGTTTGTGTTCCATTGTACGCAGAAAGAGCTCAGTGTCTTGAGGTGTTGCAGCTGGTTTTTGCTGGGTTTGCGTCTTAATAGTTTTGATGATTGGATCCCAAATAGGTAGTACTTGCCAACCATCTTCTCTATTGAAATTTGGGTGTTTTTTTATTTCTATATTTTTTTTTCTGTCTCACTACATTGTGAGACATTAAGAAGACAACAAATTTCGAAATTCGAATAAATATTTTTTCTTTCGTTTCTTTCTTTCTACAAAGACAAACACAATTCTTTATTTCTCTCTACAAAAACCAAAAATAATCCCTAACTCACAGCAGTAATAACAATTAATATATACATAATAAAAACGCGAAAGATTTTACTCGCCATAATCGCACCTTTAAGGATTCCGTATTTATTAAAATTGCAGGAAGGCAAACCCTCGCGGCCATTACGACCGAGTGGCCAACTCGTAAAAGATTTTTTAAGTTCCTCCAACAAATAAGCAGCGCAATCTAACTCTGTTTTATACTTTTCAAAAACTACACATATATTTGTGTGGGTGTATCTGTGTGTGTGTGTGTGTGTGTGTGTGTGTGTGTGTGTGTGTGTGTGTGTGTGTGTGTGTGTGTGTGGGTGTGTGGGTGGGTGTGTGTGTGTGTGGGTGGGTGTGTGGGTGTGTGGGTGGGTGTGTGTGTGTGTGTGGGTGTGTGTAACTAGGATTCGCCTGCGACTTCATCCACATTGGACGGATACTAGAGATCACATATTTTTACCCGGCCATTTATACTATCTATATCTATATATATATATATATATATATATATATATATATATATATATATATATATATAAGTATATATATATATATATATCTATATCTATATATACATAAATCAATTGCTGTTCGTTAGTCTCGTTGAAACTCGAGAACGGTTGGAGTGATATGGCTAATTATGGCTTTGAATTATTTGTGGAAGTTCAGAGAAGGTTTAAAAGGTGGTAAATATGAAAAAATGCTTGTAATATAGTAAAAACAACAATTTCGCCTTCCCTTAGAAACTATTCTTACCTGTCAAACATGTGATATTCGTCCCGTCGTTAAAAAATCAATTAAATTTAAGAGTCGTTCAGAACTCAAATTAAATTTAAAAGTGAAGTTTTTTTTTGTTTTGAATGTCAAACATTTGATGTTCGTCTCGTCGTTCAGAAATCAACGATTTCTATTTATTAATTCTGAGGCGGTACGAAGTTTGCCGGGTCAGCTAGTAATTATATAAAATTACAAAGTTGCCGTCAGAATGTATACATACATACATACATAACTTCACGCCAGTTCCCTTGCGGGGTAGGCACGAACAACAGAGCGCCATTTAGGTTTATTCTTACACACCTCACTTGCTTCTTTGACATTCATAACTCTTGTCATGCACGCTCATCTGTTCTTAAGGTTCGTCAGAATGTATATAAACTATAATAAAAATAAAATCATTTTCAACACACTTGCTCATAAAGTGGCTCTATGGTCACCGCAATTAGGCACAGAATGACACCCATTATCAAACTGTGAGTAAAAAACATTATAACTCACTAGTGAGTTATAGATTTTTTTTTTAAATTTTATTGGTTGTGTTGCTTTGTTCTTAAAAAAGTTTTTATTCAAAAAAAAAATCGTTTTCTATAGAACAAATAAATTAATGTTCCTATTGCTTGCTCATTTCATGCAACTTCTTATTTAAATAGATAATTTTAACTCGTACGTGTTTAATAAATAAAACTTTCACTCATATATAACTTTTTTTTATCTACTAAATAAAATGAGTTTTTGTTGTTATTTTATTCACAAGTGTGTTGAAAAACGTCGTATGATACACGTGTGTATTGATGATTACCGTCCTCGGCTCTCTTAAGACCCTCGCCTACGGCTCGAGTCTCAATGGCGCCTCGGCGGTAATCACCAATGTTACACACTAGTACCATAATGTACTATTAAACAACTCTATATTACAAAAACATTTCCCTATAACGACAGTTTCCTAACTGTTATTAAGAAATTCCCCTTGTTCAAGGTTACATTTTCGGTATGGGCGTGTGTGGAGTACTAATTTATACACAATTACCGTAACATCCCATAGTATTACGGTAATTGTATATTAATTAGTATTTCAGGGGCGGTCGCCTCGAAACACGTAATATTGTGTGAATTATGTTAATTATTTATATCAAGCTTAATATTCAATGACAATAAAATACGATCAAGTTCTACTTTCATCCGTGTAGGAACGGAGAAAGAATACGATTTCCTGCGGCCAGGCGGCCTGTCGTAAGAGGCGACAAAACAACCCACAGTCAGGTGGTAGGGCATTTGCCCGACTGGATGGCTACCACCCCTGGTCTAGAGTATGCCGTCATAACAACCTTGAGTTGTGTTCCGGCATTAGTGATCTGGTTCCAGTCTCCCTTAAGAGATCAGCAGCGCATTTGTATCACCTTTGGTGTTGCAAATGTCCATAGGTGATGGTAACCGCTTTCTATCAAGTGGGCCGTCTATAAAATGTAGTCGGAAACGTGCCCAAAAGACTGGCCACGTTGCCTCTCTAAATGGCAATGCTGATGCGTTGTCCGAGGTATAAACCAGTCTTTTGGTCACGTGAGACATCCACCAGACGTTTGACTATGTCTCGATAAAGCTTGTGCACCTCAGGCCCCCATGGTCCCAGAGTCTTGACCCCAAAAGCCGCAAATATGTAGCCATTTCCGATGGCTGAGTATTTGCGGCGTTTTAGGGCCTCCTGTACCGGCAGACATGCTAGTAGCTGGAAGATGGGACGCTGCCAAAGTATCGACACAAGACGCGTCCCATACTAAAGGGCGACCCATCTTCCAGGGCACCAATGACATACCATCGGGTCTCCTGCCATCGTCGCGGCACAGGCCGTTCGGTTCTAGGAAGGCAGGTATCCCGGCGGTGACAAGAGCCCGACGGATTATGTCATTAAGTGTTGCATGACGTGAAGTGATAATTAATAATTATAATCTATAATTTAGTAATATTAAGAAGAATATATATAAAAAGAAAGAAAGAAAGTATTTTATTTCTTACAGCGAAACACAAGACTAATAGTAACTTAATAAAATATGAAATATATACAAATTTATATGCCGCAATTTGGAAATGAGGTTGGCACTCAGCATTCTTCCTTCGTTGATAACTCTTTCACGGTACAGGCTGTCCGTTCATGGAACTCATTGCCACTCGACATCAGACAAGCTAAATCCATATTGTCTTTTAAACTGGTGGTTACTAAATATCTTTGGTCCTCGCAACTCTAAAACATGCTGCTGATTCTATATATAGTATGATATATCCTATTTTTGTATAGTATATTAATTATTTTATTATTTATTTTTCACTTATTCTTGGAATGTTTCATATTATTTATTGGCTTCACCGCCACTGTAGTCTTGATATTGTCCTTAGTTTAGGGGGTTGCCTGGAAGAAATTGCTTTAAGCGATAAGGCCGCCCTTTGTTCAACATTTACTGTAGGTACCTAGTTTTAAGAACCGTCTGTCTGTCTGCTGAACACCTGCAATAAAAAATAAATTAAAAAAAAAACAATTAAATGTTTTCAATCAGTGCTGATTTTCAGTGCCCGTGAATTACATATAGGATGCGACCCGTGCTAAACACAAAAAAAATATAATAAAACTACGTTTTAACGGTTTTAAGCGCGGTAATTTTATTTGATTTTGGTTTTTCCGACGTTTCGGCCACTTTTCAGTGGCCGTGATCACGGAGGACAAAGATATCATGTGTCAACGAGTATTGTTAAAGTTTTATTTAGCTTACCGCCAACTTGTTCATTTTAATTGTTTAGTTTTAATTTTGTTTATGGTTATTATTTACTCTATGGGAGCCTAATCTAATTTACCACCGCGAGTTTTTGGCGGGAACTGAAAGGGGACGTTGTGCTGTGTAGTTTTATTTTCTAAAAATGTGTAAAATTACTCTAAAATGAACAATAGTTGTAGGATATTGATAGTTTTTAAGCTGTAATTATGTGTTTTGTGAGAAATGTGAACTGTATAGTCAAATGTGGCCTTTTGAGTTGTCACAAGAACTCCGTTGAATGGTACTAGCTGATTACCTACAGTTCAGCTGTGCTACACATAGGCTTAAGAAAATTAAGAATCTATATTGTAAACTAAGATCTGGCCTAAAGGCCTAGCTGCCCAGCCATAAACTTAAATAAAATAAAAAATTACCACCGCTTCGCAACATGTTATGGCTTGAAGAGACGAAGCGGCGCAAGAAACTATTCAGCAAACTATATACAAGTCGCGAAAACTTAAAAAAATATTACACATATATTTTTTTATAAAGAATGTGTAAGTAGAAATAGTAAAATATAAAGTACAATAAACAGAGAAATATTAATGAATAATACATACATACATACATAACTTCACGCCAGTTCCCTTGCGGGGTAGGCACGAACAACAGAGTGCCATTTAGGCTTATTCTTCTACACACCTCACTTGCCTCTTTGACATTCATAACTCTTGTCATGCAAGCTCGTCTGTTCTTAAGGCTCCTGACATCACCCTCCGCTAGTACACGATCAATTTGATCATGGAAGGTGTGTCGTGGCCTTCCACGACTTAACGAATAATGCTCATCTTATATGACCCTCATACTCTGATACTCGCCGTACAAGATCTCGGCTTGTCTAAAATAATTGGTTGTAATAAATCACTAATTAATAAATAATAATTACCACTCAAGCCGCTGTGCCTTCGAAATTCTCCGACGAAACACTCCCACAAAATTTCGCATTGGAATAAATCATAGGCAGCGTAGTCACTTGAATATTAATTGGTAATATTTCGGAGAGATTCCTGAGCGTTTACCAACTCATAAGTTAATTTAGATTTATGCCCTGAAGGCTGCCTATGTTTAGTTCAAAGATGTTGTATTACTTTTTCTAATAATAAGTATTTGGAAAAACCTGGGATGCACGATCAGAGATACGAACTTCCGAGAGGAAGAAATACACATCCGTGTCCAAAATGCCCTCAGGTGCAGTGCTTCCCTACATAAGGTAGATAAATAGATAGAAAAAAAGCTTGGTGTGCTAAACCGGTCTAAGCAGTATTTCACCCCGCGGCAAAGACTTGTGTTTTACAAAGCACAAGTTAGGCCGCATATGGAATACTGCTCGCACTTATGGGCTGGAGCACCAGCTTACCAGACTGACCCTCTCGACTCCATTCAGCGTCGCGCCGTTCGTATAGTCGACGATCCCATACTAACAGGCGGTTTAGAATCGCTTAGCCTTCGGAGAGACTTTGCGTCCCTCTGCGTATTCTACCGCCTGTACAACGGAGTGTGTTCCGAGGAACTGTTTGATTTGGTGCCAACGCCCCATTTTTACAACCGTACCGCTCGCCATCGGCGGGGTGTTCACCCCCATTTCCTGGAGCTCCCACGCTCAACTACGCAACGGTTCTCTAGAACGTTTATTCCGCGTACAACAATAATCTGGAGAGAACTCCCCGCCGAAGTTTTCCCTCTGCGCTACGACATGGGGTCATTTAAGAAGGGCGTTATAAAATTTCTTAGAGGCCGGCAACGCGTTGGCAACGCCCCTGGTATTGCAAACGTCCATAGGCGACGGTAACCGCTTTCCATCAAGTGGACCGTCCGCCTGTTTGCCTGCTTCAGGCAATAAAAATAAAAAAAAACACTTTATTGCTCACCAAATATACAATATCAAAAATACACAATTACAATATTGTCATGGTAGAAACAATAGGCGGCCTTATCGCTTAAAGCAATCTCTTCCAGGCAACCTAACTTAAGGAATAATTTAACCTAATCTGGCGATGAAGGTGGTGCAGATCATTAAGTAGGTATATCATAAATAAATATACTTAAACTACATAATTTATAAATTAAATACTTACTCCGTTGGCTCAGCGACCCAAAGTGGGTCTTGGCCTCCGAAACGAGAACATGCCACTTTTCTCAATCCTGTGCGGTTTCTTGCCAAGTACTGGCTCCTAGCTCCGACAGGTCTGCCTCTACTCTGTCCTCCCAGCGATATTTAGGACGGCCGACCGGACGCCGACCTACCGGCCGTCCCAAATATGCTTTACTCACGCTGCGATCCTCTCCCATCCGTTCTACGTGACCGAACCAGCGGAGGCGGTGAGCTTTTATTTCTCCTATTATGTTAGGCTCGGCCACGAGATTCTCAATTTCGAGGTTACTTCGGACATAATAATTAAATACACATACTTAAATTAATAAGGTGTTAGTGTCCAGGCTCCTAAGCAGGAAGACTAAAATTCGCGTCTACCAAACAGTCATCAGACCAATTTTGATGTACGGCTGTGAGGCCTGGACACTGACACTGAAGGAGAACCAATTGTTGGTCACAGAGAGGAAGGTTCTCAGAAAAATCTTGGACCCAACAATAAAAGAAGATGGCAGCTGGAGGGTCCGAACCAACTCCGAAATAGAAGACCTAATTGGTGAGATAAAATCTCATGGAGGAGGATCGGGGAGTGAAGAAAGCATACTTGGGGCGACCAGTCGGTCGACGAGCGATTGGTCGTCCCAAGTATCGATGGAAGGATAGAGTGGAAGCTGACCTGACCGCAATACAAGCCCACAATTGGCAAGACACTGCGCAGGACAGAGGAAAGTGGCGTGCTCTCGTTTCGGAGGCTCACTTTGGGTCGCTGATTCAACGGAGTTAGTCAGTTAGTTAGTTAATTATAAGTATTCTCTTCAGTAATATGTAACAGCCCAGAAACGTCCGCTGCTGGGTTCGGGCCTCTCACTGTAGGGGAACAGACGATATACCCGCCGCGCTTATCCAAGGCAACTTGGCAGGTTTAACACATCGGCTATCTCGATGTGCAGGAGTCATCACAACTTTTTCCGTTACCGTTGTTAGCACGTGGTAATTTTAACAATATGCACATTTTGCCAGGTGGTAGGGCATTTGCCCGACTGGATGGCTATCTCCCCTGGTCTAAAGCATGTCGCCATAATAATCTTGAGTTGTGTTCCGGCATTGGTGACCAGGTTCCAGTCTCCCTTAAGAGAACAGCAGCGCCTTTATAGCACCTTTGGTGTTGCAAATGTCCATAGGCGATGGTAACCGCTTTCCATCAAGTGGGCCGTCTGCCTGTCTGCTGAACTCCTGCAAAAAATAAACAAATAACTCATCCTAGTATCAGCTACTCCCGCTTGATTCCGTACAATACCATGCAGTTCTAATGCTCCTACTCCTGCTAGGACATACGAGTTAATACCCTTACAAAAGGCTTCGGGACTCTAGGTGTATTCTGCTGTCTATCTAATGAGACAGGGGCTTTCTTAGCCATTGCGAGGCCCCGGGTGCTAGATCTTTGTGAGGCTCTTGTCGTTGTGGAATTTTTCTGCTTTGGTTGTTGCGCGATGGTATGAGGCCCTTCCAAGAGCGATGCGATGTTGCGATGCCTGGGCCGCCATTCTTCCACGGTACCACTCGACGGCAACTGGAATTCATCCACACTTCCTCGGTACTATAGAATAATCAACGGTAAGTGACGCTTGCTTCTTCATACCGTACGTGTAAAAGTTATGGAATGAATTGCCTTTAGCTGTGCACTCAGAGCGCTGTAGTATGGAACTCTTCAAAATTACCATACAACTATACATACGTATACACATAGTTTTTTATTGAATGAGCTCAGCAGACAGGCAGACGGGCCACCTGTTGGAAAGCTGGGAGACTAAAGAAAGTCTGGAACCTGGCCACTAATGCCGGAACATAATTCAAGGTTGTTATGGCGGCATATTTTAGACCAGGGGTAGTAGCCATCCAGTCGAGCAAATACTTTACATATATATTATACTAGCGGCCCCGGCAGACATTGTCCTGCTCTGAAGATATATAAATTTAGGATCCGATCCCAGCGCCACCTACAGGTTCCAATTGTGGATTTAAACCATCCGGGGACCCACTCAAAGACACCAAAACAAAATCACCAAAATCGCACCAGGTGATTAGGAGGATTCTAGACCCCGATCTCAGCGCCATCTACCGGTTCCAACGGGATAAAAAGTATCTTATGTCCGTCTTCTGGTTCTAATTTTGGAAAATTGGTACAGCCGTTCTTGAGTTACAAATAGTGTAACTTACACGACTTTCTTTTATATATATACATAGATATAACATTAATATGTGTTATTGTCTATTTTCTTTTTATTTATCCTAATTATATATATTGTACATACATACATAACTTCACGCCAGTTCCCTTGCGGGGTAGGCACGAACAACAGAGCGCCATTTAGGCTTATTCTTACACACCTCACTTGCTTCTTTGACATTCATAACTCTTGTCATGCACGCTCGTCTGTTCTTAAGGCTCCTGACATCACCTTTACTTATAAACGTGTATTACCTGTTGTTTACGATTTTCACTAATCAGTTGCTGAGCAGTTTCTTTAAATTTAAGAAACGATTATAAGCGAGGCCTATAGTATTTATTTTTTTGATAAAATGGTTATTGAACTCTAAAAATGTAACAGCAAAACAAAGAACATCTGAACAGGTGCTGTATTAAAATGAGACAGCTACAAAAGTCGTTAAACATAATTAAGATATCGCTTAATTAACCAAAGCTGGCTTTATTGCCCCTAACCGGGGTTAAAATATGGCACATCCGCGGATCATTTCATGCCTAAACATTATTGTTTATTGCCATAAATTATGACGTTTCTGGCAGTTAATTTGAATAAGTACCTATCTTTTAGAGATAACTGCAGACGAACTACCGTTCAACCGCATTTTTAACCGACTTCAAAAAAAGCAGGAAGTTCTCGTTGTCGTGCAAAGTAAAACATAAAAATTACTATATTTTGAAAATTACTACGCACCGACTTTAAGATGTTTCAGATAATATATATTAATAATAATAGCTTTAGAAATAAGTTATTTTATACTTTTTAGTTTTTTAGTTTTTGAAGTCGGTTTTTTTAAACGAAGTTTGTTTATTTTGAAAATTACTGAGCACCGACTTTGAGATGTTTTAGATAATATATATTAATAGTAATAGCTTTAGAAATAAGTTATTTTATACTTTTTAGTTTTTGAAGTCGGTTTTTTTAAACGAAGTTTTTTTTTCACTTCAAAAATGTGGTCGTACAAATTCAGGCAGATGTTATTTTAAATTATTTATATTAATGATTATTCTGTTATCAGAGAGTACAGAGAAAGAAATCCTGGGAGCTTAGAGGCTTATGTTACGAGTGCGGGACTCGAATTAAAAATACCGTTGGAATTACTATAGAATTTATTAGAACTATACAAACACGTATAACACAGGTTTTTTTTATTGCAGGAGATCAGCAGACAGGCAGAAGGCCCTCTTGATGGAAAGCGGTTACTATCGCCTATAGACATTTGCAACAGCAAAGTTGTTACAAATCTGGACGGAACCTGGTCACTAATGCTGGGAACACAACTCAAGGTTATTATGGTGACATACTTTAGACCAGGGGTGGTAGCCATCCAGTCGGGCAAATGCCCTACCACCTGGCTGTGGGTTGTTAAGTCGCCTCTTACGACAGGCCGCCCGGCCGCAGGAAATTGTATTCTTTCTCAGTTCCTGCACGGATATAATTATATTTACACGTAGATATGTTACTATTTTTGAGCACTCATAGAATAGAATAGAATAGAATATTCTTTATTGCACACAAGAAAATAATACACATGAGTTAACAATCATATAACTAGTACAATCGGCGGTCTTATCGCTAACAGCGATTTCTTCCAGACAACCTTCTGAAGATCATTTTACATATCTAATAATGGGTCGGTATTCAGTGCGCATAGTTTAAAATATATATATATATATTAATAGTAAATAAAAATACACATATACAAACTAGCTGTCCCGGCAGACGTTGTTCTGCCCTGAAGAAATAAAATTTAGAACCCGATTCCAGCGCCACCTACCGGGTCCAAATGTAAGCTATCCTATCTTTCAAGTCGGATCAAACTGCATATGGTGTGCAAATTTGATTAAAATCGGTCAAGTAGTTTAGGAGTCCATCGCGAACAAACAACGTGACACGTAATTTATATATATTAAGATATATGTACGTAGAGTACGTATATTCATACGTATCGTAAACAAACTACACCTGCACATACTACAGAGTTTCCACATTGTACGCGCCATTCATTCCATTCCTTCATTCCTTCCCATTCCATACCCAAAATCTCCCCCCTCTACCCCGCACCATTTTTCAAAAACGAGACGTTGCAAAATCCACTCGCTACGCACGTACACGTACTAAAAGTCTCCACTCAAAAAAATTTATAAAAATAAATTCTCAAAATCAATTCATCCGCGCCGCGACGTGTATAAAACTTTAATATATTGAAATTAGAAGATGTGAGAGTGTTATACTGGTGCCTGCTCATTAAGCTATTGAAGGACACGACAATTTTGTGCAAGGTGCGTACCCTTTTACCTCACACACATAATTTATTTATTACATAGTTTACTTGAGTTCATAATTTATTTAGTACAAGTTTTACGGGCGGTTTTCAAGTTAGACAAGTACAATCGGCCCGTAAAACTTCAAGTGAACATTTTGTGGCGATTCGGTTTGCCACTTGTCCGTTGCCATTCGCTTTTCGACTTGTCCGTTGCGATTCGTTTTTCCACTTGTCCGTTGCCATTCGTTTTTCCACTTGTCCGTTGCGATTCGTTTTTCCACTTGTCCGTTGCCATTCGTTTTTCCACTTGTCCGTTGCGATTCGTTTTTCCACTTGTCCGTTGCCATTCGTTTTTCCACTTGTCCGTTGCCATTCGTTTTTCCACTTGTCCGTTGCGATTCGTTTTTCCACTTGTCCGTTGCCATTCGTTTTTCCACTTGTCCGTTGCGATTCGTTTTTCCACTTGTCCGTTGCCATTCGTTTTTCCACTTGTCCGTTGCCATTCGTTTTTCCACTTGTCCGTTGCGATTCGTTTTTCCACTTGTCCGTTGCCATTCGTTTTTCCACTTGTCCGTTGCGATTCGTTTTTCCACTTGTCCGTTGCCATTCGTTTTTCGACTTGTCCGTTGCGATTCGTTTTTCCACTTGTCCGTTGCCATTCGTTTTTCGACTTGTCCGTTGCGATTCGTTTTTCCACTTGTCCGTTGCCATTCGTTTTTCCACTTGTCCGTTGCCATTCGTTTTTCCACTTGTCCGTTGCGATTCGTTTTTCCACTTGTCCGTTGCCATTCGTTTTTCGACTTGTCCGTTGCCATTCGTTTTTCGACTTGTCCGTTGCGATTCGTTTTTCCACTTGTCCGTTGCGATTCGTTTTTCCACTTGTCCGTTGCCATTCGTTTTTCGACTTGTCCGTTGCGATTCGTTTTTCCACTTGTCCGTTGCCATTCGTTTTTCGACTTGTCCGTTGCGATTCGTTCTTCCACTTGTCCGTTGCCATTCGTTTTTCGACTTGTCCGTTGCGATTCGTTTTTCCACTTGTCCGTTGCGATTCGTTTTTCCACTTGTCCGTTGTAACTTTCACTTCTACTATGTGTTCCAGCACACATTTCGATTTTTTATAACGCTGGTGGTAATGTTTTTGTGCACTATCTCTAGATCCAAGAGTGTGGGACTCCCACCGGCCGATCCTCACTCTATCTATAAAGCTACGTGCAAAACCTAGTATGTACATAAATAAACTTTTTATCCGTGCAGGAACGGAGAAAGTATACAATTTCCTGCGTTGGGGCGGCCTGTCGTAAGAGGCGACTTAACAACCCACAGCCAGGTGGTAGGGCATTTGCCCAATTGGTCTACAGTATGTCGCCATATCAACCTTGAGTTGTGTTCCGGCATTAGTGACCAGGTTCCAGTTTCCCTTAAGAGAGCAGCAGCGCATTTGTAGCAACTTTGATGTTGCAAAGGTCCATGGGCGATGGTAACCGCTTTCCATCAAGTGGGCCGTCTGCCTGTCTACTGATCTCCTGCAATAATTTTTTTTTAA
This sequence comes from Dendrolimus kikuchii, assembly GCA_019925095.2. NCBI lineage: Eukaryota > Metazoa > Arthropoda > Insecta > Lepidoptera > Lasiocampidae > Dendrolimus > Dendrolimus kikuchii. Next base: position 1,991,899 of record CM034392.1, on the reverse strand, counting down.
TCGTTTCTGCAAAACACGACCTCTGTGTAAAGCAAATAACCGTCTACATTTTTTTAGTGCATACGCAGTTAAAGAGTGGTTCGTCTGAACGCCCCTGAGTTTAATTAATACAATAAATGCCTAAACGTAGAGTTAGTTTAGGGAATATTAATGCTAGTTTGAGCAACGTTTTAGCTGTCTGTAATAGTTTATGATGTACATTGTCGGCGGTTTTGCAGTTTTGCTAGTTTGCGTTGGCAACAGCCCCGGTGATTCAAACGTCCGTAGGGGACGGTAAGCCCTTTGTTTTATATTGTGTACAAACAGATCATATTTTTTTTAAGTTTTTGGGGCTAGTACGCATAATAAAACGGTAAAAAGTTTTAACCGTTTGAAGCGCAATATTGTATTTTATTTTTATTCCGAAGTTGCGGCCACGTTTCAGCAGCCGTGATTACGGGAGACAAAGATGTCAAGTGTTGTGGAATAAATACTTTTTGTGTAAATATTATAATACTGGCAGCTCGGTTTTTGACGTTATTATAATTAGAAGAAAAAAAAGAAAATCGAGTTGGTTGTGATTCGAACATAAGGAAAAAATGGCGTTTTATTTTCTCTAGTCCCATTTTAATTTATACATATACTAGCAGATACTAGCGACTTCGTCTGCGTGGTAAGTTTTTTTAACTATCCCAAGGAACTCTACTTTTTCAGGATCAAAAGCATCCTATATGTTGATCAGGGACACAAGCTACCACCATACAAAATTTAATTTAAGTCGTTTCGGAGATTAGCCCGTACAAACAAAGAAACAAGTAATTTGAAAAAAATAAAATTAATTCTATTTCACTTCTTACATCCCCCTGACTGACGTTTTTTAGTATTTTTTTTTTCATTGTACAGAAATTCGACCTCTACAGTTTTATTATATGTATAGATTGAAATTCACCTCGTTCGGGTTCATCACATCAAGTGTCAAGAAAATTAAAATTAACAAGTTGGCAGTGGGCTAAATATAAACTAAATATATTAAACATACTAATTCACGTATTAATGTATAGATTCCGACGTTTAAGCCACTTTTCAGAAGTCGTGATTACAAGAGACAAAAATATCAAATTGAAATTAATTATTATTGAAATGAAAATATAATTATACAAATGAGTAATGTTAAAGTAATTATTACTTTAGAGAGATATATATATATATATATATATATATATATATATATATATATATATATATATATATATATATATAAGATATATATATATAAGATATCTATATATATATACATATATATATATTTCTCCGAAGGTATTGTCCATTTTCTATATTGGTAGATTTTAGCACAATATTTGCTAATAATGTAGAAATAAATTAATTTGAAAGATTGACTAAACAGATATACAATGCAAGAGTGGATGGATGCAGAAGTCTTGGAAGGCCACGACACACCTTCCGTGATCAAATTGATCGTGTACTAGCAGAAGGTGATGTCAGGAGCCTTAAGAACAGACGAGCTTGCATGACAAGAGTTATGAATGTCAAAGAGGCAAGTGAGGTGTGTAAGAATAAGCCTAAATGGCGCTCTGTTGTTCGTACCTACCCCCAAGAGAACTGGCGTGAAGTTATGTATGTATGTATTAAGATACATCTCTCCGAAGGGATTGTCCATTTTCTATATTGGCAGATTTTAGCACAATATGTGCTAATAATGTAGAAATAAATTAATTCGTGTACGTAACAAACATGAATCATGATGATTATTTACGTAATTCTACCAGTACTGTCCTTGTTGTTATTTGCAGTAATCCATCTCTAATAATAAGAGCACATTGGGTCCGCAAATAGGCAAGCCCCGCCCGCCCGGCGCTAAATGCATCCACGTCACTTTCGCCGTGCAATGTCAGCGCTCGGCCTTCGGCGCATGCCGTGACCTATATTCTATTTATAGGTGCACCCAGTTATATCCAGGAGTTCGATCGCGGAAGCCTTCATTGAAACTTGATTAATTTCGTATACACTAACGTAACACAAATTCTATCGTGTATTATATTATTGTATAGCAAATTAATAATTGGTGTTTGAAAGAGAAGAAACCAGAACGAATGCAAGGATAATGGTCGATGATGTTATGCTGGAGCAAGTGAATGAGTTTGTATATCTTGGATGTGCTCTTAGCAGCGATGGAAGGTACACCGCTGATATAGAAAGAAGAGTGAATTTGGGGAATAGTGTTAATGGAGCGTTAGGTAAACTTCTAGGCGCTAAGAACCTCAGCTAGAAGGCCCAGCTTGCCACACACAACGCGGTGCTGGTGCCTACGCTCACGTATGGAAGCGAGAGTTCGGTGTGGAAGAGAGAGCATGAAAGTAGAATAAACGCGATCGAGATGCGAGCACTGCGCAAAATCTGCGGAGTGACGCTCGCGGACCGCGTTCGTAATACCGAAGTAAGAAAGAGAGTTGGACTGAAAGAGAGTGTCGGGGTGAAGGTGAAAGAATGCATGCAGACGAGCGTGCATGACAAGAGTTATGAATGTCAAAGAAGCAAGTGAGGTGTGTAAGAATAAGCCTAAATGGCGCTCTGTTGCTCGTGCCTACCCTGCAAGGGAACTGGCGTGAAGTTATGTATGTATGTATGTGTATGTAAATTAATCAAATTTCAATCTTATTTTATACTAATATATAAAGCTGAAGAGTTTTTATGTTAGAACGCGTTAATCTCAAGAACTACTGGTTTGATTTGAATAATTCTTTCAGTGTTAGATAGCATATTTATCGAGGAAGTCTATAGGCTATATATCATCACACCGAGACCTATAGGAGCGGAGCACAAACGAAGAATGTTTCAAAATCGGGGAGTTTTGAAAACAAATCCCACGCGGACGACGTCGCCGGCACAGCTAGTCATTCATAAATTGGGGATAGGCTAAATAATTACTTTAACGTTACTAATTGACAATTTGATATCTTTGTCTCTTGTAATCACGACTTCTGAAAAGTGGCCAAAACGTCGGAATCTATACATTAATACGTGAAGCAAAAACTTTGTACCCCTTTTTACGAAAATTGCGCGGACGGAGAAGTACGAAATTTCGCACACTTTCTTAATATATATAAATTACGTGTCACGTTGTTTGTCCGCGATGGACTCCCTAAACTACTTGACCGATTTTAATCAAATTTGCACATCGTGTGCAGTTTGATCCGATTTGAATGATAGGATAGCTTACATTTGGACCCGGTATGTGGCGCTGGAATCTGGTTCTAAATTTTATTTCTTCAGGGCAGAACAACGTCTGCCGGGACAGCTAGTAGTTTATATAGAGATGTAGAAAAGAAGCGACGAATGCTAATATTATTTTTAAATTATGCATAAAAAATACATTAAATTAATAAAAAAAACATTACACACACTACCATGTATTTGACACACACACACATATATACTCTTTTGTTTATTTTTTAAAGTCAAATCAACAAGGCTTCAGCCTTGGCGAAATCTGTCATTATAGAAGTTATAGTCTTTGACATTAATTATTATGGTCGAATTTCGACCACGAGCAACCACTAGTAAAAATAAAACCGTTAAATCCTTATCCGTGCAAGAACGGGAAAAGAATACTAAATCCTGCGCCGGGTGGCCTGTCGTAAGAGGCGACAAAACAGCCACAGCCAAGTGGTAGGGTATTTGCCCGACTGGATGGCTACCACCCCTGGTCTAGAGTATGCCGCCATAACAAGTTTGAGTTGTGTTCCGGCATCAGTGGCCCGGTTCCAATTTCTCCTTCAACGCTGGCAGCACCTTTTTTTTATTGCAGGAGTTTAGCAGACAGTCAGACGGCCCACTTGATGGAAAGCGGTCACCATCGCCTATGGACATTTGCAACACCAAAGTTGCTACTAATGCGCTGCTGCTCTCTTAAGGGAGACTGGAACCTGGTCACTAATGCCGGAACACAACTCAAGGTTATTATGGCGACATACTTTAGACCAGGGGTTGTAGCCATCCAGTCGGGCAAATGCCCTACCACCTGGCAAATGCTATGCGTCAGCAATAAAAAACGTATTGTTATTAATGATAACAATACAATTAGGACTGTGGGATACATCTGTAAAGGACTTCATTAAAGACATTTGTAAGAATTATTACCAGTTATCTTTATGCTTGCTTATATTTCACTCAGGGAGTTAGTATTACTATACGACGAATAACCTGAGATTACACCTTTAGTATTGCAAATGTCCATAGGCGATGGTAACCGTTTTCCATCAAGTGGGCCGTCTGCCTGTCTGCTGAACTCCTGCAATAAAAAAATTAAAAAAATATTTTAGATCTAACTTACAGAGATTCACACTTCTATGAATAATTCTTCTGTACGTGTGTTGACAGTGAACTCCTCCTAAACGGCTGGACCGATTTGAATGAATTTTTTTGTGTGTGTTTAAGTGGATTCGAGAATGGTTTAAATTCACAATGGGACCCGGTAGGTGGCGCTGCAATCGGGTTCTAAATTTTATTTCTTCAGGGCAGAACAACGGCTGCCGGGACAGCTAGTCTATATATATAAAAGAAAGTCGTGTTAGTTACACTATTTATAACTCGAGAACGACTGTACCGATTTGGCTGAAAATTGATAGGGAAAGATTGATTTCGTTGGAACCGGGAGGTGGCGCTGAGATCGGGTTCTAGAATCCTCCTAATCACCTGGAGCGATCTTGGTGAATTTGTTTTTGTGTGTTTGAGTGGGTCCCCGGATGGTTTAAATCCACAATCGGAACCGGTAGGTGGCGCTGGGATCGGGTTATAGATTTTTATTTTTTCAGAGTAGTACCGCTAGTATTAAATAAAAAGAAGATAGAAATGACAGAATATAAATTACACTATAATCGTAAACATATCACTAATAGACGCTTATCCCTGTACGCACCGAATGAAAATACACTCCATGATAAGCCCCGGTCAATGCAGGACTATTGCGGGAAATAGAAATGAAGCACCCTGGAGTATTGGAATACTAGGATCCTATTGTTATCATATTTAAATCGGTTGAGCGTAGAAGAATAAAGTTTCAGGAATAATAACAGGGGAATTGTTGACGTCATAGCGAAATCGGGAAGCGCTCGGAACGAGTGTGTAATGCATGACCTAATACTAGCCGGTTACTGCGAGATTTTGAAAAATTTCTCAGTTTTAATGAAACAAATGTGAAGTGAAAATAAACTGTTTTCATTAATTTAATTTAGCTTATAGACGTGGCCATCTTTTTGGAAACGTTATGTCCGTGCAGGAATCAAGAAAGAATACAATTTCCTGCGTTGGGGCGGCCTGTCGTGAGATGCAAAAAAACAACCCACAGCCAGGTGGTGGGGCATTTGTCCGCCTGGATAGCTACCACCCCTGATCTAGAGAATGCCGCCATATACTTGGCTTGCGTTCCGGCATTAGTGGCCAGGTTCCAGACTCCCTTTAGAGAGCAGCAACGCATTTGTAGCACTTTTGGTGTTGCAAATGTCCATAGGCGATGGTAACCGCTTAACATTAGGCGGACCGTGTACCTGTCTGCTGAACTTATGCAATAAAAAATGTCGCCGTCGTATCGGCAGATGGTCACGCCACGCCGCCTTGGATGCCGTCTTACGGAGGGCGCTTACCACCGCTACTGTGCAAGAACGAAATGACTGTACTTCTAGTAACGTAACAAACCTTTGGTATGCGATGCGACCTGCGTGGACACGTTGGCCTCATTCCATTTACCAAACATGTCTAGATTGGCCGGTTCGGCAGTGGAAACAGCTGAATCACTGAAGCGGCCCAAATATGCAACCCTCGATGAAAGTTATATGTTTGTGCCGTTTGCTATTGAAATGCTTAAACCATGGGGTCTTGAGGCCATAAGCTTCTACAAAGAAATTTCAACATCTTTTATATTTTTCTAGTTCTGATTGTTTATGCTTTACATACATACATACATAACTTCACGACAGTTCCCTTGCGGGGTAGGCACGAACAACAGAGCGCCATTTAGGCTTATTCTTACACACCTCACTTGCTTCATTGACATTCATAACTCTTGTCATGCACGATCGTCTGTTCTTAAGGCTCCTGACATCACCTTCTGCTAGTACACGATCAATTTGATCATGGAAGGTGTGTCGTGTCCTACCACGACTTCTGCATCCATCCACTTTTGCATTGTATATCTTTTTAGTCATTCTTTCATCGTGCATTCTTTCCACATGCCCGAACCACCGGAGCATTCCTTTCCTTACCTTCACCCCGACACTCTCTTTCAGACCAACTCTCTTTATGCTTTGATGTACAATAAAGAAATTTCTATCTATCGTTTACAATTACCACCCGCTAACTGTAGCCAAATATCGTGATGAAAGCTGCATATAGAATCAACGTGTGAAACCGGCCAATCCGTCTTACAAAAGCATGGAGGTATACTGTATGCCCTCGGCACAATAATTATTTATTTTTCTACCATACTTTATCTTAGCAGACGGCCTTAAACAATGAGATGTTTATGGGCATGCCTTACAGTTGTATTATTTCAAACCTAACAACTGACATTATTAAATAAATTTTGTGCAGTCATTGTATTGATAGGGATTCTTGTTTGTAAAAATATGTGAAAACCGCATGAAAATATGCTATTATTAGAACTAAGCTTAATAAATAATTATGTTAAAAAATTGACATTATTATTTGTACTGTGACTGAATTCACAAGAACTGCATAATCTTAATATATACAAATACGTGTCACGTTGTTTGTCAGCGATGGACTCCTAAACTACTGGACCGATTTTAATCAAATTTGCGCACCGTGTGCAGTTTGATCCGATTTGAAAGATAGGATAGCTTACGTTTGGACCCGGTAGGTGGCGCTGGAATCGGGTTCTAAATTTTATTTCTTCAGGGCAGAACAACGTCTGCCGGGACAGCTAGTATATTATATGTTAGGACGACTGAATATGTATGTATAATGTATGATGTGTACCACGCTATGGTATTGGTGACAACTGTAATTATAGCAATGTTTGTAAGTTGTTAAGAAATGAAATGTTGTTGGAATTTCTAATTTTTTTTTATGATATGTAGTAAAATTTTAATTAGTGTAAAAGTATTATATTGCATACTAACTATATATTTATTATATTTAAATAGTTGCATTTTATCATTATATCTTGTATATGTATATAACTTATGTGTATATCTATTAAATATATAAAAGAAAGTCGTGTTAGTTACACTACTTATAACTCAAGAACGGCTGTACCGATTAGGCTGAAAATTGGTGGGGAGGTAGCTTAGAACCAAGAGACGAACATAGGATACTTTTTATCCCGTTGGAACCGGTAGGTGGCGCCGAGATCGGATTCTAGAATCCTCCTAAACACCTGGACCGGTTTTGGTGATTTTGTTTTTGTGTGTTTGAGTCGGTCCCCGGATCGTTTAAATCTACAATTGGAACCGGTAGGTGGCGTTGGGATCGGGTCCTAGATTTTTATTTTTTCAAAGCAAGACAACGTCTGTCGGGGCCGCTAGTTTGTATTTATAGTATAGTTATAAATTTATTATATTAAAATATAAGTAATCGTAAATAATGCATGATGAAAGAATGACTAAACAGATATACAATGCAAAAGTGGATGGAAGCAGAAGTCGTGGAAGGCCACGACACACCTTCCATGATCAAATTGGTCGTGTACTAGCAGAAGGTGATGTCAGGACCCTTAAGAACAGACGAGCGTGCATGACAAGAGTTATGAATGTCAAAGAGGCAAGTGAGGTGTGTAGGAATAAGCCTAAATGGCACTCTGTTGTTCGTGCCTACCCCGCAAGGGAACTGGCGTGAAGTTATGTATGTATGTATGTAATCGTACAATAATTATGTATACCGCCATCGCCACTCCTAATCAGCAATATTCTTGCCACGGGTTGTCTGAAAGAGATCGCTTTTTAGCGATAAGGCCGCCCTTTGTACACAATTAGAATAATACTAGTTCGTAAGTTTTCTGTAATGGTGTACAATAAAGTGTTATCTATCTATCTAAAATTTCTTTGGATGCATTTGCTACTTTTGAAATTGTACAACTAATTAAATTTACTAACATAAACACCAACTGTTAAAAACTAATGTCAATCGAATGCCCTTAAGGTTCATAGCAAAGGGGATACATATAACAATTCTTAGGGCCGCTTGCATAACGATGGCGTTTAAATAAAATTAGTTAATCATATTCAACTGCCTAAATACGTTTTACACAAAACTTATTGATAGTTATTTAAACATATTTAGCGGCAAATTTTGCGTTGTTCAAGACGCTAATTGTATTTAAGGGTGTTAAATACGTTTTGAGTTTGTTAAATAAATTTAAGCAGCCTTATGCAAGCGGCCCTTAATCTCCGCATAAAATTAGCGAACTAATGAATGTGGCTATCGGTAATAGCTGGTATAATGAGGCCGGTAATAAACAAATTAACTGCGCAAAGGCACATCGTGGAACATTTTAACGGTAACTTTGTATGAGGGTTGGAATTAGCGCATATATTCTGAGATTTTAATGCGCTTTTATTAAATTAATTACTGTATATTTTAATATTTTATCAATACTTATGTATTAAGCAGAAAAGTAGAATTCTTAATTATAAGTTTAAACCTATACAATTCTTACACATTTGTATATATGAAATGATCTATGGAAGAATTATTAATAGACTTATCTATTATAAATAAAACTAACTTAAAAATTACCTATAAATATATAAACCTAATTAAAATAGAAGTCTTAAAAAAATTATATATATCTTAATATATAATCGCCAGGTGGTAAGGTATTTGCCCGACAGGATGGCTACCACCCCTGGTCTAAAGTATGTCGCCATAACAACCTTGAGTTGTGTTCCGGCGTTAGTGACCAGGTTCCAGTCCCCATTAAGAGAGCAGCAGCGCATTTGCAACACAACTTTGGTGTTGCAAATGTCCATAGGCGATGGTAACCGCTTTTCATCAAGTGGGCCGTCTGCCTGTCTGCTGATCTCCTGCAATAAAAAAAAATATATATATAAATTACGTGTTACGTTGTTTGTCCGCGATGGACTCCTAAACTACTTAAACGATTTCAATCAAATTTGCACACCGTGTGCAGTTGGATCCGACTTGAAAGATAGGATAGCTTACATTTGGACCCGGTAGGTGGCGCTGGAATCGGGTTCAAAATTTTATTTCTTCAGCGCAGAACAAAGTCTGCCGGGACAGCTAGTATATATATATATATATATATATATATATATATATATATATATATATATATATATATATGTATGTATGTATATGCCAAAAATGTATGTACAGTATAAGGTCTTACATTACTGTAGTATCAATATATTTTGCCTCATTAGGCGTACAATATTAAAATTTTACAATGTCAAGTTAAAATAAATTACAAAAAGATTATCGAAATATCATACAATAATATATATATATATAATATAATATCAGCCCATAAATCTCTCGCTGCTGGCCTCGGTTCTCCCATTATAGAGGGAGCGGGAAGTATACCCGCCACGCTTGTCCAAGGCGGCTTGACAGGTTTGACACATCGGTTATCTACATATATGACAAAATTATTGATAAAATAATTTGTAGTTTTCTCCATTTTCATGTATTCTATTGTAATCTTGTGGCAAATCAAGTAACAAACACTTGCAGGTAAATCCTGACCATTTTCCGTTGTATCGCTTCTCTATGTGTAATATATCTTGATAGAATCTTTCAGCACATTCATGAGATGTTGCTTAAAGATTTGTGGATTTTTTTTTTAATAACATGACACTATTTTGGAGCTTGATAAGAAGAATAAAGTTTTGCATAAAAAATATTGCATTGGGAACACATCGCCAGATTACGTTACATTATTCCTTAAGTTAGGTTGCCTGGAAGAGATTGCTTTAAGCGATAAGGCCGCCTACTGTTTCTACCATGACAATATTGTAATTGTGTATTTTTGATATTGCATATTTGGTGAGCAATAAAGTGCTATCTATCTATCTACTATTATAAACATATTTACAAGTAAAAGATGTAATCCAGATAGCTGTCGGTGGGGAGCGGTCCCAAAATGCTGGCCGCATTCCCACCCTTTGCCCTAAATATAGACCAGCCCTTTGGTCACAATTGCCTTGAAAGATCTCGATAAAGTTGATAAGCCTCACGTCCCCATGGCCTCAAAGTTTCAATCCTGAAACCTATAAAAATTTATCCGTCACCGATGGATTCACGTTTGCGGGGTTTCAGGGTTTCTCCAAGTGTGGCAGCTCCGGCAGTGACGGCTGTATTTGGATGATGGGAAGCCGCTAACCTATCGACACACATTGCGTCCCATACTAAGGGGCGTCCCATCTTCCAAGGTACCAACGACATTCTAAAATAATTATTTCATTTTTTTTTTATTGCAGGAGTTCAGCAGACAGGGAGACGGCCCACTTGATGGAAAGCGGTTACCATCGCCTATGGACATTTGGAACACCAAAGGTGCTTTTTTTTTATTATTATATATATCTCTACGGACTGGAGTTCCGTACCCTTTTTTAATACTTAATTTCTATGAAAAATTTGAGACTCCGTACACGCTTATTGTCTATTTTTGTTAGTGTATGTGACATTATATGTAGTAATTTTTCTGTTTTGGTGTACCTTAAGAATAACTTATTATAGTAGAGTGTATCTGTTACATGCTGGTGTTGTGAGGAAGTGCATGTGCAGTGTTGGCCTTATATCTATACTTATATATAGTCCTATCTAGTGCCATGTGTGTTGTTTTTTTCACCAAAGGTGCTACAAAGGTGCTGGTCAGTAATGCCGGAACACAACTCAAGTTTGTTATGGCGACATACTTTAGACCTGGGGTGGTCGCCATCCAGTCGGGCAAATGCCCTACCACCTGGCTGTGGGTTGTTTTGTCGCCTCTTACGACAGGCCGCCCGGCCGCAGGAAATTGGATTCTTTCTCCGTTCCTGCACGGATAAAATATGGAACATGTCCAAAAGTATTTATTTAAACTTAGTTATGCTGGAGATGATTTTTTTAAAGTCATACTTATAATATTTTCTTAAGTTTTCGCGACTATTAATTATGACAAAACTTCATTTTAACAGTTTTTGAGTTATTGAAAAGTGACTTTTTCATAAAGTGACCTATAAAATTCAGTATAATACTAATATATAATCGGCAGACAAACACACATATTGTATATCCCCAAATTAAGCAAGTTACGCTTGTGTTATGGGTAATATACAACGGACTACTCTGGGGCCGATCCCAGACACCCAGACCATAGTAAATAACGAAGATAATACGTTTCCGAAATTTACTATACCAGGAATCGAACCCGGAGCCTCTGCGTTGCAGTGAGCTACGCCGGCAAAGGCTTAGCCCGCTCAACCACAGAGGCCGTAATAATATTATAATATCAGCCCATAAATGTCCCACTGCTGGGCTCGGGCCTCCCATTATAGGGGGAACGGACAGTATACCAGCCACGCTTGTCCAAGGCGGCTTGGCAGGTTTGACACATCGGTTATCTCGATGTGCAGGTTGCATCACGATGTTTTCCTTCACCGTTATTAGCATATGGCAATTGTAACAATATGCACATTAGATCATAAAACTGACTAAGTGGTGCATGCGATCTGGCCAGGATCGAACCCGCGCCCTTTGAGTTTTGGACGCGTGCGCTAGCCATTACGCTACCACGACTACAATATATATTATATTATAATATTAATCATCTTTAATTGTAATAAATTACCAGATTTTATTTAGGACCATCAAAATTCTGAATTAATCCTAAGATCACTATCTGGTCCATTATATTGCTTTGAAAAAGTTTAATTTATAACAAAATAATTTGTTACCACAAAATACGTCGCCTTCCCAATCATACAAGCTAAATCAATGATTATATTTAAACGTATGGTCACTGACCATTACTGGCCATTCAGGCTTATTCTTACACACCTCACTTGCTTCTTTGACATTCATAACTCTTGTCATGCAAGCTCGTCTGTTCTTAAGGCTCCTAACATCACCTTCTGCTAGGACACGATCAATTTGATCATGGAAGGTGTGTCGTGGCCTTCCACGACTTCTGCATCCATCCACTTTTGCATTGTATATCTGTTTAGTCATTCTTTCATCATGCATTCTTTCCACATGCCCGAACCACCGGAGCATTCCTTTCCTTACCTTCCCCGACACTCTCTTAAATAAAAATGGTTGCATTAAATGAATGTATCTATTGTACGAATATATATATATCTAATTATATATGTATATCAGTATATAGTACTTTATTTATATTTTATTTTATTTTTATAATACACCACCAAAAATCGTATATTGAAATTTCCTTTCAAATCTCCTTAGACTCTAGGTTGCCTGGAAGAGATCACTATAAGCGGTAAGACCGCCCATTGTTCTAATACAAATGTATCCATATCAATTGTCTACATTTAAATGTATAGTTTATTTACTTTTCGCTATATTTCGGTATTCGGTTCGTGCCTACCCCGCAAGGGAACTGGCGTGAAGTTATGTATGTATGTACTTTTCATTCATTCATTCATTCAATACGTTCACATATAAAATACTAAATGACTTGTACCATATTCATTTGATTGGATAATTTATTGAATAATTAATGCTATAATGGTAGGGCATCATTACATATTGCCTGCATTGTACGTCCAAAAGGGCAAACTATCGCTGCAACAAAGAACTCAACCACCTTCTCTGTGATTTTATGTTTGTGACAGTTTATATAGTGTCGGGGTGAAGGTAAGGAAAGGAATGCTCCGGTGGTTCGGGCATGTGGAAAGAATGCATGATGAAAGAATGACTAAACAGATATACAATGCAAAAGTGGATAGATGCAGAAGTACACCTTCCATGATCAAATTGATCGTGTACTAGCAGAAGGTGATGTCAGGAGCCTTAAGAACAGACGAGCGTGCATGACAAGAGCTATGAATGTCAAAGAAGCAAGTGAGGTGTGTAAGAATAAGCCTGAATGGCGCTCTGTTGTTCGTGATTACCCCGGAAGGAAACTGGCGTGAAGTTATGTATGTATGTATGTACAGCTTATATAATAAATGTATGAAAGGAATTTTCATAAAACATTGCCTCTTTTAACAGAACAGACGCTAAATCGTATTAAAAACAAAAAGCTCACAAGAAATGTTTGAAAAGTTCATATATTTTATATTCTCACGTAGCACCCAAATGAGTTCAACATGACGTAGCACTGTCGTAGCGCCCCGTCGCCCGTAGCAGCTACGTGTGCTACGAGAATGTAACGAGCAAATACATTTTTGATTTCGGTTTCATTTTAGAAAGCATTCCGCTTGCAATTCAATTTTGATCTATATGAAATAATCTATAGATCATTTGAAAGTATTGAAATTGTTATTATAATCATACATTATGATTTAGCATTTAGACGAAAATTAAATATTGACTCATCTTGAAACGGTTGCTTTAAAAATTTTAAATCGCAATTTTTTTTTTTTTTTTATTGCAGGAGTTCAGCAGACAGGCAGACGGCCCACTTGATGGAAAGCGGTTACCATCGCCTATAGACATTTGCAACACCAAAGGTGCTACAAATGCGCTGCTGCTCTCGTAAAGGGGACTGGAACCTGGTCACTAATGCCGGAACACAACTCAAGGTTGTTCTGGCGACATACTTTAGACCAGGGGTGGTAGCCATCCAGTCGGGCAAATGCCCTACCACCTGGCAAAAATATCCATGTTTTGACTAATTAAATAAAAAGTCTAATTGATACTAAAAAAGGCTAATACATTTAGGAAAAGACACATCAAATTGCCTTACAGATTGTTGCGGAGATAACCCAAGGAATGATAAGCTTTTGGATGATGAGTGTATTTAATGGAAAAATGGTAAAACTGCGATAAACAGAACTTTTTCAATCATTACAACCTCATCTCATTACTTCATAATGTTATTATAAAACACACATGTCACTCGCCTTACATACGTCTGTCATAAATATTGCTAATAAATAATATATATAAATTATAAACATAAAAAGCTGTAAAAGACAAAATATACAAGTGAAATCGACATTTTGAATATTGATTTTTCCGAAAATATAGTAATCTGTAACTGCTGGTTTAATCCGGCTCGAAGGACCAAATGTTTTGTTAATATATTAAATTTAAAAGTCTGTGTCGATTTCACTTGTATATTTTGACTTTTACAGCTTTTTATGTTTATAATTTATATAAATACAATGCAATTATTACATGTGGCAGACAGAGATAATATTAATTATTGACAACTTAACTTCAAATCAATTAAAAAACATATATAAAAAACGTTCCAGATAAATGGAGTACGCAACACAGATAATAAGGTACACGACTTTCAAATCAACTGAGAATATATTTATCTTTTTTCAAAAACACACAGAGAGAGAGAGAGACACACACACACATAAACTTATACTAAAGCCCTGGTAGCTTAATGGTTAGCGCGATGCGTCCCAAACTTAAAGGACGCGGAGTCGAATCGTTACCGGTAAGCATGCACCAGTTGGGCAGTTTTGTGATATTGGTAGAATTACCACGTGGTGAAGGAAAAAATAGTGATGGAAAGTATGTGTCAAACCCGCCAAATCCCAACCCTATAAATAGGAAGCCCGACCCCAGCAATGAGATGTTTTATGAATTAATATACGTACATGTCTTATATTTACTAAGCCGTTCAGGGATAAAAATCAAGTACTGTGAGTGGTAACGCCATCTGGCGGTAAACGTCATCTTCCCCCCCCCCCCCAATGCTTCCTCACCCCGCGCGCATACGCCGCTTGCTGCTCGCTGGCACCTACAAGTGTGTAAACCGATCCCGCTCGGAACGCACGCGTGTGATGTGATAGTGCCGCTATTATAAAACTAAGGAAGATCAGACCACAGCCGGCCGGCCAGGAAGCCTTCAGCAGCTGTGCGTCCAGGTAATCTAGATTCCGTTTCACAAAGACATTTGCCGCCCTAATACAGTCCATTGCCGCCGCACCAGTGGGACTTGTGTCAAAGTCTACAAATTGGCGCCCAACCACTCCTTCAAGAACTTTCTTTCTTTTTTTTCTTTTTTTATTGCAGGAGATCAGCATACAATCAGACGGCTCACTTGATGGAAAGCGGTTACCATCGCCTATGGACATTTGCTACAGCAAAGTTGCTACAAATGCGCTGCTGCTCTCTTAAGGGAAACTGGAACCTGGTCACTAATGCCGGAACACCACTCAAGGTTGTTATGGCGACATACTTTAGACCAGGGGTGGTAGCCATCCAGTCAGGCAAATGCCCTACCATCTAGCTGTGGGTTGTTAAGTCGCCTCTTACGACAGGCCGCCCGGCCGCAGGAAATTGTATTCTTTCTCCGTTCCTGCACGAATAAAACTTTGTTTCTTCTATCCGTGCAGGAACGAAGAAAGAATAAAGTTTTCTGCGTGGGGGCTGTCGTAAGAGGCGATAAAATCCGTGTAGATTACCATGCCTGGTCTAAAGTAGGCCGCCATAAGAACCTTGAGTTGTGTTCCGGCATTTGTGGCCATGTACCAGTCTCCCTTTGAGAGCGGCAGCACATTGGTAGAGCACTTTTGGTGCTACAGATGTCCCTAGACGATGGTAACCACTTTCCATCAGGTGCCCATAAAAATTAATATAGAGTAAGAAATTTTAAATGAAAACATAAAAATTAAATATGGTTAATTATTTCTCGAATAATTACCGATTTCACGAGAAAATATATCAAATTAGTCAGTTAATTGGCTCTCAAACTGCTTAATCAATTCTACAGGCGATCATGAATCTGGGGCCTACCTCGGACTATGGATCAGTATGACGATTCAGAGAAGTATCCATTGAAGGTGGTGACTGAGGCTCAGTATTCTACTTATAGTATTAATAGAGATAGAATAATATATAACTAATATTAATTAGAAAAAAACTCTTTTATGAAAAGCCAGAAATTGTCTGTAAAAGCACGCTTGGCTGTTCATCGAGGGGTGTTGGTGCCAACACCGCTGTGTGATAGAGAAAGTTGGGTATGGCAGAAGAAGCATGAAATTAAATAAACGCAGTTGAAATAAGAGCTTTGATAAGTATATGTGTGGTTAGGTTGAATGCATGATGAAAGAATGACTAAACAGATATACGATGCAAAAGTGGATGGATGCAGAAGTCGTGGAAGGCCACGACACACCTTCCATGATCAAATTGATCTTGTACTAGCAGAAGGTGATGTCAGGAGCCTTAAGAACAGACGAGCGTGCATGACAAGAGCTATGAATGTCAAAGAAGCAAGTGAGATGTGTAGGAATAAGCCTGAATGGCGCTCTGTTGTTCGTGCCTACCCCGCAAGGGAACTAGCGTGAAGTTATGTATGTATGTATGTAGGTTGAATGATATGATAAGGGAACATCGTGGATTAAAAGATATATTAACTAGAATCACGAAACAAGTGTATGACAGCATCGTGAATGGTAGAGTTGCTGCCGGTAAACCGAGACATACATACCATGATCAAATAGCTGAAGTGTTAAAGAGAGGTCAGGTAAAAAGCATCTCAAACAAACGTGCATGTATGAAGAGGTTAATTAAAGTAGATGAAGCGAAAGTTGTTTGTCAGGATCGTCACAAGTGGAGACCCATAGTATTTGCCTACCCCCATGGGAAGCAGGCGTGATAATATGTATGTATGTAATTAGTAAAAATTAGCTGAAGTTCAATTTTCTTCATTATATTAATTTATAATAATGTTATACAATAAATGATCAATTTGTAATTCAAATTTCAACCCAAAAGGCCCAAAACTATGCCACGTTTGAATGACGACTCCTTGTAAATATTGCCATATATCTTACAACATGCTTAATAAGTTAAATCAGAAATATCCTTAAGGACAAAATTAATATTAACAGACTTGAGTTGAAGACCCTATTAAAAATTCTACAGTATTAATCGTTAATTAGTGGTTGGTACGAAATGAGGGTAAAAATTGTATTGAGATTGACGTCGTACCTTCTTTTTCGCTATACGATCTCGAAAAAGTATTTACCTATCAAAATCAAATTAATTATACTCATACCACGTAGCCCGGGAGAAATACCTACAGCCAAGTACGTAAATCATTCCCAAGAACATATGTATCAAACGTAGATAACACAATAACCATATATAAAAGAACTGACCTACACTCGCGTGCTGTTCATCTGGTTACTCCACATACTCAGGCGGTTTATTTAACTTTCAACCCTAAACTCCCAGAAGAGAAACATACACGTTTGAACGAAGATTTCTTGTAAATGTTAAAATATATCTTAGAACAGGGTTAATATATTTAAGGACAAAATTAATATTAACAGACCTGAGTGGAAGATCTTTTCATAATATTTGTCGTTAGTTATATATTGCTACGAAATGAGAGAAATTTGTATTGGGATTAACGTGGGTCGTCCCATTTTCCTATTGGGTTTCGAAAAACTATTACCTAATAAAATCAGAGGGGTTTTCTCTTACCACGCAGCCCGAGAGTGATACCTTAAGCTAGGTACGTAAATCATTCCTAGGAACACATGTAATGTAGATAACACAGGTGTAACATAACCATGCCACTATAAAAGAACTGACCGACACTCGCGTGGTGTTCAGCTGGCTAGTCCACACACTCAGGCGGTTGCGCGGTGGTCGCGCGTGCTCGACTCGCGCAGCATGCTTGGTCGCGCTCGCGTGCTCGTGCTCCCGGTATCGACCGCGTGCGGTCCGCCCAGCGACTGACGCGGGAGCGGTGCGCGCGCAGCCAGCCCTCCGCCTCGCCAGTGCCCGGCCACCCCGCCCCGGGACAGGCTCGCAGGCAGGTAAGGGGGCAAATACGCCCGGTATTGTCAAATGTCAAAATGTCAGACATCTAAAAACATGTGCTCGAATTTTTAGACATATATACATATTTTCACGCCTGTTTCCTATTGAGGTAGGCAGAGATCTTCACTTGCTACGATCCTGAAAAATACTTTCAGCTTCATCTGCTTTCATTAATCTCTTCATACATACACGTTTATTTGAGGTTCTTTTTGCCTGAGCTTTCTCTTTGATGCCAAAGTTAAACTAACAAACTAAATTTAATACAAACTTAAAACAGTTAAAAGTTTTTTTAATTATCTAGTACAGTCTCCAAAATGTAAGGCAATACTATATATTCTTCTTGTTAAGAAAACTGAGTCTTCTTGCTAGATACTTGGAAGGCTCTACTTATATATACTAAAAGTTAAGCGTCTCATAAAGAGCATAGCTTTGATTATAGAAACAATGAGAAACAAATTATTAATATAATGTAATATTATAATACAACTTTCCGCTTCGGCATAGTTGGACAATGCTTTAGAAATAAATAGTTTGAAATACGTTCCCAAAACCATAAATAATTATAATATAACTACTGAGTACAATTTTATAAATTTAATTTACATTAACAGTTGTTAATTTTGAAACTACCAGATTTCTTGTTACATTTTATTTTTTTACCATTAATACAATTTAATTTATTTGGCACAAAAAGTCAAGAAAAATTTCAGAGTTAATTTCACAATTAAGCCGATATAAAGTGATTCATGTAAACAGAATATTGAATCAATCAATATCGTTGAATGTTGCGCGTCAATTCAGTTTTACGTCTTTCAAGCATATTGATTCAGTTTGATCAGTCTAGTATCAGCAGTACAAACTTAACCTAGATTAGTCCCGCGAAGGCTGCACGTTACTTGCTCTCGCACCATATTGCGAGCAAGGCCTCTTGTGTTTATTTTCGGCTGCGGCCGCTCCGTGCCGCGAGCGCCGCGTGCCCGCCCGTCGCCATGGCAACGCACCCCAGACGCCGGCGTAGCCTCCCGACCTCCCGCGAAAAACGCCGAACAGAGGTACGCTCGCCACCGGCGGAGTCGGAGCTGGGTTGCCAGTTGCAGGAACTCTCCTGATTTTCAGCGAAATACTACATATTAGACACGTTTCAGCAGGTTATTATAAATCAGGTTTCAGGAAACACTTTAACTTAGATATCAAAGAATACTTAACAGTATTGAAGAAGATGCTAGGGAAACATTTTACGCCACAAGTTTCAGTGGAATATTATGATATATATTAGGCAGCTCATACATGCTCGCGACCTCATCCACGGTTGACTTGAAATTCCCGCGGGATTCCCGACACACAATATGCCGCAGCATTTGAAATAGAATGTAAGCTATCGCTGTAAAAGCCCCGCGTGATTCCAGGCATAAATACATCACACATTTATTACATAAAATTTTCTATCGACCAGCGAAAAAATCACACTGGAATTCGACTTTTTTTAAAACTGGCAATTTTAAAACATTCCCAGAAAAATTCCCGCCGGATTCCCAAAATAAAAGTAGCGCAGATTGTAAGTTTAAGAATTTGTTGTCGATCAGCGAAAACCGCACCGAAATTGGCCTAGCAATCTTATCGCAAATCAAACAAACAGAGAAACCGATAAACAGACAAGGAATCTAAAATTTAATTGCATCGTGTTCTCCATCGTTTATATATTCTATTGCAGTTTTATTTTAAATAGCTTCAATGTACAGACACGGCATTTTAAAAATTTTATAATATTATAGATTTTCTTCTAATTATACAACATTTTTTATATATTAATATAATAAGTTATTCTTAAGGTACACCACATACATTCATTAGATGTCACACGCAACAACAAATAAGCGTGTATAATTTCTAAACTTTTTCCTAAATTTAATTTTAAAAAAGGGTACGGAACTCGAGTCCGTAGAGTTATTAAAAAAAAATACGAAGTAAACCACTATGCCAATTATTTTTCATGCAAACTTTATACTAAAGAACGTTAACTATAATGAATTTCCAAATAAATTAAACATACAAAAACATAGATTTTTACGTCTATGAAAGCGCAACTGTAAACCGTTTATTCCGTGTACAATAGCGAGTTGGAGTGAACGAGGTTTTCCCTGTGCTCTAAGACTTGGGGTCATTCAAAGAGCGTTATGAAAATTCTTCAAGGCCGGCCACTGGTTGGTAAGGACCACTATCATCAGGTGGGTCGTACACATATTTGCCAGCTTTTGTTAATAAAATAAAAATTGTCAAAAGTTTTTAGAAGATTTCAGCGAAATACGTTAGACCAGAAATGCCAGAATTCAAAGCCTGTAGGTATTAGGTACATATAACTGTTGTGAACAAAAATAATCAATATGTTTTTAGTTGCAGGAGTTTGAATTAAACACGCAAAATATATCATTTTTATATATTTTTTTTATTGCATGAGTTCAGCAGACAGGCAGATGGCCCACCTAATAAAAAGCGGTTTCCAACGTCTTTGGACATTTGTAACACCAATGTGCTGCCGCTCTCTAAAGGGAGACTAGAACCGCCACTAATGCCGGAACACAAGTCAAGGTTGTTATGGCGGCATACTCTAAACTAGGGGTGGTAGCCATCCAGACCGGCAAATGGCCTACCACCTTGCTGTGGATTGTTTTGTCTCCACTTACGACAGGCCTCCTGGCCGCAAGATATTGTATAAGCACTCTAATTACTTTTCTGCGCTTTCTTCAAAATTCATCTTATGCTACCGCAGTGCCAACCTTGTTGTCCGCATTTTGGTGCACTCTTTTTCAACACAGAGTTGGTATTGCTAACCTGTATGGGTGTATTACATAATATACACACACACACACACACACACACACATACATATACACACACACTCTCATGCACAAACCAATATATATATGTAGACTAGTCGTACCTGGCAGAAGTTTTCCTACCCTTAAAAAATAAAAATCTAGAACCCAATTGCAGCGCCATCGACCGAGACCAATTATTCATTTAAATCGTTCTCGAATCCACTTGAACAAACAAACAAAAAATCATCAAAATTGATCCCACTGCTTAGGAGTTTAGCGACGCCATTTACCAGGTCTAATCCTGAATCTACACCATCCAGGAATAACTTGAACACGCACAAAAAACAATTTCACCTAAATACTGGAACCCGATTTATATTAAATACCAAAGCTCATAATTAGTCGTAAGGTTGAGTCGTGACGATATATTAAAAAATCGAATACGATTTTTCTTTTACAAAATGTTGTACTGTAAATAGTTACTTTATTACAATATAAGAGTGACTACGAACTATTTGTTTCTTTGGCTGTGCACTTAATAACGAAATCCAACAAAACTAGATACATTGTAAGACGGTGCATAAATAAATGAAAGTTGAGCACCGGCATATTACAATCAACCTCCTATCTTTCATAACTCCTTTATATATTATCCAAATCTAAAAGATTTTGTAAATAAAATTATTATTATATATTATATTCCCTTGCGGGGTAGGCACCTACAACAGAGCGCCATTTAGGCTTATTCTTACGCACCTCACTTTCTTCTTTGACAGTCATAACTCTTGTCATGCACGCTCGTCTGTTCTTAAGGCTCCTGACATCTCCTTCTGCAAACACCATAACCTTTGTTTTCTTCGCATTCAAATGTAAACCTCTCGCCTGACAGTCATCTTTCATCATTGTGACTAGTGTTTGCAGTTCTGATGGCGATTCGGCTAAAAGGTGCTTACAACTAGATCACTCATCCGCACCCCAACATCCATCAATCTCATTCTCTGGAGACAATCGTCCAGGTATAGGTTGAACAGCAAAGCCGACAGCACGCAGCCCTGCCGGACGCTAATATTGACGTCAAACCAGGGCGACAGGCTGCCATTATAAAAATTACTTGCACAAAAATATAGTACTTATTCTAAAGTGTTGCTGTTACAATGATGTGGTGTAGATAGTGCCTGTGTAGTGTATTGCTTACAACTATGCTATATGGTAGATGTTTTTTTAATAATATTATAATACATACATACATAACTTCACGCCAGTTCCCTTGCGGGGTAGGCACGTACAACAGAGCACCATTCAGGCTTATTCTTACACACCTCACTTGGTTCTTTGACATTCATAGCTCTTGTCATACACGCTCGTCTGTTCTCATAAAATTATTCCGGAAAATAATTTCAGTGAAATAAAAACATTAATAGAAATGTTATATGGCAACACCACTTAACTGAGACCCGTTTTAGCGAGAATATAGTGCATTTGCAAATCACATTTTCAGTGTAATTTCATTTGAATATACGGTATCTTTGTAACAGATTTAATTACCAGTTTTAATGCGAGAGAACTGAAAAGTGGAATCTTTAGTTTCTTGGAGCGCCTTATTTTTTAAATGGGATGTTATTCGCAGTAGTTAACTGAACACTTTTATTCAATAACTAGGATATGCCCGCGACTTCGTCTTTTTTTTTTTTTTTTTTTTATTGCAGGAGTTCAGCAAACAGGCAGACGGCCCACTTAATGGAAAGCGGTTACCATCGCCTATGGACATTTGCAACACCATAGGTGCTACAAATGCGCTGCTGCTCTCTTAAGGGTCATTGGAACCTGGTCACTAATGCCGGAACACAACTCAAGGTTGTTATGGCGACATGCTTTAGACCAGGGGTGGTAGCCATCCAGTCGGGCAAATGCCCTACCACCTGGCTGTGGGTTGTTTAGTCGCCTCTTACGACAGGCCGCCCGGCCGCAGGAAATTGTATTCTTTCTCCGTTCCTGCACGGATAGACACGCTTGACTTGAAATTACACAATTTATCGCAGCATTAGAAAAGAAGGTATTGTTTTAGTGAAAACTGTGTCGGAATAAGCTAATGTTCATGCACCCGAATAATTTCAAACCGCCCCCGGGAAAATTCCCGCGGAATTACCGGGATAAAAAACATCACAAATTTTATTAACCGACTTCAAAAAAAGGAAGTTCTCAATTCGTCGGGATCTTTTTTTTTATTTTTTTTTATTTATGTTCACCGATTACTCCGAGATTTATGATCCGATTTACATGATTCTTTTTTGTTCGACGCGGAATAGCTTCCATTTAGTCCCCTAAAAATTTAACATAGTTTGGCCCAGTAGTTTTCATTTTATGAACATTTTTTATGAAAAAATTTCCATTCCGTTTCATATGTACACCGATTACTCTGAGAGTTATGATCAGATTTACGTGATTCTTGTTTAGTTTGATGCGGAATAGTTGCCATTTGGTCCCCTAAAAATTTAACATAGTTTGGCCCAGTAGTTTTCATTTTACGAACATTTTTTTGTTCCCGTTTCTTGGGATCTATATTTTTTAAGGAGCGTGGCACCTTTCGTCCCAGAAGGCTGGCGGCGTTACCACGTTGTATAGCAATAATCTTTGACACTAAAAAGTAACAAATAAAATTAACTATCGACTACTACTACTATCGATGATAGTAAAAAGATCGTATTGGAATACGATTTTTTTTCAATCTGGCTATTTTTAATAATTACCATTGAGAAAATCATCCCGGTGGAAGAAAATTTAACCGGCAAAACAATACACCTTGCGCCAGAAGTTAAAAGGACTCCAAGCATATTGGAAACAAATTTTAAGTCTTAGAATTAGCTGTCACTCAGTGAAAACGCGCATCAAAATCGGCCTAGTAATTTTTACGTGAAGCCCAAGCAAACAGATAAGAAATCTAAAAAAAAATGCATCGTGTTCTCCGTCGTTTATATAGTCTATTCCAGTTGTTTTATTTTAAAATAGCTTCAATAACACGGCATGCTTAGAACTTTTTATTATAATATTATAAATAAGTAGATCATATTGGTTGATTTATCCAAATTGAAAGATAGAAATGAACCGTGTAATACCGAATTAATTTTATATAGGTACCCTATATATTTTGAAATAAAAAATACGTATATTATTAAATATATTATAGTTTAATCTAAAACTTTACTTTATTTATTACCAACAATTAATAAAACTACAATAATTATAAACTCATAAATATTAGTAACTATGTTACACACAAAATCATATTATTAAGAGATTTACAATATTAAGGTATTTGTCACAAATCTTCATATTCCATGAAATCCTTCAACCCAAACTAATTAATCACTTTTAAGCCGGCAAGTGAATAAAAAAGAGGAAAATATCTAAAGATAAGTTATTGGTCCCAAACCACTGTCACTCACCGGAAACGTCCCCAGAAGGCTGGCGGCGTTGCCACGTTGTATAGCAATGCTTAATCTTTGAGCGAAATAGACGCCAGCCGTCTGGTTGCGTGTGACGTCTACCAAACGTTTGGCGACGTCACGGTAGACTTTTAGAACGTTAGGACCCCACGGACCCAGAGTTTCCACCCCAAATGCCGCAAATGTGTAACCATTTCCAATGGCGGCATATTTGCGGCGCTTGAGGGCCTCCTGTTCGGCTGCAGCAGAACCGGCGGTAGTGCACGTACTTGAAAGATGGGACGCCGCCAGAGTGTCAACGCAAGTAGCATCCCACACTAATTGGCGGCCCATCTTCAAGGGAATCAGCGTGGGGAAATGCACTGAACTCTCACGACCGTCTCGCTCAGATACCAAGTCTTTATCTCTGAAGTGCAGTCCTAACGACCGATATTTTTTTTAAAGGTCTGACTAATAATACTCCCCCCCCCCCCTCAATTGGAACTGACAATACAACCTTTTTATTTTAACTGGATTGACAAGAGCATTGGATAATGAGACTATGTCTAGGTATCAGACATTAAAAATAGTGACGCAAATGTGATACCAAATCAAAGTATTCTATTGGTCGAATGCGCTTTATCTGCTGTAATCGCCGAAAGAATACTTTATTACAAATTAAGAAAAGTAATGACATCGCAATGGTGTCTAATAGGTAATTTATGCCTGATTATCAATTAATGGTATTCAGTCTCACTGTAAATTATTCAGTTTAAGTTATATTATATTGATTTTTCACTAAAGGTCACTTTAAATAACTTAACAGTAACTTTAGAAAATAATAAATGTTGAACACCAAAATATATAAAATAAATCTACCGATAAAATTGCTAAGCTGGCCACACTAAAATGATCACGATGTGTCATAATGAATAATGACACTAACATTTAAATAGTAGCACAGATTAATATGATTATTTTCTTTTTATAGGCAAAGGAATTCATGTAAAGTTGTCCCCAATGACGTCATCGGATAATTTGTTTAAAAATCGAATTTAAAAAAAACTAACTCTTAAAACACAAAAATATTCAAATTAGTATCTTAAAATACCCTATTTTACATAATAAAAATATAAAATCAGAGGGTAATTTTTTTTGAACAATCCCCATTAAGTATATAGCGTTTTCACGCAAAAATGAAATATGTAAAATTTTAATGCCATTTCCTCAGAACTATATAGCCCATTTTATGTACTAACTTTTTTTTTATTGGCAGACACACAAGTTATATTTTTCTAAAGTTATGCAATATTTTACAAACAATATATACCACATAAAACTTTAGTGCCGAACCCAGACACCCAAAATATAGCAAAAAACGGAGTTCGTTAGCAAATTTACCATGCCAAAAATCGAACCCGGGACCTTTGCGTTTCAGTAGTAAGCCAGGCGAGCCTACTCAAACTCAGTAACCGTCAACTATAAAGTTGAAATAAAATTCTAGTGGCTATTGTTACCAAAGAGTCAACTTAACTTCCATTAAAAATGCGTAAATTTTATTATGGGGTAGTGAACACGTATCACAATAAATTCTGAAACAACGTTCATATTATGCACAGTGGGGTTCAGAAACCCTGTCATTATCATAACTTTAAAATATAATGACGTCATAATTTACAACACTGTACAAAACCTAGGTGTCTTTGATGTTTTATAAAATGATAAAAAGTGTCTCAGTTGATTTGATTATAAAACTTCTTTATCACTGACTAGGTAGTATAAGCTCAGCTCCTTTGCCTGACATTGTAGCGAATTAAACCGTGGCTGTATGGACCAAGTCCTTTGCCTGCCTTTGTCGCAAATTTTAACAACAACAATCGGTGTCATTTTTAGGTTATTATCGTAATGTAGCAAACGAATCGCAATGTTTTGGCTCGTTTAAATAAGTTTTAAACTATTCTACTATCAACACGTATACTATAATAAAAATATGGCTTTGATAAGAGCAGGACTACAGAGAATCGCGAATGCATTCAGTTATGGTCAAGGTAAGTTAAACACATAATTAAACTATACGTACAAAGCATGATAATTATTTAAGTCATATAAATAAAGAAGCTTTAGAGACAATCCAGGACACTAAGGCCTTCATTATCAGAAACGAGCTGGCTTCTAATGAATTACAATTTATGTACAACTTTCTTCACATTATTACTCGGATCTATAGATTGTCTAAGAGTTTTGTACTGTATATTTCAAGTTAAAATAGTAGCTACTTCTCTCTTAAGATAAGTAATATATAAATGTTATGTACTCTGTCTTTATTCTGATGGTCAATTAATGACAAAATCAAGCAGGAACCTCCTTGCATTTGTAATGAATTGATTGCTATAGAATGTGGTATATATGTGCTTTAGGTAATAGGAATGAATGAATGACTTTATCACAGAAGGCGGTAGAATAACTTATGTACAGTTAATTATCTTCGAGAGGTTTTTATGTTTGCAGTAGTATGTATATTTACAGGACTTCTAAACATGAAATTTAGGATTAAAAACTATGTTTAATATTAATATTTATTATTTTAATATTAAACCTGCCTATAAAAATATACAAGTATTAGTTTCTTTATTTATGTGCTGACAGTACATACAAACACAAAACATCACAAAGCTAATTTGTCTAGTATATGAGGTTTATGTAGATCTAAATGACCTAATTACTACAAAATTTTGTAATTTTTCAAATGGGAATCAACATAGAATACTTTAATTTTTGAAAATTGATGTTCTTGTGTGATATATATCTGAAAGTTAAGCAAAACAAATTATAAGAGCTTGTTTATTGGAAATGTAACCTTAAAATAAATGAAAGTACAAAATGATATAGAACTTTTTTTAGGGAGTTCATTGTGCTATCTTCACGAAAAAGTATCAACATAATAATTTTGCTTTATTATCTATGCGTGCAGGAGCGGAGAAAGAATACAATTTCCTGAGGCCGGGCGGCCTATCGTAAGAGGCGACAAAACAACCCACAGTCAGGTGGTAGGGCATTTGCCTGACTGGATGGCTACCACCTCTGGTCTAAAGTATGTCACCAAAACAACCTCGAGTTGTGTTCCGGCATTAGTGACCAGGTTCCAGTCTCCCTTAAGAGAGCAGCAGCGCATTTGTAGCACCTTTGGTGTTGCAAATGTCCATAGGCGATGGTAACCGCTTTCTATCAAGTGGGCCGTCTGCCTGTCTGCTGAACTTCCGCAATAAAAAAATTAATCTACATTGAAATTAAAACCTTAAATCAGTTTTCAATCATTTACAGGTGGAATGTTATCTCGATTCATGAACAACCTAGTGCCAATTGAAAACAAAACCACAGACACAACTAAAGAAGTAATTAATGAATGCAATAGATTGATTGAACAAAATACATCTAGAAACTTCGCTATCATACATTTACTTGGTAAACAGTGGCGAGTAACTGATGGAGATTTACTAGTCGTTGAAGGTTACTGGCCACCAAATATTGGTGATAAAATCAGGCTAGATAAAGTATTACTTGCTGGCAGTAAAGATATATCTCTTATTGGTAGGCCCTTAGTACAGCCTGGCCTAGTCAATGTTACAGCTACAATAATATCCAAAGGGTTATCACATACAAGAACACATTTTAAAAAGAAAAGGAGGAAGCAGTTCATGAGAATCAATTTCCAGAAAGCACAACAAACTATGCTTAGGATCAATGCAGTCGAGATCGCCAATAAGATAAATGAAACTCCCAAAAATGTGTTTTAAATACTTTTATTTAGTAAATATAATTTAGAATGTTAATAAGTTAATGTTTTATTTCTCTAATAATAAGTTATACAAGAAGTCAATCACTTAGTGGAGGGTTAGATAGATGAGACACATTTCTAATTCTTTAACATTTCACTCTGAAACCATAAAGAAATCTCCATACCTCAAGTCTTATTCATATTATTATAAGTTCAATCTTGAATTTTTCAATCCCATAAAAAATAAGTGGTGCAAGACTATTTTTACAAATTTCTGAGTAGATATTACTTCTCCATGCAGGAATGATTAATAAATACCATTTCCTGCAGCCAGGTGGCCTGTTATAAGAGGTGGCAAAACAACCCACAGCCATGTGGTAGGATATTTGCCCGACTAAATGACTACCACCCTTGGTCAAGAGTATGCCGCCATAAGTCTTGAGTTATGCTCCGGCATTAGTGGTCAGTTTCCAGTCTCCCTTAAGAGAGTAGCCGCATATTTGTAGCACCTTTGGTGTTGCAAATGTCCATACGCAATGGTAAACGCTTTCCATCAATCAAGTGGGTCAGCTCAAGTCGTTGCCTGTCTGCTGAACTCTTGCAATATAAAAAAAACCTCACTTAAATAAACAAGTCATTCTATAAAAACTATGGAGGGTAGAGTTAAGGAGAACCACCTCTGTATATAGTGTCCATTGAATGCATTAAATTATGATGGCGCCACTTTAGCATCAGGGTGAATTTTAAAGAAAGCGCCAACAGTTATTAGAGTAGTATTATAGAGCATTTTAGTTTTATAAAATTAAATAATGCTAAGTTAGAAAATAATATTTTTAGATTAAATTTTCTAACTCCACATACTTCAATCCGTTAACACCTGCTACATTCAGACCATACTATTTGCCTATGCTAGCGCCATTTCGGAGCGTTTTTGTACTATTATTTACTGTTTATAGCTGGACACTATTTTAACTTTCCACCCATATGAGATGGTTCTCCTTACCTCTATCCTCCATAATAAAAACATTTAATATCATCCCTCAGTTCTGTGTATTGTTGCCACCCCTAATAAGTTTTAGTGTTTGCATGATTTTATTAAAACATTGTGTAACCACACATGGAATACACATTGCCAAATGTTGTCAGTAAGGATTTAACTAATATAGACCCAATCGTTTTTAGTAATATCATCATCCTACTGTTAAATATTGATTGTGTTTAGTGTATCTGCCTTAAAGCCTATTTTCTACTTTTTATAAAGTTGGATGTAACATATTCACAGACATAATATGTAGCAAGAGAACACTCAAAACGACATCTACAACTATGTGAATACCACAATAGCTTAAGAAATCCGAAAAGTTTTCCTTTTGAGTCATTGCTTAATCTGATATTAAATTACCAAAATTAATAAATATTTTCTAAAATTCAACACTTGTTCAACTTTATCATCATAATTAACTTAAATTATCTATTATTTAATTAATTTAACATTATCACAATACTCTTGAAAAATAAACTTGTGTTCCTCTTTCAGGAATCTCTTCATGCCTTTTAATAAATAAAATAATTTTCTATTTTCAAATAAACTAGTCAATATTTTAAAAAATTCAGAGTAATTTCCATCTTTTTTATAAGTGGAAATTGCAATTTGGAATTGTTTATATTCTGCTGTTTGTAATAAAAATTTGATTTCTTTTACAAAATCTATTAATTGTGTTGGTGCCACTTTTTCTGTATTTTCATTGCTAGATATATCCACACTATTCAAATTTTCCTCAAAGCCAAAAGGCTTTATCTTTAATTTCTTCCGTTTAGCCACAGCTATGTTACTGTTGTCATCAATTGCCCTTTTGTGTATTGTGACCAAAGATTGAGAGTTATTTTGCTGATTTGTTGTACTGCTATCCAAAGCACTAAATAAATCTTTTATTTCCTTTGGTTTAAATTCATTAACATAGGCTGATGACTGTGCATTCTTATAGAAATCGATTGAAAAATCTGCATACACCTCATTTGAATTTGGATACTGGCTAACAGATTTATTACTTGAAGATTTGACAACTCTTGAATTTGTTGTTGGGAAGGATACTCCAGTGACATTCACAGACACAAAGTCTCTATTATTAGACTCATGAGGCAGTAGAGGCTTTAACCTAGGGGCTGGTAAATTGATTTCAGCATTTTTGAAAAATCTACAAATCTCACTGACAGTCTCACCAAATTTATTTGATACTTTAATATAGTCTTTAAGCCAAGCAGAAAGTTGGCTCTTTAATTTAGGATTATTAAATCTGTTGTCACACAGCAATATAGCTCCATAGTCATTCTGGTGCCTGATTACTCTTCCTATAGCTTGGTTCACAGCTCTTGTTGCCTCTAAAGAATACCATTCATCACCAGATAGAAATTCCTTATCATTAATTCGCAGTTCATCAAGATATTTCTTCTTTAATATAATTCTTGGATCTCTCAAAGGTGGAAAAGGCAAGCCAGTAATGATTACAGCTCTGCCATTCATGTCAGCAAAATCAAGACCTTCCGAAACTTTTCCTCTACAGACAGCCATAAAACATGCTCCTTTGGTACTTGGATCACTAATTTTGCTATAATAATCACTAATAATTGAATTGAATGTATCTTTACGCTGGGGCTCAACATATATGGGTTTTATATTACTAATGCTGGACCAAATCCCTTCAGCTTGCCACATTTCTTGGCACTTAGTCATAATTGGATATGATGGAAAGAATACAAGTAACCCATCTGGTATAACTCTACTAAAACTTAATATTGTTCTTCCTAATGATGAAATATATTTTGGATTGTCCCTATTTTGATAGTTTGAATTTAATTGAATTCCATCTGGCCCTTGACTTATAATCTTAACACATATTTGGTTTGATTTCACTATATGTGGGTTTTCCAGTTTAACTCCAATAGGAATACCTAGTTCAGATGTAAGAGGCTTTAAAGGAGCTAATGTCCCACTTGTCAAGATAATACTTCTAACATTCTGATCCAGTAACTGTTTCATTCCAAACCCAGGACTAAAACACCAATAACTAAGCACTCTCTCAGCAGATTTAGTATTAGTTGTCTTCAAAGAACCCCATCCATCAGATTTTTTGTTCTTTTTATCTTCTATCTGTAAATGAACTTTATAGCAAAGTTTTACTCTCTCCTTATAAGAATGTGTAGTACCACTGAAGACTACATTTAATAGATCCACTATCTTTTGCATTCCTACACCTTTCTTTTGAAATGGTGATGCACTAGCTGTTGACAAGTACTGTATAAGATTCTCCATTAAACTAATCACTGCCATTTGGTTATGATCCTTTATCTCTGCCTTTGCTAACAATTCAAATATAAACCCACCTGGGTATGTAGATCCTTCTTTTCCAATTTCAATCTCATCAATGGACTTTTCCAGTGCTAACATAATTTCTTTTAACACACATAAATCATCACAAGTAAAATCTTTTGGCTGACTATTTTCTACTGTTACATCCATCTGGTCCTCACTGCTAGCATCTCCAAAGGTGCGCATAACATGAGTAATTTCATCAATACATAGTGCAATATCGGTTGACCTAATCTGCAATGACGCTGATTCCTCACACATTTTCTCAACATTATGAGCTTCATCTAATATAATTACATTATTTATTAATTCAACACCATTTGCTTTTCTTGATTTTGGATCTAGCAAATAATTGTAAGGCATAAATATAATATCAGCATCTTGTTTTAATTCTTTGGACAAATAATAGGGACAA
Organism: Dendrolimus kikuchii; assembly: GCA_019925095.2. Lineage (NCBI taxonomy): Eukaryota > Metazoa > Arthropoda > Insecta > Lepidoptera > Lasiocampidae > Dendrolimus > Dendrolimus kikuchii. The sequence goes on along the minus strand of CM034392.1, from coordinate 1,960,164 downwards.
CATTTAAGCTTTTTACCAACCGTTACTAAGTCCTCTATGTCTAATATATCATCACCTTTTACTGCTCTGTCTTCTTTCTTCGACTCGACATTGTTATAAAAGTGACAAGTTCTAGATTTTACTTTTAACTGGCATAGATGTACCTTATTCATATTGTTTGTCTCTTTAGATACTTCAGGGTGAATACACATTTGATCTCTAGAGCCTAAAACAGTTGCTTTTACGTGTTTATAGCTAGACCGTTTTAATTCTTGCATTGCCTGTGTTAATTGAGAATGTGTTCTTGAAGAATATATAATTTTTGGCATGCCCCAAGACTTGTTATCTTTGCCTTTACCCGCACCAGACTTTAAATTATCTTTCAGGGCGCCACTAAAATTGCTATGATCAGAAAAGTTACCCAACTGAGCATTCATTTGCAACTGCGCTTTCTTCACTAGCAGCCAAGCTAGGGAAGAGCAAAGGAGACTTAACGTCTTGCCTGTTCCTGTAGGCGACTCCAACAGGGCATTTGTATTATTCTGAAGGCTCTCTATAACTCGCTCCATGTATGCCTTTTGGACATCGTAAGGTTCAAAGGGAAAACTGACTGGAATACCTGATATCATGACGTCCGGCATCTTGATAAAACCAGTTTATAAATTAACTAACACAGATTATTACCCAATTTGAAAAGTAAATGAATATATGTAATAATTCTATTTTGGCAAAAGTTTGCAATAATTAAATAAATTAAATATAAAAACATTTATTTAGCGAATACAAAGTGAATGTCAACTGTCAATATTTCCCGCCAATAATTAAGTTTTTTTTTTTTATGGCTTGGCATCTAGGCTTTTAAGCCAGATCTTAAATTCAATGTAGTTTCTTCATTTTCTTAAACCTATGCGTAACACAGCTGAACTGTATGTAGGTTATCAGCTAGTACCATTCAACGGAGTTCTTGTGACAAATCAAAAGGCCACATTTGACTTTACAGTTCACATTTCTCAGAAAACACATAATTACTACTCAAAAACTATCAATACCCTACAACTATTGATCATTTTAGAGTAATTTTATACATTTTTAGAAAATAAAACTGCACAGCACAACATCTCCTTTCAGTTCCCGCCAAAAACTCCCCAATAATTAAGTAAATTAGTAAACAAGATATCCAGATTGAATTTACGAAATCCCTAGATCCGTCAAAAAAACCCAAAAAGGTACTATTTCATAATCTATCCCCATACATATTTTTGATGAAAAACTGGACAAGTACGTATCGGTCTACGCACAATATTACTAGCTGCGCCCGCGGTTTCATCCGCGTGGTCATAGAAAATTGTTATATTTTGGACAATTCACACTACATCTTTATAAATTATAGCCTATGTATTATTCTGATGTGTAAGCTGTAAAGTTTCATCAAAATTCATTCGGTACTTTTTGCGTGAAAGAGTAACAAACATACATCCATACATACATTCTTACAAACTTTCGCGTTTATAATATTTATAGGATATACCAAAAATCATTACAATTATTGTATAGAGACCTGTTTAGATGTAACTTTTATTAGCAATTTTATGCTATCTCTAATATTTTCTGGCATCTTTAGTAAGGTTAGGGGAATCCTAAATCCCAGAGCTGAAATTTTCATCCACACAATTTTGCCAATCGCAAAATACTCCACAAAAGGGGCCAAAACCCCAAACTGGAGACCCTGTACGTGAATTATTTATTATATCTATGATGTAAATATTCAGAATTAAGGATCGATGACTAAATACAATAATTTATAATGAAGCATCAGATGTCTTAAGATATTAAAAATGTCTTGAAAATACCATTTATTGACGAAAAATAGTTGGATAGATTTTAGCTCATGTACAGCGCGTTCCACCTGTAGCTCACAAAGCTCAAAATGTTCCGTTAGTCGTTCCACATGGCGACCGCGGTCGTTGTGATCGTGGCGAAAACGTCACTAATCACGTCATCATCATCACAACCCAAGTGGAACGGTTATTCGACCCACCTCTTGATATGGGTCGTTGTGAGCGTTATGTGATCGAAAACGTTGACTTCATTAGTGACGTTTTCGCCACGACCACAACTACCGTGGTCACTTTGTGTAATGGCTAACAGAGCATTTTGGGCGTTGTCGTGGGCTATGGAACGCGCTGTTACTAATTTTTGTTTATGTATACGCAGTCCTCCACCCTCCATATTCATGTACGAAAAGGCTATTATTTTTTTTTGGTTTTGAGGCGAGGGAAAATGCTTAACCGATTTACGCACAAACTGGGTCGTTGCTAGGGGAACGACACGCGTCGGTCGGGGGCGATAACACTGCAGCAATAGTATGCTCTTGGCAGCGCTCCGTCCGCGATCGACGTCACAGAATAGTGTGGAAGACTCCGAGCGTTGCTGCACGGGCGAGCAACCCCAATACCCACTAAAAACCCCCTCCTCCCTGACGACCCTGCGCTTTGAATGTGTTGGAAAGGCTGAGATTTAGAACATAGTTACGCCCAGCCGATCCAGCGCAATAAAGTGCCTGGAGTGTGCCCTGGGAGAACACACCCCACTTCGTTGTGCGGGGGTAGAAGGTCCTTTGCTCTTCCTAGCAAGCTAAAGGCCCCCCGCGGTAAACGGAACCTAACTCAGGGAGGGAAGTATTGCGCGTACCTGCCTCTCCGGGTGCCAGCTGAAGGCCGGCGACCTCGAGAAGACGCATTGGCACGCGCTGCAGGACTTCTCTCCCTGTCTCGTTCTGCGGCCTCCTTGAGTGACATTACTGTCTCGCAAAAAGTAACCGCAGCCCCCCAATTGTCGCTGCTCTGCAGCATGGCCTTGACCAAGTCGCAGAGCGAGTCGACTGGACCTACGTGCGTCTCAAGTTCGAAACGCTGCGGCGCCCATGCGGCGCACTCAACAAGCGTGTGTAACGCCGTGTCGGGCGCGCCGCACTGGCGGCAGTCCGGGGAAGGCAAGCAGCCCACAATGCGACACAGATACTTATCGAAACATCCGTGTCCGGTAAGTATCTGTGTCGTCCTGAAGGTCAAGGTGCCGCTGGTGCGGTTGACCCATTCCGTCAGCTGTGGCCTGATTGCATCCACCGTGTAGCCGCCATAGGCCGCAGGGTTGTCGAGCTCTTGAGACCAGACGGCGATCATGGAGGCGGTTTCCCGTTTCCTGATCGCAAGTACGAAAAGGCTATCAGCAATGGCTGTCAAGTGCCACAGAGTACTTTACTTTACTCTAGTTTTTGGCGGGAATTTAGAGAGCTCTTTGTGGTCAACGCCCACTTCGACCCACCTTTTGACATGGGTCGTTGTGGGCGTCCTGTGATCGAAAATGATAACGTCATTAGTGACGTTTTCGCCACGACCACAACGATCGCGGTCGCCTTGTGGAACGGCTAACTGAGCATTTTGGGCGTTGTGAGTTACAAATGGAGCGCCCTAAATGACAAATTTAACAACAACAACAACTGTTAATGTCAAATGTGTCTTACAGATCTATAAAATAATAACCTTAAAATTATTGTTTTCACTGATCAATAATTTGTTTTGCGCTAACATAATCTAAATTATATTTAAGTAAACATGAAAGTTGATATTAAACAAGTTTATACATCAGTGGCATGTAACCGAATACCTGAAATCGTAGATTGGAATGACGAAGGCTTCATTTGTTTCGGCGCTTCAAATGCTGTTGTTATTTATGATACGGTAAGTAATATGTCTTATCATATATAAGTGTAAATAATCGTAGATCTTTTATCTTACAAAAGTTGTCGTTTAACAATGATTACTCTTGATATTAAGTTCATAATGCGATCGAAAACAGAACCCACTTAGCTAGAAAATACCTTCATTATTATCTAGAAAATTGAGGAAACCGTATACATAATGGTAATCACGACCTCTTATGAATTGAGTAGGTCTTAGGGTACCTATTAAATAGTACTAGGTGGAGAAATTGCTGTTAGGTGCCAAGGTTCCGTGGTATTTCAGATAATCGAAGGAAACTCCGGATTTTAAGTTCAACAATATTATATTTTAGGTAAATTTACATTGCAGATTTTTACAATTGACTTATTATAGAGCACATTTTTCACAACGTTCCAAACATGAACTTCAAGATTTAAATAGATTTTTAATTTTTGTCTATCTCGCCAGCAATGGCGAAATAGTGGTTTTATACGAGTTTAACACTAGGTACTAGTAAAATAATAATAGGTACTAGTACATTTAACATAATGTTTTTACATAAGTTTTGTTCTGATAATTATTTCAGAATGAAAAAGGCCGAAAACCATTATCAGTCCTCAGTCACCACACATCTCAAGTGAATTCAGTGAAATGGTTACATAAATTAAATTCAACATGCACAGAACTTGTATCATGTTCAGCCGACAAGTCAGCGGCTATATGGACATTATGTGATGAAAAGTGGACAGTAACTAGTGGTTTGGTTGGTCATGCAGATGGAGTTACATGTATCCATGGAGTGTATGATGAAGAAAATTTAATTGTTTTTACTGGATCTATTGATTCTACTGTTAAAATTTGGGAAAGACGAGACGGTAAGGTATTTATAGTTTTGTTGAGATGTATTTATGTGTTCCGAATTATAAAAGTGTTTTAAATGACTGTTTGTCATGTTTTTGGGTAATGATTGATTTGTGTTTCAATTATTTGAAAACGAATTGGCTTTATGAAAAAAGAATTAATATATTTCAATACTACCTTTTCTTTCCAGGTATCACAGCCCTCAAGCAGACAATATCACTACACTCAGGTCTCTGCCTGACACTCTTTGCCCACATCCTCCCCACTGTCAACAAGCCCATTCTCTTCTGTGCATTGGATGACCACAAAATACACATATTCTCTGGAGATGAATATCATAGAGTCCACACATTAGTCGGCCACGAGGACTGGGTTAGAGGGCTTGATGTTATGAATGTAGGTTAGTACAATAACTGCAATAGGCATTCAAGACAACAATTGTCAAACTTGAGGTCAGGCTAAATCATATATACATTTATATTTATATATATATATATATATATATATATATATATATATATATATAAATGTATATATATATATATATATAAATAAATATAAATGACATTCATAACTCTTGTCATGCACGCTCGTCTGTTCTTAAGGCTCCTAACATCACCTTCTGCTAGTACACGACATGTATAGTGTGTCGTGGCCTTACTATCCATCCATGCATTGTATATCTGTTTATTCATTCTTTCATATAAATGTATATATATATATATATATATATATATATATATATACACATATATATAAATGTATGTATGATTTAGCCTGACCTATATATACATACATACATACATAATTTCACGCCAGTTCCCTTGTGGGGTAGGCACGAACAACAGAGCGCCATTTAGGCTTATTCTTACACCTCACTTGCTTCTTTGACACTCATAACTATAGTCATGCACGCTCATCTGTTCTTAAGGGCTCCTGACCTATATATATATATATATATATGAGTGTGTTTGTGTGTATATATATATATATATTACTATGCTCTATGTATTTTTAAATATTTTTAGAATATTGTGCAAATAAACACTGCCACAGCTTTTGTGCCATTTTTTCTCGCCATCTCAAGGGTGTCTGGAAGAGATCGCTGGCAGCAATAAGGCCGCCATTTGTAGTTAATTTCTAAGCTGTGTATATGTATCGCTTCACAAATTTTATTCTATAATAAAGTATATTCTATTTTATTTTATATTAACTTTTTTTCATTTTCAATAATAAGTGAACTTCTTCATTACAGATAATAACACACTTCTCCTGGCATCCGCCTCTCAAGACACATACATCCGAATCTGGCGAATACAGAGTCACGTAGAACAGCCTAATACTGGAATCAGGGTTGAAGAGAAGGTGTTTCAGGCGCACGGACAATGGGATGTTAAACTAGATGCTGTTTTAGCTGGTCACGAAGGATGGGTGTATGGAGTGCAGTGGCGGCCTAATCAAGGTGTTTATATATAATACATACAATTTTTTTAATTAAAGTTCTTGTAATTCACAAAGGCAAGCAGGTTATGCTTGTGGTAAACCCATATTTGTGTGTGTGAAAACAAAAGCAAGTATGTTTGGACAGCACGTGCACAAGTGACAGTTCTGTCAGACACACACTATCCCAATGTGCATGTACACATTCAACCACAGCAAAACACAAAACCCGCTCATTACAAGAACTCTACAATGCTTTAATGTGGTTGTAAACATTGTGACATTTGATGCACAGGGGTCCCCCAGCATCTGGGGAGCGGAGGAACCAACTCCTGTTGACGAATTGAGTTTGCCTCTCCGGGACATTCTCAAGCATTGATGCGCAACAGTAGTGTGGGCGTGACTACGTTCTAAGTCTCACGCTGTAACTGCCATCAGCGCGGGGCACATGGGGGAAGGGGGTCTTTACGATGTCAATTGTTGGATTTTGTAAATCTTTTTACAATAAAAAAAAAATATTTTCTTTAGATATGGTACAAATCCAAGATGTTATAGTATAGATACAAAGTTTCATGAGTTCATAATACATAATAATAATAACATAATTCATACAGTTATTATAGTTTCATTTCACAGTTAGAGTTCATTTCTTATCCTTTTTAAATCTTTTCTTCCACTTTATCTCTGTTTGTAATAGACAAACAAACTTACTAACTTCACAATTGAATAATAAAACTATGTAATTTATTTGATTTTTATTATTCCATAATTTTTATTTATTATATTCACTTTAACAATACTCATTGACACTTGACATCTTTGTCTTCCGTGATCATGGCTATTGAACAGTGGCTAAAACGACGGAATAATAAAAATAAAATAAATTACCGCACTTACAATCGTTAAAATGTAGTTTTATTATGTATATTAGTCACAAAAGCTTAAGAAAATATTAACAATTGAAATTCTTTAATGTAAACGGTTTTTGTAGCAGATAGCTACAGCATTTAAATATTCTTTAATTACCTACAGATACTTAGGGAATTCATTATAATAACAGCCCATAAACGTCCTACTGCTGGGCTCCGGCCTGCCACTATAGGGGAACAGATAGTATACCCGCCACACTTGTGCAAGGCAGCTTGGCAGGTTTGACACATCGGTTATCTTGATGTGCAGGTTACATTACGAGGTTTTCCTTCACCGTTGTTAGCACGTGGTAATTGTAACATTATGCACATTAGGTCAGAAAACTGCCTAAGTGGTGCATGCGTTCCGGCCAGGATCGAACCCGCGCCCTTTGAGTTGGGGACGCGTGCGCTAGCCTTTATGCTACCACGACGATGGGATATTTGCTTTGGGGAATTCATTAAATGAAGTATATTGTTACGAGCTACACAGGACTCGAATTAAAAATGCCGTTAGAATTACTTTAGAATTTATTAGAACTATACAAACACGTATAACATAGATACAAATATAGCTAGACACTACTAGTACAACTGCACGATTCAATAACATGCGCAAAGTCCGTCACTATATCGCTTGTCGAATGTACGTCTTACTCGTATCATAATCCTCGCTTGACTGCCCCACCCCTCCGTTCGGGCATTGTTTCTTCTTCCAAGAAAATGTAATTTACACACCTGCGAACGGCCAACGAAGTTGAAAACAATAACAATAAGGATTAGTTCGACACTAATGACGGCCATAAAACAAGTAGAAAAACAATAGCATGTTTTTCTTAATTACAAATTCTAAACACAAAGTAAATAAAAGAATGCCTAAATCCGGGAAGGCACTAAACCGCGCTTTTACGACCGGTAGGTGTGTGCATTTCTTTGTCGGTATGTAACAATATTAAAAATTTTACTCAGATAAATTTCTTTTCATTAGGGTCCAATAAACCATTATACCAACTACTCTCATCTTCCCTGGACAAGACCCTGATCATGTGGGAACCGGAGGAGTCTCCATCAAATGCGAGAGCAGAAGGGGACAGAGGTGCGTGGGTGGAGAAGGTCCGAGTGGGCGAAGTGGGGGGAAATGGCCTGGGTTTCTATGGGAGCCGCTTTGGACCCAAAGGCACTAGTTTCCTAGGCCATGGATATAATGGGTCATTTCACATATGGTCCCTTAGTGAGGTGAGTGAAGTTTATCAGTCTGAAATACATATATATATATATATATACATATATACACACACACACACACACACATATATATATATATATATATATATATATATATAGAGAAAAGTGTTTTTTTTAACTTTAAAAAATTGGGCGCTGTCGAAACTAATACCTTTATTACTCTTAATATGTAATTTATTATTTTAAAAAATCTCATTTTTTTTGAAAAATTAATTCTCTAAGGCGGTTCTAATCCAATTATATAAAATTGTCTTTTGTGTTTGTCTGTTTGTTCAGAATTCACGTAAAACTACTGGGTTGATTTCGTTGGGATATTTGCTGATTGATAGCATATTCCTGGACTTAAAATCTGCGGTACTGTATATCCCGGAAATCCTGCGTGATTATCCCCGGGAGAGGTTTTAAGTAATTTGGTGTATAAAAACTAAGTTATTCCGGCACAGTTTAAAGTAAAAACACATTGCTTACATTCTTTTTTAAATAATGCAGTACTTTACATACTGGGAATCAGGGGGAATTTTTCCGAAGATGTTTTAAAGATTTCCTACTAGTCTTAACGTGGACAAAGTCGCGGGTGAATACTAGTTATGATATAAAAAGATGAAGTGGCGAACTTATCACGTTATTGAAGCACACAAGCAATATATAAAGAAACACCATATTTGTTTTAATTGGCAGACATACATATTGTATAATATAGCTCCAAGCTAAGCAAATTACCATTCTGTGGCCAATGCCAGGAAGCCATAACACAAGCGTAACTTGCTTAATTTGGGGATATACAATATGGGTGTTTGTCTGCCGATTATTTATTTATTTTTATCTTTATATATAAAAATTTTCTATGCATATGTATGTGACTAAACTCGTCCTAAACGGCTAGACCGATTTTGATGAATTTTTTTGTGTGTTCAGGTAGATTCTAGAATGGTTTAGATTTACAATTAGACCCGGTAGTTGGCTGTTCAGGTGGATTCTAGAATGGCTTAGATTTACAATTAGACCCGGTAGTTGGCTGTTCAGGTGGATTCTAGAATTGTTTAGATTTACAATTAGACCCGGTAGTTGGCTGTTCAGGTGGATTCTAGAATGGCTTAGATTTACAATTAGACCCGGTAGTTGGCTGTTCAGGTGGATTCTAGAATGGTTTAGATTTACAATTAGACCCGGTAGTTGGCTGTTCAGGTGGATTCTAGAATGGCTTAGATTTACAATTAGACCCGGTAGTTGGCTGTTCAGGTGGATTCTAGAATTGTTTAGATTTACAATTAGACCCGGTAGTTGGCTGTTCAGGTGGATTCTAGAATGGCTTAGATTTACAATTAGACCCGGTAGTTGGCTGTTCAGGTGGATTCTAGAATGGTTTAGATTTACAATTAGACCCGGTAGTTGGCTGTTCAGGTGGATTCTAGAATGGCTTAGATTTACAATTAGACCCGGTAGTTGGCTGTTCAGGTGGATTCTAGAATTGTTTAGATTTACAATTAGACCCGGTAGTTGGCTGTTCAGGTGGATTCTAGAATGGCTTAGATTTACAATTAGACCCGGTAGTTGGCTGTTCAGGTGGATTCTAGAATGGTTTAGATTTACAATTAGACCCGGTAGTTGGCTGTTCAGGTGGATTCTAGAATGGCTTAGATTTACAATTAGACCCGGTAGTTGGCTGTTCCGGTGGATTCTAGAATAGTTTAGATTTACAATTAGACCCGGTAGTTGGCTGTTCAGGTGGATTCTAGAATGGTTTAGATTTACAATTAGACCCGGTAGTTGGCTGTTCAGGTGGATTCTATAATGGTTTAGATTTACAACTAGACCCGGTAGTTGGCTGTTCAGGTGGATTCTAGAATAGTTTAGATTTACAATTAGACCCGGTAGTTGGCTGTTCCGGTGGATTCTAGAATAGTTTAGATTTACAATTAGACCCGGTAGTTGGCTGTTCAGGTGGATTCTAGAATGGTTTAGATTTACAATTAGACCCGGTAGTTGGCTGTTCAGGTGGATTCTATAATGGTTTAGATTTACAATTAGACCCGGTAGTTGGCTGTTCAGGTGGATTCTAGAATGGTTTAGATTTACAATTAGACCCGGTAGTTGGCTGTTCAGGTGGATTCTAGAATGGTTTAGATTTACAATTAGACCCGGTAGTTGGCTGTTCAGGTGGATTCTAGAATGGTTTAGATTTACAATTAGACCCGGTAGTTGGCTGTTCAGGTGGATTCTAGAATGGTTTAGATTTACAATTAGACCCGGTAGTTGGCTGTTCAGGTGGATTCTAGAATGGTTTAGATTTACAATTAGACCCGGTAGTTGGCTGTTCAGGTGGATTCTATAATGGTTTAGATTTACAATTAGACCCGGTAGTTGGCTGTTCAGGTGGATTCTAGAATGGTTTAGATTTACAATTAGACCCGGTAGTTGGCTGTTCAGGTGGATTCTAGAATGGTTTAGATTTACAATTAGACCCGGTAGTTGGCTGTTCAGGTGGATTCTATAATGGTTTAGATTTACAATTAGACCCGGTAGTTGGCTGTTCAGGTGGATTCTATAATGGTTTAGATTTACAACTAGACCCGGTAGTTGGCTGTTCAGGTGGATTCTATAATGGTTTAGATTTACAATTAGACCCGGTAGTTGGCTGTTCAGGTGGATTCTATAATGGTTTAGATTTACAATTAGACCCGGTAGTTGGCTGTTCAGGTGGATTCTAGAATGGTTTAGATTTACAATTAGACCCGGTAGTTGGCTGTTCAGGTGGATTCTAGAATGGTTTAGATTTACAACTAGACCCGGTAGTTGGCTGTTCAGGTGGATTCTAGAATGGTTTAGATTTACAATTAGACCCGGTAGTTGGCTGTTCAGGTGGATTCTAGAATGGTTTAGATTTACAATTAGACCCGGTAGTTGGCTGTTCAGGTGGATTCTAGAATGGTTTCGATTTACAATTAGACCTGGTAGTTGGCTGTTCAGGTGGATTCTAGAATGGTTTAGATTTACAATTAGACCCGGTAGTTGGCTGTTCAGGTGGATTCTATAATGGTTTAGATTTACAATTAGACCCGGTAGTTGGCTGTTCAGGTGGATTCTAGAATGGTTTAGATTTACAATTAGACCCGGTAGTTGGCTGTTCAGGTGGATTCTAGAATGGTTTAGATTTACAATTAGACCCGGTAGTTGGCTGTTCAGGTGGATTCTAGAATGGTTTAGATTTACAATTAGACCCGGTAGTTGGCTGTTCAGGTGGATTCTAGAATGGTTTAGATTTACAATTAGACCCGGTAGTTGGCTGTTCAGGTGGATTCTAGAATGGTTTAGATTTACAATTAGACCCGGTAGTTGGCTGTTCAGGTGGATTCTAGAATGGTTTAGATTTACAATTAGACCCGGTAGTTGGCTGTTCAGGTGGATTCTATTCTAGAATGGTTTAGATTTACAATTAGACCCGGTAGTTGGCTGTTCAGGTGGATTCTATAATGGTTTAGATTTACAACTAGACCCGGTAGTTGGCTGTTCAGGTGGATTCTAGAATGGTTTAGATTTACAATTAGACCCGGTAGTTGGCTGTTCATGGTTTAGATTTACAATTAGACCCGGTAGTTGGCTGATCAGGTGGATTCTAGAATGGTGTAGATTTACAATTAGACCCGGTAGTTGGCTGTTTGGATTCTATAATGGTTTAGCTAGACCCGGTAGTTGGCTGTTCAGGTGGATTCTATAATGGTTTAGATTTACAATTAGACCCGGTAGTTGGCTGTTCAGGTGGATTCTAGAATGGTTTAGATTTACAATTAGACCCGGTAGTTGGCTGTTCAGGTGGATTCTAGAATGGTTTAGATTTACAATTAGACCCGGTAGTTGGCTGTTCAGGTGGATTCTAGAATGGTTTAGATTTACAATTAGACCCGGTAGTTGGCTGTTCAGGTGGATTCTATAATGGTTTAGATTTACAATTAGACCCGGTAGTTGGCTGTTCAGGTGGATTCTAGAATGGTTTAGATTTACAATTAGACCCGGTAGTTGGCTGTTCCGGTGGATTCTAGAATAGTTTAGATTTACAGATTTACAATTAGACCCGGTAGTTGGCTGTTCAGGTGGATTCTAGAATGGTTTAGATTTACAATTAGACCCGGTAGTTGGCTGTTCAGGTGATTCTAGAATGGGATTTACAATTAGACCCGGTAGTTGGCTGTTCAGGTGGATTCTAGAATGGTTTAGTAGTTGGCTGTTCAGGTGGATTCTAGAATGGTTTAGATTTACAATTAGACCCGGTAGTTGGCTGTTCAGGTGGATTCTAGAATGGTTTAGATTTACAATTAGACCCGGTAGTTGGCTGTTCAGGTGGATTCTATAATGGTTTAGATTTACAATTAGACCCGGTAGTTGGCTGTTCAGGTGGATTCTAGAATGGTTTAGATTTACAATTAGACCCGGTAGTTGGCTGTTCAGGTGGATTCTAGAATGGTTTAGATTTACAATTAGACCCGGTAGTTGGCTGTTCAGGTGGATTCTATAATGGTTTAGATTTACAATTAGTAGTTGGCTGTTCAGGTGGATTCTATAATGGTTTAGATTTACAATTAGACCCGGTAGTTGGCTGTTCAGGTGGATTCTATAATGGTTTAGATTTACAATTAGACCCGGTAGTTGGCTGTTCAGGTGGATTCTAGAATGGTTTCGATTTACAATTAGACCCGGTAGTTGGCTGTTCAGGTGGATTCTAGAATGGTTTAGATTTACAATTAGACCCGGTAGTTGGCTGTTCAGGTGGATTCTAGAATGGTTTAGATTTACAATTAGACCCGGTAGTTGGCTGTTCAGGTGGATTCTATAATGGTTTAGATTTACAATTAGACCCGGTAGTTGGCTGTTCAGGTGGATTCTATAATGGTTTAGATTTACAATTAGACCCGGTAGTTGGCTGTTCAGGTGGATTCTATAATGGTTTAGATTTACAATTAGACCCGGTAGTTGGCTGTTCAGGTGGATTCTATAATGGTTTAGATTTACAATTAGACCCGGTAGTTGGCTGTTCAGGTGGATTCTATAATGGTTTAGATTTACAATTAGACCCGGTAGTTGGCTGTTCAGGTGGATTCTAGAATGGTTTAGATTTACAATTAGACCCGGTAGTTGGCTGTTCAGGTGGATTCTAGAATGGTTTCGATTTACAATTAGACCCGGTAGTTGGCTGTTCAGGTGGATTCTATAATGGTTTAGATTTACAATTAGACCCGGTAGTTGGCTGTTCAGGTGGATTCTAGAATGGTTTAGATTTACAATTAGACCCGGTAGTTGGCTGTTCAGGTGGATTCTAGAATGGTTTAGATTTACAATTAGACCCGGTAGTTGGCTGTTCAGGTGGATTCTAGAATGGTTTAGATTTACAATTAGACCCGGTAGTTGGCTGTTCAGGTGGATTCTAGAATGGTTTAGATTTACAATTAGACCCGGTAGTTGGCTGTTCAGGTGGATTCTAGAATGGTTTAGATTTACGATTCTATAATGGTTTAGATTTACAATTAGACCCGGTAGTTGGCTGTTCAGGTGGATTCTAGAATGGTTTAGATTTACAATTAGACCCGGTAGTTGGCTGTTCAGGTGGATTCTAGAATGGTTTAGATTTACAATTAGACCCGGTAGTTGGCTGTTCAGGTGGATTCTAGAATGGTTTAGATTTACAATTAGACCCGGTAGTTGGCTGTTCAGGTGGATTCTATAATGTTTAGATTTACAATTAGACCCGGTATTTACTGTTCAGGTGGATTCTATAATGGTTTAGATTTACAACTAGACCCGGTAGTTGGCTGTTCAGGTGGATTCTAGAATGGTTTAGATTTACAATTAGACCCGGTAGTTGGCTGTTCAGGTGGATTCTAGAATGGTTTAGATTTACAATTAGACCCGGTAGTTGGCTGTTCAGGTGGATTCTATAATGGTTTAGATTTACAATTAGACCCGGTAGTTGGCTGTTCAGGTGGATTCTATAATGGTTTAGATTTACAATTAGACCCGGTAGTTGGCTGTTCAGGTGGATTCTATAATGGTTTAGATTTACAATTAGATCCGGTAGTTGGCTGTTCAGGTGGATTCTAGAATGGTTTAGATTTACAATTCCGGTAGTTGGCTGTTCAGGTGGATTCTAGAATGGTTTAGATTTACAATTAGATCCGGTAGTTGGCTGTTCAGGTGGATTCTAGAATGGTTTAGATTTACAATTAGATCCGGTAGTTGTCTGTTCAGGTGGATTCTAGAATGGTTTAGATTTACAATTAGATCCGGTAGTTGGCTGTTCAGGTGGATTCTAGAATGGTTTAGATTTACAATTAGACCTGGTAGTTGACTGTTCAGGTGGATTCTAGAATGGTTTAGATTTACAATTAGACCTGGTAGTTGACTGTTCAGGTGGATTCTAGAATGGTTTAGATTTAGGATTAGATCCGGTAGTTGGCTGTTCAGGTGGATTCTAGAATGGTTTAGATTTACAATTAGATCCGGTAGTTGTCTGTTCAGGTGGATTCTAGAATGGTTTAGATTTACAATTAGATCCGGTAGTTGGCTGTTCAGGTGGATTCTAGAATGGTTTAGATTTACAATTAGATCCGGTAGTTGTCTGTTCAGGTGGATTCTAGAATGGTTTAGATTTACGATTAGATCCGGTAGTTGGCTGTTCAGGTGGATTCTAGAATGGTTTAGATTTACAATTAGACCCGGTAGTTGGCGCTGAAATGGGGTTCTTAATTTTATTTCTTCAGGGCAGGACCATGTCTGCCGGGACAGCTGGTTTACATATGTTTTTTGTTTGTGTGTATGTCACTGAACTCCTAAACGGTTATTGCGATTTTGATGAAATTTTTGTGTGTGTTCAAGTGGGTCCAGGGATAGTTTAGATTTACAATTAGACCCGGTATTTGGCGCTAAAATCGGGTTCAAAATTTTAGCCGACGGGCTAGTTCAGGTACATAATTATTGTTTATAGTTATTGCGGCGTAACATATGAACTTAAAGGATGTTGTCGTTCAGTTGTGCAAAGGAGACTGAAACAAGCTCTTTTAGTGTTTGAAAGTTACCCGTTGATGCATCGAGAGAATCGAATGCAGGGCGCGTATATCGCGGTCGGTAGTTACGGGCAACTGGTTCGGGCCAGTCCCGAGTGAAGTCCGTGTACATTCGCTTACTATCTAGGCAATCAATTTCCTATTATCTTATACTAATATATAAAGCTGAAGAGTTTGTTTGTTTGAACGCGCTAATCTCCGGAACTACTGGTCTGATTTGAAAAATTCTTTGTGTTAGATAGCCCATTTTTCGAGGAAGGCTATAGGCTATATATCATCACGCTAACACCAATAAGAACGGAGCACCAATGAAGAATGTTTCAAAAGGGGGGGCGGGGGTATTTTAACTTAAGTTTTTAAAACTATTCCACGCGAACGAAGTGAAGCGAGAAGCTATCCTATATACAAAAATGAATCGTAGAAATGTATGTACGCAAATAACTTGAGAACTACTTTACCGATTTTGATTAAACTTTTTGTGTGTGTTTGGGTGGGTTTATGGTTTAGATTTACAACTGGAACTGGTAGGTGGCGCTGGGATCGGGTTCTAGGATCCTCCTAATCTCCTGAGGCGATTTTGTTTTTGTGTGTTTAAGTGGGTCCCCGGATGGTTTAGATGCACAATTGGAACCGGTAGGTGGTACTAGAATCGGGGCCTAGATTTTTATTTTTTCAGGGCAGGACAACGTCTGTCGGGACAGCTAGTTTATTATATAAAAACACAGGTAAATATACAAATATTTTATATTATATCTTTGTTAATTTAATATAATTACGTAAGTATATTAATATATATAATTATTTATTATCCGTGCAGGAACGGAGAAAGAATACAATTTCCTGCGGCCGGGCGGCCTGTCGTAAAAGGCGACAAAACAGCCCACAGCCAGGTGGTAGGGCATTTGCCCGACTGGATGGCTACCACCCCTGGTCTAAAGTATGTCGCCATAACAACCTTGAGTTGTGTTCCGGCATGGTGACCAGGTTCCAGTCTCCCTTAAGAGAGCGGCAGTGCATTTGTAGCATCTTTGGTGTTGCAAATGTCCATAGGCGATGGTAACCGCTTTCCATCAAGTGGGCCGTCTGCCTATCTGCTGAACTCCTGCAATATTTTTTTTTTGTTTTTTAAATAATGTATTTTATTTTACGGGTAACACCGAGCGGGCCGTTGATCTATCGAATTCTATCGCCGACAGATGTCGTTAAGTTTTTCTCATACTATAAATATGTCGTGTTAGTATCAGAATGATTGTCGTAGGAATCAGGCCAGTGGCAGCCGCAAGTAGTCACAGGTGGACACTTTAACGCTGTTGAGGACCTTAGGTGGGAGCCACATCGAGGTCGATACATCATGAGCGTATCAGCCGACCAGACTACCAGGGTATATGCTCCTTGGCGAATTTCTGATGGTATGTTGTTATTATTACAACCTATGTTTATTTATTCAACAAAGATCACACAGCTTTACATTATACATTAAAAAAGATAATACATTTTAAAAACAGCACATTAACCAATAATCGATCTGAATTTGTAGTCCAAACTTATAAGCAAGTTATGTTATCAAAATGTAGTCAAATAAACCAAACAACTGTGGTCAATATAGAAAAAAAAAATAACCATAAAGTAGGCGATTAAAAAATACTGTCAATGTCAAAAAAACGTAATGGTTTTGTGTGTACGTATTTATGCCTACTGCTGCAGTGCATATTAATCACGATAAGAACCGCTTTACATGTGAATACTTGTTGATCTTTTGAAATATTAAAAATAGCGCTTAGATTATATCAAAGCACTGGCATGGATAAATGTATAGATGTTTGATACACTTATTTAAAGTAACGGGGTGATGGCGTGGGGAGGGGGGAGGAATACATACCCTTACAACAACCCATATGGTCCAGAGATCTGGAAATATTTTTTTTTTTATAAATATAACTTCACCTATTTTAACACCATACGTCCAAAGTTGAACAATCCTTTCAAAGTCTAAAAGAAGGAAAAGAACCAAAAACAGTGTAAGTCGTCAAAAATTGAAGAAAAACAACAGAGCACATTCACATACACTACAAAAGTAACCATGAAAATATTCAAAATGGCGGCCAATAAAGACGAAATTATAAATTGTGTATTTAAAATAAATATTAAATGGTTATAGTCGGTTCTGGCATTCGCCGTCCGCTGCCTCGGCACGCTCGATTCGCTCTGGTCTGGTCTGAAGCTAACTTAACCTAACCTAAATCACTGTTCCAGTCACTGGTCGTGACCTTTGACCACTCGTCACAATAATATTAGTGAATAAATACGTGAGGTTATGTTTACTACAAATTAATATTTCAAGAACTATGGACCATAGGGGTTGCAGAAAGGGTCATACTTCCCCCATAGGCACTTAGCCCACCCACAACTTAAAATTCGTGTACCGCATCTCCGAGTAGCAGCCCTGGCATATTTTTAAAAAGTAATTTTGTATATTCTATTAAATTTTGGGGTGGGGTATAGTTATAGGGCACATTTCTTTATTATCAACAGATCCGAACTTTTTTTAATATAGGTTAGAGTATGTGTACACATACTCAAACCTACGCGCACTATTGCATTCAATGCGATGGTAGTGCGCGGTTCTTGGTTTGTTTGTGGAGTGTGCGTGTCATTACACAAGACACAAGGAGCCTAAAAATTAATAACCCAGGCACAGAAAAGAAAAAAAACAACACATGGCACTAGATAGGACTATATATAAGTATAGATATAAGGCCAACACTGCACATGCACTTCCTCACAACACCAGCATGTAACAGATACACTCAACATTAGTTTAAGTTTAGTATTAAAATTAGAATAAATTAATATAATAAGTTATTCTTAAGGTACACCACAACATAAAAATTACTAAATTAATGTCACACACAGTAACAAAAATAAACAATAAGCGTGTATGCAGCCTAAAATTATTCATAGAAATTAAGTAGTAAAAAAGGGTACGGAACTCGAGTCCGTAGAGATGTTAATAATAATTTAAAAAAATATAGGTTAGAAGGAGGATTTTATTTTTAACCTCCCAAAGTTAATTTTATATCTCAAATAATATATGTCAGGAGCCTTAAGAACAGACGAGCGTGCATGACAAGAGCTATGAATGTCAAAGAAGCGAGTGAGGTGTGTAAGAATAAGCCTGAATGGCGCTCTGTTGCTCGTGCCTACCCCGCAAGGGAACTGGCGTGAAGTTGTGTATGTATGAAGAATACTTAAATGACAAAAATTCATTTACATAGCAGCTCGCTCCAACCTCTTATACTAAATTTTGTATAACGTTTTTTATCTTGCCAAGCTTGTAAGGAATTTATGAAGACATATTGCAGCATAACATTTTAGTACGTCATGTCATTATTATAGCTATAACATTATTTTTCTTTCCTTTTATTGTGTCTTGGTCTTATTGAGTATGCATTGTTTGCTACAACTCCATCAATTCTTCAAATGTATGTATGTATGTAAATAATATATAAATGTGCCCTATAACTATACCGCACCCAAATTTTTATTTCACTCTTGCCGACACAAATATTTATGTATTGCATCTAGCTCTGATTGTTATTAGTTTCTTTGTTTACCAATTAGTACCGCTTGAACTGAAACTCTGTGTAGGACTCAGATCTCACAGTTATAAATTCCTGTAGAAACTAATGTAGAGTACACCTTGTCCCAGACAATTAGGGAGTTAGCAAAAAATGACATTGTTTCCTCTGTCATACTACAAGTTATCATTCTTCATTTATCCTCGTTCTTCCTTTAAACGAGGTCCCCTTTAAGAGAGCAGCAGCGCATTTGTAGCACCTTTGGTGTTGCAAATGCCCATAGGCGTTTTATCCGTGCAGGAACGGAGAAAGAATACAATTTCCTGCGGCCTGGCGGCCTGTCGTAAGAGGCGACTAAACAACTCACAGCCAGGTGGTAGGGTATTTGCTCGACTGGGTGGCGACCACCCCTGGTCTAGAGTATGCCGCCATAACAACCTTGTGTTGTGTTCCGGTATTAGTGACCAGGTTCCAGTCTCCCTTAAGAGAGCAGCAGCGCATTTGTAGCACCAAAAAAAAAGGCGATGTTTTTTTATTTTATTTTTATTGCAGGAGATCAGCAGACAGGCAGACGGCCCACTTGATGGAAAGCGGTTACCATCGTCTATGGACATTTGCAACACCAAAGTTGCTACAAATGCGCTGCTGCTCTCTTAAGGGAGACTGGAACCTGGTCACTAATGCCGGAGCACAACTCAAGGTTGTTATGGCGACATACTTTAGACCAAGGGGTGGCAGCTGTGGGTATTTAAGTCACCTCTTACGACAGGCCGCCCGGCCGCAGGAAATTGTATTCTTTCTCCGTTCCTGCACGGATAAAGGTGGTGGATGGTAACCGCTTTCCATCAAGTGGGCCCTCTGCCTGTCTGCTGAACTCCTGCAATAAAAATAAATAAATAAAAAACGATTAATGCATCTCTTTTTTCGCCTGCTTTCTGATTTGTCGTTGCGAAATCTCTATGCTCCGTATGCTATGTAAGATACCGTACTGTTATACCTAGGCCCCTTTCCTCCAGACCTGCTTACCTTTGCCTTCCGCTCTGCTGTATCAGCAGCAGCATCAAGCATCAGCATCCAATAGTCTATTAATACACCTGCAGTTCCTTCACCCAGTCAGTCTCGTGTCTCCATTCCTCCGACGCGCATCATTGCCGGATCGCTGTTTCTTATTCTCCGAGTTCTAATTAATTTCAATATTGTATTTTCTTCGTGTGCAAATAAAAATCTTTTTTAAAAAGGTATTTTAAAGACCCCGGATAACAGTACGCGTACCAATCGCATACAGAGCAAATTAAGGAATGCTCATAGAAATATAGGCCTTCGGTAAGCTTTGCCAGGTGGTAGGGCAATTTGCCTGACTGGATGGCTACCACCCCTGGTTTAAAGTATGTCGCCATAACAACCTTAAGTTGTGTTCCGACATTAGTGACCAGGTTCCAGTCTCCCTTAAGAGAGCAGCAGCGCATTTGTAGCGCCTTCGGTGTTGCCAATGTCCATAGGCGATGGTAACCGCTTTCCATCACGTGGGCCGTCTGCCTGTCTGCTGAACTCCTGCAATAAAAAAAAGCTTTAGTTACCGCGTGTACCGAGTTTTTGTTGTACAACAAAGAGTTATCTATATTTCAGAGATTATAGAATGGCACGAACTGGCCAGACCCCAAGTGCATGGATACGATATGGCGTCCATAGCCCTTGTTAATAGCACAACCTTTGTATCAGCGGCTGAAGAAAAGGTGATAAGGGTGTTCAAGGCACCGCACAACTTTATCAGCAATTTTAAGAATATCGTTGGAGGGACCCTTGTTGAAGACGATTCTGGCGGTAAGTGAATGATTATAAAATTTGCTGTCACAATTTCTTTTTGTACATTGCATTTGCCCGACTGGATGGCTACCACCTCTGATCTAAAGTATGCCGCCATAACAACCTTGAGTTGTGTTCCGGCATTAGTGACCAGGTTCCAGTTTCCCTTAAGAGAGCAGCAGCGCATTTGTAGCAACTTTGCTGTTGCAAATGTCCATAGGCGATGGTGACCGCTTTCCATCAAGTGGGCCGTCTGCCTGTCTGCTGATCTCCTGCAATAAAAAAAATAACAAACATAGTTATGACGTCATTTTATGAAGAATTGGGGCAAAAATAAGTTACAAAGATTTGATTTTAAAGATATGTATGTTACGGGCAATTTGATTAATCCGGTCACCATGAAAAATGACCGGTCTGTATACATAATGCCCATGCTAAGTGGGCAATATAAATAAAACTGCATGATTAATCACTTTTCCCGATCAGTATGAAAAAAGACAAGACTTATGTTGGGCAATATAATAGAACACAGATGCACTGTAGCCTTCTAACCTATATTGAAAAAAATTCGGATTTTTTCATAATAAACAAAAGTGCCATATAACTATACCCCACCCTTAAATGAATTAAACTTACTTAATTCTTATGCCAAGGTAACCGAATTTATCAAATTGTCCGGCTAGAAGCAGGGAATTCATTATTCATACTGCCCGGTCCAAGTGATAAATTCAAGTTCATCTCAAACCATGATTTTTTTAAATGGACCATGGGCCGTCGGGAATTATTAATGTAGGCCTGTCAAAGTAATAAATTTATGAAATTGACCGATGCTCTTGGTCATTATTCATAATGATCGGTCCATATTAATACTGCCCGATTAATCCAATTGCCCGTAACATATTGTGGCGGCCGAGGCGTTCTGGGCATTTGCCCGACTGGATGGCTACCACCTCTAGTCTAAAGTATGTCGCCATAACAACCTAGAGTTGTGTTCCGACATTAGTGATCAGGTTTCAGTTTCCCTTAAGAGAGCAGCAGCGCATTTGCAGCAACTTTGCTGTTGCAAATGTCCATAGGCGATGGTAACCGCTTTCCATCAAGTGGGCTGTCTGCCTATCTGCTGATCTGTAATAAAAAAAAAAGTACCCGAATCGAATTATTTCGAATGATATTAATATTTTAATTATTTCTAAAGTAAAAATTATATGCGCGTTGAAAATACTTGCTGTAATTGATTGCTGTCTTTTGTTTTGTTTTATACTTATTTAAAAAATATACGATTTGACTTTTGCGCGCTTATTGGCTACTGGTCGACCAACCAACGCCCTCGGTGGCAAAGATAGAAGCTACATCGCTCTGGACATATGCACAGTCGAGCTAACATACATGAACAGTGGGTGCAGTTAAGTCACAGGTCACAAGGCATTAATTAAGCTAATTATAAGTATTAGATATATGTTAGTAGAATAGTGTGAATGGAGCGTTAGGTAAACTTCTAGGCGCTAAGAACCTCAGCCAGAAGGCCTAGCTTGCCATACACAACGCGGTGCTGGTACCTACGCTCACGTATGGAAGCGAGAGTTGCCTATGGAAGAGAGAGCATGAAAGTAGAGTAGACGCGGTCGAGATGCGAGCACTGCGCAAAATCCGCGGAGTGACGCTCGCGGACCGCGTTCCTAATATCGAAGTAAGAAAGAGAGTTGGTCGGAAAGAGAGTGTCGGGGTGAAGGTAAGGAAAGGAATGCTCCGGTGGTTCGACACACCTTCCATGATCAACTTGATCGTGTACTAGCAGAAGGTGGTGTCAGGAGCCTTAAGAACAGACGAGCGTGCATGACAAGAGTTATGAATGTCAAAGAAGCAAGTGAGGTGTGTAAGAATAAGCCTAAATGGCGCTCTGTTGTTCGTGCCTACCCCGAAAGGGAACTGGCGTGAAGTTATGTATGAATGTATTATAATATTAATAAAAAGACATCTACCATATAGCATAGTTGTAAGCAATACACTCCACAGGCACTATCTACACCACATCATTGTAACAGCAACACTTTAGAATAAGTACTATAGAATGAAACCTAGTAGAAAAATAATGGATCTTAAGATTGTGTTACTTAAGAGATGCCTAATCGTTTCTTAACGAGATTATTATAAGCAAGGCTGAATATTATTGCTCATTTAAAGGTAATATTAATTACCCCAACACAAATAGGACACCCAGCAAAATGTCACATACATTAACAAACAATTATAAGTGTGTAAATTCAATATAATGTAAATTTTCTAAAAAAAAGGTACGGAACTTGAGTTCGTAGTTTGACAAAAACAACTCAATTATGAAGTCTTCTAAGTAATGAAAACTTTTAATTTATCAGGACCAGAAGGCGCTTCAGTACCGTCCCTTGGATTGTCGAACAAAGCAGTGTTTTGCGGTGAAGAAGAGAAAACGGGCGATGATCAAGAGAAAGATGGCTATTTTGTGCCGGTTGATCTCTCAGGTACTGATTGTAATTCACAGACAAACAGACACAGCACATATATTTCTTCTTATATATACACAAACCAACTTGATTGATAATTTCTTTTTATTTTACCTCGCATCCATTTTAATATTATATAAAATTATTAGAGCTAGGCATGCTTGCTGAAGAGTTTCTTGCGCCGCTTCTTCTCTTCAAGCCACAACGTGTTGCGAAGCGGTGGTAAATTAGATTAGGTAACCATAGAGTAAATAATAACCATAAACAAAATTAAAACTATTTTTTTTAATTTTTTTTTTATTGCAGGAGTTCAGCAGACAGGCAGACGGCCCATTTGATGGAAAGCGGTTACCATCGCCTATGGACATTTGTAACACCAAAGGTGCTACAAATACGCTGCTGCTCTCTTAGGGAGCCTGGAACCTGGTAACTAATGCCGGAACACAACACAAGGTTGTTATGGCAGCATATTCTAGAACAGGGGTGGCCGCCATCCAGTCGGGTAAATACCCTACCACCTGGCACATAATTAAAATGAACAAGTTGACGGTAGGCTAAATAAAACTTTAACAATACTCATTGTACATCGACAGGCAGCTTCAACGCATGAAATTGTATTCTTCTTCTGTTCCTGCACAGAGAAGTTGAGAGGCCATCCAAAAATTACGTCCCATGTTTAGGAGAGGGGGGACGAAGTGTGACATTGTGTGACAAGAGGTGGGAGGCGTCCTAAATTTAGTGACGTCACATTTCAAAATGTAATATATTGTTACGAGTTTGCGGGACTCGAATTAAAATGCCGTTAGAATTATTATAGAGCTTATTAGAACTATACAAACACGTATAACACAGGTGCCAATATAACCGAACGCAACAAATTCAAACGTAATGCAGAAGGTCGTAATTCAATAAAACGCGCAAAGTCCGTCACTATTAGATTCCCGAACTCAACTCTCAATCAGGCCATCGTTTTATACTCCACAAATGCAAATGTGCCCGCCCGGCAATGTCGACACAATTTCCTAAAATTAGCTTGTATTTGTAATCCGCAACACATGGCTAATGCTGCTCCTGAGCGAGTACCATAGAACAATAAGCTATTCTCCACAATAGCTAGAAACGTGTGCCAATAAATAAATGAACAAAAGAAGACGATCATAAAAGGATTACAATTAGTTCAAATGCGGACAGGTAATAAAATATGCTTTTACAGATCTGTACGTGAAATTGTCTTTGTCGGAGCCTAAGTTGTAACAATATTTAAGCTAATTACGAAACTGCAGTTTTAATTTAATAATTTCTTGGTGTAAAATTGCAAAATATCTGATGTCACACTAAGAAGGAAGGTTCACGAATGTGACCAACTGTGGCAAGGATATGGGAGGGGTTAAAATCATTGAATTCGTGTTAAGATGAAAATCAGTTCAGAGTTATCTTTTAGGTATTTGAAGATAGTACATACAGTTAATTAATTGGTCATTTTCAGAGCCCCCTACTGAAGAAACTCTAATGCAGAATACTCTATGGCCGGAGGAGCAAAAACTTTATGGACACGGATACGAGGTGTTTGCCCTCGATGCGAGTCCAGACGGCACATTAGTCGCGTCAGCGTGTAAAGCGACTACTGCGGAACACGCCGCTCTTTTACTGTGGTATAATAAAAAGAATTTTATTGTCATTAAATCTATATATACAAAGTTCGCCTTAAAATTAAGATTGGATACTATTTTTTTTATTGCAGGAGTTCAGTAGACAGGCAGACGGCCCACTTGATGGAAAGCGGTTACCATCGCCTATGGACATTTGTAACAAACACCAAAGTTACAAAGTTACAAAGTTTGCTACAAATACGCTGCTGCTTTCTTAAGGCTCACTAATGCCGGAACACAACTCAAGGTTGTTATGGCGACCAGGGTTGGTAACCATCTATTTGGGCAAATGCCCTACCACCTGACTGTGGATAATTTTATTGGTTCTTTCTTTCAGTTATTTCTATGGAGAAGTTGCTATAGAATTTATTAGAACTATACAAACGCGTATGACACAGGTACAAATATAACTGGACACAACCAGTGCAAACTGCACGATTCAATAACACGCGCAAAGTCCGTTACTATATAGCTTGTCGAGTGTACACACGTCTTGCTAGTATCGCAATCGTCGCTTGACTGCTGCCCCCCCCCCCCCCCCGTTCGGGCATCGTTTTATACTAAACCGTACAATACAACAATAGACCTTCATTAACAAATATTCTTGCACGCGTCACAAATTTTCTGTGCTCTCTGAAACAAAGATTTGCCCACGGTAGCTAACTGACTAGGATGGTGGTGAGACGAACCATTAAGGTATTTATCTGTATGGGTAGGTTTCCTATACACCGTATGACCAAGAGTATTGTCAGGGTTCCTTAGGATGAGCACATCCAGAAAAGCTAATTTATTATTTGCCTCTAGTTCCATAGTAAATTTAATATTACTGCTAATGGAATTGAGATGATCTAGAAATGCAGAGACTTTATCGTTTGGGAGGACGGCAAAAGTATCGTCTACGTACCTTTTATACATCTTCGGCTTAGCCGGAGCGGTATCCAGTGCCTTCTGCTCGAAGTCTTCCATAAAAATGTCAGCTACGACAGGAGACACCGGTGAGCCCATGGCTACACCGTTGATTTGGTCGTAGAAGCCGTAGTCCCACACGAAATAGCCAGATGTGAGGCAATGTTTTAGTAGATCTGCATATTCCTCAGGCATGTTATTATCTATTAGCTTCCTTTTGACAATCTCAATGCAGTCTTCCACTGGTAAACTGGTAAATAAGGACTGGACATCAAAACTGACTAGTACTTCATCCTCAGCCAATGTCAAATTTTCAATTGCGCTGATGAAGTCGAAGGAATCCAAGGGGATGTTTTGGTAGGGTGTGTTGCCGCGGAGATTGTTGAGTGTCTTCGCGAGATGTTGTGCCAGTCTGTATGTTGGTGAGTCAAGCTGGCTAACTATAGGGCGCAAGGGGATGTTGTTTTTGTGAATTTTAGGTAACCCATACAGTTTAGGCGCTTTGGCGCAAGATGGTGTGAGTGCGGATACGTCTATGCTTAATTTTTCGGAGTGTTTTTTCATAACCGCGATTGTTTGTTTGGTTACTTTATCCGTGGGGTCAGTTTTGACCTTTTTATAAGTGCTTTCGTCCGATAAAAGATCTTGTATTTTACTATTGTAATCAGACGTATCCATGACGACAGTCGCGTTACCTTTATCTGCACGGAGCACGGTTATTTCTGGTTTATTGCGAATGTTTTTTAAGGCAATATATTCAGCACGAGTGAGATTCGGTTTGGGTAGACGACTACGGCGTAAAACCGATGAGATATCTTGTCGTATAGCTTCCGCATCCTCTTTCTGCATGCTGTTCCTTACCAGACATTCCTCTACGTTGCAGATTATGTTTTCAAAAGGTATTTTTCGCGGGGTTATTGCGTAATTAAGGCCTTTTTCTAATACCGAAACGGTGTTTTTATCGAATGTTTGTTTTGACAGGTTAACCACCGACAGTGACATATGATTAGTGGTCGCGTTTCCGTGCACATCAACAATTGCTTCACAATGGAGCTCAGGTATATTTTTTTGCGCGTTCCTTGTACCAAGATGTTTGTTTTGGTTTGTTAGCATTTGGTTGTATTTTGAAATTTGGCGGTTTTTTAGTTGTTCATATTTGACCTTTGCTCTCTTGTTAACAATATCAATGTAGTTTTGGAAATCTTCTGTCGATAGTATTACCTGTATTTCATTGTTTTGCGTCTCGATAGCTCTATCTACGTGGTTCAAATTTAAACGGTGTTGGCGGATAAGGCATCTTAATAACTTTAAACTAGCCTGGCGTAGAATGCTGGCGCTTCCCGATATATCTTTTTTAGATGTTAATTTTACACATACCGGTATAATATTATTATCGCGACACCTTTTTAAGAAATTTAACGATGTCACTAAACGCGCATGTTTTGTTTTTAGGCACTCACACCGCCGAATTTTATTTGCGATTTCCAGACCGTACTGGTTCACATAATATTTTCTTAAAGAGAAGAAGCGGCGCAAGAAACTCTTCAGCAAACATGCCTAGCTCTAATAATTTTATATAATATTAAAATGGGTGGAAGGAAAAATAAAAGTAATTATCAGTCAAGTTGGTTTGTGTTCCGTTGTACGCAGAAAGAGCTCACAGTGTCTTGAGGTCTGGCAGCTGGTTTTTGCTGGGTTTGGGTCTTAATAGTTTTGATAATTGGATCCCAAACAGGTGGTACTTGCCAACCATCTTCTCTATTGAAATTTGGGTGTTTTTTGATTTCAATAGCCTCACGCATCATTCTAGGTATGAAACGATTCTCTTTCGCGAGGATTTGTGGGTTATCGAATCTGATGTAGTGGTTGGGTTTATCCAGCGTGTGTTCACTGATCGCAGACTTCGTAGACCTTGTGTGTTTCATGTCAGCAATGTGTTCTTTTACTCGTGTTTTTATGCTCCTCTTTGTTTGCCCAATGTATGACAATCTGACACTCACAATCAAGCTTGTGATGTCCAGTCCTTATTTACCAGTTTACCAGTGGGACTGCATTGAGATTGTCACAGGAAGCTAATAGATAATAACATGCCTGAGGTATATGCTTCTACTAAAACATTGCTTCAAATATGGCTATTTCGTGTGGGACTACGGCTTCTACGACCAAATGAGGATGCCATGGGCTCACCGGTGTCTCCTGTCGTAGCTGACATTTTTATGGAAGACTTCGAGCAGAAGGCACTGGATACCGCTCCGGCTAAGCCGAAGATGTATAAAAGGTACGTAGACGATACTTTTGCCGTCCTCCCAAACGATAAAGTCTCTGCATTTCTAGATCATCTCAATTCCATTAGCAGTAGCTATTCCATTTACTATGGAACTAGAGGCAAATAATAAATTAGCTTTTCTGGATGTGCTCATCCTAAGGAACCCTGACAATACTCTTGGTCATACGGTGTATAGGAAACCTACCCATACAGATAAATACCTTAATGGTTCGTCTCACCACCATCCTAGTCAGTTAGCTACCGTGGGCAAATCTTTGTTTCAGAGAGCACGGAAAATTTGTGACGAGAACCACATAGCTGGAGAGCTTCAGCATGTCAAGCGAGTTCTACAACGCAATCAGCTGAAGACTCCACACCAACGTCACAAAGGCCCCAAACCACCTTCAGTTGAGCGGTGCCCTGCTACCCTACCCTACATCAAGGGGGTCACAGACAGAATTGGTCACATCCTCAGGCGAGCTTCAATCAAAACATATTTCAAGCCGCAGAAAAAGATTACCCAATTTCTGAGACCTGTGAAATGCAATATCCCACTCCAGGATGCAGGGGTTTACAAGCTTGATTGTGAGTGTGGATTGTCATACATTGGGCAAACAAAGAGGAGCATAAAAACACGAGTAAAAGAACACATTGCTGACATGAAACACACAAGGTCTACGAAGTCTGCGATCAGTGAACACACGCTGGATAAACCCAACCACTACATCAGATTCGATAACCCACAAATCCTCGCGAAAGAGAATCGTTTCATACCTAGAATGATGCGTGAGGCTATTGAAATCAAAAAACACCCAAATTTCAATAGAGAAGATGGTTGGCAAGTACCACCTGTTTGGGATCCAATTATCAAAACTATTAAGACCCAAACCCAGCAAAAACCAGCTGCCAGACCTCAAGACACTGTGAGCTCTTTCTGCGTACAACGGAACACAAACCAACTTGACTGATAATTACTTTTATTTTTCCTTCCATAAGAAAATATTATGTGAACCAGTACGGTCTGGAAATCGCAAATAAAATTCGGCGGTGTGAGTGCCTAAAAACAAAACATGCGCGTTTAGTGACATCGTTAAATTTCTTAAAAAGGTGTCGCGATAATAATATTATACCGGTATGTGTAAAATTAACATCTAAAAAAGATATATCGGGAAGCGCCAGCATTCTACGCCAGGCTAGTTTAAAGTTATTAAGATGCCTTATCCGCCAACACCGTTTAAATTTGAACCACGTAGATAGAGCTATCGAGACGCAAAACAATGAAATACAGGTAATACTATCGACAGAAGATTTCCAAAACTACATTGATATTGTTAACAAGAGAGCAAAGGTCAAATATGAACAACTAAAAAACCGCCAAATTTCAAAATACAACCAAATGCTAACAAACCAAAACAAACATCTTGGTACAAGGAACGCGCAAAAAAATATACCTGAGCTCCATTGTGAAGCAATTGTTGATGTGCACGGAAACGCGACCACTAATCATATGTCACTGTCGGTGGTTAACCTGTCAAAACAAACATTCGATAAAAACACCGTTTCGGTATTAGAAAAAGGCCTTAATTACGCAATAACCCCGCGAAAAATACCTTTTGAAAACATAATCTGCAACGTAGAGGAATGTCTGGTAAGGAACAGCATGCAGAAAGAGGATGCGGAAGCTATACGACAAGATATCTCATCGGTTTTACGCCGTAGTCGTCTACCCAAACCGAATCTCACTCGTGCTGAATATATTGCCTTAAAAAACATTCGCAATAAACCAGAAATAACCGTGCTCCGTGCAGATAAAGGTAACGCGACTGTCGTCATGGATACGTCTGATTACAATAGTAAAATACAAGATCTTTTATCGGACGAAAGCACTTATAAAAAGGTCAAAACTGACCCCACGGATAAAGTAACCAAACAAACAATCGCGGTTATGAAAAAACACTCCGAAAAATTAAGCTTAGACGTATCCGCACTCACACCATCTTGCGCCAAAGCGCCTAAACTGTATGGGTTACCTAAAATTCACAAATATACAGATCTACTAAAACATTGCCTCACATCTGGCTATTTCGTGTGGGACTACGGCTTCTACGACCAAATCAACGGTGTAGCCATGGGCTCACCGGTGTCTCCTGTCGTAGCTGACATTTTTATGGAAGACTTCGAGCAGAAGGCACTGGATACCGCTCCGGCTAAGCCGAAGATGTATAAAAGGTACGTAGACGATACTTTTGCCGTCCTCCCAAACGATAAAGTCTCTGCATTTCTAGATCATCTCAATTCCATTAGCAGTAATATTAAATTTACTATGGAACTAGAGGCAAATAATAAATTAGCTTTTCTGGATGTGCTCATCCTAAGGAACCCTGACAATACTCTTGGTCATACGGTGTATAGGAAACCTACCCATACAGATAAATACCTTAATGGTTCGTCTCACCACCATCCTAGTCAGTTAGCTACCGTGGGCAAATCTTTGTTTCAGAGAGCACAGAAAATTTGTGACGAGAACCACATAGCTGGAGAGCTTCAGCATGTCAAGCGAGTTCTACAACGCAATCAGCTGAAGACTCCACACCAACGTCACAAAGGCCCCAAACCACCTTCAGTTGAGCGGTGCCCTGCTACCCTACCCTACATCAAGGGGGTCACAGACAGAATTGGTCACATCCTCAGGCGAGCTTCAATCAAAACATATTTCAAGCCGCAGAAAAAGATTACCCAATTTCTGAGACCTGTGAAATGCAATATCCCACTCCAGGATGCAGGGGTTTACAAGCTTGATTGTGAGTGTGGATTGTCATACATTGGGCAAACAAAGAGGAGCATAAAAACACGAGTAAAAGAACACATTGCTGACATGAAACACACAAGGTCTACGAAGTCTGCGATCAGTGAACACACGCTGGATAAACCCAACCACTACATCAGATTCGATAACCCACAAATCCTCGCGAAAGAGAATCGTTTCATACCTAGAATGATGCGTGAGGCTATTGAAATCAAAAAACACCCAAATTTCAATAGAGAAGATGGTTGGCAAGTACCACCTGTTTGGGATCCAATTATCAAAACTATTAAGACCCAAACCCAGCAAAAACCAGCTGCCAGACCTCAAGACACTGTGAGCTCTTTCTGCGTACAACGGAACACAAACCAACTTGACTGATAATTACTTTTATTTTTCCTTCCACCCATTTTAATATTATATAAAATTATTAGAGCTAGGCATGTTTGCTGAAGAGTTTCTTGCGCCGCTTCTTCTCTTCAAGCCATAACATGTTGCGAAGCGGTAGTAAATTAGATTAGGCTCCCATAGATTAAATAATAACCATAAACAAAATTAAAAATTAAATAATTAAAATTAATAAGTTGGCGGTAGGCTAAATAAAACTTTAACAATACTCGTTGACACTTGACATCTTTGTCTTCCGTGATCACGGCCACTGAAAAGTGGCCGAAACGTCGGAAAAACCAAAATCAAATAAAATTACCGCGCTTAAAACCGTTAAAACGTAGTTTTATTATTTAAATGTCGAATTCAAAAATTAAAGCGTTATCAAACTGTCAAGAGACCAAAAAAATAGCATTACTATTATGGGAGCTGCATACGTCTAGTCATCGCAGAGGACAACGCACTACTGGCTAGCGCAGCGCGGGAGCGCACATATTAATAGTTGCTCAATCTCGCTCGCACATCATCCGTCCCACTCACACCTTGTGCTATATATAATACTAGCTGTACGACTCGGTAATATTTGTACTTAGGTTACCGTTTCCAAAATAAATTAGTTCACATTTTACATCTACCCCTCGCTGCTACACTATGTAGATTTCGAAACCACGTGTTCATAAGGGAAAGAAATGAGTGTCTTCAAATTTACAAACATTTAGAATGATATAATCCTAGTTGTATCTGCTTTAATATCCTCTTTACAGGGAAACGAAAACCTGGCATCAAATACAAAAACTAGTGTCTCACACTTTGACGGTGACACAGGTAGCGTTCTCGCCGAATAGCCAGAACATTGTATCGGTCTCGCGAGACAGAAGATGGACTTTATATACGAGAAGAGAAGGTTCAAATTCATTCGAACTTGAAGCGTGTACTGACAAGGCTAACGGAGTGCATACGAGGATTATATGGTGCTGCGCTTGGTCCCATGATGGCGAGGTATTCGGGACTGGCTCGAGAGATGGAAAGGTGAGTTTATTCCTCAACACTTGTAATAGGGTAGTGGACAGTTCAAATATATATATATATATATATAAACTCTAGGTTGCTTTAATTTTTTAGGTACTTATTATATTTATTTATTTTCTTATATGTTGATTATAATATAATTTTATTTAACTTACTTTTACCGTGGGTCACTTGTCTTTGTAATTAAGGAGGTGGGCACTGAAAATCAGTGCTGTGTCGGACTATGTTTCGGCACAGCAAAAAACTGAGTACCAACCTCATGTCGCGAATTGCGGCACACAATTTCAATGCTATTATTATTATTATAAATCACTGTTAGTGTCGCATTTTTAGAAATAAATATTTTCTTTCTTTCTTTCTTTCTTTCTAAACTTCTTGGATACATTTCTTTTATTTCTTGATTTTGTTGGCAGACCAAATACACACATTGTATATAATATATACAGGGGTTAAGCGAGTTATGCTTGTGTTATAGATAATATACAACACACACTTCTTTATTTATTAAAAAAAAAAGAGCCTGAGATAGATAACTTTGCCAGGTGGTAGGGCATTTGCCCGACTGGATGGCTACCACCCCTGGTCTAAAGTATGTCGCCATAACAACCTTGAGTTGTGTTCCGGCATTAGTGAGCAGGTTCCAGTCTCCCTTAAGAGAGCAGCAGCGCATTTATAGCACCTTTGGAGTTGCAAATGTCCATAGGTGATGGTAACCGCCTTCCATCAAGTGGGCCGTCTGCCTGTCTGCTGAACTCCTGCAATAAAAAAAAAACTAGGAAGTAAAAGAATTTTTATCTAGACTTGTTTGTTGCTGGGGAGTTTCTTACCGCTTCTTCTTAAACTACGTTGCCCTTAATAGAATAGGAATAATATCCACAGAATAGATAGTAGAATAGAATAGAATATCATTTATTGCGTAAACTGTCACATGCGTATAATTTAAAGAAGATGTTGTGTTCTTTGTAGGAACGACAGTTTGTCCTTTCGAACGTGCAATACAGGCAGTTTATAATGTTGCCAGGCCATTATATAATATTATTATTAAGATGTCATAAAATTTTTCTGTTATTTGTCACTAAAATAATCAAAAAAAAAATACATTATTAACAATACTTATATAAATCAAACATTAGCTAACTAGTCAATAAGAGAATATTTTCTTAAGTTTTCGCGACTTGTATACATAATAAAACTACGTTTTAACGGTTTTAAGCGCGGTAATTTTATTTGATTTTGGTTTTTCCCACGTTTCGGCCACTTTTCAGTTGCCGTGATCACGGAAGACAAAGATGTCAAGTGTCAACGAGTATTGTTAAAGTTTTATTTAGCCTACCGCCAACTTGTTAATTTTAATTTTGTTTATGGTTATTATTTACTCTATGGGAGCCTAATCTAATTTACTACCGCTTCGCAACATGTTATGGCTTGAAGAGAAGACGCGGCGCAAGAACCTCTTCAGCAAACATGCCTAGTCTACGTCAATTTTATATAATATTCCAAATGCCCGGACGACAGGAAAAATAAAAGTAATTATCAGTCAAGTTTGTTTGTGTTCCGTTGTACGCAGAAAGAGCTCACAGTGTCTTGAGGTCTGGCAGCTGGTTTTTGCTGGGTTTGGGTCTTAATAGTTTTGATAATTGGATCCCACACAGGTGGTACTTGCCAACCATCTTCTCTATTGAAATGTGGGTTTTTTTGATTTCAATAGCCTCACGCATCATTCTAGGTATGAAACGATTCTCTTTTGCGAGGATTTGTGGGTTATCGAATCTGATGTAGTGGTTGGGTTTATCCAGCGTGTGTTCACTGATTGCAGACTTCGTAGACCTTGTGTGTTTCATGTCAGCAATGTGTTTTTATGCGATATTTAATATAAAATTACCGCGCTTGAAACCGTTAAAACGTAGTTTTATTATAGTCAATAAGAAAAAAAAATCAAATGTCTAAAAAAAATATTGTAAGTCATAAATTATGGTATAATTATTTATCTGCAATTAATTAATTAATTTAATATTGTTTTTTAGAATCAAAATATTCTGTAAGGGAGTAAAAACACCTGTTAAGTAGACGTTATTATTAACTCAAGTATATGTATTGTTAAGACTCGGGTCCCGGCAAAAACAAAATCCACCTGCATCTGAAACAAAGCACATTTATTACCCGTCGGCATTTGAACTAATAACATTTAAATTCTTTTATGGTCGTCTTTTTTTGTTTACTTATTGGCAAACAGCCCATTGTTTTATTGTAAGCTCTTATGGCGGTCATTAGCCAGGTGTGTCGGATTAAGTCGACTTAGATACGGGGACATTGCAGTTGCGCAGTATAAAACGATGACCTGATGGAGGGGGGAGTCAGTCGAGCGATAACCACGAGCGAAGCAAGACGTGTGTACTACAATCGGGAATCTAATAAGTGACGGACTTTGCGCGTTTTATTGAATTACGACCTTCTGCATTACGTTTGGACTTGTTGTGTTGGGTTATATTTCTACCTGTGTTATACGTGTTTGTATAGTTCTAATAAACTCTATAGTAATTCTAACGGCATTTTAATTCGAGTCTCGCGACTCGTAACAAGTATTATGATAATAATAAGTGCCTGTAAACGTCCCACTGTTGGGCTCGGGTTTCCCACTATAGGGAAACGGACAGTATACTCGCCACGCTTGTCCAACGCCGGTTGCCGCATCAGTTATCTCGATGTGCAGGTTTCATCACGATGTGTTCCTTCATCGTTGTTAACGCGTGGTAATTGTAACAATATGAATTAGGTCATAAAAAAAATGCCTAAATGGTGCATACGCTCCGGCCGGGATTCGAACCCGCCACCACGACTTTATTATATGTATTATTCAAAAAAAATGTTCTCCAGTGGTACTTAATTTGTAAAACCTCTTCCGACTTTTCTTTAAGGTTTGTCTATGGTCTAAATCAGAACCGAAGCCAAAATCATCGCTAGGCTCGTATGGTCTTTTTGGGCAGCCTCTAGAACTTCCGAACACTTCAGTAACGGCTATTGCATTCGCTCCTATAATACTCGAAGAACAGAGGATACTGGCCACCGGCTTCGAGAATGGCTTCATAAGAATATACAGTCTTGGGAATGGCTGGAATATGTTGTGCGAACTGGATCAAAGGTTCGTATTTGGTTATAAAGATATTTTGCAAGGTTTATGATGTAACTTATGTCAAGTACTTAATAATGTAATTACTTATCGATTAATAGCCCGTTCTTATATCTTACTATTAGCTTGCCTTACCTCTTTTTTTTTAATTTAGGGCAACGAACAATTGCACCACTAAGAAAATTAAAAAATACAAAGTATAGGTAAATATTACTCGTGGCGCAACCAGCGATGTTGCCCACAACTATAATAGAAAAATTAAAAAATAAATCCGTCTGTTTGTCAGTCAGTTACTACCCAGAGTATTACGAATTGAATGAAAGATTTGGTATACAGCAATAGATATAAAATTCACCACAGTACTTAACTGATATCTGTTAGTGATGGGTAACAGGTACGTCCATTGACAACTCTATAATTTTCTTTTTGTACAAAGAAGGGGTTAGAAAAAATATGTTAGCTTCTGTATAATATTCATTGTAAAGTTTCATTATCCTGTTAATTGGGGCACGTTCACCTGCGTTACTTCTAGATATCTTAGCCTTACCTTAGACAGATATCTGACATTACTTGTATCAGTATGAAGGTTATGTCAAATTTTAACCGATAGTAAGTGTGGTGTAAATCCTTCTTAATATATCGCTATTTATTTGAAAGTGTCGATTTGTAAAACTTAGGCCGTGGTTAACGCACGCGTTGGCGATTTTGACATTTAAATATTAGTTTATCCTGGTTTTATTGATAATTTTCTTATTTAAATTTGTTCTACGTATTCTATTTATATGTAATTAATCTTTTATATGTGTTTTTCCACTCCTTTAATGATATTTATTCTTCCTTGGTGATTTTCTAATCTACCCTCATAAGGTAAGTCTTTATTAATTTATTCAAATACTCAATTTAGGGGTCTTCGACTATGTCGAAGATCCCTCCCGGTCCACCAGACCCTCCCCCGGGCTCTGCAACATGTAATGAACAAATGGATCAGGAGCCGTGTGGCTCTCGGTCGCGACCTGCAGAAATGAGAAAACGGCCTGCGGTTGACGAAGTATCAAACATTCCTTCGAAAAAAGCACCGTTGTCGTCAGACCTTAACACAGACAAATCTTTATGGGTCCATCATTCTCTAAATGTACCCTACAAGTACTCGAGCGAAGATAAAGGTCCTTTTTTAGTCCACGTGCATAGAATAGAAAACAATCCTAGCTCTGGAGCTACTATAAACAAAATATTATTTGGTAAAATGATGATTAACACAAATGTCGGCAAAATTGTTCAACAGGGGATCAAAAGTGTGGGTAGAAACAGAATATCTGTAGAATTTCTATCTGCTCAGGATGCCAATAACTTTGTGGTCAATCCAACTTTAACAGCTGCTCATTATAAGGCTATTATCCCAACTTTTAATGTCTCCCGTATGGGAGTGGTTCAGGGTGTCCCCAAGGACTGGTCCATGGAAGAGTTCGTAGAACAGGTTGAACTCCCGGATTACTGCGGACAAATTATTAAAGCTAGAAGGTTCAGTAGGAAGGTACGCCAGCCAGATGGCTCCATAGATTGGACACCAACAACAACAGTAGTTCTAACATTTACCGGACAGATCCTCCCTAAACACATTTATTGTTGCTACACCTCAATTCCAGTCACAGCTTACCAGTTACCGACAATACAATGTTTCACATGCTGCCGCTTTGGACATGTAAGCGACAAATGTCGATCCAAGCCCAGATGCTATAAATGCGGCCAATTACACTCTGGTAACACCTGTTCTGTTGCTCCCGAAAATGCCTTTTGTTGTTTATGCAAAGGGTGCCATTATGCTATCGACAAGAACTGCCCTGAACTGGAAAGACAAAAACTTATTAAAAAGAAAATGTCAGAGGATAATATCTCATATTCAGAGGCGGCAACCCTCTTCCCTCCTTCAGTTCGGTCTTTCTCAGATGTCGCCCGTACAATGTTTGCTCCAGTTAAACCCTTCCCAGCCCATTATACTGCAAGACCCTCTCGGGACATTAATTCTCTTACCCCCTCCCAAAATTCTCCAATAACTACCAGTTATAGACGCACCACTTATTCCTCCCCCAGACCCCGCGCTCCTTTGGCCCCTGGTTACGATAAGGCTGCCCACCGTTCCATGATTTCTCAATATGACCCTCCATCCCCACAAAACGGGGTTGCTTTAAGAGGCAATGCAAATAATGATAATAATGACAATCTTATAGATGGGCTTCTCACCATGCTTATAAATATTATATCGAAATTTGATGATCACCCAGCACCGTCCAACGTAGCATCCAAATTGACCCAGCTCATAAATATTATTTCTAAAATTCAACCTCATCCAGTGGAATAGTCGTAGCATAGCCCCCAAAAAACATGAAATTTCTCAAATGATATATGCCCATGAACCCGTCGTTTTTGCCATTTCGGAGACATGGCTTGTCCCTGGTTCTCACTTTCGAATACCTGGGTACACTTGTTTCCGTGATGACAGGGACGATGGGTATGCTGGCTCAGCTATATTAATAAAATCATCACTTACATATTCTCTTTTCCCTCTTCCACCCCTACCAAATTCTCTAAATGCCGTTGCCGTAAAAATTCACAATTATAATTTAACTATATTGTCTATATATATTCCTCATCCTTCTCCCAATTTAATCCCTGTGCTTGAATCCATCTTCATGACTCTCACTACTCCTTTTCTTATTTTGGGGGATTTCAACTGCGCTCATTCGTTGTGGGGCAGCCCTTATTATGATTCCT
The DNA here is from genome assembly GCA_019925095.2 of Dendrolimus kikuchii. Classification (NCBI taxonomy): domain Eukaryota; kingdom Metazoa; phylum Arthropoda; class Insecta; order Lepidoptera; family Lasiocampidae; genus Dendrolimus; species Dendrolimus kikuchii. The sequence goes on along the minus strand of CM034392.1, from coordinate 1,922,163 downwards.
TTGGGTGTGATCTTGTTGACATTTTGGATCATCTTAACATATGCATCTTAAATGATGGCTCTCCAACTCGCAGAGTCGCTCCAAATAATCAATCAAGCACGCCCGATCTCTCTTTTTGCTCTCCAGACCTTTGTTCTGTTGCATCATGGTCTGTTCTCGAAGATTCTCATGGCAGCGATCACTTACCTCTCCTCATTTCTTTTCCTCACCTCAGTGTTCCCGTTCGCCAGTTCTCACCTCTCTTAAAATACAACACTAATAAGGCGAATTGGGATTCATATGTCATAGAAAGTGATCGCCACACTAAATCAATCCCAGAGATTTCGGAAACAAACTTCCTCCATACCTATGACCAACTAATTAACGATTTGCATACGGCTGCTAATCTGTGCATCCCCCTTAAAAAAACTGGAACTAAAAAGCGTTATTCTCCACCATGGTGGGATGATGAGTGCACCTCCATGTTTCAAAATCGTAAGGCAGCTGAATCCCTATATAATTCAGATATGTCAACATCTAATTATATAGAATACAAAAAGGCTATGGCAGCTTCTAAAAGATTTTTCAAGAAAAAAAAGAAAAGGTCATGGTTTAGATTTACAGAGACCCTAAATCCTCAAACTCCTTCTTGTGTAGTATGGAGGACCTTAAAACGATTTCGCGGTTCCTGGCATTCATCTAATCTCTCCTGTAACGATAATTCGGTCTGGATTTCTGACTTTGTTAGTCAATTGGCCCCTCCTTCTGTCCCTAATCATGATTCTCTCCCATCTCCTTATCCCCTATCTTTTCCTGCCCACAAATTTAACGAACCTTTTAATATGCCTGAATTATCCTGTGTTTTCAATCGACTTAAAGACTCTTCCCCCGGCTTGGACGGTATCCCATATTCCTTCCTTACCAAAGCTGGATCCTGCACTAAGGCCCTATTTCTCAAATTTCTTAATAAATCCTATGAATTAGGTATAATACCAGACTCTTGGAAATCCCAACTTATTATTCCCATTCTCAAACCAGGTAAAAACCCTTCCATGCCTTCCTCCTATCGTCCTATTGCTTTATCGTCTACCCTTGCTAAGGTAATGGAGCACCTTCTGAAAAATCGCTTGGAATGGTACTTAGAATCTAATAGCATGCTCTCCAGCACTCAATATGGGTTTCGCAAAGGATCAAGTACCATGCATAGTCTTTCGATTCTTACCACCGACATTAGGATTGCTCTATCCAAACGACAAATCCTGGCGGCCGTGTTTCTTGACATAACTGCCGCGTATGATAGTGTTCTTCTTCACCACCTCAGGCAGAAAATGCAAAAGCTGAGTGTTCCCGTGAGGTTATCGCACTACATATGTAATTTGCTAATGGATCGTTCGGTTGTAACTAGACTAGAAGGTTCTATTCACTCTACTCGTCGGACATGGAAAGGCCTCCCCCAGGGCTCTGTTCTGAGTCCATTGCTATACAATCTATATACCTCAGAATTAGATCATACTGTTACCTCCTTCTGTAACATATTACAGTACGCTGATGATATAGTACTCTACGCATCAGCTGATACAACAGAGCAAGCTGAATCTATGTTGAACCGCGCATTGCACTATTTATTTAACTGGCTAACGGAACACGGGCTAGATTTGTCACCAGATAAGAGTAAAGTAGTCGTTTTTACGCGTAAACGAAATCCCCTATCGATCAGAGTGGTATGTAACGATCTAGTGATTCCAGTCTGCGACAGTATTAAGTTTTTGGGTGTATTTTTAGATTCAAAAATGACAGGACTACAGCATTTAAATTTTATTATAAAAAAGACTGAATCGAATTTAAATCTCCTTAGATGTTTGTCAGGAGTCTGGTGGGGCGCCCACCCATACTCCCAAAAATTAATATATAATGCTATAATCCGTAGTATTTTAGATTATGGTTCTTTTATTCTTCAGCCTTGTTCAAAAACAGCTCTTGTTAAACTAGACAAACTACAGTATAGATGCCTCAGGGTGATACTGGGTGCCATGCGATCATCTCCGACCAATGCATTACAGATAGAGGCCTTAGACCCTCCTCTTCAAATTCGCCGCCAATATTTATGTGATCGTTTCTTATATAAAACCTGTCAGATTTCTTCTCACCCTTTAATTTCTAAGATCAAGTCCCTCTCTTCCCTTATCACAAACAACCCTTACTGGTACCATAAAGATCTTCCATGTCTTATAAAATCTTTTAGAAAATTAGATAGATTAAGTACTCCGCTTTTCCAATCCCATAAACTAGCTCCTTTTAGTACCTCCTATGAAGTCTTAAATTTCTACCCTAAAGTTTTACTACATTTTGGCATCTCCAAAGACGATCCTAGAGCAAATGATTTTTTTAACCTACGGCTTTCATCGGAATGGTCAGACTGGTGCCCGATTTATACTGATGCCTCCAAACTATCTCTAGAAGGCTGTGTTGGTGCTGCTGTCTGGTGCCCTAACTACAGGCTAGCATTGACCTATAAGTGTCCTATATTTACATCTACTTTTACTGGTGAAACAATAGCAATTTTGGAGGCAATAAAGTTTGTTGTTGCTAACAAAGATAGGATACATAAATGTATAGTCTTTTCAGACTCTCTAAGCTGCCTCCAAGCTATCCTTTCAGAGGATTTAACAATTGGCCTGCGTTTCCCTTTGATTCTTAAAATCAAGGAAAATCTCTTTCTCTGCCAGTCTAAGAGTATTGATGTTGTCCTAGCTTGGATTCCTAGTCACTCAGGTATATCCGGTAATGAGACCGCTGATGAGTTAGCGAAAAGTGCAATAGTTTCAGGATGCCTAGACCACTCCAGACTGCACCCTCAGGATCTCTGTTCTAAAGCTCTGCAAGACCTTAAAGGGGAATGGCTTATTAGTTGGACAAATTCCAGTCTGGTCAAAGGGAGGTTCTATAAAGATATTTCTCCAGAGATACCCATCAAACCATGGTTCTATAAATTCCGCAATGCTGACAAAAGACTCACCTCAGTGATTTGCAGGTTGCGACTGGGCCATTCGTGTACCCCTGTCCACCTTCATAGGATTGGAGTTCGTGCCTCTCCAATGTGTGAATGTAATACAGGGGAAGGCTCTATCGATCATATATTTTTTAACTGTCCCCTTTACCCCACATCCCTATATGATATCCTGCCACCTAAAATTCCAAGACCCACTAATATTAAAACTCTCCTTTCCCTTATATGTAATCGTCTTATATTTAATGCTCTAACCAAATATATTTCCGTTTATAATATAAAATTATAACCCTATAACAAATTTTGTGTACCTAAATTTAAAAAAAAGTGTTTTCATATATGTGTATATATTTATTTTACTAATACTGTTTCAGGTGGTGGCGGTGAATTAATTCTAGAACAAGTTTTTATTTGTTTTCCCCCCTTTTTTTGTGTTTTCTTATCTAACTGGTCATCGCCATAAACCTTGCCTTTTCCACACCTGACGTTGGCAGTAATGGTAGTTGGACCCCATAATTGTTTGAATACTTTTTCTTTTAGCGTCGCTCACCATCTAACAGTGAAACGTTTGACCTTCAAACCACAATGTGAAGAGAGGAAGACAGAAGTCTATCTAGCCAGCTGTGGCAGTGATCATTTTGTACGGATACATGGTGTTACTATATCATGATAATAAATTGGTTATATGTATTGTTAAAAGTCTTTCATTATATTTGATTGTACCCTCTTTTCTTTCATCTGGAACGGCTCAACGTACAGCGTTTTGCTGACGCTGCGACCTACTTTTTTTTTCAACCCATATAGGTCCACTGCTGGACGTAGGCCTCTCCAAGTACGCGCCACATATATTTTTTTTTATTGCAGGAGATCAGCAGACAAGCAGACGGCCCACTTGATGGAAAGCGGTTACCATCGCCTATGGACATTTGCAACACCAAAGGTGCTACAAATGCGCTGCTGCTCTCTTAAGGGAGACTGGAACCTGGTCACTAATGCCGGAACACAATTCATTTCTTCACCCTACTACAAGAAAGCACCAGCACTCCACCAACTACTGCCAGCATCCACCACTACAAGCAAGAGCAAGTGTACAAACTGTACATTTAATGGTCCTTCGAGCCGGATCTGTACACATCTCGCAAATATCAATACAATAGCAATCTGTTGCGACACGTTTCATTCACTAATTTATTAATGTATAATTTAGCACAGTTAAATACAGGCAATACATGAACGTGATGCTATGTAAATATAGATAGATGATATCACTGTCAGAGCTGCCGATAAGATTGGGCATTTGTCTAAATCATCAAAAATGTCTAATCTCATAAATGTGTATATATAATATTTAATGTTGTTAGAATACTGGTGTGCACATCATATAAACGATAAGGTTTCTGTATATATAGTACATACATACATAACTTCACGCCAGTTCCCTTCCGGGGTAGGCACGAACAACAGAGCGCCATTTAGGCTTATTCTTACACACCTCACTTGCTTCTTTGACATTCATAACTCTTGTCATGCACGCTCGTCTGTTCTTAAGGCTCCTGACATCACCTTCTGCAAACACCATAACCTTTGTTTTCTTCGCATTCAAATGTAAGCCTCTCGCCTGACAGTCATCTTTCATCATTGTGACTAGTGTTTGCAGTTCTGATGGCGATTCGGCTAAAAGGTGCTTACAACTAGAGCACTCATCCACACCCCAACATTCATCAATCTCATTCTCTGGAGACAATCGTCCAGGTATAGGATGAATAGCAAAGCCGACAGCACGCAGCCCTGCCGGACGCCAGTATTGACGTCAAACCAGGGCGACAGGCTGCCATTATAAAAATTACTTGCACAAAAATGAAACAACACTTTATACCGTATATTTTATTATTATTACACTGTAAATACATAAAAATCTTGCCTCAAAGATACAGCAATAACAATCTATAAAGGCACATATATCACGAGATAAAATTTAGACATCAACAACGATATTTTGGTTTATAAAACAAGTATATGAACACTATTGTACCTACAATCCGCGCCAAATTTTATTCAATTTCCAAATTAAGTGCCAACGGTAAAAAACTATTTTGTAATATATATATAGTCTTACACCATTCTTACACATACAATTCCGCTCGGCAGTTTTCGTTTGCGCACAAAAGTGAAGACCGATTGCGGATTGAACTTTATTCGCAAGCGAAAATGGCCGTGCCGCTTACCCGATACGTACACTCTCGCGCACTACTAAAATCGGTCTACAGCGCAGGTCCATTTAGAGGAAAAATTAGTTGTGTATACTTGATTTTCTATAATATAGTGTGTATTTTGCGCAGATCCTTTGGTCTGCGCAAAATATAACAACAAGTATATAATAACACATAACAAAATAACAGTCAAAGCTAAAGAAACCGCGCTAAATTAATAGCTAAGTAACAGCAATTTTATTCATACAAAATAATACAATATACATAAATGGAGGTAAAATAAAAAATGTCCCAGAACAATAGAAACCTAATCCTATTGTTTCAAACAATTCGCAAATATAACAAAATGTGAATACATTTATGCAATTATGCTACTAAGGGCGCGTTCCTCTAGTAGCTCACAACGCCCAAAATGCTCCGTCAGCCATTCCACATAGTGACCCACTGTCGTTATGGTCGTGGCGAAAACGTCACTAATGACGTCCTTGTTTTCGATCACACAGCGCTCACAACGGCCCATGTCAAGAGGTGGCTCGAAGTGGGCGTCGACTACAGAGCATTAATTCTCTCTATCGATTGACATTGAAAAAGGCGCGATTTTCAAATCAATCAATGACATTTGTGTATTTCGTCGTTAATGACATCAACGCTCCAGAATCCGTTCCACTAAGACTTTATGATTGTACCGCCCGCAAGCAAGTGGAACGGGGAAAATCGCGGTCGTGAACGTGGCCGTTGTGAACCTCATGTGGAACGTTGCCTAAGTAGTACGTATCAATCAGACTTGCTTTAGTGATTGTAAAAAACGAATGTACGTCAGTATATGCATCCCTTTCCAACACGCTTCCAATGCCATAAGTGAAAAGAGTTCGAATGCATGTATTTCGTAGTTTAGCACAGTTTCTACAGCTTTAGTTATTAGGGGCCATCCACATATTACGTCCTTGTCACAGCTGATCACATTCGTGACACTGCTCTCTCCTTAGTGTTTGCTCTTTTACATCAAGAAATTATTACATTAAAACTACTAGAACTAGTAGTTCCGTAATTAATTATTTCCATTTTAATTTAAACACAATGGTCCTAGATAAATATGGAAATATTTTGAAATTTTTCGTTAATAGTTCGAATTACGTTTCTTAAAGCTTAAATATATTACATATTGAAATATCACGTCACGAAATTTAGGACCCCTCCCACACCTTGTTCCACCAACAGCGCTTTCCATTTGTAGCGCACAACGCCCAAAATGCTCCGTTACCCGTTCCACAAGGCGACCGCGGTCGTTGTGCTCGTGGCGAAAACGTCACTAATGACGTTATCACTTTCGATCACACAACGCTCACAACGACCCATGTCAAGAGGGCGGGCCGAACAACCGTTCCACTTGAGTGTACGATTGTAACGCCGGCAAGCAAGTGGAACAAAAGTCGACACAAAAATGTGTGACGTCATTTGTGGAGCATGGATTATTTTTTATTCAAAGTTAATCTGAATATAAGTCTCTGAGCCACTCATTTTTATTAGCTATTAACTTTCATGGAAATCCAAAGGATGGAGTTCCTGAAGCCACCCGCGAGAATTAAGTCTACGACCAAAACAGCACTAACCACGCATGCGCACATTTACCAAAAAAAAAAAAATTAATCATCATGGGGTCACTTTTCATAGAAATATTATGTAGAAAATAATATAAGCACTCCATAAATGCTAAAAAACTTACTTTTTGGTTTAAACACTTTTTATGAATCTGTAAATACTGCTTTAATATTTGAAATAAATTCCATTTAAAACAGTTATTTAGGTGAATTTGGGTTAGTTTCAGTGGTTTTTTAAAGTTAGATTGGATAGTATGATCACAGTCGCAAAAAGGTGATATATCGGATTTTAGCGGCATAACGTCGCTAGGATTTCAGTCAACACTTCAAACCAAAATTAAACTTACACTACAAACTTGTATTATAAAACTGAACTACTGTCCCGGCGATAAACATAAATAATAGTTCAAAAATCGAACAGAATGGCGCTAGTACGCAAAGCTCGTCTATACCTGCTAACTTCACTCCTTTTATAATCACTACGGAGTGAAGTGTGCCGAGTTGTTTACCCTCGCAACTACAGTAGTGTTGTACTTATTCAGTCATCCAAGTGAGCGATCCTTTCTAGTAAAATTCGGTCACTGAACTAGTTCACCTTAATAGTACTATTCGCTCATTAGTACTTTTGGATATTCTTTGTTAGCAGTCGAATTAAGGTTCCTCATCACTTATACAACAGTGTCGGAACGCTGACCGAATGATCTGTTATACCCTGTCCAACGATTTATTTTTCTTTTGACACTTGTACGCCCATCAATACAATGCTTTATTCAATGATGTCGATCCTTTTATAGGCAATTTATTTAAGTATAAAACTGAAATTAAAAAGAAAAAAAAAGATAATAAAATTAATAACGTTCTACTAATTTCATATATACTCGTATACTTTATTTTTATTACTTTGACTTTGATTTCATTAATATTATTTTGATTTTTTTTTAGATTGTGACTTTTATTTTTAACATCTATCACGATTTTTTTTATTTTTATGCCATGATAATTATGACTTAAGAATCATATAGATAAATAGACAAATTGAAGTTTTTGTTTTGTGTTGTATTATTTAATTCCTTTTTTTATTTTATATTTAATTTTCCAATATTGCATCAAATTTATTATAATTTTCTTATAGTTGTATGAGCCAAATGCGTAACAAGAATTATTTTTTTAGTGGAAACTTAGTTGATATGTGTATTAAGTTATGTGTTTTATATTGTAAGAATTATAATTATTGTATGTTTCTCAAAAAAATTAAATAAATAAATAAATCAAGTTGCACAATTTTGACAGTAAATTTTTACATGTCCCAATTGTCATACTTCTTGATTCTAAGCGACGTAATAGTGCCATTTTGTGAGCCATCTAATGCATAGACTATAAACTATCGTCATCATATCTAAATTTGACCGTTTTGAAATGAAAATATTTTAATTAACAGCAAAATAAAAAATCACTTTTAAGTAGAAACATATGGGTTAAAACTTACACGACTTATTTATTGCGCAACATAGTATTTTTAGCAAATAAAATGAGTGCATCAAATCGATTAAAATTTTTTGTCAAAAAAACACGATTTTTAAATAAATTCGAATTGGTAATGCTTTAGGGCATCACGAATTGATCAACGACCAACTTGTCAGAAGTAAAATAAACCGTTGGACAGGGCATAGACCGATTACCGTTTGATAATGTGAAACGTTTCTTTTGGCACACTGCAGTGAATCGCTTCATAATAGTACATCACTCATGAACTTCACATGCCTAAGTTACAGTAGCGGCCCTTAATTAACATAATACCTACAGTACCATAATAGCACGTCTCATAAAATTCTATGTTTCAAACAAAATAAATGGCTGACTTTGAGGAGTGTGTTTAAAGCATTAAGTTCCTAAATGGACTTCGGTATCTCGCTTGCTCATTACCACAGTTTTGAAAATATCTTTACACATCTCTTCTTTTAGATTATATATTATCTGTGCAGAAACTGAGAAAGAATACGATTTCCTGCGTCGGGGTAGCCTCTCGTAAGAGGGGGCAAAACAACCCACATCCAGGTGGTAGGGTATTAACCCGTCTGGATGGCTACCACCCCTGGTCTAGAGTATGCCGCCATAACAACCTAGAGTTGTGTTCGGCATTAATAGTGCCAGGTTCGAACCCCTGTCTGCTCATTTCATGCAATAAAAATGACTTTTAACCAAAACCACACGAATTGTATGCCTGTCAAAGGCGAGACATGTAACTTTTGACTTTTAACTAAATGACAATGTTTCAAACAAATAAATCATTTTCACTTTGACTTTGAAAAAATTAAATAAAAATGAACAGAAATTACTTACAAATTTTTATTTTACAAATCTCAAACAACAAAACTACGAATGTTTCACAAAAAGTCATTTTGATTCAAAGAAGGTTTCATACACAAAAAAATACTGACAAGTATTAACTTTTATGTATAGTAGAAATGTATACCTTTTTTTATTGCAGGAGTTCAGCAGACAAGCAGACGGCCCACTTGATGGAAAGCGGTTACCATCGCCTATGGACATTTGCAACACGAAAGGTGCTACAAATGCGCTGCTGCTCTCTTAAGGGAGACTGGAACCTGGTCACTAATGCCGGAACACAACTCAAGGTTGTTATGGCGGCATACTCTAGACCAGGGGTGGTAGCCATCCAGTCGGGCAAATGGCCCTATCACCTGGCTGTGGGTTGTTTTGTCGCCTCTTACGACAGGCCGTCCGGCCGCAGGAAATTGTATTCTTTCTCCGTTCCTGCACGGATGAACTCCACACATTTTGTATACCGCGAATGCCTAAGTTTAGTTTCCGGAGAATGGTAAACAGGGAGCGCTCTACGACGCACCAGGGCACCGCGGCGCACACTTTGGGAACCCCTGACAGTAGTGTTTAAATTCTAAAGCGCCCCGGAGACAGTCATTCGCAACTGTCAATTTTTACGTCATTGACCGTTTCAATTGGAAGTGCGAATGATGCGAGCTTCATACGAAGCATCGATTGCTCGCCCACATTTGCTTTCTGTCCGCCATGTTTCTCGACTAGCGCGCAACGAGACGTTCGATTGATTACGTCATTCGCGATTGTCAATGGGCTTCAATCAAAACTTCGTCGACGTAGAAATTGACTGTCTCCGGGGCACTTTAAGGTGGAACGTCATCTTGGATAATGTCAGTCCTTCAAAGGCCACGTTAGTTCAATATGTAACGTCGTTAACAATTAGAAACAATATAGCATTACACCCATCGCCACATTTGCGTGGAAATAACTATAACTAGCATCATCCCAGATGAGGCCCCAACTTTAAAAAGTCAGAAACGGAACACATTTCGACGGTTAACAATCAAGACATCCTAAGTCAATGTAACAAAATTTTACAGTAGCCTCATAAGAACGTAAAATATAAGAAATCTTTCGGTGATTTCGCGTTTGTATGATGAATTAAAAAATGAGAAACAAGAGCTAATTTAGACCAGCAGATTTCGGAAACAAGACTTGGAACCGGTTGATATTTAACTGGTTATAACCGGTTTTAGTCAACTATTTCGTTCTTTTTTTTATTGTAGTATAGCTTCGCGTTTTACCACGATCTCGCCCTATGTGGAGCGAAGATGTGGTCTAGGATGGATTCGGAAACAACAAGGCTTGGAACCGGTTGATATTTAACTGGTTATAACCGGTTTTAGTCAACTATTTCGTTCTTTTTTTTATTGTAGTATAGCTTCGCGTTTTACCACGATCTCGCCCTATGTGGAGCGAAGATGTGGTCTAGGATGGATTCGGAAACAACAAGGCTTGGAACCGGTTGAAATTTAACTGGTATAACCGGTTTTAGTCAACTATTTCGTTCTTTTTTTTATTGTAGTATAGCTTCGTGTTTTACCACGATCTCGCCCTATGTGGAGCGAAGATGTGGTCTAGGATGGATTCGGAAACAACAAGGCTTGGGAACCGGTTGAAATTTAACTGGTTATAACCGGTTTTAGTCAACTATTTCGTTCTTTTTTATTGTAGTATAGCTTCGCGTTTTACCACGATCTCGCCCTATGTGGAGCGAAGATGTGGTCTAGGATGGATTCGGAAACAACAAGGCTTGGGAACCGGTTGAAATTTAACTAGTTATAACCGGTTTTAGTCAACTATTTCGTTCTTTTTTATTGTAGTATAGCTTCGCGTTTTACCACGATCTCGCCCTATGTGGAGCGAAGATGTGGTCTAGGATGGATTCGGAAACAACAAGGCTTGGAACCGGTTGAAATTTAACTGGTTATAACCGGTTTTAGTCAACTATTTCGTTCTTTTTTTATTGTAGTATAGCTTCGCGTTTTGCCACGATCTCGCCCTATGTGGAGCGAAGGTGTGGTCTAGGATTGATTCGGAAACAACAAGGCTTGGAACCGGTTGAAATTTAACTGGTTATAACCGGTTTTAGTCAACTATTTCGTTCTTTTTTTATTGTAGTATAGCTTCGCGTTTTACCACGATCTCGCCCTATGTGGAGCGAAGGTGTGGTCTAGGATGGATTCGGAAACAACAAGGCTTGGAACCGGTTGAAAATAACTGGTTATAACCGGTTTTAGTCAACTATTTCGTTCTTTTTTTTATTGTAGTATAGCTTCGCGTTTTACCACGATCTCGCCCTATGTCGAGCGAAGATGTGGTCTAGAAGGTACCTATTCACATGGGACTTGAAGACACCCAGGTTATAAGTATCGGGAAAGACAGAGTCCGGAAATGAGTTCCACTCCTTTGCGGTGCGTATGGTGAAGCTAGATGAAAAGAGCTTCGTTCTTATAGATAGAATATCCACCATATATCGGTGCCGCATGCCGGTTCGTCTGGTTATCCGATGATGGAAAGGAGATGGCAGAATCAGTTTCCCTGGCATCGCTAGTCTTTGATACAAGTGCAAGTATTAACAAAAACAACTCTGTTTGTTTCAAATCTTAATACGACACTCCTATTGTATGACGTGGAATGTTTGGACATCAGTAACAAATATCAGGGGCCTTAAGGCCACTTTCGTTGATTCATACTTACGAATAAGGCAAGTCTATCTATAATATTATACAATTCTAAACATGCCGTGTCTGTACATTGAATGAAAAAAAAAAACTACTGAAATAGACAACACGATGCAATTTTTTTGAATTGAAACTTCTATATATATACGGAGGGTATCAGGATTGTTTCTGTCACGAAAAACCGTTACGGCCACGTGGAGGGGGTAGAGGGTATATCGCGTGGTGAGAGGCGGCATAATTTTAGAGTTGACTATGGATGTCTTTTTTTTGGTTTCGGATCGAATTCAGTTTTTTTTTGTTTGATAAAATAAAATGTTTAAATAAAAAATGCATTAATTAAAATGTACCTAACCAAACCAAATCATAATTTGCAGTAAACCTGCGAAAAATCGAGATGTGTGCTGGGACACATAGTAGAAGTGAAACTTCAACGGACAAGTGGCAAAACGAATCGCAACAAAATTTTAACTTGAAGTTTTATTCTCGTCGATTTGTCATTTGTTTGTTCGGGACTCACGTAAAAACTACTGAGCCGACTTCGACGCGGTTTTCGCTGATCGACAGCAGTCTTGAACTTGAAATCTGCGCTACTCTTTATTCTGTAAATTCTGCGGGATTTTTTCAGGGAATGACTTAAAATGGCCAGATTAAAAAAAAAAAAAATCTAATGACATTTTTATGTGTGATATTATTTTAACCCTTTATGCATAAAAATGTGCATATTCCGACAAAGTTTTCACTAAAACGATAGCTGCGGTACTTTATGCCCCGAGAATCCCGCGACGTTTTCAAGTCAAAAGCGTGGACGAAGTCGCGGGCGTAGCCTAGTATTAAAACAAAACGGAACTGTACGCTACGTTTTACACCTAACATTATACCTAGACACGAGTCAATTTCACAAATCGATTCTCCAAAAGTGGCCACTTTAGGCCCCCAGATTGGAGGAGGTCTTGATAGTCAAGTATCGATTCATATATTTAACACTTACAATACATAATCACTGCGCTACACCAACACCTATAGAAGCACCAACCAATGCGGTTTCGACTCGCAACTCCCTCCTACTGCCTCTTTTGAAAAATTTCCTCGTAAGCCACTTCATCGCACCACTCTTCTTTTTCTTCGTCGGTTCCAAATTCACACTGAGTTGACTGTAACTGCTTAACGAGGACTTCTCTTCGTCCGATTGTTTGGAGGCTTTCAATAGGTCCAAGCCGGTCATCGATGCACTAGTGGGCATTGTCATTGTGTAGGGCTGAAGGAAGCATTGGTCATCGAAAAGACTGTTTGATAGCTCAATTATATCCAGTGTAGTGCTGTTTAGTCTGTTACTGTAATAAATAGGAATAACAGAGTTAACGGTTTTAAGCGCGGCGTTTTATTTCGACGTTTCGACCACAATTCAGTAGCCGTGGTAACAAAGATGTCAACTTGATCATTTTAACTCCTTTTGAGAACCAAATCTGATTTAATCAAACGCTGCGATTAAAACCGACAAAACGTATGTAGTTTTAATGATATGTATGATTAAGAGTATCCCTTGTCCACCCTCGGTATTATTACTTTTTTTATTGCAGGAGTTCAGCAGACAAGCAGACGGCTCACCTGATAGAAAGCGGTTACCATCGCCTATGGACATTTGCAACATCAATGTCGCTAGAAATGCGCTGCTGATCTCTTAAGGGGAGACTGGAACCTGGTCACTAATGCCGGAACACAACTCAAGATTGTTATGACGACATACTTTAGACCAGGGGTGGTAGCCATCCAGTCGGGCAAATGCCCTACCACCTGGCTGTGGGTTGTTAAGTCGCTTCTTACGACAGGCCGTCCGGCCGCAGGAAATTGTATTCTTTCTCCGTTCCTGCACAGATACCATCGTCTATGGACATTTGCAACACCAAAGATGCTACAAATGCGCTGCTGATCTCTTAAGGGGAGATTGGAACCTGGCCACTGATGTCGGAACACAACTCAAGATTATCTTATACTTATCGCTTATAGCGACCTCTTCCAGACAGCCCGGTATCCAAGGAGACATTTAAAGAAAATTTAATATTTGGTGGTTTAACTAATTTTTTTTCTTATTTTGACTTCCCATTTAAAAATTATTTCAATATCTGAGTTATATTGCAAAACTCACATATTTCACAAACTTTTCTAATCCATGCTAAGGTTGTCTGGAAGAAATTGCTCTTAGTGATAAGACCGCCTATTGTCTTCTGTACTTATATTCTTGTTTTATACTTATTTTATTATATCATATTATTACCTCGGGGGAGGCAATGTCTGCCTAAGAGATTGCTCCAGCTTCTGCCAGAAGTCGTATATCGGTCTACCCTCCCTTTTATAGTATATCTTGTGATAGTATAGAAGGTTAATAGGAATCTGACACTCTTTGTACATCACTGGTATTATCTTTCTTTTAATAATGGTTTTTTGTGACTCTGAAAATTCATAAAGATTTATTCGAGCTGCATACGTCCAGTCATAGCAATGGACAACTAACAACTGGCTAGCGCAATGCTCCCACTCCGCTAATAGTTGCTCTATCTCGCTCGAACATCATCCGTCCCGCTCACACATTGTGCTATGTATCGCACCAGCTGTACGACTTCACCTCATTATGAGATTTATAAGAATAGAATTGAAAGGAGACTTATTCGACACTTAGCATTTCGTTTCAGAACGCCTATGAGCTATAAATCTTATATGTATAAGTTTAAGCTTTTCGAAAGAAAGAAAGAAAGAAAATAATGTTTATTTAGAGTTATTTAAAATTATTAAAGTATACATAAGCAGTTTAATAAAAGCCAAAACTTAACTAACTCTAAACAGGCCCTAACTCAGCAAATGCTGGTTGATCACAAACAACGCTGGTCTTCCGTTAGTGACAGGCAGTAACGTCACCTTCACAGAAGAAAAAATAACTAATGAACATTTAATATTATTTATAATTAGAACCCCATGAAACAAAGAATAGACATATTTTGAATAATTTAATATAAGTGCATAACATGTTATGTAATAATGATTGAAATTTGAAAATAATGATTTTGAAAATAATAATAGGCACGTTACGAACAAAAAGAAACGAAATTAAATAAAACTATAACTATGAAAAAGAAAATTTTTCAGATGCCAACTCTCAAGTTTAGAAGATCTGTCCTTGATATGAAATTTCTTTATAAACTATTACACAATGACATAAGGCAGTCCACAACTATTAGGACTGTTTGATTTTAATGTTCCTCGCAAGCCAAGATATGAACGATTTAAAACTAATCTTGGAAAATATACACCTATTGCTAGAATATCATGTCTGTACAATTCATATGTCGAAAAATCTAAAAACTCGATATATTTAACGACAGTCCTCATACATTCTTCTTGCTTATGTTTGCATGTTATATTTAAATTTTATAACTCCCAAAATAAAACAGTCCCTGCTCTGCTTCAAGTTATAATGGATCTAGTCTGGATTAAATACATACATACATAACTTCACGCGAGTTCCCTTGCGGGGTAGGCACGAACAGCAGAGCGCCATTTAGGCTTATTCTTACACGCCTCACTTGCTTCTTTGACATTCATAACTCTTGTCATGCACGCTCATCTGTTCTTAAGGCTCCTGACATCACCTTCTGCTAGTACACGATCAATTTGATCATGGAAGGTGTGTCGAACCACCGGAGCATTCCTTTCCTTACCTTCACCCCGACACTCTTTCAGACCAACTCTCTTTCTTACTTCGGTATTACGAACGCGGTCCGCGAGCGTCACTCCGCAGATTTTGCGCAGTGCTCGCATCTCGACCGCGTTTACTCTACTTTCATGCTCTCTCTTCCATACCCAACTCTCGCTTCCATACGATTAAATAAATAGTATTATTATTATTGCCTCCAAATGCTGGACCAATATCCCACACCCCATAAAAAATATGCGAAATATTCATGGTTTTAGACTTAAATGAAAAAAGTTCTTGTATGGCCCAATAGTGCGCCAAGCTGATCTTGTTCATGATACCACTGCTATATAATGGCGCCCATTTGGAGGATGTAACTGACCTATCCTGCCTGTATTGTGTTGTGTGTTTGTTTACATTGCTCATCGATGAAGTCTTATCGATGTAACTATCTCGAACTATATACAGTAGAACCTCGATAAGTTAAAGTCCAAGGGAAACACAAAATATATTAAGTTATAGAGGTTTTAAGTTATCAAGGGTCTATGTTAGGGATAGGTTAATATAGAGGTAGGTATGTATGTACCCTTGTTCCTATTTTCACTCGAATGCGTCAGAAGGATTGGTTCAATAAAATACAGAAATTTAAATAATCATATTTATTTATTCACATTGCACACGTTACATAAAAATAAAACAACAATTAAAGGTTTAGTCCACTTAAAAAAGTCCGTGATTTTCTTTTGTTTTAAACAATTCACAGTTTCTAAATCGATTTGATTTTCAATGACAAATAGAGAGGAGAATACATTATCTTTTATGTTGCTACACTGCTCTATAAATGATCGTACAGTCGTTAAAGCTCTTTTTGCTTCGTTGATTGATACGCGAAGTACATCTACGAAGGTGAAGTTTGTGGCTCGTCGTTAAAATCATCGTCTTTATCACTTTCAATGCAGTTGTTTACTGATTCTAATATTTCTTCCTCTGTTAACGTCCCTGCTGTGACTACCTCATCATCGCAAGTAACGAAGTCTTCAAAAGTAATGTTTGACCCAGACATGTGCTTATTCCATTCTTCAGGCACATTATTATCTTCCTTGTTATGCACACTCTTTCAAAATTACTCATTGACAAACAATTTTATGTTATAGAGGTCGTGGAAACATTTCTTTAAGTTACTGAGGGCCAATACAGAGATTTCTGATTTAAGTTATAGAGGTTGCGTATTTTAAGTTATAGAGGTTTTTGGGCTCTGATGGGAAGGGAACATACTATTTTTTGAAGTTATACAGGTTTTTAAGTAATAATAATAATAATAATCGGCAGACAAACACACACATTGTATATCCCCAAATTAATGTTATGTGTGTGTTATGGGTAATATACAACGGACTACTCTGGGGCCGATCCCAGACACCCAGACCATAGTAAATAACGGAGAAAAGACGTTTTCCGAAATTTACTATACCAGGAATCGAACCCGGAGCCTCTGCGTTGCAGTGAGGTAGGCCGGCAAAGGCTTAGCCCGCTCAACCACAGAGGCCGTCGAAGTCAGAGTTACCGAGGTTTGAGTTATCGAGGTTCTACTGTAAATAATATGTAGAATTTGTTTTATCTAGGGTGCATATTTCCTAGGGACGGAAAGCATGAAAGTGACATCGAAAGAAGAGTAATTGCAGGTAATAAGGTGAATGGAGCGCTAAACTCTTTTATGAAAAGTCAAAAAGTGTCTGTAAAGGCAGGCTTGGCTGTCCATCAGGGAGTGTTGGTGCCAACACTAATGTACGACAGTGAAAGTTGAGTGTGGCAGAAGAAGCATGAAAGTAGAATAAATGCAGTTGAAATGAGAGCTTTGAGAAGCATATGTGAGGTAAGCGTGAATTATATGATACGGATCAGTGTAATAAGGGAACGTTGAGGATTGAAAGAAGATGTAATAACAAGAGTTAAAGAAGGAATGCTAAGGTGGTTTGGGCATGTAGAGAGGATGGATGAAAATAGAATCACAGAACAAGTGTATGACAGTATTGTGAATGGTAGAGTTGGTATCGGTAGACCACGACGTACACACCATGATCAAATAACAGAAATGTTAAAACGAGGTCAGATAAAAAGCATATCAAATAAACGTGAGAGTAAGAAAGAGAGTCGGGGTGAAGGTAAGGAAAGGAATGCTCGGTGGTTCGGACATGTGGAAAGAATGCATAATGAAAGAATGACTAAACAGATATACAATGCAAAAGTGGATGGATGCAGAAGTCGTGGAAGGCCACGACACACCTTCCATGATCAAATTGATCGTGTAAGAACAGACGAGTGTGCATGACAAGAGTTATGAATGTCATAGAAGCAAGTGAGGTGTGTAAGAATGGGCCTAAATGGCGCTCTGTTCTTCGTGCCTACCCCGTAAGGGAACTGGCGTGAAGTTATGTATGTATGTATGTAAATAAACGTGCATGTATGAAGAGGTTAATGAAAGTAGATGAAGCGAAAGTTGTTTGTCAGGATCGTCGCAAATGGAGATCTATAGTCTCTGCCTACCCCCATGGGAAAAAGGCGTGATAATATGTATCTATGTATTTAATCTTTTTTCAATTATTGTGGTATACATTTATTTTCTTTCTTTTTTTTTCACTATGTATTTTATTTGCTTCCGTGTCTGTGTATGTCACTTTAATGGCCCTAGCGGAAGATCAGCCGGCAGCTGTTCAATTTCAAAACATAGCAACTGATATTAATTTTATAAATGAATCCTTGTGTATTTCTTGTCTTGTTAGGTATTTATTGTGTTTGCTAAAATATGCAATGACTGCATCCAAATATAACATCGCACCCAATAGTTATAATAAATTTGTAAGTTAGTTTTGAGATGCCATATTCAAGTTCATGACATTTTTTTGTGCTCTAGTGTAAATTTTTTGTAATGCATTTGCTAGGTTTTAAAATTGCACAGCTGAGCGCTGGTTAACCCAGCCAGCAACATGCTTAGCTAGGACCAATGTCGTGCTACAATTGCTTCGTTTTTTTATTTACTACATTTTACATTGTAAATTTATTAATGCTAGTGGTAATATATTCTCGTTTGTGTTGTAGTTCTAAATAAATGTTTGCAAGTTTGAATCTAGACGCACATCTATTGCTTCTAGACATTACCATCACCTCAGTACCAAAATCTACAATAAATGCAACCAAACATTAAATATCTATCCCCTTACCTCTCGCTGCTGTAAAACCAAAACTATGACCTGGCTGTGTACACTGGATTATATACAAACGGAAAACATTTTAACTGTTAACCTATAACTAATACTCAGTCACATTGAGGTATACGCAACACACATACACATACGCACACGCACACACCCACACATACGCACCCACGCACGCATTAATCACCCACACACGCACACACACACACACACACACACAAACACACGTCGTGCGCTCATAGCCGCGAACGACACCTGAGTTAGTTATTTTTTGTTATTTTCTATGCTTAGTTTTAAGTTCATTATATATGGAATGTATCCTGTGCTATAAAACTACAATATACTTCATTGTCTTGTGGTGGGAGTTGTCACTGCAGCACACTTTTATACTTTTGCAGTGCAACAAACTGTTCTGTTATTATGTAAATATGTGTTTCTTTAGATCAATAAAATATTTATTATTATTATTATTATTAAATGATTTTCTTTCTTTCTTTCATTATATCGAGGGCTTCATAACAAATGGGCGTATACGCAAAAATGGCATTTGTCTGTTGTTTACTAAAATCTATGAATCTTACAATTTAGAAAGCCTTGCCAGTATGCGAGTGTACCTAAATAGCACGATATTCCAAATTTCAGACTTATACAATCAACTAGTTTTGTTTTACCTTCCATGATCAAATTGATCGTGTACTAGCAGAAGGTGATGTCAGGAGCCTTAAGAACAGACGAGCGTGAATGACAAGAGCTATGAATGTCAAAGAAGCAAGTGAGGTGTGTAAGAATAAGCCTAAATGGCGCTTTGTTGTTCGTGCCTACCCCGCAAGGGAACTGGCGTGAAGTTATGTATGTATATAGTTTTGTTTTATTCACAATTTTAGTCCCTTGTGTAAAACTTCACTTTTGTCTGTACGCCCGTTTGTTATAAAGCCCTCGATATGTATTAACATTTCCCCCTCTTTATACGAAAAATGGTATATTTCGATCTCTCATAGTGGTATCCTTTATAAATAAGACAACTGTCATGTTAAACTGCCTATTTGGGAAACTGGCTAAACGCAAAGGCCTTTAGATCCCAGAGATCCCAATTGTATAGATTTCACGGTACAAAAATAAATGTAGACAACAAAGGAATTGATAATCTCTCACCAATGCTGACGGCCTGTGCGTAGTCTGTGTAAAAGCTGTTAGCTGGACTGGTAACAAAGTCGGGACTATACACTAATATTATGTACCGGCACCTCTGCGATATCAGTTGGGCCACCGGCGTGTATTGCGTCGCGTGCCCGGCCAATAATTTCTCCTTGGTGCAAAACTGGCAAAAATCAAAGGAACAGGTCATGATAAAATATATATGTAACATGTTTATCTAATACTGGAGTTTTCCCCTAGGGCTACGTTCCATTAGAGACTCACAAATTCAAAAGTTTTTATTCAAAATAAGTTCCACTGGAGAACAATTTTTGAAGGTCATACGTGTAAGTTAAAATTTAATTTTTACTTCCTATTCTATGTACACCGCTTCGCAACGTGTTGATGCTGTAAAGGAGAAGAAGCGGCAAGAAACTCCCCAGCAACACGCCTAGCTAAATATTGTTTTTCTTTATATTTCATATTCTATTTATATCTCAAATTCTTTTTTTTTTATAAGTTTTGTACAGAAGTATGTTACAGAATTACTTTTTGAAGAATTAATGGAGTTGTAGCAAACAATGCGTACTCAATAAGACCAAGACAATAAAAGGAAAGAAAAATAATGTTATAGTTATAATCATGACATGACGTGCTAAAATGTTCACGGCTGCGATTATTCCCATTTGCTTGCCGGCGTTACAATCGCAAACCCAAGTGGAACGGTTATTCGACCCCTCATGGGTCGTTGTGAGTGTTGTGTGATCGAAGTTGATGACGTCATTAGTGACGTTTTCGCCACGACCACAACGACCGCGGTCGCCTTGTGGAACGGCTAACGGAGCAGTTTGGGCACTGTGAGCTACTAATGTTACGTTTTATAGGTAGCTCTATGTTACTTAATAATAACTTGCTCATACCGTAACTCATAGCGAGTTACGTTTTATGGACGTGGTCAGCAATACCGTCATATTTTATATAGATTTTAATAATAACTTGCTTTTACCGTAACTCATAGCGAGTTACGGTTTATGGACGTGTCAGCAATACCGTCATATTTTATATAGACTTTAATAATAACTTGCTTTTACCGTAAATCATAGCGAGTTACGTTTTATGGACGTGTCAGCAATACCGTCATATTTTATATAGACTTTAATAATAACTTGCTTTTACCGTAACTCATAGCGAGTTACGGTTTATGCACGTATCAGCAATATCGTCATATTTTATATAGACTTTAATAATAACTTGCCCTTGCCGTAAATCATAGCGAGTTACGTTTTATGGACGTGTCAGCAATACCGTCATATTTTATACAGACTTTAATAATAACTTGCTCATACCGTAACTCATAGCGATTTACGTTTTATGGACATGTCAGCCACACCGTCATATTTTATATAGACTTTAATAATAACTTGCTTTTACCGTAACTCATAGCGAGTTACGGTTTATGGACGTGTCAGCAATACCGTCATATTTTATATAGACTTTAATAATAACTTGCCCTTGCCGTAAATCATAGCGAGTTACGTTTTATGGACGTGTCAGCAATACCGTCATATTTTATACAGACTTTAATAATAACTTGCTCATACCGTAACTCATAGCGAGTTACGGTTTATGCACGTGTCAGCAATACCGTCATATTTTATATAGACTTTAATAATAACTTGCCCTTGCCGTAAATCATAGCGAGTTACGTTTTATGGACGTGTCAGCAATACCGTCATATTTTATACAGACTTTAATAATAACTTGCTCATACCGTAACTCATAGCGAGTTACGGTTTATGGACGTGTCAACAATACCGTCATATTTTATATAGACTTTAATAATAACTTGCCCTTGCCGTAAATCATAGCGAGTTACGTTTTATGGACGTGTCAGCAATACCGTTATATTTTATATAGACTTTAATAATAAATCGCTCATACCGTAACTCATTGCGAGTTACGCTTTATCGACGTGTCAGCAATACCGTCATATTTTATATAGACTTTAATAATAACTCGCTCACACCGTAACTCATAGCGAGTTACGTTTTATGGACGTGTCAGCAATACCGTCATATTTTATATGGACTTTAATAATAACTTGCTCATACCTTGAATTCATGTCCTAATTTCTCGTACAGTTCGTCAACAAAATCCGCATCCTGATCCGCGTACAACACGAAGGCGTCGTATTTTTGCAACTCGTTGTGAGTGTCGTCGTCCGTTATCAACTCGTACACTTCCTCCATGGGCGGCATCACGTTGTTTGCTTTTATCGCCAGTTGATATTGTGGGCTCACTATTAATCAAAGTCTCTTTTTAATTGAATGTAAAGCACCCAAACCGGATTGTTTTAATATTGACGCGGGAATATACCGATACTATGTCACCCGTTCAGGGGTGGCTTAGGGTTTCGTCAAGTAGCCAATACCCTCTATGGAAATGTCGCGCATTTTCGAGCTACATTCAAATATGGGGGCTTAGCGCTTTTTAAACGATTAATGAGCCAATCTTTTTTACTAACTTTCTGTTTCCAAAAAATAATTTTTAACCATATTTATAAATTACTACGTGAAAACTAGAGGTGGAAGGGGTCCTAGCATATACCAACGGGTGGTCGCCGAGGACGGGAGGGTTGTAACAAATTGTAAAAAAGAAATGGGTTATGTAGTATGGATACATTCCTTAATTTGCTTTTGGATACATTATCCAACTGTTAAAATCTGAAAAGATTTTATATTAATTCTCCAAGCGGAACATCGAGCTCACATCTGCAGACCTGGTAGTCCCAGTTTCAGAACTATGTACTAGCACTAGCTGACGCCCGCGACTTCGTTAGCGTGGTGCGATTTTTTAACTATCCCACGGTAACTCTTTAATTTTTTGGGATCAAAAGTATGCTATATGTTGACCAGAGATATAAGCTACCACCACACAAAATTTCATTTAAATCGGTCCAATCGTTTCGGAGGTTAGCCGTTACAAGCAGACAGACAAACAGAGAAACAAACAATTTGAAAAAAATCAAAATTAATTTCTATTTCATTTCTTACATCCGTGTGTTTATTATCCGTGCAGGAACGGAGAAAAAATACAATTTCCTGCGGCCGGGCGGCCTGTCGTAAGAGGCGACTTAACAACCCACAGCCAGGTGGTAGGGCATTTGCCCGACTGGATGGCTACCACCCCTGGTCTAAAGTATGTCGCCATAACAACCTTGAGTTGTGCTCCGGCATTAGTGAGCAGCTTCCAGTTTCCCTTAAGAGAGCAGCAACGCATTTGTAGCAACTTTGGTGTTGCAAATGTCCATAGGCGATGGTAACCGCTTTCCATCAAATGGGACGTCTGCCTGACTGCTGATCTCCTGCAAAAAAAATCCCCCTGACTCGGCATTTAGCAATTTTTCATTGTACAAAAATTCAACCTCAACAGTTTTATTATATGTATAGAATAAATGATGATAACTCTTTAAATAAACCTCTCATTTCAACAAGAACCTTTTTGTGGGGCGTTTTCTATATTTGACAGATATTAGAATATAGTACGTCTTTGCGTCTATTGTTATTAGGTTTCCAAGTAAACTGTAATCCGCTACGCGTACATGTAAGAATAAAACTCTGCTAGTATTCATAATATGTGCTGTATTATTTCCCGGTCCATAACCAACAATAACAATTCCTCGCCTCTGCTCCTAGTGTTGTTTTAATAATAATATTAAAATTATTTTTTGTTATCTAATTATTAATGTTTAATTTAAAATAATCATACATTAAAGACTGCAATAAAAATTATTTGGTTCAATTACAACAACAAACTAGAAAAATATGTCGCTTTAAAGCCGGTGAACCAGATAATTTTCAAAAACAAAAAATCGTATCTCGATTACAGTGACATTTAGGACATATGGATCTATGGGTTCAAGATAGCTCTTGCCAAATCCCCCAAAAAATTTTGCCGGTCCTTGTGCCAAACACCCTGTATAAGTGTGCGAAATTTCATACTCCTCGGTCCACGCAATTTTCGTAATAGGTGCAAAGTTTTTGCTTCACGTATTAATATTTTTTTTATTGCAGGAGTTCAGCAGACAGGCAGACGGCCCACTTGATGGAAAGCGGTTACCATCGCCTATGGACATTTGCAACAAGGTGCTACAAATGCGCTGCTGTTCTCTTAAAGGAGACTGGAACCTGGTCACTAATGCCGGAACACAACTCAAGGTTGTTATGGCGACATACTTTAGATCAGGGGTGGTAGCCATCCAGTCGGGCAAATGCTCTACCACCGGACTGTGGGTTGTTTTGTCGTCTAAATTGTATTCTTTCTCCGTTCCTGCACGGATAAAAATATATAAAATGATATTTAAATTGCTTTGTGCTTATAAGCACTGTGTAATACTTATCATTATTTATAGACTGCACCACCGTCATTTCAGTCATCGGCTATGCTTTTGTGTACAATAAAGAGTTATCCAACTAAAGGGGGACGCAGTCTGTTAAAAAAAAAAAGAGTAAAAAAACTCATTTTACACGTGCAACAATTTATATTTCTGTTGCGCGGTTTTGCATTTTTATCGTCTGAGGAGCCTTGAAATTTTAAATCAAATATATAAATAATGTATTAATTACAATGAGTGAAGGGGTTGCAAAACTTTTTACTTAATTTTTTTGGTCCTTTCGTGGGTCGCAACATGGAAATCGTTGAGAAACAATGCACTAGGGCATAGACATGAAAGTTGATTATTTTATTAGTGGTTGAACCAGCAATATTGTCCATGACTATAAAAAACTACTCTGCTCGGCTTTGCCCCCTTAATCTAGAAAATAATTTGACATCTTGTTGTGACCTCCACTGGTCATATCCTATACATATAATAAAATTGTAGAGGTCGAATTTCTGTACAACGAAAAAAAATGCTAAAAACCGAGTCGTAGATTTTTTTCATTTTTTTTTGTTTCTCTGTGTGTCTGTTTGTACCGGCTAATCTCCGAAACGACTGGACCGATTTAAATGAAATTTTGTATGCTGGTAGCTTATATCCCTGGTCAACTGATACTTTTGATCCCGAAAAATTAAAGAGTTCCCGTGGGATAGTTAAAAAACCGCACCACGCCGACGAAGTCGCGAGCATCAGCTAGTAGTCAAACATACATACATACATAACTTCACGCCAGTTCCCTTGCGGGGTAGGCACGAACAACAGAGCGCCATTTAGGCCCATTCTTACACACCTCACTTGCTTCTTGGACATTCATAACTCAGTTTCATGTTTGACTAGTAGTCAAACATGAAACTGGAAAACATAAAGCTTACCATCTAACTCTTGCCGTTGGATGTACCAATGCAGATCATTTAATATATCATCATGTACATCATATCTGTCCAAACGCTGCATGAATTCAAGGAGTTTTCCAACTGTGGCGATTTCTGTTTTTTCTTTGATCCATATTTCTAGAACTTTGGTTGTCTTGTCCGGGTATTGATTCAAGTGTGAAACTACAACATTTGGTATTTGTAAGAGATGAGCCAATCCTCGCCAGTCCCTGTTTACAAAATAAAATTAAAATATAATATTGCCAGTACAGACTGCAGTCTTCAAACTACCCTCATATGATAATTGGACATACTTATGCAAAACAGAACCAATCCACAAACATGCCAAAATTGGGTTAAGGATGCAGAAGACTTTCAAAATGCACCTTCTATCGATTCGAAAATATAATATACAATATTCTAAATGTTTTTTTCCAAAATACAGTCAATTTTTTTGTACGCAAAATTTTAATAAAAACGGTTTTTTCTCAAAACTGTCAGTATGTGGGTTGGTTCTATTTTGCATAAGTAGGTCCAATTATAACAAAGCTGAAGTATACCTCTGTGGCAAACCGGATTTCAAGGTTTAAATATCTGGGGCACTGGGTCATCGAGGACTTAAGAGACAACTGTGATATAGGCAGAGGACACTCACACGTTGCACGCGAGAGGTAAAGAAGACGCTTTTTCAAGCATACTATCAGTCCTACACGTGTAGCCTGTGGGTCAGTTATACGCAAGGGGCATACAGCGACCTATGTGTCCAGTATAACAATGGAGTGAGGGTGTTGTTGGGGCTACCGTGGCGGTGCAACGCGTCAGGGATGCTCACAGTAGCGCGAATCGATGACTTATCATTAGAAAACAATTGCGCATCCCTACTCGCCAGCACCAACGCCCTGCTCAAATATTTTGCAAATAGATGGGACTCGCCGCTGCTACATAAATGGGTGGAACTCCAAACCCAGTTAAATATGTGAGTTTCGTTTCTACCTTGCGGCCCGAGATAGCAATGAATGTAGTGAAACACTTACAAGTCAATAGATGGCGCTGTGCAATAATTGATGTCACAAACGTTTCCCGAAACACAAAGAGTATATACAACATTTCAACTATAACAGATGAGCCTAGGCCTGCGAGGAACAACATTAGCCTCGCTGGAAGATCTTCCTTTGAGATGGAGGAGCATTTCATCTCGCTCCTCCGCCCAATACGGGTCACCCCCTTCACTGGATTGCACAGCGCCATCTATTGGCTTGTAAGTGTTTCACTACATGAACATGTAATTTCGATTCTGGAGACTGATGACGCAGCGGGGTTTACCACCTTTAAATAATGACACGGATGAAATACCCTAGGAATTAGTTTTTAATAATTTAATTTTTAATTAATGTTTCCAATTGTAATTGCATATGGAAGTGTGTTTTCGAAATAAAAAAATTACTATTATTAAAATAAATGCATCCAAG
The DNA here is from genome assembly GCA_019925095.2 of Dendrolimus kikuchii. NCBI lineage: Eukaryota > Metazoa > Arthropoda > Insecta > Lepidoptera > Lasiocampidae > Dendrolimus > Dendrolimus kikuchii. The sequence goes on along the minus strand of CM034392.1, from coordinate 1,895,517 downwards.
CATCGGTTAAGCACATCAAGAAGTTTCACACTCCTTTTTAATTATTTATTTAACTTCATTAATTATTAATTTCTTCTTTTTTTCTAAATTACTATGTACTTTATATAATGCATGCTGTGTTCGCACCAAGAAGGTCAGTCAGCAACCATATTATCTGTGCTCTAGTTTTGTTTAAAAGTAAGCTGAGTTAGCTAGTTTGCGAACCAAACTAAAAAAAAAATATATATATATATTAAAAGCCTATTTTAATATTTGGAAATAATGTATCAACGGTATCTATCAACACTGCTTTAAGAACCATAAAGCAGTGTTCAAACTTACTCTAACTCTGTATGAATAAGACCATAAGAATATTAATAAGTTAATTTAGTATTTATATCACAAAGGAACATAAAATGAAATGGGTACATATGCTTTTAAATTATACAAAGTTGTTTATCTCTAGCTAAATATATCTTGCCATTCATAGTTTTTCGTCTGACCATTCAAATCAAGACTTATAGAAGAAAGTGGTAAAAAATAGTTGATTGACTGCATGATATATTTTTGAAAGAAAGAAAGAATTATTTTATTTAGGACAAATAAACACTTTAACAATACTGAGTAAAAAAAAATAAAAAAATAATGCATCAATATAAGTGATGGAATTATAGACACGAAACCTTTGCCTCCGTTTTGTTTCGCCGCGCCATCGCCCCTTCCATTCGTTCATCCGCGGTCTACAACATGTACTCCCAATTATAATATTGTAATTAATCATTTAAAGTAATTAAAAGGTATATCTGAATAAATCTTTTTATTCCCACAGGTTATGGGCCGCCCCATATACCTTTTGTATAAATTTAAAATCAATATTAGTCTGAATTTCGTAAAGTTAAAATCACGACCGCGTGGCGTGCGCATTGGCATATGTGCTTGAATAATCAACATGAATAACTTGAATATCGAAAAGCTGCTTGGCAGAGAGAATTACAACACGTGGAGATTTGCTGTGAAGTCCTACTTGCAGCATGAAGAATTGTGGGAATGTATTGATGCGAAGTCTGCAGTCGACAACAAAAAGGATTTGAAAGCTAAGTCTAAAATTATTCTTTTGGTTGATCCTATTAATTACGTGCATATCGAAAATGCCACGACTGCACGTGAGGTTTGGTGTAACCTCCAAAAGGTGTTTGAGGACTCCGGGCTGTCAAGGAAAGTGGGCTTGTTGAAAGACCTAATCAATACAACATTAGATAATTGTGCTTCAATTGAGGAATATATAAATAAAATTGTATGCACAGCACACAAACTACGAAACATTGGGTTCAATGTGGATGATGAGTGGTTGGGCACTCTCATGTTAGCAGGCTTACCGGATCATTATAAGCCTATGATAATGGGTATTGAGAGTTCGGGCATAACGATTTCTTCAGATTTTATAAAGACAAAACTTTTGCAAGAAATAAAAGTTTCAGAGTCTACTGTATTTTTCACAAAACATAAAAATGTCTCAAATCAGTCAAAGCCAAAAGCAAAAGGGCCTCGTTGCTATAATTGTCACAAATATGGACATGTAAAAAGTCAGTGTAATGTGAAGAAGAATAATAACAGTGTTTTTCCAACAACTTTTTCAGTATATAATGATGTAAATCAAGATAGTCATCGCCCCTTCCATTCGTTCATCCGCGGTCTACAACATGTACTCCCAATTATAATATTGTAATTAATCATTTAAAGTAATTAAAAGGTATATCTGAATAAATCTTTTTATTCCCACAATAAGTCCTAAAATTGGACCCAGACCCAGCGTAATGTTAGCCGCTAAGGCCAGCGCTGTTCTTCCGCCTGGGACCAGCAGGTGGAGTCACGGAGGACAATACAACATAAATAATGTATCAAATCGGTTCAGTTTAATAATTATAAAAATTAAACAGGTTATTGGACAAATTTACATCAAAATAATAATAATAAACATATATACATATATATATAAAAACATAGTGAAATACGTGAACAACAAAAACAAGTAAATAAAATAAACAGATTATTGTTAATGTTATCATATAAGTAACATAAAGCCATTTTTGAAGTCATTTTTGAAAAATAAATATTTATAGTGAAATCCTATTAACATAATAATTAAATTATAGTTTAGAGAAAAGAATGTATTAAATTCAACTGTCATCCTAATAAGCTAGTCAGGATATGAAGACAAAGTTATTAAATTATTGTACTGTCACATCAAGTGCCTGAAAGTGGGCAGAAATTAAATTGAAAGATTCTGACACATACAGGTGAAGCTAATAAAAGTGAATTTAAAACACTCATGTTATTGTGATATTGTCATGTTATTGACGGAGTAATACCGAAGTAAGAAAGAAAGTTGATCTGAAAGAGATTGTCGGGGTGAAGGTAAGGAAAGGAATGCTCCGGTGGTTCGGGCATGTGTAAAGAATGCATGATGAAAGAATGACTAAACAGATATACAATGCAAAATTGGATGGATGCAGAAGTCGTGGAAGGCCACGACACACCTTCCATGATCAAATTGATCGTGTACTAGCAGAAGGTGATATCAGGCGCCTTAAGAACAGACGAGCGTGCATGACAAGAGTTATGAATGTCAAAGAAGCAAGTGAGGTGTAAAAATAAGCCTGAACGGCGCTCGGTTGTTCGTGCCTACCCCGCAAGGGAACTGGCGTGAAGCTATGTATGTATGTATGTACTAATAACAATTCTTAAGTTTTGAAGCTGGGCTTTCCATATAGTTTTACTTCCATACAGATGAATCTGTGCACCACAAGAATGTTTAAAACTTTACAGTTTATCAAGTTATGTACCATCATTTAGAATTTAGTGCAATCTGCACATACAAAGCAGATTATCTATAATATTATAACATTCTAAACATGCCATGTCTGTACATTGAAGCCAGTTAAAAAAAAACTGGAATACACTATATAAGGGGAATACCCTAGCGTTATGATATGGGGTTTTTTAAGAAGGGCATTATAAAATTTCTTAGAGGTCGTCGGCAACGTGTTGGCGACACCCATGGTGTTGTAAATGTCTATAGGCGATGGTAACCACTTTCCATACAGTCAGCGTCTTATAGAAAGAAACAGCCAAGATGATCAAATAGATAAGAACATCGAAAGTGATCATTAATATCGGTACAACCATTGTCGTCTAATAGATCGAATCGGCCGTCTTGACCAAATACATCAGTACACCGACAACGCCAAATACATGAGTACATTCATATCGTCATTATTATGTTAACAACCACCTCGCCAAAACAAAGAGACACTCTAGAAAAATGAACTCTATTCTAAATGGGATTAGTGTCAAATCGAGATGATTTCATACTAAACCAAAATTGTATTTCGAATTATGTATTTCAAATTGAATTACTTATTGCTAAATTTGCACTGAATGAAAAGTACCTTTCTTTTCTAATCTGAAATTAATGAAATCAATTCTGAAGGCGTTTGAAACTTAAAAAAAACTCCTAATCACAGCAGTGTGATTGACGAAGAGGATGATATGTGCATAATAATATTTATTACGTTTAATCCAGGGTCAACACTGGGATTGGAAGGAAACGCCAGTTTTTTTTCAATCAAGTATCATTTATTGACTACTTACAAACATTGTTAAAACTTCTAACCCATAAGGGCAGAGATCGAATCTTTAGTATTTTTGACTGACCCACCTGTTTTATTAGTAACTCTATGGACACAGAACGATTTCACGTCGATAGATTATAATCTATCGGGAAATAATGCGTTAAATTGTAAGCAGTTTGTTCCGGTTCACAATATTTCAATAGCTCTCGAGATAGATTATAATCTAACGGTCTTTACAATTTAACGATGACATATATACTCTAATGTAGCCAATTATTAACGGCGTTCATTTTAACTTTATAACTAAGACGCATTTGGCCACAGTACCTAACTATAATATTATTTCAGATAGAACAGAGATATTAGGCGAGCCCAGTTAACTAAAGATATATTATTAACCTACAAATTTTATAAATAGTCTCAAGTTCCTGTTTCTAACCAGATATTTCAGTTCTCTTAATTAAATCAGGTTTTTCATACTTTTGTTAACATTCTTTAATACTTGATGACACCGTTTTTCAGCGTTGAGTTTTCGTTTTTACTAAATACTAACTGTCTTATTCATAGAGAGTTAGAGTAAGGTTGAACGCTTCTTTAACCACCATAAAGAACTGTTCAAACATACTTCACTATCAAATGTATCATCATCATGGAAACGCGAAGGAAGTTTCGCGAGCAGACGATAGTCTATAATATTATAATATGCTAAATATGTCGTCTCTCTACATTGAAGTTATTAAAAAAACACAATTGGAATAGACTATATAAACGATGGAGACACGGTGAATTTTTTTAGATTTCTTGTCTGTTAGTCGGTTTGTCTGTTTGTTCGGGATTTACGTAAAAACTACTAGGCCAGAGCAAATTCTCAAGACTTAAATTCTGCGCTACCTTTTATCCCGGAATCGCACGGGAAATTTTCCGGGAACGGTTTGAAGAGGCCAGAATAAAAAAAGCTTTCTTATTTCGATGCGATGTTTTTACTCATTGATAGCAAATTTTCTGAAATTAAATCTGTGATGCTTTTTATCCTGGGGATCCCGCGAATTTTCTCAGGAGCTGGTTAAAGTTGTTAGGACGCTTACAAATTAGTTTATTTATTCTTACACGATTTTAGACACGATACATTATTTTTTAAATACAGCAATACTTTGTGTCCTGGGAATCTCAAGGAAATTTTCCCGAGGGTGGTTTCTAGTGGTTAGTATGCATATAAATTAGCTGATTTGAATACAACTTATAGTAAAACACAATGCACTTTCTTTTTCAAATACTGCGGTACTTTGATGGATATGGACCCGGGTATCCTGCGAAATTTTTGTCGGGAATAGTATAAATTATTTATTTGCATAACAATTAGTTGATTCAGATTCAATTGATACTAAAACGATAACCACGTTCTTTTTCGAATGCTTCGTTAGTTTATATTCCGGGAATCCCGCGAAAACTTCCCGGGAGTGGTTTAAAGTCGTTATACTGCATAAACATTGCCTGATTCCGATACGATTTCACCAGAACGTTAGATTAAGCTTTTTTTCAATGACTGGGGTATATTATATATATGTTGATCTGGCCGATTGCCAGATTTCAAGGGTGCAAGGGTAAGAGGGAATGGAGATAAATGGACTCACCCGTAATAATATGAGCTGAGTAACCGGAGCGTCTGCGATACAGGAGCAGCAGTGCGTGTTCTCTTGTTATATATCTCCCGCTTCACAACTAGATTCACTTGCCACTTATCACCAAGCTCTTGGAACCCGATTAGTATTGCAATTGGGTGGATATCTCAAATGCGCGCGCGATGCGTGAATGTCTTTACGACGGATCGATTCAGACTGATCGTTGAGACGCGGAAGTGCGGGGTAAATTACTTTTTCGGGGAATCATCGTTCGTTACGCGGTGGCGTGAACATCCTGGGGCCCGGGGAAAAGGTGACGGCTCCCATTTATAGTGCTGACTAAGTGCTGTTGTCGTCGGGGGGAAGACGAGCAATCTTTGTGACTGGTCTCGTTAAGCTGCCATCCTTGGTGCTGAGTTCTACGACTCGGACGACGTCATCCTTTCCGGGCAGAATCTTCTTTATTCTTCCCATCTTCCACTGGAGTCTGGGAAGATTATCCTCCTTTATGAGTACCAGCTCACCAATCTTGGGTCGACTGGTTTCCGTAGTCCATTTAGATCGGGATTGGAGAGTGTGCAGGTAGGATTTCGACCACAAGGTCCAAAATCGCTGAGCCAACGCTTGCACTAAGCGAAAACGTCGTAGGGTTGATGGAGGAGAGGATTCATGGGAATGTTCGGGTAATGCGGTAAGTGGGCGACCTATAAGGAAATGACCAGCGGTTAGGACTTCGAAGTCTGTAGGGTCTGAAGACAGAGGGCAGAGTGGTCGAGAGTTGAGAACGGCCTCAATACGGGCTAAGAGTGTAGAAAATTCTTCAAAGGTCAGATGCTGCTCACCTAATACGCGATAGAGTAATTGCTTAGTAGATTTCACGGCTGCCTCGTGCAGACCGCCAAAAGAAGGAGCTGAGGGCGGATTGAGCAACCATGTGATCTGCTGTGTGGCTAGCTTGTGCGTAATTCTATCATCATTGGCCTTTAAGAAGTTTTGTACTTCTATGAGCTGATTTCTTGCGCCGACATAGTTTGTACCGCAATCAGAGCGAATTAGGGTAGGGATTCCGCGCCGACTAACGAACCTTTGCAGTGCCGCAAAAAAGGCGTCCGTAGAAAGTTCCGAGACAGCCTCTAAGTGCACTGCCTTGGTGGCGAGACAAACGAAAACACAAAAGTAGCCTTTGAGAAGTTTGGCATTGCGTTACTTGATTTAATTAGGAATGGTCCGGCAAAATCCGTGGACACTTGACTAAACACCGGTTGTGGGCTGACTCGATCAGCCGGTAGGTCGGCCATAAAAGGGGGATTCGGCTGATCGATGCCTAAAACAGCGTACACATTTAAAGACACGGTGACGAATGACTCGCCTTCCAGATAAAATCCAGTATTGTTGACGGAGTAGTGCGTGCTGCGCCCGGGTGGCAGTGTATAGTGTGGAAATGATCTATAATTTCCACAAGGGGGCTTGAACTGGGTAAGATGAGGGGATGTTGTGTGTCATATCTAAGGGCTGAGTTGGACAAGCGCCCTCCTACTCTAAGAAGACCATTGAGAAAGGGCGAGAGGCGTTGTATTTGCCGGTAATCAGGTGCAGTTAAATTACACTATTTATTTTCTTGCCTCTCCGGAGAAGCTCTCAGTATGGTATCACACCTCAAACGATGAGAACTACGATGTAGCGATGACAACACTTTCGCTTTTCTCAAATAGAGTTACCCCACTGCTCACAAATCAGACAGTTATTTTTATGCCCCTCTTATTTCAACCCAATCGGCGCTTAAAAACCTAAATACCACTACATGATCAGACTACGTCCTAGTGTCAGTAGTAGTGCGGAAGTTAAAGGGCGAGCTTCGCACATTATTTGAACGAACGCATCAGACACTCTGCCCACCTTAAAGGATGTAATCACATTCTTAGAAGACCATGCATGCACAGAAACTGAGACATATAACCCATTCAAACTGAATACCAACCACGCGCTTCTGCACCCAGACCAGAAATTCGGCACGTTCGTTTTCAGCCCACTACTTCCGTCCGCCCACCTTTAACATATCCTCTACAAAGTAAGCGTAACAGTACGCTCAAGGATACCCACAGTCTACACAATATTTCGAGCCCAAGCACAAGATTCCGCCCACCCACCAGCACCGACCAATAATTATTACTGCCCTTGGTGTCACGTTAGAGGACACAGGTTGCTGAACTGCGGTGAATACCTAAGACAGCCTACGCAAGGGCGCTGGGATTTTATCCAAGCTCATGAACGGTGCCGTAAGTGTCTAGGACCCCATTACTCTGACGAGTGCAGATCCACAGGACGGTGTAGAGAATGTGATAGCGAGAAACACCATACCACCTTACATCGCAGTGGCTTTGAATCACCCACATATGACAATTCTCACCTCTTGCCCCCACAACTAAGAGGACGAGAACACACCCGCCCAACCACGGAATCAAGAAACTCTTCTCGTCGTAATTCACCTATTAATTCACAACAATGACTACCTGCTACTCACTTACACAATACTACACTACACCCACCCATACCATCGCTACAATATACACCATCCTATATATAAGCTATAAAGAGCTCGAAGGACCATATGATCTGGCCGATTGCCAGATTTCAAGGGTGCAAGGGTAAGAGGGAATGGAGATAAATGGACTCACCCGTAATAATATGAGCTGAGTAACCGGAGCGTCTGCGATACAGGAGCAGCAGTGCGTGTTCTCTTGTTATATATCTCCCGCTTCACAACTAGATTCACTTGCCACTTATCACCAAGCTCTTGGAACCCGATTAGTATTGCAATTGGGTGGATATCTCAAATGCGCGCGCGATGCGTGAATGTCTTTACGACGGATCGATTCAGACTGATCGTTGAGACGCGGAAGTGCGGGGTAAATTACTTTTTCGGGGAATCATCGTTCGTTACGCGGTGGCGTGAACATATGTATAGTATGATCTAAGTATAGATCACGAGAATTCATATACGTATTAGACATTAAAACAGTATCCAAGAAACATCAATTATTCATTGCTGATAAAAAAAAGTTTTATCTCGAATTCTAAATTTCTTGTGTATTGAAACTCTTTAGTAGATATTTCAACAAACTCATATATACATAGAAAGTATACTCACATATACATAGTGTATTATGTCAAATGAAATGTTAAAATTAAGTTAATATTGTAAAATAGCTTTGTCTGTACATTGAAGCTATTAAAAAAATCGATTGCGATCAAATTGTTTGATTGATGGAAAATTGAAACAATTAATGTTTTTTTTTCATAAATATATGTTAATTTCTATGAGGTTTTCACTATTATACAGACATTTTTTACTTAAATGCTGAAAAAGCTAATATCATGGGAATTCTAGTGTAATTTTTCAGGAAACCGGATTCACTTTTTTATGTTTTTACTCTAACTTTAGTGACGGAAAGTTCCAAAATTTTCTTGGGAATAATGCGCCTAGATATAGCATGAAAACTAGTCGTGTTACTCTTATTACAGCATAGTTAAATACTTTATGACATTTTTATACATGACTATATTGGGACTCTTGAGATTTCCCGGGATTTCCTTCCACTTTCAAAGCACTAGATCAACTTTGACGCAATGTTCGCAAATTACAAGACACTGTCTGTAATTATTAGAAATCCTTAGTGAAACATCTGTAGTTGAATAAATCTTTAGTAACATTACAAATATCGGGAGTTTATGGATATATCTAGGATTCATGTATTGTCATATTAAATATTTATTCAATTTTACATATTGATAAAATAACTTTAATCTTTGCTATCTTAGTAATGAAAATGAAGTCGAGGGCAAATATTAGTTACGTTATAAAAATGAAAAAGATTTTTATAACAGTAATCATACTATTGAAATTTTGATTTAGTATGAAATCATCTCGATTTGACACTTATCACATTTAGAATAGAGTTCATTTTTCTAGAGTGTCTCTTTGTTTTGGCGAGGTGGTTGTTAACATAATAATGACGATATGAATGTACTCATGTATTTGGCGTTGTCGGTGTACTGATGTATTTGGTCAAGACGGCCGATTCGATCTATTAGACGACAATGGTTGTACCGATACTAATGATCACTTTCGATGTTCTTATCTATTTGATCATCTTGGCCGCTTCTTTCTATAAGACGCTGACTGTACATATATAATTTTAGAACTATAATATATGTATTATAATTATTATATTAATATATATTTCAACTGCTATCTATGTAATTAGATCTTGTCCATCCAAAGTTTGCCTGGAAGAGATTGCTTTTAGCAATAAGGCCGCCCATTGTACTACCTTTTAGTAAGTAAATTTTTTGTGTATTTTTTCAATGTAATGTTGGTGTACAATAAAGAGTATTGTATTATATTGTATTGTGGAATGGGCATATAATGAGAAGGGATGAAAGCCACATGACAAAAAGAATGTTAAACTACAAGATGGATGGGTACTCATGTAAAGGTAAACCATAAACCAAAAAAATGATAGATGGATTATGTGAAGGATGATATGATGACTTGTGGTGTGACAGAAGATGTGTCAGAATAGAGGAGTGTGGAAGGAAAAGACCATATTGTGTCGACCCCAATTAATTGGGATATGGTGAAAGAAAAAACAGAGAGAGAGTCAATAGGTAAAGTATACCTATTTCCTTTGACAAATAAGTGTGCAGGTTGTAACTGATAAAAGTATAGTAGTAGTATATAATATATATATATATATTATTTTTTTAATTGCAGGAGATCAGCAGACAGGCAGACGGCCCACTTGATGGAAAGTGGTTACCATCGCCTATGGACATTTGCAACACCAAAGTTGCTACAAATGCGCTGCTGCTCTCTTAAGGGAGACTGAAACCTGGTCACTAATGCCGGAACACAACTTAAGGTTGTTATGGCGACATACTTTAGACCAGGGGTGGTAGCCATCCAGTCGGGCAAATGCCCTACCACCTGGCTGTGGGTTGTTAAGTCGCCTCTTACGACAGGCCGCTCGGCCGCAGGAAATTGTATTCTTTCTCCGTTCCTGCACGGATAATATATATATATATATATATATATATATATATATACTAGCTGTCCCGGCAGACGTTGTTCTGCCCTGAACTAATAAAATTTAGAACCCGATTCCAGCGCCACCTACCGGGTCCAAATGTTAGCTATCCTATCTTTCAAGTCGGATCAAACTGCACACGGTGTGCAAATTTGATTAAAATCGGTCAAGTAGTTTAGGAGTCCATTGAGGACAAACATTGTGACACGAGATTTATATATATTAAGATATATATATATATATATATATATAGTATAGTATAGTGATAGTACCAAGGAACACTTCTAAAGGGGGAATCAATAAGATTACCAAGCCCACACATTTTTATTGACAACACATGCCCATGACTTCATCCACGCTTGACTTGAAATTCCCACGGGGATTCCCCGGACACAAGTATCGCAGGCTTTAAAAATGAATGTAAGTTATCGCTTTAGTGAAAGCTGTGTCGGAATAAGCAAATTTTTTTGCACCCAAACAACTACATACCACTCCCGGGAAAATACCCGGGATAAAAAAATCACACATTTTATTACATAAAATTTACTATCGATTAGTGATACAATCATATTGGAATTCGTTTTTTTTTTAATCTGACCATTTTAAATCATTCCCAAAAAAATCCCGCGGGATTCCTAGGATAAAAAGTAGCGAAGACTTTAAGTACAAGTAATTTCCCCGTTGTCGAGCAGCGAAAACCGGATCGAATCGGCCGAGTAGCTTTTACGTGAATCCCGAAGAAAAAGACAAGAAATCTAAAAATATTTGCATCATGTTCTCCATTATTTTTATATTGCCTGAAGTAGACAAACAGGCAGATGGCCCACCTAATGGTAAGTGGTTACCATCGCCTATAGACGTTTGCAACACCATGGGTGTCGCCAACGCGTTGCCGACGACCTCTAAGAAATTTTATAATGCCCTTCTTAAAAAACCCCATATCATAACGCAAGGGTATTCCCCTTATATAGTGTGTTCCAGTTTTTTTTTTACTGGCTTCAATGTACAGACATGGCATGTTTAGAATTTTATAATATTATAGATAATCTGCTTTGTATGTGTAGATTGCACTAAGTTCTAAGTGATGGTACATAACTTGAAAACTGTAAAGTTTTAAACATTCTTGTGGTGCACAGATTCATCTGTACGGAAGTAAAACTATATGAAAGCCCAGCTTCAAAACTTAAGAATTGATATTAGTACATACATACATACATAGCTTCACACTAGTTCCCTTGCGGGGTAGGCACGGACAACAGAGCGCCATTCACGCTTATTCCTACACACCTCACTCGCTTCTTTGACATTCATAGCTCTTGTCGTAAGGCTCCTGACATCACCTTCTGCTAGTATACGATCAATTTGATCATGGAAGGTGTGTCGTGGCCTTCCACGACTTCTGCATCCATCCACTTTTGCATTGTATATCTGTTTAGTCATTCTTTCATCATGCATTCTTTCAACATGCCCGAACCACCGGAGCATTCCTTTCCTTACCTTCACCCCGACACTCTCTTTCAGACCAACTCTCTTTCTTACTTTGATATTAGTAAATGCATTTTTTCAACATCTAGCTCTTCATTTCATTTATAATACATAATTTTGTGGTTTTCCTCAGGGGGACCTCCCATGATGTGTGATGAGTTTAAAAAGTTGATTGTTACTTCATACATAAATTGATTCCTTAACATGTCTAGAATATGATGGTAAACTGATTTTATAAAATTCTAAGTCGATATAAACATATATAGCAGTTAAAAGTAGCAGATGTTTAGATTAGACATGTGCACCACATTGTAAAATGTTGGCGGCAAGCTGAGGGTTGGTAGTCAGCAGTGGCGCTGCACCAGCAGGGTAACAATTTCAGGTATTTTTGAGTTACATAAATACTGTATAATATAATCTACACCATCTATGTTTGCTTCAGAAAATAGTTACAAAAAAAGATCCTGACACCTGAGGTGAACTGCAAACCGCAAATAAATATGCAGAACACTACCTTTTTTTTATGTTTGCTTGTAAGCAAACTGACCAACGGGTCCACTTGATGACAAGTGGCTACCGTCGCCCTTGGACATCTGCAAATATCTGTTTATGCCTTTTTTGAAGAGCCCCATATTGTAGTGCTCTGGGAAAACTGCGGAAGGGAGTTCATTCCATAACTTGCTTACATATGGCATAAAGGAGAGAACGCCATGTACAGTCGATAACTTTCAGATGTCAAGGAAGTGTAGATGAACTCTCAGTCACTGGCGAGCAGTGCGGTGGTAAAAAGGCGACATAAGTTCCAAACCAACTAGCTCATCAGAACACTCCCCATTGTACACACAGTAGAACGGCAGGCACTGAAGGTGGGACGTGCATGCGCCTTGCTTTGTCTCATAAGCACAAGTGTCATGCGAATGACTTCTAGGGAGCGCGGGCCCCTGTGCTCTAGGCGGGAATGGTAAGAGACACCGCAGAGACAAGGCAAGCGACGATTCTTGCACATGCTGAAGCTTGTCGTAATATTCTTATGTTACAATATTATAATAATTAATATATGTTAAACTGGCTGAAAACAAAGCAAAAGTATTTTCAAATTCAAAATTTTTATTCAAACTGAATTGCACTGTAGAATGTTTTTTGAAGGTCATACATATAAATCTCTTCTTCTCAAAGCTCCCACACACTCATTGGCATGTTATAGTGGTCCTTTCTCCGTCCACGCACTTAGATTATGGATTGCCCTGCCACATACAATCCGAGATAATTCTTTGAAGAGCAGTTTAAAAAAAAGTCATAGAGCACTATCTATCTTAATTTATCCTTATATGTCTGTATTTTACATTATATATGTATGTATGTATGTTTGTATCTTAGTGTATCTTGTATGTAATTTATTTTTATCTGTTTATATTATATGTTACATACTTAAATTGTAAAATATCTTAATGTACACAACCCTACCTTTTGCTTCCTCCTTCTCGCTAGACTCATAGGTTTGCTGGAAGAAAACTCTTTTAGTGTTAAGCTCGCCTTTGTACATCACCATTATTCTATAATTTTGTTTGAACTTTTTGTGTACAATAAAGAATAAAGAAAATTAAACCTACTTCCCATTTTATGTACACCGCTTCACAACATATTATTGTTATTTAATGAAAAGAAGCAGCAAGGAACTCTCTAGCAACACATCGAGTTAAAAAACTTTTTATAAATTGACATCTATTTGAAGGATTTCATGACAAATTGCTATAAACAATTTTTATAATTGTTTAATAATGAATTGTAATCAAAAGAATATCTCAGCTGTGAGGCAATAATAAAGCAAAAAATTCAAAATGACCTTAACAATAACCAGTTACTTAATTAATATTGAACTATTTCATATATTTATAACCATTTGCAGTAACTTTTAACTTGGTGTAATATAGGAAATAAAAAAACGATTACGTCTCCAACACCATAAGAGTATATATAAAGATTAAAATTGTAAATTACATAATGAAAACTTGACAATAACTGGATCTACTATTCAATGTCCATTGAAAAAAGTATAACAACGCAAATGCAGTGAAGCAATAACTGTGACGACATGAATTAATCTGACAAGAAATATACAGGCCCAAAATGACGAGAGCGAAAGGCTAGATGTTATCTAAGTTACAATGTTGTCGCTATTCTATCATAATATTCGAAGCGGAAATAACAACAAACGTGCATAATATATTTAATGGTAAACACATAAGTAATTACCTAGGTAGCTTATCAGGTCCATCACTTGGTATTATTTTATTGGTATTCAATAAATAAGACAGCAATTGTTTGGTTTTGAATGGCAGATCCGCTAGTGACAACGTATTCAAATTAGACTGGCAGACCATTGTGATACACTAAGTTTTTCACTAATTCATTGCAGACTTGGTTATAAATAATTAATTTCAAGTAAATAATATTTTGCACTGAAACAACTCTCACGAAACAAATTTTACAGTGATTCATTCGGAAAGTAAAGACGACAGTCAACAAGCACAGGGTCTCCAGATTGAATTTAAAAAACCCTAAATTTACCAAAATTGTCCCCAAAATGATATTATTTCAGCAACTGTACCCATATATTATATTAGATGAAAATTGGACAAGTGTTTATTGAAGCATGCATATTAAAATGTTATACAGAAGCGACGAATTGTCATATTTTTTTAATAATTTGATATAACGCAAGAATTCCGGATAAAATAACAACTGTGACATGTTATACGATGACAAATCATTACCTCATAAGACTAATTTTTCAAAAATTCTACTGAAACCTAAAAGAACCTGCTTAAATGATTTTTGACTTTTTTTGTCGTTTTAGATATCGTTACTTTATAAGAAGGCGAAGCGAAAGAAAATCGTGATTATGGAAAAAGTCCTGTGATGAAACTTGCACATTAAGATAACAGAATGTGTCAATCCAAACAATCCACTTTATGAAGCGTAGTCAGTATACTGTTCCTTTCGCCTATTAATGGAAGGCCCAAGCCCAGCAGTGAGAGCTTTATGGGCTGTTAGTGTTATTATTTGATACACAAAACGCTTTATTAGTTGTTAATATAGCAGCTTAAGAAATAGATAAGAGAGAGAGGACCATCTACTTATTCGGCAACAAAAATGCAATTTCGGCGACATGATTTCATTTTTTCCTTTTTAAGTATATCTATAGTTTATTAAATGTATGTTAACATTTTACATTTAACTAAAAAGAAACTTGCAGATTCTTTTATTGCAAATATTTTATATTACATAATATTAGTATTATTGAATTTTGTGACAATATACATAATTGTTCACTACGTTACTAAAGCTAACCCTGGTTTTTATCCTAAATAGTGAGATAAATAAACCCAATAGTCACACTGGGTTTTTATTTATTACACCAAAAGTGACATGTAATCAGTACCATTACAAGTGTTGTATACAGACATATTTGGATTTAACTCATATGATATAAATCTTACATAATTTAACTTTTATTTTCGATTTCATGCTATGTCGAATATTTTATGGGTTTTATAGTAAGATTAATAATTTATAAGGAATTTATTTTTATTTTGAAAAATAAATTATAAATAATTATACTTCAACTCCATTGTCAAACTCATAGAGACACCGCCCTAGAGGAACAAAATACTTCTCCAATTCCTAAGCGCTAAAATTTTCGTACACAAAATTATACCCAAGATATTCTTATTGCATAAAATTCCCCAACCGCAAAATATTACCCATAATGGGTAAAACCCATCCGGAAAACCTGGAGATATACAAGGAAAATGTCAGTTTAGACTTTATAGTTGTCAAAGTCAAATCTAATCTAATCAATTCAGAAAACGTAATTAGGAGGTTATCACTAAGGTGCCCATTCACAGTTTCCTGCATTGCAGTCAGCCACGTAATGCAGGACCCTGCATGTTGTTTGCATCCTGCATTGCGTTCAGCAACACCGAACAAACTGTCTCTTGAGTCGTGCAAGCTTCGTCCTGTGCAGGACTGTAATGTAGAATCGCGTATGGGCCCCTTTACTCGAAATCGATATTTGAGGAGTTTTTGGCGGGAACTGAAAGGAGATGTTGTGCTGTGCAGTTTTATTTTCTAAAAATATATAAAATTACTCGTAAATGAACAATAGTTATAGGATATTGATAGTTTTTGAGGAGTAATTATGTGTTTTGTGAGAAATGTGAACTATATAGTCAAAAGGTTTCTTACTATATTTCAAGCATTACTTAGTGAATAGTACTTACAAATGGGTCAGGCCATTTTTGAATTTTTAAAAACTTATTTAATTTGCTATGCTTGAAATGCCTTAATACAGTTATATGTACACTAGTGAATTTAGCGGAGCCTTTTGGAGGGGTTGCGTAGGGCCATGGGAAGGTCAACACGTATAGGCAGGCCCCTTGACAAACTTAATGTAAATGTGGCGTGACACTGACCGGCGATAATCCGTCTACATTTTATAAAAATGCACCCAAGGACAAGCCCCGGTTAGTGTAGGACTATTGGAGAGAATGAAAACAAAAAGTACCGGGCTATTGGGATGAACTACTAGTAGAACTAAGGATCTGGGACTATTGGGACTATGGCGTCTGCTCATCGCAATGTTCGGAGAAGATGTATAAAATGAGCAGACGGTGACTCGCCGCTCACTGCATGGGCGCACAAGATTGTAGAGAGGCATTAAGTTTTCTTAATATTTGAACGAGGGAAAGATAACCACTAAGCGAACTAAGTACTCGATTCTTAGACTGTGATGATATTCCTGGTAATTACTCTTCCATGATACGAAATAAAACAAACAGAAGAAGTTAGAGACTTTTATTGTCATTCACAAGTGCATCTGCTATCACACTACATTGTTACAGTCATAATAAATACAATAGAATAATATCGTTTGACAATTAACATTTGTGATTGAGAAGAGACATGGCAAACAGATTTTTCGCTCAAATAAAACCCTTTCGAATATTTTTACACATCACAACACCTTCCGTCTAGAATAGAAGTAAGAAGTTTCAAATATTAATAGAATAAATTAATCTATACTTAATAAATAACAAAATAAATTAAATACAAGAGTTAAATTAAAAAGTTATTAACACTAAACACTAATAATAAGCTCTTTTAAAAATGGAATGTCTAAATTTCACATTTAAATAAAAAATGACGCATAAGGCCCGATATACACTCTGTCCCTCCAATATCATCAATATGTTTCAAAACAATTTGTTGAAAGAATATAAATTAATTGAAAATACTAATTTAATATATTGTTTCTTATAATTTTTGAATTTAGAATTTGTGTTTCTGATCACAGATTGATTAATATTGACTATTAATTCAATTTTATAACCCATACTGCCACACTTGAAGAGTTAATAGTACATCATACTTAATTGGAGACGATTTTACTGTTTACTCTTTACTTAAATCTATACAGCGTTTTAGCAAAGCATATATCACGTCGTGAAATCGCTCTTAAAATGAAAATAAATTAAATGATTTATTTTATTAGGTATAAAATAGAAAAAAAAAATATTAGACACCTCTTATATAAGTTAACTGTTATTTAATCTCTCTGAGTGCGGCAGATAGATTTCTGTTATTTGATGATAGAAAAGTCAAGTTGTTCATCTAGCAATTCACATAGCCAAAAGTGTACTACATAATAATATTAAGAGCACAATAGAAAATAATTACAGAAATTAAATTCGTTCAATCAGGTAATATAAATTGGCAAGAATATGCTAAGTAATACATATACATATACTTTAGTGTATTAAGACCAATACAACAATTCAATGGACTTTTCCTAAAATCTAAACAATCAAAGCAGTATCTGAATTGAATGACTAAACATTGCGAAGAATTGTTAAAGTTTTTAACAATACTCGTTGACACTTGACATCTTTGCCTTCCGTGATCACGGCCACTGAAAAGTGGCCGAAACGTCGGAATAAACCAAAATCAAATAAAATTACCGCGCTTAAAACCGTTAAAACGTAGTTTTATTATTGCGAAGAATTGTTGGGACGACCGTAGATAGCGACGCGCTTTAGCAGCTTACGAGACGAATGATATTAGTAGCGGCAAAGTTTTATACAACTTATAATTACGATCGGCAGTTTTCGTTTGCGCAGAAAAGTGCAGATCAGTTTCTGCCGAAATGGCAGTCTCGCGTGCTAAGAATAGACCCAAGATCGTCCGCTCCGCTTACACGATTCGTACATTGACGGCGCCGCTAAAATTGGCTCTTGGGCAGGTACATCGAAATAATTATTAGGTGTGTAAAACTATTACCACCGACGTGTAAGTACACCAAAAGTTATGCACACAGAACTTAAATACATTTTTATAACAAGTATAAAACATTTTCAACTTAATATATGACCATAGGAACTGGTCATCAACTAACAGTTCATTCGCCTTACTATTGGTTAAAATTTAACATGCGCGCCGTACAAGCAATGTCAAATTTCTACCGATGGTATGGTAGGTGAATAAACAGTAAGACAGGAACCGGCCAATAGTAAAGCGTTATCTACATGTAATCTAGCTTACGTCTCTTGATGTGAACCCGAGCGAGACCATAATTATTAAATATAAAAATGAGTCTAATGAATAATCTTTTAATTATAATAATGCAATAACCAAGGGGCCAGTATTTATAATACATAAAACAAAATTTTTGATCTACAACAACTCTGATTTGCGAAACATAACGGAACAGGAAGTTGGGTTTGTGATTTAAGTTAAAGCAGCTTTGTTTATATTATGCAATTGATTTTCTTAGGCTTGTGCATAGACATTTAATCGACGGTTAAAATATAATAACCACTGTTTAGCTATATAGTTTTAGAGATTATTTTATTTTAACGTTAAACGTCTATGCACACCAATCTTAAAGTTTTGTTATGTTTTATTAATAATAACAGTCTTGTAAAATTAAACAAAATTATTAGGATAATTGAATACCAAAAAAAAAAACACCTCAACATCGAAGATTGTTTAAGTTTTCGAAAAAGTCCATTTGAATACAGAACATATCACACAATAGTATCAGAAAATCTATATATTAGAATTGTCCAAGTATACCATTACTTTTTATGACAAGTCCTATAATACATACATACAATATATTACACATTTCTAGAAGTATTACAAAATTGATATGGTTATTATATCTAATTATTTGTCGTTTATATAAGATTTTGGATACTACACTAATGGGGCAGGAAAGGAACAACAAAGTATAAAAATATTTAATACAGTCAAAACCCACATAATTATCATTGTGTGGCTACAAAATAAAACAAAACATTACGACTTCTTAATGTTTATATAAATATTAAAATAAGATTATTACAAGGACATTGTAATATATATATATATATATATATATATATATATTTGTTTAAGCTAAAGCAAAATTTAATTGCCGTTCGAGATTTACTCCATTATATGACTGCAGTAGATATTTAAATTTGATAAATGTTCCCTCTAAGGGCACGTTAAAAAAGCCCAACAGTGGCCAATGACACCTCAATATCATTCGGCAATCCATTGCATGGTAGTAAAGCCAAAATTAGACGTGTTCATATCTGTCTTTCAATTTGTATAGAAACGAGACATAACATACGAACTTAATAGTAAAAAAAAGTTTCATAAATGACTTTTAACTGCTTTTCCGTTTTTTTTTTTAATTGTAAATCGTTCCAAATTTTGTTATTTCTATTCCTATTAGTTATTTGTGCACAATAATATTTTATACTTAAAATATAAATATATGCTTGAAAATAATCTAATAAAAATTACTCATATGATTTTTTTTATATAATTAAGTTCATTAAATTATTAAACTTGACAGAAATTAACCGTCTACTTTTGGTATAACACCACAAGAATAGAACAATTAAACCGTTCGACAAAATTGCTACATAGAGCCAACGTAGCCCATTCGTTGGTCTTATCTCTTATGTGTACGCGTCTTAAGATGTCGGTACATTAAGGTTCAGCTCCATTCTCGCACGTATATTCGCGATTTCTATAATTCTAAATGCCATAAAATTGCAAACATCGAGCACTGCGCAACTTGCTAATTTGCGAGAGTGTACTCTTACCTTTAGGATAACTCAGAATATATTCGATCCTTCAAGAGTTGTTCTTCTTTATTTCTGGTGTCAAAACATACTTATATTAACCCAGGGTCACATATAATTACTTACTTACAGTTAAGTATATTTACTACTGCAATTGTCTTAATCTATACACATAGTCCAGTTTTTGAAGGTTATAACCAAATATGTAAAATAAATAGTTTTAATAATCATGTGTTTTAGATCGCATTTTATTACAAACTATCGCAATTTTCGAGGCAGAGTATTAGGGATGCGTTTAGACAATACACATACATTAATTGACATTTTTCAACCAATACAATTTAATACTTTCTTAAGTTTTCGCGACTTGTATACACAATAAAATCAGGTTTTAACGGTTTTAAGCGCGGTAATTTGTTTGATTTTTATTATTCCGACGTTTCGGCCACTTTTCAGTGGCCGTGATCACGGAAGATAAGTGGACACATGCTGGATAAACCCAACCACTACATCAGATTCGATAAACCACAAATCCTCGCGAAAGAGAATCGTTTCATATCTAGAATGATGAGTGAGGCTATTGAAATCAAAACACCCAATTTTCAATAGAGAAGATGGTTGGCAAGTACCACCTGTTTGGGATCCGGTCATCAAAACTATTAAGACCCAAACCCAGCAAAAACTAACTGCCAGACTTCAAGACACTGTGAGCTCTTTCTGCGTACACCGGAACACAAACCAACTTGACTGATAATTTTGTTTTATTTTTCCATTTTAATATTCTACAAAATTATTAGAGCTAGGCATGTTTGCTGAAGAGTTTCTTGCGCCGCTTCTTCTCTTTAAGCCACAACATGTTGCGAAGCGGTGGTGAATTAGATTACGCAGCCATAGAGTACATAATAACCATAAACAAAATTAAAACCAAACAAAATGAACAAGGCTAAATACAACTTAAACAATACTCATTGACACTTAATATCTTTGTCTTCCGCGATTACGGCCACTGAAAAGTGGCCGAAACGTCGGAATAACAAGAATCAAATAAATTACCGCGCTTAAACACGTTAAAACGTAGTTTTATTATCCATACAAATTAGTTGTCATTGTGTTACTAAATCAAAAATACGTACTGTCCATGATTTTTATTTGTTGACTACGACCAACCTAAAATGACTGGCACATAGTTTTCTTTAAAGCAAGTCAGCGACGTATCACTGTCTGTTGGCGCCACTTATTTCCCGATTACCAATTGTGTCTTGGATTTATAGCGTCTTGCAACCCCCGTATGTTGCCGCCGCCCGCTCGTAGCGTGAGTTCAGTACATTGTCAAACGCCACGCTTTTTTTTTTTTTGAGGCGAGGAAAAATGCTTAACCGATTTACGCACAAACTGGGTCGTTGCTAGAGGAACGACACGCGTCGGTCGGGGGCGATAACACTGCAGCAATAGTATGCTCTTGGTAGCGCTCCGTCCGCGGCCGACGTCACAGAATAGTGTGGAAGACTCCGAGCGTTGCTACACAAGCGAGCAACCTCAATACCCACTAAAAACCCCCTCCTCCCTGACGACCCTGCGCTTTGTATGTGTTGGAAAGGCTGAGATTTAGAACATAGTTACGCCCAGCCGAGCCAAACGCCACGCTACCGCGACGCACGTGTACTATTATCGCATCCGCATAAATACACATATTAGCTATCGAAGATTTCCGCGTCCGGTAGTTAATTACTAGGACATTCGCCTCAACCATAAATAAACTTAAGTGTTCAGTGTTTCTGCGTCCCTTGCGCCCCGGTGCTCGTGTAGAAGGACTTTGCCACCGAGAAAGCAACGGCAGAACCCTGAACCAGCGCCGTCGTGGGCTGGTGGCTGACTGCGAGGTAAGTGCAAGGTTCTATATTCTCCGGGCACCAGTTCTTAATCGGGGAATAAGGGATGGCCATACATTGAGCACATAACCCCCTACCCGCGGAGATTGCCTGATGGCGTCTCCACTGTCTTTTATTAAACTATTGGCAATCTTTTAAATAACTATACAGTCAAGTCCGTTAGCGGGTTGAATTCGTATGCCTCTCGTTATATACCTCTTTTAAAGGGGATTTAACTTCAGCTACATCTTATACACAGAATTAAATAGTGTCTTAGCTTTACTGACCGGTTTGTTGCCGTTGTTGTTTTTCATATTTTTATTTAAGTTTATGGCTTGGCAGCTAGGCCTTTAAGCCAGATCTTAGTTTACAATATAGTTTCTTCATTTTCTTAAGCCTACGTGTAGCACAGCTGAACTGTAGGTTATCAACTAAAGCCATTCAACGGAGTTCTTGTGACAACTCAAAAGGCCACATTTGACTGTACAGTTCACATTTCTCACAAAACACATAATTACTACTCAAAATATATCAATATCCTACAACTATTGTTCATTTTAGAGTAATTTTACACATTTTTAGCACAACATCTCCTTTCAGTTCCCGCCAAAAACTCGTGTTGTTTTTCAAAGACCAAAAAACACGAGAGGTGTATAGACTTCCTCCACTGACGGACTTCCCCGACTAAACTATAATAATTTAGACATTGTTTTTCCTTATATATGTTTGGTACGATAGCCACAAGACTTGCAATCAATTATAAAATTTAATGATGTTTAAATTAAATGACATCTAAAGTTAGATTTTAAAATAGAAAATACTTTAAATCAACCCTCTAAACACATTAATTAACTAGCGGCCGGCGCAGTTTCACCCGCGCTCTGTCCCGCTCGCGTGGTATATAGCGTCATGTTATATAGCCTATGACACTCCCTGTTAACGTAGCTTTCCGACAGTAAAAGAATTTTTAAAATCGCTTTATTAGATCCAGAGATTACTCCCTACAACGTCACAAACTTTACCTCTTTATAATATTCGTATAGACTAAAATTTTATTCAAAACAATATTTCTTAAGAGACTACAAGATGTACGACTGACATATATGCATTTCTTTCTAATACATTATTGTAGTCATAAGTAAAAATATTTCAGATGTATATAATTATTTTGTAGCCATTTTAATACGTTTTCTATAGCTATGATTTACTCTGAAATTATGCGTATTGTCTAAGTACGCCGTTCCACTCACCACTGTATTGCAAACCGCGACCATACGCTTTATTTAATAATAATATATTTAAACTCAACAATAAACTTTTAAAATGTGCAAAAAGGGCAAGAATCCTATTCAGTCATTTTGAGATTATCATGCATTCAGTATATACTACACAAGAACAAAAATAAATATTAAAATAATATAATGAGCTTCTAAAGGCCTACGCAGACCGGGACGGCATGGCAAGGGATTTTGCCGTCAGCCAGCGCACATTAGCCGCTTAGACACTGCGGCACTCCAGCGCCTTGCCACGGCGCGACAAAGCACGCCTCGGCAGCTCCTGCTGCCCGATACACTTTTAGTCTTCAGTTGCGTTTGATCGTGTGTTGATGTGCCTAACTTTCAAAATGGTAAATTGGGATTTGGTGTTAATATCGATTATTGCAGACGAAGAAGGTGCACAGGCTAATAATAGGGATAGAAGAAGATTCACTCACTCCGCAGTATGTCAAAACGAGCGCCGGAGTCCTTGGCATGTCGTTGTCTACCCGCAGTACGCCACGGCATCCCGCCGCGGGAGCCCGTGGCGCGTTTTTCAATGCCGTACAATGAAATCCCTTTCGATGCCCCGGCATCATTTTAAAGCATAGCAATTTATGTAGTATTTCTATATCGATAAGTTTGAATGTCCATTAGTAAAAAATTAAGTCCCTAGTCACGGCGTCCCGGTCTGCGTAGGCCCTAAGAGATACCTAAACGGAGTTCCTCTCTCGCTCGCACATTACTACATTTTTGAAGATATAAATTGACCTACTTAAGGCAAATCTGCATTCTATGAATCTCAACAATATTACGAGTATTTCGTTTCGATTCATACAATGAAAATCAGCGCTGTCGGTTTTTTTTTTATCCGATGCAGCACAACGCTGAGTTGCCAACCTCGTTGACTAAAAAACTCGACGTCCAAGCCTTATTTATTTATCTATACATATAATCAAACTGTAGAGGTCGAATTTCTGTACAATGAAAAAAAAATGCTAATAACCGAGTCAGGGGGATGTAAGAAGTAAAACAGAACTAATTTAGATTTTTTTCAAATTTTTTTGTTTCTCTGTCTGTTTGAACCGGCTAATCCGAAACGACTGGACCCTGGTCAACATATAGGATACTTTTGATCCCGAAAACTTAGACTTCCCATGGGATAGTTAAAAAACCGCACCACGCGGACGAAGTCGCGGGCATCAGTTAGTTTATTTTATGTTTTGTGATTCAGTTTTTTTTTCTTTTTGTGTAAAATTTATTGTGAATGTATTATGTGTGTTTTTTATGTATAGCGTCGTCTTTTT
The DNA here is from genome assembly GCA_019925095.2 of Dendrolimus kikuchii. Taxonomy (NCBI): domain Eukaryota; kingdom Metazoa; phylum Arthropoda; class Insecta; order Lepidoptera; family Lasiocampidae; genus Dendrolimus; species Dendrolimus kikuchii. The sequence continues at coordinate 1,871,146 of CM034392.1, read as the reverse complement.
AAAGTCAATAAATATTTTTCTTTCTTTCTTTCTTTCATACATAAAAATAGAATATATTTTTTAAACACAACCGAATTACTGTCAAACGTGGACGAAGGCGTGGGCATACGTATAAAATTCTTCTGTTCGTGTGTGTGTCACTAAACTTCTGATCGGTTGCACCGATTTTGATATTTTTTTTTGGATGCGTTCAAGTGGGTCCCGGAATGGTTTAGATGTACAATTAGACCCGGTAGATGGTGCTGCAACCGGGTTCTAAAATTTATTTTCTTAGGGTAGGACAAAAGGTTGCCTAGAAGAGATTGCTTCAAGCAACAAGGCCGCCGATTGTACTTACTACCTTTTAGTGTTTAAGATTATTGTGTATTTTTTCTCTGTCATGTTGATGTATAATAAAGAGTATTGTATTGTATAGGGGATGGAAGGTACACCGCTGATATAGAAAGAAGAGTGAATTTGGGGAATAGTGTGAATGGAGCGTTAGGTAAACTTCTAGGCGCCAGAAGGCCCAGCTTGCCATACACAACGCGGTGCTGGTACCTACGCTCACGTATGGAAGAGAGAGCATGAAAGTAGAGTAAACGCGGTCGAGATACGAGCACTGCGCAAAATCTGCGGAGTGACGCTCGCGGACCGCGTTTCTAATACCGAAGTAAGAATAAGAGTTGGTCTGAAAGAGAGTGTCGGAGTGAAGGTAAGGAAAGGAATGCTCCGGTGGTTCGGGCATGTGGAAAGAATGCATGATGAAAGAATGATTAAACAGATATACAATGCAAAAGTGGATCGATGTAGAAGTCGTGGAAGGCCACAACACACCTTCCATGATCAAATTGATCGTGTACTAGCAGAAGGTGATGTCAGGAGCCTTAAGAACAGACGAGCGTGCATGACAAGAGTTATGAATGTCAAAGAAGCCAGTGAGGTGTGTAAAAATAAGCCTGAATGGCGCTCTGTTGTACGTACCTACCCCGCGAGGGAACTGGCGTGAAGTTATGTATGTATTGTATAGGACGTCTGATGGGCCTGCTACTCTGGGCAATAATATTATATAACTAGGATATGCCCGCGACTTCGTCCAACTTAACTTCAAATTCCCGCGGGTATCCCGCGACACAAAGAATCGCAAGTCTAAGAATTTGCTATCGATCAGCGAAAACCGCTTCGAAATCGCCTCAGTAGGCTTTTACATGAATCCCGAACAAACAGCCAAAAACTCAAAAAAAGAAATGCATCGTGCTCTCCATCGTTTGTATAGTCTATTCAAGTCGTTTTTTTTTTCTAAATAACTTCAATGTACAGACACGGCATGTTTAGAAATTTATAATATTATAGAAGATTCGTAGAATACAAATTTGTCGTATATAAGAGATCGTATATAATGTCAATGAAGCAAGTGAGGTGTGTAAGAATAAGCCTAAATGGCGCTCTGTTGTTCGTGCCTACCCCGCAAGGGAACTGGCGTGAAGTTATGTATGTATGTATAAGAAATCGACAGATCGCATATAAGACAATTTATATAAAAAAACGTGGCAGTTAGGCAATCGCTGGACATGCGCTTGCCTACAAACCTGCTGACCACGCAGCGGCCAGTCATCGCTTTATAAGAATTAGTACTAATTTAAGTTTTTAGAGTTAATATAATTTAATTGTATTTTAATTAGTCTTGTAAGAACTGTCGAGCAATAAAGTTGTCTTAATAAATTGTTTTTTTAAACAATTTCCGTGCCGCCCTACTTATCTCAATGCGCGAGCGAGACAGTAACTCAAATTTTGATATAACTTAAACTTCTCTCACAATCATTCAACTACTTGAATATTATTTCTATTTCCAATTGTAACAATTTCATTACATCGGACCAGAATATTAACTAACACTACACTACCTATTAATAATAATATGTACAAATGATATGATTAATTCAATAATTTATTATTTGGATAATTGTACAATAGTTACCGTGCGTACAAAAAAACAAAGGCGAAATTGACTATTAGGGAAGATTTATATTAGACCGGTCCGTGTCCGGGCCGGGGCGGGGCCGGAGCGGAGCCACTCCGTGCTGCACGTTTATATTACACCGGGTGCTAAACGGGCGATACAAAATGTATGTAACGTTTCAAATTCGTGCCCCGTCCGGGCCACGTACACGGCACGCCCCGGACACGGCCCGGTCTAATATAAATCACGGGCGATACAAAATGTATGTAACGTTTCAAATTCGTGCCCCGTCCAGGCCACGTACACGGCACGCCCTGGACACGGCCCGGTCTAATATAAATCTTCCCTTAGGGTCCATGTCCGGGCCGGGGCGGGGCCGGAGCGGAGCCACTCCGTGCTGCACGTTTATATTACACCGGGTGGTGTAGACGAGCGTTGTCCGGGTCCCGGACGGGACACGTATCCTGCACTGTGTAATATAAACAGCTTCATACAAAATGTATGTAACGTTTCAAATTCGTGCCCCGTGCGGGCCACGTACACGGCACGCCCCGGACACGGCCCGGTCTAATATAAATCTTCCCTTAGCCAATGAGTTACTTTATATAATTATCCTTATGTACATAATATATTTGATTCTTTATTTCCCATCAGCCTTGAACAGTTTATTATTCATATTAGCATGGTTTTAACAAATATAAATAAATAAAATATTTTCTTAAGCTTTCGCGACTTGTATACATAATAAAACTACGTTTTAACGGTTTTAATTAAGCGCGGTAATTTTATTTGATTTTGGTTTTTCCGACGTTTCGGCCACTTTTCAGTGGCCGTGATCACGGAAGACAAAGATGTCAAGTGTCAATGAGTATTGTTAAAGTTTTATTTAGCCTACCGCCAACTTGTTAATTTTAATTTTGTTTATGGTTATTATTTACTCTATGGGAGCCTAATCTAATTTACTACCGCTTCGCAACATGTTATGGCTTGAAGAGAAGAAGCGGCGCAAGAAACTCTTCAGCAAACATGCCTAGCTCTAATACTTTTATATAATATTAAAATGGGTGGAAGGAAAAATAAAAGTAATTATCAGTCAAGTAAATTAGATTAGGCTCCCATAGAGTAAATAATAACCGTAAACAAAATTAAAATTAAATAATTAAAATTCACAAGTTGACGGTAAGCTAAATAAAACTTTAACAATACTCGTTGACACTTGACATCTTTGTCTTCCGTGATCACGGCCACTGAAAAGTGGCCGAAACGTCGGAAAAACCAAAACCAAATAAAATTACCGCGCTTAAAACCGTTAAAACCTAGTTTTATTAAATAAAATATTTATAAATATTTTTTACCGTCAGACAAACAATATGAGCTTTTTTTCTATGACTATAAAACGAAATGAGGCGGAATGCAGTGACACCCAGACCAGAGTTCACCAGAGCAAGTAACTGAAAGTTCATTCATAGCCGGTTCTTACATCTAACCATTCAATCGCTTGACAAAACTTTGACATTATTTGTATGGAACTTTGTGAAAATTTTAACCACTAGAAAGTTAGTAAGATGTAGGAACCGGACATTAGGAAATTTACTATAACAGGAATCAAACCCGAAACTCCTGTATTCTAATGAACCAAGCTCGCCAAACACTAAACCACATACGCCGTCAAATTTATCAGCACTGCGGTTTTGTTTGATACGTATTTCAAAAACGTATATTGATAAAAATTTGATTTTTTATTGCCGGAGTTCAGCAGACAGGCGGACGGCCCACTTAATGGAAAGCGGTTACCATCGCCTATGGGCATTTGCAACTCTTTTAAGATAGACTAGAAGCTAGTCACTAATGCTGGAACACAACTCAAGGTTGTTATGGCGACATACTTTAGACCAGAGGTGGTAGCCATCCAGTCGGGCAAATGCCCTACCATCTGGCAGATTTTTTATTAACCATGCTAATTTGCAAACTATTTTCACTAAATGAAATTTCACTCAAGCTCACATTTTACAGGACATGCATCGAGTGAGTTTCGCGTAAATAGTTTAAATTCGTGGCCGGAATAATTAGTGATAAAATTACTGCAATTAGTTAGTGAGATTCTTTGCATCTGTATGATTCATAACATTAAGTAAGCCGCGCCGACTAAACTCGAATACTTCCGAACCAAATACACTCGGATAGCTACTCGGACGCTACTCGTATCACAATTGGCAGTCCGAGCGCACTCGGATAAGCGTTTGACCCGAGTAAACTCGGACGGTGTTCCATTACAAGTCACTAGAATCACTATATAGAAATAAAATAGCGTAAGATATTTCTAATCTTCAACACTTGCTTACAGATGAACAAATTTATACGAGTTAATTTGGATGAGTGTAAACCGCTATTCGTATGCACTCGTGTGAAGTTATTACGAGTGTATTTGAAAACACGGCCTAAATGATAAAATATTTAAATTTAAATTACTTGACAGCTAAATACAATTCTACTCTAAACAAACTGCCTTGTCAGATTGACGTTTTAACCTTAAAAAAATAAATTAATAACTGACTTAATTACAAATGTCTTTATATGACAATACTTGTCTTTAAAGTGAAAGTACAATTAAAATATCATCCATAACTGAGCTATTTATTACCATTCCGTTAGACCAATACGCTAACTTCGTGGCATAGATATACTATATCTATGATAGACGTGCAATTTACACTTTCAGCACAATATATTTGCGAAATATATGGCAACTTTTAAATTTTCTAGGTGGCGTTTTAATACCTAACTATTTATATAACGAAGAGATTGTAAAGTTTACAGGTAAATATTATATATACCTTATAATTGTGTTCTGCTGTAATGACTTGTACGAACTTCACGTACGCATATAAGTTTTGCTCGTATTATACGCACATAATCAACACAATACCCCTATTGTCCGCTTCCCAGCGGACAGTCCAATTGACTGAGATATTTTTATCATCTTACAAAACGTCGCAGTCTCATAGACATTGTATAAGCGTACAAACTTATGACGTTATTGTACATGTAAAAGCAGTCGAATAGCGCATTAATTCTATTGTTTAAACAGTAATTAAAATTATTTCTATACCGATATTTTAAGAGTAAAACGATAAGATGTTATTTTAACGCCTGTTCTTTTGTATGTAAACAATATTACTACTTACTATAAAATGTATTCTCATCCCTATTCATAAAAAAAGCATAAACGTCCTATATAAATATAAAGACAACAAGGCCTGAATAATGTTTATAATTAGTAGATTTTTATCTTTGGATATGGACCTAATTCTACCTCTAATTTCATATACAAAAATATCCCTCGACACAACCTATACTCATTAATGTATACAATAATGTACTATCCTACCGAGCGGTATCGCTTCTACAGTCTTTGCCCTAAAAACAATATTGCGACGAGTAAAGGAGCATATACACGATCCTACATTGCAGTCCTGCGGTGGGCGGAGCTTGCAGAAATCAAGAAGTATTCTGTTCGGTGTTGCCGGACGCAATGCATTTGCAATGCAATTTCACACAAATAAAGATTTCAATTAAAAAAATGAGGCTTTAAAAATAAACACAATTGGATTACATTATACAACAATCCCAACTGATAATTCAAACATAATATAAATAATTTTGAGTCAACATCACTAAATTTCAAGCTATAATAAGACAAAATAAGTACAACCCGCAAGAGTTAACTTGAGACTTCGCTCGGATGACGTAAGCGCAAGGTACTGACGCGTCGATGGCGAGAGCGATTTGAAGGCGGGGGTCGGGAGGGGAGCGCGCATTCCGCTCAGGTCTCAAGTTAACTCTTGCGCATAATACAGTTTGCAAATTTTGACAATTAAATTGTTATTTAAATTCAAAATAAGTTCCACTGGAGAACATTTTTTTATTTACCGAACGTTGCTTTTGTACAGTTTGCGAAATTGTCGAACTACGAACGTTATAAAAAGTATTTCTCGACTATAACGCCATCTATGTAATGTTACTCGAAACACTATTAAAACCCATTCAGTGACTATATTCACATCGGTTTGCACTTCAAATTCTGACAACTTCATCCTTACGTGATTTTTAGACGCAATTATCGCGTTAATAAAATTTAATTAAGTATCTATTATAAGATTTTTGTATTAATACTTGTTAAGACATTTTTTAATTCAATCTCGTCAATTATTTTTTCCTTCCTCTTGATGTCGCGCTTTTATGGCCCGAACCATCATTATAACCTTCTCACGCCTTTGATAAATGTTTAATAATACTTCAAGCCCTTTGGTAATGTTTATCCATACAAAAACTTCCTATCCCTTCAATTATGAGCTGCCCTTTTCCCTTGCATATAGCCCTCCCATCTTTTAGCTGTGTTTATCAGAATCGGGTCATTATCAAGACCTGCTAGTAAGTATAGCTGATTAACATGCGTCGCGTGGTAATCCCACCTTGCTATATTAGGGCTGACACCTAAAGTGAAATGGCGGAGATCGTAAAAGCTACCGCTACCAGTGTCGAAGAGTGGTAGAAGTGTTTTCAGTGACAGCATACCCTCATCGAACATCTTCTTCGCTAGAGAGATAGAGTTCTCACCTTCTATGATATGGAGGTCGTAGAGTCCAAGCAGGGTGTATATGAAACCGTTCAGCACGAAGAGTGGCGGTTTTGTTGGGTATTCCTCGTACCTGATAGAAATAAATACATTGCGCCAAGTCTTTACCTAACAAAATATAAGAAAATGCGAAGCCCCGTAGAAAGCTCTATCAAGTGGCGGTAAGTATAAATAAATGAGTATATACTCCTTGGATATCCCCAAATTAAGCAAGTTACGCTTGTGTTATGGGTGAATATACAACGGACTACTCTGAGTGGCCGAATGTATAGACATTTGAGACCATGACTGTGTAAATAACGGAGAAAATACGTTTCCGAAATTTACTATACCAGGAATCGAACCCGGAACCTCTGCGTTGCAGTGAGGTACGCCGGCAAAGGCTTAGCCCGCTCAACCACAATGGCCATGTATCAAGTGGCGGTAAGTATAAATAAGTGAGTATATACTACTTGGAATCAAATGAGTATTAACTCATTTGAGTGAATGAGTGTGTACTTATTTGAGTGAATGAATGTATACTCATTTGAGAGAATGACTGTGTACTCAATTGAGAGGATTAGTGTGTACAGTTTTATACAACTTATTTGTACATAAATGCTCAAAAAATTATTTAGTGTAAGACAGACGTATCCACGTCACCGTCATGCACAGTACTTGTACACAATAAGTTGCGTCTGAGGTCACCAAACTAGCCAGTAGTTTGACCTTAATAAACAAAATTATAACTCAACATGTATTCATGTTGAGTACTATTAAGAATGATTACAGGGGTACGTGGTCCATGACGACAAACCCTCAACAACTCATTTGAAAGAATGAGTGTATACTAATTTGTACTATGTATATATAAATATGTATGTATTTAATGTATAAATTATGTAGTTTATGTATGTTTATTTATGATATACCTGCTTAATAAATACATCGCCAGATTAGGTTAAATTATTCCTTAAGTTATGTTGCCTGGAAGAGATTGCTTTAAGCGATAAGGTCGCCTATTGTTTCTACCATGACAATATTGTAATTGTGTATTTTTGATATTGTATATTTGGTGAGCAATAAAGTGTTATTTATCTATCCAATTTGAATAAATGAGTGTAAACTCGTTTGAATGAGTTATACAGTACATAGTTGAATACACTCATTTGAGCGAATGAATGTATACTCATTTAAGAAATGAATTTATACTCATTTGAGGAATTAATAGATACTTGTACGAGTGAATGAATATATACTTATTTGAATGAATGAATGTAAACTCATTTGATAGGGAATGAATGTATACTCATTTGAGTGAATGAATTTATACTCATTTGAGTGAATGAATGTATACTCATTTTAGCAAATTAATGTGTTTACATATATATATAAAAACAAGCTTACCATACGTATTTGTCCATCCACATAGCCTTAACACCGCCCGCGGTGCTGGGCACGTCCAGCACATATAAGGCGTGCTTCGCGGCCGCCAAGTAGGCGCCGTCACCGCTCTTATGGTAAGCGCGCGAGAGCAGCGATATCGCGTGCCCTTGACTCATTGCCGAGTGCCTGCAAGTTACATACAATTTCTCTTTCACCCTTTTTGAATCTTTTGATGGATGAAAGGGCAAAGAAAAACATCACGATGAAACTTTCACACCGTTATAACCGGTATGTCAAATTCGAGAAGCTAATTTGAATCTTTGCCCAGCGGTGGGCCGTTCATGTACTGTAGTCATCATTTTTTTTTAAAGTAATACCGATTATTACACTACGTAATTAGGGTGGCGTGGGTAGTTTAAAAAAATGATTTGATTAAGCGAACGTGATTCTTAGTATTCTTCCATAATACCTGTAATATTCAAAAGGGCAATACTGTACAGTTGGTACACTTGCTCTTGCTTTTAGTGGTAGATGCTGGCAGTAGTTAATAAGTGCTGGTGCTTTCTTATAGTAGAGTGAAGAAAATACACCTTGTTGCTTTCAGGGATTTATTCTCGTACTAGTTAAGCTTGGATGCTGATCCCTGGGTTCAACTGGTTTCATCCGTGCAGGAACAGAGAAAGAATAATGACAACTAGCTAAATAAAATAAAATAATTTATGATTTATTTAAAAGAAAAAATATAACGCATTTCAATATCTGTAATAACGAGAAAGATTTGAAAAAAATCCACTACAGTATAAAAACTTTGTTTGGTCAGCCATTTTTTATTTACTGTTCTATTGTTCTCTTCTGTCTTACTAATCGTGTGTTACATTTAAGTTTAATAGACATTTATATCTTTGGTATTTGTATGGTTCAACATAATGTTTTGCTGACGGTACGGCTTACTTTAGGCTACTTTAATATTATAATATTACTACAAATTGTAGTTGTTAAATTACAATCAACCCAGTTTTTTTTTTATTATTGCATGAGATCAGCAGACAGGCAGACGGCCCACTTGATGGAAAGCGGTTACCATCGCCTATGGACATTTGCAACACCAAAGTTGCTACAAATGCGGTGCTGCTCTCTTAAGGGAGACTGGAACCTGGTCACTAATGCCGGAACACAACTCAAGGTTGTTATGGCGACATACTCTAGACCAGGGGTGGTAGCCATCCAGTCGGGCAAATGCCCTACGACCTGGCTGTGGGTTGTTAAGTCGCCTCTTACGACAGGCCGCCCGGCCGCAGGACATTGCATTCTTTCCCCGTTCCTACACGGATAAGAATCTCCTGTAGAAATTGTACAACTGTCACGTGTATACAAGCTTTGCCATTAACACTTAAGACTATTATCGATATACCAAAAAGCCGCAAGACTAACATTATCACTATCTCGTAATATACCAAGAAAATATACCCATTTCATACAAATCATACAACTCCTATATAAACAGAGTGAGACAACAACACAATTAACGATCACGTGCACAAACGCCATCTGCACTCTCATCGCGGACACTTATGTGCTAATAGTGAGCTAAAGAGTTATAAGAGTGTTGGCGCTCGGTGGTCTTTAATAGGAGTTGTTTTCAATTTCCCTGAGTTCCACTCATCAAATCCTGACTTGGTGTCAACAGGACCACCTCAAGAGTATAATCTTTTGAATAAAAAAATTGTCTAGGCTCCTCCTTGGTTGGTATGGGTTCTTGTAGTAATCAGTGGACTGTTCTAATTATATGAGCTTTATTGTGACCACAGTACAGATATTATACGCGACAAAGGAAACGATGTGTGGTTTTACTACATGCGTAAGCGTCGCCGGACGGTGTAAGGCGGTCTGGGCGTGTATTGCAGTATTGGCGGCTCCCCTCCTAGCAGAGTAGAACCGTTAAGCTCCAACAAAAATAAATATGAAAATCGATCCACAATTGACGGAGAAATCGCGTATCATAAGATACCAAGGGAAAAAATACAGTCAAATTGAGAAACTCCTACTTCTGGAAGTCGGTTACAAAATAGTTCAAAATATCTTGACATTTGAGGTGTCAGTGCTAAATAATAAAACCACATTTTAACAACACCCACCTGTGTCAAGCAAATTATAGAACCTCATTTCAACAATACCTACCCGTGTCAAGCAAGTTATAGAACCTCATTTCAACAATACCCACCTGTGTCAAGCAAGTAATAGATACTCATTTCAACAATACCCACCTGTGGCAAGCAAGTTATAGAACCTCATTTCAACAATACCCACCAGCCCGGCTTCAGTTCAGCGACACCGGCTGCCATTCGTCTCCTGACGGGAATGGTCCAACCTCCATTTCTTCCTTTCTGACTCCTCACCAGCCAAGCGGCAGCCGCGAAGAACATCGCCATATGCTCGCTAGACGATATCGTCAGATTGTCCAAACCGCCTGTACCGCTTAGGATTATACTCGATATCTAAAAAATCATAAATGTATTACATACATACATACATAACTTCACGCCAGTTCCCTTGCGGGGTAGGCACGAACAACAGAGTGCCATTTAGGCTTATTCTTACACACCTCACTTGCCTCTTTGACTTAACTTTACACTTAAATGTATTATCATATATATACATATCGTATATATATATATATATATATATATATGTATATATATGTGTATGTATATATATATATATATATATATATATATATATATATATATACATATATATATATACACACTAGCTGTGCCCGCGACGTCGTTGGCATGGAAATTGTTTTCAAAACAAATTTTGAAACATTCTCATTGGTGCTCCGCTCCTATTGGTCTTAGCGTGATGATATATATAGCCTATAGCCTTCCTCGATAAACGGGCTATCTACACTGAGAGAATTTTTCTAATCAGTCCAGTAGTAGTTCCTGAGATTAGTGCATTCAATCAAACAAACAAACTCTTCAGCTTTATATATTAGTATAAGATATATCAATCAAAATTGTCACGGCTAAAATAGGGATAAGCCACGTAAATAAAAAATAGTGATGAACTTACTATATTCTGGTTTTTAATTAGCTAGACTAAAATGACAGCTGTAATAGATCTTTTCTTATATTGGAAGCTTGGAGCATAGTGTTGTAGTATGGCTCATTCATAAGTGAGTTGTGCGAGTCATTGATTCCACTCACCACTGTGAGTTGAATCTTATAGAATTTCTGTATGATGCGACTCAGTTATGAATAATCCATACTACAACACTATGATCCAACGTTGCAACATAAAAATGGTAAATCGCAGCTGTCATTTTAGTCCAGAAATTAAAAATCAGAGTATACAATATTTATATCATTATAATTTATTAACTATAGCCAAGGCTTGGAAACCGGTAAACAGGTCGAACCGGTTTTTGCCGTACACCTTCAAAGCGCAGCCATGTGATACTACAGCACGTTTTCAGTCACAGATAAACACAACATGTTGAGAGAGATAAAATGATACATCCGCTTCTCGCAGAACAAACCGGTTAATCCAGGTTTATATAAAACTCTCTTCATGGTTGATATTCCAAACTACATGTATCTGATAAATAAATTAATGTCATTTCAATGAAATAGTTGACTAAAACCGCTTATAACCAATTAATTTTAAACCGACGTATGGAAGCGAGAGTTGGGTATGGAAGAGAGAGCATGAAAGTAGAGTAAACGCGGTCGAGATGCGAGCACTGCGCAAAATCTGCGGAGTGACGCTCGCGGACCGCGTTCGTAATACCGAAGTAAGAGAGAGAGTTGGTCTGAAAGAGAGTGTCGGGGTGAAGGTAAGGAAAGGAATGCTCCGGTGGTTCGGGCATGTGGAAAGAATGCATGATGAAAGAATCACTAAACAGATATACAATGCAAAAGTGGATGGATGCAGAAGTCGTGGAAGGCCACGACACACCTTCCATGATCAAATTGATCGTGTACTAGCAGAAGGTGATGTCAGGAGCCTTAAGAACAGACGAGTGTGCATGACAAGACTTATGAATGTCAAAGAAGCAAGTGAGGTGAGTAAGAATAAGCCTGAATGGCGCTCTGTTGTTCGTGCCTACCCCGCAAGGGAACTGGCGTGAAGTTATGTATGTATGTAATTTTAAACCGGTTCCAAGCCTTGACTATAGCTTCTCACATGCTTTTTTTTCATACTAATTCCTGCGTCCGGACAGTTTGTCACAAGCGGTACCCGGTTATTTGCCCATCTGGATGGCCACCACCCTTGATCTGGAGTATGCCTCCATAACAACCTTGAACAGTGTTAGAGAGCGGCAGCATCTTTGGTGTTACAAATGTCCACAGGCGATGGCAATTGCTTTCCATCAGGTGGGTCTTCTGCCTGTCTGCTCAACTCATGCAATAAAATAAAATAATAAAATAAATAAGGAGGATCGGTTTCCGAATGTAAATAATATATATTGAACTTTATTCGCAAGGGCAAAAGGCACAGTGTTGCTTACTATGGATTCTAAGCTATATCCCGTTTACACAATTCGTACAGTTGTTGAGAGTTGGTCTGAAAGAAAGTGTCGGGGTGAAGGTAAGGAAAGGAATGCTCCGGTGGTTCGGGCATGTGGAAAGAATGCATGATGAAAGAATGACTAAACAGATATACAATGCAAAAGTGGATGGATGCAGAAGTCGAGGAAGGCCACGACACACCTTCCATGATCAAATTGATCGTGTACTAGCGGAGGGTGATGTCAGGAGCCTTAAGAACAGACGAGCGTGCATGACAAGAGTTATGAATGTCAAAGAAGCAAGTGAGGTGTGTAAGAATGGGCCTAAATGGCGCTCTGTTGTTAGTGCCTACCCCGCAAGGGAACTGGCGTGAAGTTATGTATGTATGTATGTATGTATGTATGTACAATTCATACAATTTTGCGTGTATTAAAATTGGTTTACTGCGCAGGTACGTCAGAAGAATTATTACTTGTGTAATAGTGTACATCAGATGTTTATGGGCTGCAATTAATACCTTAAATTTGTTCCTGGGTGATCTGCGTTTGGGCTTGTCCTGCAGCGCCCAGCCCTTCTGCATGTCGATGATCAGATCGCGCGTAATCCGCCGCCATTGTTGATCCACGCCTATACCGTAGTATATGTGATCATCCTAAAACATTTTATTAGTAAGCATTTCATTATCATAAGTGTACATAATAAAACTACGTTTTAACGGTTTTAAGCGCGGTAATTTATTAGATTTTTCTTAAAATGGCCCACCTATTTGATTTATTTTTATTATGTTATATAGAGGAGGGTTTATTTTTATTTTTCCTCCCACCCATTTTAATATTATATAAAATATTAGAGCTAGGCATGTTTGCTGAAGAGTTTCTTGCGCCGCTTCTTCTCTTCAAGCCACGACATGTTGCGAAGCGGTGGTAAATTAGATTAGGCTCCCATAGAGTAGACAATAACCATAAACAAAATTAAAACTAAATAATGAAAATGAACAAGTTGACGGTAGGCTAAATAAAACTTTAAAAATACTCACTGACACTTGACAACTTTATCTTCAGTGATCACGGCTACTGAAAAGTGGGCGAAACGTCGGAATAATGAAAATCAAATAAATTACCGCGCTTAAAACCGTTAAAACGTCGTTTTATTATGTATACCAGTCGCGATGACTTAAGAAAATATTATAAGAAATGTGATTAATTTTTTCTTTAATTAACAAAAACTTTATAGGGAAAACTACGCCATTTTTGGCACTCGCCCAATGAACGGCACCTTGGCAATGTATTCAAGATATTAAAAAATATGTTAACATTTTGTTTAGTACAGATAGAATAAAATTATATTACACAAATACAAAGACAAATATTCTTCTATCCTTAAAAAATAAAAAACCAGAACCTGATTCTAGCGCTACCTACCGGGTCTAATATTGAACCCAAATCATTGTCGAATCCACTTGAACACATAATTTTTTTTTATCAAAATCACTCCGGCTGTTTAGGAGTTCAAGTGACATACACATGAATAGAAGCATTATATATATAAAGATTATCATTGCATAGCTAGAAAAAAATACTTAATATCTATAATATTATAAAATTCTTAACATGTAGTGTCTGTACATTGAAGTTATTGAAAAAACCCTATACAAACGATGGAGAACAAGATGCAATTTTTTTTAAATTTCTTGTCTGTTTGTTCAGGATTCACGTAAAAACTACTGGGCTGATTTCGATGCGGTTTTCGCTGGTCGAGGACAAATTCTTAGACTAAAAATTTGCGCTACTTATTTCCCGGGAATCCCGCGGGAATTTTTCTGGGAATCATTTAAAATGGCAAGATTGAAAAAAAAATCGAATTCCAATGCGGTTCTTTCACTGATATATTATATTAAATGTGTGATATTTTTATCCCGGGAAACCCGCGAGAATTATCCCAGGAGCGGTTTGAATTTGTTCAGGTGAATAAAAATTAGCTTATTTCGCCACAGTTTTCACTAAAACCATAGCTTACATTCGTTTTGAAAAGCTGCGGTACTTCGTGTCCCGGGAATCATTTGGGAATTTCAAGTCAAGCGTGTAGGGAGTCACCGGCCTATCCTAATTTTGAATAAAATAATAAGATGTCACTGCTAACAATAGTAACTATACTTTAGTTACAGTTCACACGACTTATAATTCCGATTGGCAATTTTCGTATGCGCAGAAAAGTGCAGACCGGTTTCCATATGTAAATAATTTGTATTAAACTTGATTTATAATCAAAAATGGCAGACTGTTGCTTGCTATGCATTATTAGCTCTGTTCCGCTCACACGATTCGTACACTGTCGCGCGCTACTAAAATTGGACTACTGCGCAGGTACGTCGGGAGAAATTATTAGTTGTCTGAAACTGTAATAAACGAATTATATATACAGACTGTTGCTTGCTATGCATTATTAGCTCTGTTCCGCTCACACGATTCGTACACTGTCGCGCGCTACTAAAATTGGACTACTGCGCAGGTACATCGGGAGAAATTATTAGTTGTCTGAAACTGTAATATACGAATTATATATACAGACTGTTGCTTGCTATGCATTATTAGCTCTGTTCCGCTCACACGATTCGTACACTGTCGCGCGCTACTAAAATTGGACTACTGCGCAGGTACATCGGGAGAAATTACTAGTTGTCTGAAACTGTAATATACGAATTATATATAATAATAATAATAATCAGCAGACAAACACACATTGTATATCCCCAAATTAAGCAAGTTACGCTTGTGTTATGGGTAATATTCAACGGACTACTCTGGGGCCGATCCCAGACACCCAGACCATAGTAAATAACGGAGAAAAGACGTTTTCCGAAATTTACTATACCAGGAATCGAACCCGGAACCTCTGCGTTGCAGTGAGGTAGGCCGGCAAAGGCTTAGCCCGCTCAACCACAGAGGCCGTCAGATAGAGATATATATAGAGATATATATACATACCTGTGCATATATTAACTGCGTACTAGTGACATAGTGCAAATAGACAGTTTCCTTCTTATCTTTGTTTTGTAAAACGACGATAAATGAGGAGTTGGGTTTCATTTGAACATCTGCCGTTAGCACAAAGTCCTGGGACACGTTCACTTTGAGCCACACTTGGCTCGACACATGGTCCGATGTTGAAAACCTTTAAAGATAAATTAATTAGAATTAATTTCCTCAAATTATTTTAGGTCATTTTGCTTTCGTCCGATCTTAATACCAGGATGAAAGAAGAGTTCCAGTAAAGTAAATACATAAATAGCCCATGAATATACTTATAACCTACATTTTTAGATAGTGCTATAAATAATATGCTACCTACTTGCATTATATGTACTGGTATGCTACGTACTTATTATTTTTTTTTTATTGCAGTAGATCAGCAGACAGGCAGACGGCCCACGTGATGGAAAGCGGTAACCATCACCCATGGACATTTGCAACAGCAAAGTTGCTACAAATGCGCTGCTGTTCTCTTAAGGGAGACTGGAACCTGGTCACTAATGCCGAAACACAACTCAACTTGCACTATATACGCTACTATGCCGCCTACTTGCACTGTATACGCTACTATGCCGCCTACTTACACTGTATGCGCTACTATGCTACTTATTTGCACTGTATGCGCTACTACGTTGCCTACTTGCATAGTTTGCGCTATTATGTTACCTATTTGCACTGTATATGCTACTATGTTGCCTACTTGCACTGTATGCGCTACTATGCTACCTATTTGCACTGTATACGCTACTACGTTGCTTACTTGCACTGTTTGCGCTACTATGCTGCCTACTTGCATTGTATGCGCTACTACGTTGCCTACTTGCACTGTATGCGCTACAACACTACCTATTTGCACTATATACGCTACTACGTTGCCTACTTGCACTGTATGCGCTACAACACTACCTATTTGCACTGTATACTCTACACGTTGCCTACTTGCACTGTTTGCGCTACTATACTACCTATTTGCACTGTATATGCTACTACGTTGCCTACTTGCACTGTATGCGCTACAACACTACCTGCACTAAAAATTAACGTAAACAGCCTGCGTATGGAATGCGTCTTGCCACTACTTTGCGTTAGCTCAAAGTGCTGGCACAGCAAGCTTTGGCTGAGTATACACAAGAAATTTTGATGCTTTCAGCCAAACCCGAAGCTATCCGTCAGTTCAGGTACTTAAATTCTATTAAATCTTACCTTAACACGTTAGATTGTGTGGCAACGTCGTATTCTCTGGCCATAAAAGCGTCCTTGCTTACAATCCAGTTTTCTAAATGCCTCTCTCCGTCGTCGATCACCCTCCGCCTAGGCTCCGGCTCTGTTAAGAACTTGCTGTAATGCGCCAAACCGAATTGGGCTATTTGGGTTGGATAGTAGAAACCTGGTGATAATCAAAACTAATCAATTAAAAGACAAATACCCATAAATAAAGTTTATTTTTATATTATATTAATTTTTATATCTGTTACCAATTGTACTCGTCATATTTTCTTTGTTTGTTTCGTTTTGTCTGTCTGTGAGTCACTGTAACCAGCATCATGATGAGTTAAGACCGATTCAGAACTTCATTCCACAGTTATATTGTCTTATTTGGCAGACGGCCCACATGATGGAAAGCGGTTACCATCACCTATGGACATTTGCGACACCAAAGGTGGTACAAATGCGCTGCTGCTCTCTTAAGGGGGACTGGAACCTGGTCACTAATGCCGGAACACAACTCAAGGTTGTTATGGCGACATACTCTAGACCAGGGGTGGTAGCCATCCAGTCGGGCAAATGCCCTACCACCTGGCTGTGGGTTGTTTTGTCACCTCTTACGACAGGCCGCCCGGCCGCCGGAAAGTGTATTCTTTCTCTGTTCCTGCACGGATTGATGTTTTGGTTTGTATGTAGTTCTGAATAAATATTTTTTCTTTCTAAATCAGAAAACTTTCAAAGGATGTTACTACAAGGGCCTTCATGTCAACTTCAGGCCCACATCTGTTAAGGCACCCGACAGTCATTACGTTCATCTCTAGTCTGTAAAGTGCCTGGTCCCAAGTTCTATTAAAAAGAAATTAAAATCAAAGTCTTATGGCCAGTTTCTATATCTTACTGTTCAATCACTTGCCTTATCATCAGTTGAATTTTGGCATAAGACAAATGAACGGTTGGCAAGATATAGGAATGGGTCATTAAAGAGAGAGAAAATAGGTATACATCAATACATTTCACATTTATATATAAATATTGATTTATTCTTTCTCATATATATATATATTAAAAAGAGTTTATCTAAACAAAAATTTTCATAGAAATACTAAAAGTATGAAAGAAAAAAAAGTTAAGATAATAAAACTGTTTTCAATTTTTTTTTATTTTGACGTTTAGGCCACATTTCAGTAACAGTACATACATACATACATACATAACTTCACGCCAGTTCCCTTGTGGGGTAGGCACGAACACAAGAGTGCCATTTAGGCTTATTCTTACACACCTCACTTGCCTCTTTGACATTAACATTATCAGTAACAGTGATTACGTAAAACAAAAATGACAAGTGTGAAATACCCCCAACTTGTTCATTTTAATTATTCAATTTTAATTTTTTTTTTTATTGCAGGAGTTTAGCAGACAGGCAGACGGCCCAATTGATGGAAAGCGGTTACCATCGCCTATGGACATTTGCAACACGAAAGGTGCTACAAATGCGCTGCTGCTCTCTTAAGGGAGACTGAGACTGGAACCTGGTCACTAATGCCGGAACACAACTCAAGGTTGTTATGACAACATACTTTAGACCATATTATTTTTGTGTATGGCTATTAATTTCACTATAGGAGCCTTATCTAAGTTAAAAAATAGTTTTATTATGTGTATTCGTCATGAAACCTTAAGAAAATACTAATACTAATCACTTAAGAATAAAATGTTAAGCTTAGAATTCAACGTATTTATCTTTTAACTAGTACATGATTTACGCAATCTTAATTTTATCGTTTGTTTTTTACAAAAGAAAACCCAAAAAACAAAATTATATAGTCTATATGTTATAGTCAAAGGTCGATATGCAGTATCTTTCCAGAATAAGTACATACATACATAACTTCACGCCAGTTCCCTTACGGCAGGCACAAACCACAGAGCGCCATTTAGGCTTATTCTTACACACCTCACTTGCTTCTTTGACATTCATAACTCTTGTCATGCACGCTCGTCTGTTCTTAAGGCTCCTGACATCACCCTCCGCTAGTACACGATCAAATTGAATTTCCTTACCTTCACCCCGACACTCTCTTTCAGAGCAACTCTCTTTCTTACTTCGGTATTACGATTCTTTGTGTGTGTTCAAGTGGATTCGAGGATGGTTTAGATTCACAATTGGACCCGGTAGGTGGCACTGCAATCGGGTTCTAAATTTTATTTCTTCAGGGCAGAACAACGTCTGCCGGGACAGCTAGTAATACTATAAAAATTTAGTGAAGAAAGTTCATTGCTTCATACCTCTGGGTTCCCATTGCGTGGAGACTGGCACACCTTCTATTCCACTGATACATTTGACTCTGTCCCTCACTTCAACATTATAATTCTCAAAAGTGGTGAATGTGCCCCGCGGATCATATTTCTTCTTTGGATGGTATATCTTCCCATAACTGTGAGACCATTCGAACTTTTCCACTCCATCATTCGAGATTATTTTGCCATATATCTAAATAATATACAGAGTGATTGAAAATTAAAATTGTTTTTCGAAGTTCATATGTGTCATTGTCTTTGGTGAGAGCGTAGAGCAGGGGTCGCCAAATGGCGCATCCGGACCACCAACCCGTTTTGTGCGGACCGCGAAAAAATGACATTTTTCTCACTGATATGTAAAAAAATACCTTTGTTATTTTCGTAATTACATTTGTTTATTAAATATTTTTTTTCTATAAAATGTTGAAACGCCATGGTCATTTCAATTCTTAAAACGGACCTCGAGCGAAACTAATTGGTGACCCCTGGCGTAAAGCATAAAGCCTGGCCATAATGTCTAGAACATGAGCTAATATTATCTATAGTTTCTGTAGTGAAAGTAATTTACCCGTGTTATTTTAATTTTAACAATGTTATTGAGTCTAAAATCCATTAAAAATAACTAAACATGGATGACATCATTTCTCAAGAGCAATGGATTCTTAAAAGTTATCAAGGATGTCTAGCGGAATTTGAAGCAAAATTGTTTATGGTGAGCATTCCATATTTATAAAAGAACCACCAACATGATAGGTTTGTAATAGTACATTTGACATATTTTATTCAATTTTTTTTTATGTTTAAGGCTTGGCAACTAGGCCTTTAAGCGAGGCGCAGTTGTATTGTGTGCTACAATCCACACCATTCAACGGAGTTCTTGTGAAAACTCGAAAGGCCACATTTGACTATACAGTTGACATTTCTGACAAAAACACATAATTACTACTCAAAAACTATCAATATCCTACAACTATTGTTCATTTTAGAGTAATTTTACACATTTTTGAAAATAAAACTGCACAGCACAACATCTCCTTTCAGTTCCCACCCAAAACTCTTATTCAAATATATTTTTTTTTATTGCAGGAGTTCAGCAGACAGGTGGACGGCCCACTTGATGGAAAGTGGTTACCATCGCCTAGGGACATTTGCAACACCAAAGGTGCTACAAATGCGCTGCTGCTTTCTTAGGGGAGACTGGAACCTGGTCACTAATGGCGGAACACAACACAAGGTTGTTAAGGCGGCATACTCTAGACCAGGGGTGGTCGACATCCAGTCGAGCAAATATCCTACCACCTAGCTGCGGGTTGTTTTGTCGCTTCTTACGACAGACCGTCCCAACGCAGGAAATTGTATTCTTTCTCCATTCCTACACGGATAGAATTAGGTAATTGCTATATTCATTATCATAGTGTTTTAAAGCTCTAGCTATAAATATTTAGTTATTATTAGAAAAGTAAAATAGATTATGTTGACAAAATGCTATGTTGTAAATAAACAAACACGATTGGAGTTGCTATAGACAAATTTGTGAAATTTCCCCTATTATTTGGTACTCTATTCGGCCAACTTGTACTAACCCTAATCACCTGAAGAGGAGATTGCAAGAGCAGAATTAACTCTTCACGGAATTTTCAATGTGGAGCTACCATTTATAGGAAAAATGTGGGAAATAATATATTTAAGATTAACGAGAAAACCAATGCCATGTTTAGTTGTGGCTTCATGCACGAACCTCAAAATACTTGTGGATTAGTGAAAACGGCACGTAAACCTCGTCGCGATTCGTGTCCCTCTTGCATGGCACTGAATACTCGCCATTGATGGTGCACTCAATCTCGTCGGCCCCATTGCTGCCCCGCTCTGATAGAGCGTTTGACAACACTGAACCTACTGTAAAATAAGTATACATCTATCTTTATCATTATATTAATACGTGAAGCAAAAACTTTGCTAAAATTGTGCAGACGGAGGAGTATGAAATTTCGCACACTTATAGTTTATATAGAGAAGGAGTACAGAATAAAAAAAATATATATTATCATATATTTTTTTTAATTATGCATAAAAATTAAAAAAAAATTGAAAAACATTACA
The DNA here is from genome assembly GCA_019925095.2 of Dendrolimus kikuchii. Classification (NCBI taxonomy): domain Eukaryota; kingdom Metazoa; phylum Arthropoda; class Insecta; order Lepidoptera; family Lasiocampidae; genus Dendrolimus; species Dendrolimus kikuchii. The sequence goes on along the minus strand of CM034392.1, from coordinate 1,850,056 downwards.
CACAGTACTATGTATTTGACACACACGGCATATATACTCTTTTGTTTATTGTTTAAATCAAATCAACATCAATGATTATAGAAGTATAGTCTTTGACAACAGAACCTTAATAATGTTCAAACTTATAATTAAAATTAATTATGGCCGAATTTCGAACACTGGGCGACCACTAGTATATATAATTCTTCTGTTCGCTTGTATGTCACTGAACTCCTTCTAAACAGCTGGAGCGATTTTGATGAAATTTCTGTGTATGTTCAAGTGGATTCGAGAATTGTTTAGATTCATTATTGGATCCAGTAGATGGCGCTGCAATCGGGGCTTTATTTATCAAAGCAGGATATCTGCCGGGCCCACTGGTAGTATAGTTATGGGTCTTTAGCAAAATTGAAAACCTTATAAAACCATTCCATATTTTTGCAGAAAATAATAAAAAGAAAGAAGAAAGAAAGAAATTTAGTAGAATTACAAAATGTATATGCCACTACACAATGCTAATCACAAGAAACTAAAGACTAGGTGTTGTTACCATAGTGAGGATAGAAACAAAATTCCTCATTTCACATAGTTGTGTAATGTATCATTAGTTAGATTTTTAAATATCACAATGCTATTCTTTTATGATTAACAATATCATAGATAGGTATCTAGGGTTTTTTTTTTTGAGGCCAGGGAAAATGCTTAACCGATTCACGCACAAACTGGGTCGTTGCTAGAGGAACGACACGCGTCGGTCGGGGGCGATAACTCTGCAGCAATAGTATGCTCTTGGCTTGGCAGTGCTCCGTCCGCGATCGACGTCACAGAATAGTGTGGAAGACTCCGAGCGTTGCTGCACGAGCGAGCAACCCCAATACCCACTAAAAACCCCCTCCTCCCTGTCGACCCTGCGCTTTTGTTTGTGTTGGAAAAGCTGAGATTTAGAACATAGTTACGATGTGCCAACTAGGTGGAGGAGCGACATGGGATGCTCCTCTGTCTCAAAGGAAGATTTGTTGTGAAGAGAGTTGTTCCCACCTATCAGTGCTTCTCCTAGTAAGCTAAATCATTTTATTTATTACTATTATTAGCTTCCACCTCAGTCTAACATAACTAGGCAAGATTATTATTTTAAATTAAAAACACCCTGTATCTCTAGCAGCCGGAAATAGTAGGATAATTCCCGTACAACCCCCCCCCCTCAGCACCTCCCCCCCCCCTCGCTGCCAATTCAGAGTGCGTAATTCTAACCCAACCCTATTAATCTTTTGGATTAAGATTATAAGACAACATAAAAATACATACTGGGTCTCCGAGAGAAATCACCACAGTGTCCCCAGAAGAGAGTGAAGACTATCACAGCTGCACAAAGTGCCCCCAGCACCAGCCGTAGGTTCACTCGTACCAGCATCACAGATGCCACCTGCAAACAGTATATATAACAATATATTACAACACTATGTCAGTCTTAAGAAATGTGTAGTACTGCACCTCAGGAATAATTCTTAACCACCCAAGTAATTTTTATTCTACTTATTGTAAAATTTTACATTCATTCAGTAATATTTTTATAATTATAATACAAAATTTTATGGCCTTTATGATTGAGCGGACCTAAGCCTTTGCTGGCCTACCTCACTCCATGCAGAGGCTCCGGGTTCGATTCTTGGTATAGTAAATTTCAGAAACATATTTTCTCCATTATTTATGATGGTCTTGGTGTTTGGGATCGGCCCCAGAGTAATCCGTTGTATATTATCCATAATATAAGTGTAACTAGCTTAATTTGGGGGATATAAAATATGTGTGTTTGTCTGTCGATTATTATTTTTATTATTTGTTGTTTATTCCAAAACAATTTAATAGGATGTGTTATGAAATTTTTGAGATTTTTTTTTCTGCACACTAAAGACACACCCACTCTAAAGGTTTGAAAATCCCAAGAGTTTCTTGAGATTTTCAAACCCAAATCTCCTTTAATATTTTTTGCTGTCAACAAGTTTACAGAAAACACAGAACTTAAAATCTTAAATAATAATGTTACTATTTCAAATTAGCAGTTAAAACTTTAATATTATTAGTCTATAAATATGGGATATCTTGGACTTGCAAGGCAATTGGCGGCGTTCACATATATAGAGGTAATTTTATATAATAATGGTAATTGTCAAAATACAACAACAACACAGCTCTTTATTGTATACCAACATAAAAATAGTACTACATTTTCTTGTCAAATATGTAACCCTTGGAACAGATTACATATTTGAGCCGTTTGGGGTGGAGACTTTGGGCCCATGGGGGCCAAGTGCCCACAAATTATTTAAAGTAATTAAAAAACGCCTAGTCGACAAAACAGGAGACCGGAAGGCTGGCGCTTACCTCACTCAAAGGATTAGCCTTTGTATCCAGCGAGTTAATGCTGCCAGCCTTCTAGGTACAATGCCCAGCGACAGTAGTCTGGTGGGGCTGGACGGGCTTTAATATAGGTTTTATTTTAATTATAGTTTTTTTACTATTGTATATATATTTTTAAGTTAGGTTTATTTATAGGATATTTTAGTTTTTGTTATCAGATGTTAGTTAGACTTAGTTTATTTATAGTATTTAATTATACTTTTATTTATTTATAATTAAGTTTATTTTTAAGTATTTAGTTTAATATATTGTTACGAGTAGCAGGACTAGAATTAAAATTTAATAATAAATGTTAGAAAAGAATTATCTGTGCTTTTCTTGTCTAAAGATTATAAGGTAGCAGAATGGGTGGATTTATTGCGTTAAAGCAAGCAATCTCAGGTGGGGTATAGTATAGGGCACATTTATTTAATATGAACTATTATGAACAGATCTGAACTTTTTAAATATAAATCAGAATGCTAAGGCGGGAGCTCCACTCCACTTTGCTTCCGCCTTAGGACTTGTGGTTATTTTTTTCTAACCACCCAAAACTCACTTTATATCTCAAATAATAAATAAATATCCTATAACTATACCACACCTGCAATCTCTTCCAAGCAACCTTTAATACATATATTAATTCAAATTCAAATTTATTTACTGCAAAAAACATGGTTTAAAAGGTGTTACAATAATTTAAATCAGAAATAGTGCCTTAAAAGTGTATGTATAATATATATCTGCCAGGATTTGAACCCATATCATTAGTATGAGTTGCAGAAACCTGTCAATAAACCACCAAAAAAAATATACTTACCTACATAAGACACTTTAACATGAATGTAACTTTTCAGCTAAAAGTGGTTTCTCATTATTAGAACTCAATACATAAACAAGATAGGCTGGTCATCATTCAGTTATTAATGGCAAACAGCAAAATCCCTTACATTCATAAAATGAAAATAAACTCTATAAATAGCAGAAGACGCTGGGACTTCAATCGAGGGGCTAGCGTGGGCGGAGAGACCTTAACTGTAAACTCCCAGTGATAAGAATATCCATAACCATGTTCATTAATCTCAAATAAAAATAAATAATTCCTTATATCTACTTCACTAAAACATAATATTAGACTCACTTTCGAAAAATAGACAACATTCCATCCAACTTTTCGTTTTGTTTTATGCATATACTCCTTTCATGAGCTAGCGTTCGTACATTGTAAAATGTAAATGGTATAATTTCTTATATCCTTCTAAACACTCAACAACACTTTCTATGTACGTATATTTTAAGCAGTTTATTTTATAAATAAATATTAACTCTTCTTTATTTGCATTGCAGCTGTTCCGCTGTCGGCTGTCCATTTGGAAACTTAACGTTAAAATTGACATTTGACATTGACAGCAACATCTCTTATTGCGTTGCCGTACTGTGTATGGCGCGTTCCTTCAGTATCTCACAACGCCCAAAGTGCTACATCTGCCGTTCCACATGGCGAGAACGGTCGTTATGGCCGTGGCGAAAACATCACTAATAGCGTCATTATTTTCGATCACATAGCGCTCACAACGACCCATGTCAAAAGCTGGGTTGAAGTGGGCGTTGACTACAGAGCATTAATTCTCTCTACCGATTGACATTAAAAAATGCGCGGTTTTCAAATCGACCCACGACATTTGTGTATTTCGTCGTTTATAACATCTACGCTCCATAATCCGTTCCACCAGAGTTTATGATTGTAACGCCCGCAAGCATCGCAAAAATCGCAGTCGTGAACGTTGTAAGGAAAGGAATGCTCCGGTGGTTCGGGCATGTAGAAAGAATGCACGATGAAAGAATGACTAAACAGATATACAATGCAAAAGTGGATGGATGCAGAAGTCGTGGAAGGCCACGACACACCTTCTATGATCAAATTGATCGTGTACTAGCAGGAGGTGATGTCAGGAGCCTTAAGAACAGACGAGCTTGCATGACAAGAGTTATGAATGTCAAAGAGGCAAGTGAGGTATGTAAGAATAAGCCTAAATGGCACTCTGTTGTTCGTGCCTACCCCGCAAGGGAACTGGTGTGAAGTTATGTATGTATGTATGTGTATGTATGTATGTGAACGTGGTCGTTGTAGGTCTCTTGTGGAACGTAGCCATATAGCTATTCGTATACTTTGTTGAGCATAGAGAACGCCAATTCTTTTTAACTCATTACAGAAAGTGTTCAACCTCAGATTAATTCCCATGTCTTTGGGTTAAACGTGTTCTTACTGAATTAGCATAGATCAAAAAGGACCCACCGATTATATATTTTTACATACATACATACATACATAACTTCACGCCAGTTCCCTTGCGGGGTAGACACGAAAAACAGAGCGCTATTTAGACTTATTCTTACACACCTCACTTGCTTCTTTGACATTCATAACTCTTGTCATGCACGCTCGTCTGTTTTTAAGGCTCCTGACATATATTTTTATTACGTGTAATTGATTTGAATATTTTTGTATTTCGGTGTCTGATTTTTATTCGATCTTCAACCAGGTTCAAACACTGTCTCCAGGAGCAAAGCCAACGCTTTGCCGGCATTTGCGGTGGGATAAAAGGAATGGAATACAGGGATAGGATAGGAGGGATGGGATAAAGCTTGGATAGGATAGAGGAAACACAGGAGGAATGAACTAGAGGAGATTGGATAGGGGAAGGAATAGGAGGATGAGATACGAAAGATGCGACAAGAGGAGGAAGAGGCTATCAGGACTCTCACTCATCACACGAAACTAGCTCAAAGCTAACTGTTCCACGTCGATATTCTATGAGAGCGAGGTATCACATCGACCGAGCTATAATCAAGATCATGGTTCTAGCGTGGCTCTACCACGTCTCAACTTATATCCATTAAACAATATTCTAAAATATTCGGGTCGTTTTAGTACTACGCCAAAAGGAAGGTTTGCACTAAAAATCAGCGTTGTGTCTCATATGTCGGCACAGCAATAAGCCGAGTGCCAACCATGTTTGCTGAAAATGCGGCGTACAAATTCTCAAAATATATTTTTATTTTTAAAATACATGTCAGCAATGTGAGTACGTAGCTAATTCTTTAAATATTTTTTGTCTTTCTTTCTTTCTCTAGTCAAACTTAATTTGAATAAAAACGTTTGAATATAAGAAAAAAATACTTACTAGTATATACTGGCTAAATCATAACTTTTGGGGCAAAGTTTTGGACAGAGATACGGCTTCAAGTGACAAACGAGTTTATCGTTAATGCGATATATCGCCGGGGCGAGCCGACGAGCTGACTGAGCGACAAATCTAATTACTTCGCGGCTACCAATTCTCCAAATCTATCTAATACCATGGAAGAAATAATATTATAAACGTGAATGTTAGTTTGTCTTTTTGTAACACTTCCATCCCTTAACCACTCAGGCGCGATTCATATATCTTAACAACCGTTCCTTTACCTTACGATTAAATTTGACATTAGCTCCATACAAGTAAATGTCAAAGTTCAACCGACGGTAGGGCAAGTAAATAAATAGTAAGATAGAACCTGCTATCAGAGGTCCTTGCGGAAGATCAGCGCTGGTTGTAAAACCAGCATTATGCTGAGCGTAAGTCTTTTTAGGACACCATAATTTATTGTTTTCTATCTTGCTCTAAATAAATATTTTCTTTCTTTCTTTCCTTATTTCTTTCTTTTGTGCATTTCGGTTGTCTCTGTTGCGGTATCGTAACATGATACTCAACATATTTCACTTTTAATGATACTACTAGTTCGTCTGGGATACTGTTATAGTTATTGAACATATCAAGCAGATGTAGCGATGTGTTTAATACGTTATTTGTGAAGCGATTCTGCGACGTTAATTGGCAGTAAACATATTGTTACGACCTAGACGCCGACAAAGACAAATTCACACCTGCATACCTGTAGAAACACATTTTATTACCTTTCGGCATTCTGATTCCTTTTGTTTACTTTGTGTTTAAAATTTGTGATTATAAAAAAGGCCATTGTGTAAAGTAATCTTTTATGGCAGTCATTAGTCAGGTGTGTCGGATTTAAAGTACAAACTGATTCTAGGAAATTTGGTCACGCGGCCAAGCAGACATATTGCATCTGTGCAGTATAAAGTAATGTCTCGAGTGAGGGACGAGGCAGTCGAGCCATAACCACGAGCGAAGCAAGACTTGTGCACATTCGGTAATCTATTTAGTGACAGACTTTGCGCGTGTTATTGAATTACGATCTTCTGCATTAAGTTTGGATTGTTGCGTTCGGTTATATTTGTACCTGTGTTATACGTGTTTGTATAGTTCTAGTAAACTCTATAATAATTCCAACGGCATTTTAATTCGAGTCCTGCAACTCGTAACAATATGTATGTACCTTAGATGACATGTTATATCTCAATAGTATATACACTAATGTAGCTATTCGTTAAAGGCATTATTTTTAACGCTATAAACAAGAATCATGACCACAGTCAATAATTATAAAATTATCCCAGTTGAAGCCCGAAAAATACACTCAATAAATTCTCCCCGATACTATTCATAAACATCCAACATTTCTGCGAACCGAAGCACTGCAAATACTGTTTCCACAAATAGGCAGAAAATGTATACAATGTTAAGCTTTTATCAATTCCACTGACACAATTTCATTATTTACATTCTGTCGCCGTTCCGCGCTGCATTCTCTGCATGGATATAACGAACTGTGAAATAAAGGCAAACACAATTGTCTCTTCAATTGGCATTGTTTAATTTGAATATACGAGCTTTGTTGTCATTGTTTTTATCATGTAACTCGAAGACGAAAGAAAGTCACAGTTTCCTTGGATAGTTTATTTTTATTTATTTATTTAGGTTTATGGCTTGGCAGCTAGGCTTTTAAGCCAGATCTTAGATTAAAATATCGTTTCTTCATTTTGTTAAGCCTACGTATAGCTCAGCTGAACTGTAGATTATCAACTAAAGCCATTCAACGGAGTTCTTGTGACAACTCGAAAGGCCACATTAGTCTATACAGTTCACATTTCTCACAAAAATACATTTTTACTACTCAAAAACTATCAATATCCTACAACTATTGTTCATTTTAGAGTAATTTTACACATTTTTAGAAAATAAAACTGCACAGCACATCTCCTTTCAGTTCCCGCCAAAAACTCTTTAGTTGGATAGTAGTTTGTGAAACCCTAAGCAGTAGCTTTATTTTACTTACACAAAAATTAGTTCGGTTTTTTACATAGAATAATAACAAAGAAACTGAGTCCATATAACCTAAACAACTGGCCAGCCAAATATAGAGATGAGTCGAAGCCAACCTGATTTGAAGTAAAACAATGAATGATTTGTTTCCTATGACAACGTAAGTATTTATAAAAAGTGCGATTGCAGCGTCATCTATTTTATGGAAACGACTTCATTTACCGGGATAAAAAGTATCCCAAGTGTTGTTTCGGGATATACCTAAGCCAGCTCTGTGTCGAGTTTCATTCATATACGTTCAGTAGTTTTCAAAAAGGATGCGATCGCAGCGCCATGTTTTTCGATATTCATCCAAACCGCGGAAACGACGCTATTTATCGATATAAAAATAATCCTAAGTTCTGTTACGGGGTATAAGCTAACTTTGTGTCGACTTTCATTTAAATCCGCTCAGTAGTTTTCACGACACCCACTATTTCTTTGTTAGATTCATATATGCTCTCCTTGGACTTCCCTTCCCAGTCCTAGCGTCCCCTTTGCCTTCGAATAACATGCATAAGGTGTCGTATCGTAGATAGATAGATAACTCTTTAATGTACACCAATACAAACATGAACTTAAAGACTAAAATTATATCTAGTTATGTACAAAGGGCGGTCTTATCGCTAAAAAGCGATCTCTTCCAGACAACCCCAGGAATGAATTGAGATGATAATGGCGATGGTGGTATACGTAACATATAGTACAAACTACTTACATTTTAATAATAAATACATAAATGATATATATATATATATATATATATATATATATATATATATATATATATATGCAGAAATGTTATATATTGCATAGATATATACTTAATGTATCGTACTAAATGGCCAAACATTTTCTCTCTTCTTTCTTACAGTGTTTTTAAAATTGTCCGTTTCTTCTTTACCATACAGCTTTAGCTTCGTAGTAGCAGCAACAGCATCCTGATGGGAATACATACATACATACATACATAACTTCACGCCAGTTCCCTTGCGGGGTAGGCACGAACAACAGAGCGCCATTTAGGCCCATTCTTACACACCTCACTTGCTTCTTAGACATTCATAATTCTTGTCATGCACACTCGTCTGTTCTTAAGGCTCCTGACATCACCCTCCGCTAGTACACGATCAATTTGATCATGGAAGGTGTGTCGTGGCCTTCCACGACTTCTGCATCCATCCACTTTTGCATTGTATATCTGTTTAGTCATTCTTTCATCATGCATTCTTTCCACATGCCCGAACCACCGGAGCATTCCTTTTCTTACCTTCACCCTGACACTCTCTTTCAGACCAACTCTCTTTCTTACTTCGGTATTACGAACGCGGTCCGCGAGCGTCACTCCGCAGATTTTGCGCAGTGCTCGCATCTCAACCGCGTTTACTCTACTTTCATGCTCTCTCTTCCATACCCAACTCTCGCTTCCATACGTGAGCGTAGGTACCAGCACCGCGTTGTGTATGGCGAGCTGGGCCTTCTGGCTGAGGTTCTTAGCGCCTAGAAGTTTACCTAACGCTCCATTCAAACTATTCCCCAAATTTACTCTTCTTTCTATATCAGCGGTGTACCTTCCATCCCTGCTAAAAGCACATCCAAGATATACAAACTCATTCACTTGCTCCAGCATAACATCATCGACCATTATCCTGATGGGAATAGCTGATAAATTTGACTGCCCACTAATTTGGTCCTTCATTAAGAGGACTAAATCAGCGCTAGTCATTAATTACTAACATAGACATAGGAACAAATATTACTAATGACATTATTGTGTGTGTTTGTTTATCTGTGTGTGACTGTGTTGTCTTGAAATAAATAAATTATTATTATTATATAAAGTACTTCTTCATTGATCGTCTTTGCTTTCAACTTATTTTTTTTTATTGAATGCGTTTAGCATAAGGGCGGACGGCCCACCTGATGGAAAGCGGTTATCATCGTCTATGGACACTTGCAACACCAAAGGTGCTACAAATGCGCTGCTGCTCTCTTAAGGCAGACTGGAACCTAACGACTAATGTTGGCACGCAATAATTCTTCCGTGCAGGAACGGAGAAAGAATACAATTTCCCGTGGCCGAGCGGCCTGTCGTAAGGGGCGACAAAACAACCCACAGCCAGGTGGTAGGGCATTTGTCTGACTGGAGGGCTACCACCCCTGATCTAGAGTATGGCACCATAACAACTTTGAGTTGTGTTCCGGCATCAGTGGCCAGGTTCCAGTTTCTCTTTTAAGGCCGGCAGCGTATTGGCGGCACAACTGGTATTGTTTAAGTCCATAGGCGACGGTAACCACTTTGGCCGTCAGCCTGTCTGCTGAGCTTCAGCAATAAACATAATAAAAAACCTACCGGTTCCAAACGTGCATCTAAACCATCCCGGGACCCATTCAAACGCACAGACAAAATTACATCAAAATCGGTCAAGCCGTTTTTGAGATTTTTTTATTGCAGGAGTTCAGCAGACAGGCAGACAGCCCACTTCATGGAAAGCGGTTACCATCGTCTATGAACATTTGCAACACCAAAGCTGCTACAAATGCGCTGCTGCTCTCTTAAGGGAAACTGTAACCTGGTCATTAATGCCGGAACACAACTCAAGATTTTTATGGCGGCATACTCTAAACCAGGGTTGGTAGCCATCCAGTCGGGCAAACACCCTACCACCTGGCTGTGAGTTGTTTTGTCGTCTCTTACGACAGGCCGCCTGGCCACAGGAAATTGTATTCTTTCTCCATTCCTACACGGATAAAAGTTTTAGACGGACTAACGACAGCAATGAATTTTATAGACTAATTTGGTTCAAACTATCCTGCCTACTCCCATTGGAAACTAGCGTGATAATATGTATGTATATCGAAACCCTAAAAATGTAGCTTTACCATGTGAGCAGAGCTCAAGTCTTTGATACCGGGCAAATCAGATAAGCGCACAATACATAAGAATTTATATAAATAGTGCGGGCGTAGTGCATTGGCGGTGTGTGTTGGTGCGTGGTGGTGTGCCGCTAAGCGGGTCACTGTGCGCCGCAAGTGGGTCACCCGCGGATGCACCGGCGTCCGGGTTGCCAGCCCTAAGGACAATAATCTAACCTAATAGCTTTCGTAATACCGAACTAAGAAAGAGAGTTGGTCTGAAAGAGAGTGTCGGTGTAAGGAAAGGAATGCTCCGCTGGTTCGGCAACGTGGAAAGAATGCATGTTGAAAGAATGACTAAACATGCAATGACTATACAATGCAGAAGTGGATGGATGCAGAAGTCGTGGAAGACCACGACACACCTTCCATAATCAAATTGATCGTGTACTAGCAGAAGCTGATGTCAAGAGCCTTAAGAACAGACGAACGCGCATGACAAGAGCTATGAATGTCAAAGAAGCAAGTGAGCTGTGTAAGAATAAGCCTGAATGGCGCTCTGTTGTTCGTGCCTATCCCGCAAGGGAACTGGCGTGAAGTTATGTATGTATGTATGTATAAACATAAATTGCCCAGCCTAGAAGGCTTACTGCGTTGCCACGCTGTGTGGCAATGCTTAATTGTTGGGCGAAATATGAGACAGCCTTCTAAGCACAGGCAGTGAATGTTTTATTTTATTTAGTCGGGTGTCACATGTTTTGTGGAGGTAATATGTGGCAACCCAGCTAGGGGCGCTAGGTGCGGCGCGCGCTCGGCCCCCTCCGCCGGGCCCCGCGGCGCTCCGGCAGAGTTCGTCGGGCGTCGTGCGGGTCCGGCAGCGCAGCCGCGCGGCGCACATCGATCGTCGCCCACGCGCGCCCCCCAGCGCCCAGCGCCAGAGCGCACCGCGCCGCAGCGCCGCAGCGACACCGCTGAGAGCGCCGCGAGGGCCTCCGCGACTCCGGCCACGGCCTACGATGGCGGCGTGAGCGCGCGCCGCCACAGGCCACGCGCGGACATGCCGCGATGGCCAGAGAGGTAACCGCCACACGCGCGCCGCGGCCGAACGCCTCGCTTATGTAACCGGCACGCCCGGCCCCGGCCCCACCAGCCCAGTGCATCGTGGTGATAACATCAGTGCTAGTGCATGCATACCTTGGCCATTGCCGCAGCCGGCGTCCTGCTCGCGCGCGCCGTACCGCCAATCCACCCGTCCCGCTCGCTCTGCCGTAGCTGCACTTGCAGCCTGCATTATTCGCACCAGTGACACCCACGCGGAGTATTTATAGAAAGATGTCTAATGCACATCCGAAGACATCGATTGGTATTCAATATGGAGCACACCACATTTTTAATATTTTAACTAATATCTATTCCCAAATATAAATACGTATGTATACTTTGATTCTATAATTACGTACCTAATGATAATAGCCAAACAGGTCTATAAATACAACAATTATGGAACATAACAGTAATGACTGTCGAGCACATGCGTAGCATGTCCGTAGCAAAGCATTACTATGGATCGTAGCCCGTAGATTGAGTTTGTAGCTCATTGCTACGTAACCGCAATGAATTTAACAATAACTTTTATTTAGATAAAACCCATGGTTAATCCTGTTACCTACAGTTAACAGGGTTAACACTTAGTTTTAAATTAATAAGTGAATAAAGCCATAATTTAATTCTAAAACTTACAGTCAAAAATGTTGCCAACAAACGGTTTTGAATGATAATCATTTATTGCTTAAATAATATATTTAACAAAATAAGTGTACTAAGTTACTCATTAAACAACTGGAGGTTTTTAGAACAAAGCTGATTTAGTTCAACGTCATCTTATTATATACTAAGTAGGATATGCCCGCGAATGAATCCACGCTTGCTCTGAAAATCCCGCGGGATTGCCGGGACACAAAGTACCGAGCATTCAAAAAGGAATGCAAAATAGAATGATATGTTGCTATCGATCAGTGAAAAAATTACATTGGCATTTGATTTTTTTTTTGGTCTGGCCATTTTATATCATTCCCAGAAATTTTCCCGCGGGATTCCCAGGTTAAACAGTAATGCAGATTTTATGTCTAAAAATTAGCTATCGATCAGCAAAACCGCATCGAAATCGGCCAGTAGTTTTTACGTGAATCTCGAACAAATACAAGAAATCTAAAAACAATGCATCGTGTTCTCCATCCGTTTATATAGTCTATTCCAGTTTTTTTTAATAGCTTCAATGTACAGACAATACATTTTTCTAACTTTATAATATTATATATATATATATATATATATACTAGCTGTCCCGGCAGACGTTGTTCAGCCCTGAAGAAATAAAATTTAGAACCCGATTGCAGCGCCACCTACCGGGTCCAATTGTGAATCTAAACCATCCTCGAATCCACTTGAACACACAAAAAAAAATCATTCAAATCGGTCCGACCGTTTAGGAGTTCACTGTCAACACACGTACAGAAGAATTATATATATAAAGATATATATATATATATATATATATATATATATATATATATATATATATATATACTAGCTGTCCCGGCAGACGTTGTTCTGCCCTGAAGAAATAAAATTTAGAACCCGATTGCAGCGCCACCTACCGGGTCCAAATGTAGGCTATCCTATCTTTCAAGTCGGATCAAACTGCACACGGTGTGCAAATTTGATTAAAATCGGTCAAGTAGTTTAGGAGTCCATCGCGGACAAACAACGTGACACGTAATTCATATATATTAAGATATATACACACATACATATATATATATATACATATATATATATATATACATATATATATATATATATATATATATATATATATATATATATATATATATATATATATATACTATACTACTACTGTACTAGTATATATAGACTTATAGTTCAGTTGTTTCGCTAACAAGTAATGTCTTATAGTCAATACAGTTTCAAGAAATATAAGACTGCTCCTAGATGGTAAAGCTTTATACTAGACGGTTCATTTCTGTCTTTTAATTTCGATGAAACAAATAAATGTCATTGAATGGTTGGTTTCCAGTCCTTCCAGTTTTGTGCCTTTCAACTAAAGTGATTAAAGAACATTGCCCAGTTTGTTAGACGAGTTGAGTTTATAATATAAACTTGCACGAGCCTCGATGGTTTTGTCACTAACGTGAAATCTGGCAACTTAACCAATGGTTGTCAATTTTGCCATTATAGGTTTTCGTGCGGAGAAATCTGCGGAGTGACGCTCGCGGACCGCGTTCGTAATACCGAAGTAAGAAAGAGAGTTGGTCTGAAAGAGAGTGTCGGGGTGAAGGTAAGGAAAGGAATGCTCCGGTGTTTCGGGCATGTGGAAAGAATGACTAAACAGATATACAATGCAAAAGTGGATGGATGCAGAAGTCGTGGAAGGCCACGACACACCTTCCATGATCAAATTGATCGTGTACTAGCAGAAGGTGATGTCAGGAGCCTTAAGAACAGACGAGCGTGCATGACAAGAGTTATGAATGTCAAAGAAGCAAGTGAGGTGTGTATGAATAAGCCTAAATGGCGCTCTGTTGTTCGTGCCTACCCCGCAAGGGAACTGGCGTGAAGTTATGTATGTATGTATAGGTTTTCGTTTGCAAGCTTTCTATTACCTCTCACAAAATGTCTTTTTTGAGCATGACTCTGTGATGTTATATGCTCAAAAAGTAATTTTGTTACAGGTAATAATAATAAATGAAAGCCGAAGACCTATTGGCAAAATTGTCAACCGTTGGTTAAGTTGCCATATTTAACCGTAACAGTGTTTTGTAGAAAATGTAAATAATTATCACATACACGATATACATATCCGTGCAGGAACGGAGAAAGAATACAATTTCATAGGCGATGGTAACCGCTTTCCATCAAGTGGGCCGTCTGCCTGTCTGCTGATCTCCTGCAATAAAAAAAAACCAACTTACGTTATTTACAACTTGTATATTGAACTTCTTCTTTAGCTTCGCTCCTTTTCAATTGTTTAGGATCGGTCTTATAGTCTTATATCTAGATTAATATACAAAGCTGAAGTTTGTTTGTTTGTTTGCTTGACCGCGCTAATCTCAGGACCTACTTACTGGTCTGATTTAAAAAATTCTTTCAGTGTTAGATAGCTCATTTATCGAGGAAGGCTATAGGCTATATATCATCATGCTAAGACCAACAGGAGCGGCGCTTAGTCTATGCTTAATCCATCACAAAACTATCCAGCAGCTTGGAGTAACTTTTACTCGGAGACTGAATTCGAATTAGTCTACTTCTTGTTTACTCCACGTTTATTAATACTGATGTTGGTTGCTTCTGAGATAATACCACAAGTAAAGCTGATCTAGATTTACTCCACTTTTATTAATAAGACGATTATTATAGTTTATATAGAGAAGGAGTGCAGAATGATAATATTTTTTTTTTAAATTATTGCGGGAGTACAGCAGACAGGCTGACGACCCACTCGATAGAAAGTGGTTATCATCGCCTATGGACATTTGCAACACCAGAGGTACTACAAATACGCTGCTGCTCTCTTAAGGGAGACTGGAACCTGGTCACTAGTGCCGGAACACAACTCAAGGTCATTATGGCGACATACTTTAGACTAGGGGTGGTGGCCATCCAGTCGGGCAAATGCCCTACCACCTCAATAAAAAAACAATACACACACTACCATGTATTTGATACATACACGCATATATACTCTTTTGTTTATTGCTAAAAAGCGTGTTGGAGTCAGGCCATCGAGCTGTAATGAAAATAGTGATTCCATGGCTAAACCACGTCAGTAATTGTTACAATAATTACAGCCCATAAACGTACCACTGCTGGGTTAGGACCTCCCATTTACAAGGGAAAGTACAGTATATCCTGTAAGCCTGCCACACTTGTCCAAGGCGAATTGGCGGGTTTGAAATATCAGTTGCCTCGATGTGCAGGTTTCATCACGATGTTTTCCTTCATCGTTAGCACGTGGTAATTGTAACAATATATTACAGAATTAATTTATTCCGGCACAGTTTTCACTACAACAACAACTTACGTTCTGTTTTTAATGCTGCAGTACTTTGTGTCCCGAGAATCCCGCTAGAATTTCAAGTCAAACGTAGACGAAGTCGCGGGCATATACTAGTTCATATATAAAAGAACAGACGTTAAAATAACATCTTAGCTCTAACTTTTAAATTAACTAATTAACTATGACAGAAATTATTTTAATTACTTTTAATCATCATCATCATCCGAGCGTTAAATCCCGGTTGCGTTCGGAGCGTTCACTCCGACGCCCAGGGTCCGCTTTCCTACTTTTTCTACTCCACTTCACGCGGTCTTCGGCATCCCCCGTTTTGAGACCATTGGTACGCATGTCATCCTTCACAACGTCCAGCCAACATTTCTTGGGCCTTCCCTTTCGACCGGGACCTGGCGGAGGCGGCATGGCTAGGCACCGTGTTCCCCACATAATTAGCCAGCGTAAGCGACTCTCTTGCAGTTTGTCTGTTATGTCACGGACATGAAGACTGTCGCGGATGCGGGAGTTCCTGACACGGTCTTTCCACATCACCCCACACATCCATCGCAGCATATTCATCTCCGTGACACGCAGTTCTTGCTTGTGACGCTCAAGTACAGGCCACGCTTCACTGTTATACAAAAGGACAGGTCTAATGATGGATTTATAGACCTGTCCCTTTAATTTAACCGGCATTTTGGGTTCCCAAATAACACCTGTCACCTCACGCCACTTGGCCCAAGCTGCTGTGATACGGGTCTTGACGTCGTGGTCGATATCCCCGAATGCACTAAGTACAGATCCCAACTACTATTTTAATTGCTTTTCAAACAATCATTAATTCCTTTTATTCCCACCTACTTATGACATCCTGACCTACGGGGCCGAGACATGGACACTGACAGCAGGATTAGTCCACAAGTTCCAAGTCGCTCAACAGGCTATGGAGCGAGCTATTATAGGCGTTTCTCTTATGGATAAAATTAGAAATGAGGATATCCGTAAGAGAACCAAGGTAACCCACATAGCTCGCAAAATTAGCAAGTTGAAATGGTAGTAGGCTGGTCACGTCTGCTGCAGGACCGATGGCCGATGGAGCAGACGAGGCGCTTGTGCAAGGTCGCCGGTAGGCGCTGGATGAGGAGATCAGAGGACAGGGATGAGTAGCGCCGTCTTGGAGAGGCCTACGTCCAGCAGTGGACTGCAAATAGCTGACCACGACTTATGACGTCATAAGTACATTTAACCAAAATCTAGGAGGCTGCAACTTTGAATAAATTGAATAAAAGTATTTCGATTGATTTCACTCTCCGTTCCTCGATTACGGTCGTATATTGACTACTGATTGGTCAGTAATTTACGATTCGTAAGACCATAGACGTCGATAAAAGTCGTGGTAGCGTAATGGCTAGCGTACGCGTCCCAAACTCTATGGCTGCGAGTTCTTTTTTTTTTTTTAACAACTACGGCTTCGAGTTCCGTACCCTTTTTTACAACTTAATTTAGAAAAAAGTTTTTAGAATTTATACACGCTTATTTTTTATTTTTGTTATTGTCTGTGACATTTATTATATGATATTTGTGTTGTGGTCTACTTTACGAATAACTTATTATACTAATTTATTCTAATTTTAATACTAAACTTATACTAATGTAGAGTGTATCTGTTACATGCTGGTGTTGTGAGGAAATGCATGTGCAGTGTGTGCCTTATGTCGGGGCGCATGTGCAAGGCGCAGGTTCGATCCTGGTCGGAACTCATGCACCACTTAGACAGTATTCTGACCTAATGTGTATATTGTTACAATTACCACGTGCTAACAACGGTGAAGGAAAACATCGTGATGCAACCTGCACATCGAGATAATTGATGTGTCAAACCTGCCACCTCGCGGGTATACTGTTCCCCTCTATAATGGGAAGCCCGAGTCCAGCAGTGGGACGTTTATGGGCTGTTATTCTATTCTATTCTTCTAAGACCATAGATACCTAGAAAACCTTGAGATCACTTTGGCATTGAAAATTACTGTTGCGTATTTGATGTTTGACGATAAAAGTAGAAGATATATGAGCCGAAATATTAATACGTTTACGAACATTTGGCCGTTACGGTTGCCATATCGGAAATAATATTTATACGACTTGTAATAAATAATAGTTACGTACCCGATACATCGAAAATTGATTGGCCTTGGTGCGAGTTCCTGAATGCAGGGCCTTTAGCTTGCTAGGAGAGCAAAGGACCTTCTACCCCCGCACAACGAAGTGGGGTGTGTTCTCCGAGGGCACACTCCAGGCACTTTATTGCGCTGGATCGGCTGGGCGTAACTATGTTCTAAATCTCAGCCTTTCCAACACAAACAAAAGCGCAGGGTCGACAGGGAGGAGGGGGTTTTTAGTGGGTATTGGGGTTGCTCGCTCGTGCAGCAACGCTCGGAGTCTTCCACACTATTCTGTGACGTCGATCGCGGACGGAGCACTGCCAAGAGCATACTATTGCTGCAGAGTTATCGCCCCCGACCGACGCGTGTCGTTCCCCTAGCAACGACCCAGTTTGCGCGTAAATCGGTTAAGCATTTTCCCTCGCCTCAAAAAAAAAAATATGCAAGAACCCTACTACACTTACCAATATTTTATATTACTTTTGACAGCTCGATAATTGTCGGTGCAGTCCTACGGCCAAGCGGCCTGTCGTAAGAGGCGACAAAGGCTACGTTCCATTAGGGACTCACAATGACCACGTTCACGACCTCGATTTATCCCGTTCCACTTGCTTGCCCGCGTTAGAATCGTAAACCCAAGTGGAACCGCTATTCGACCCGCCTATTGACATGGGTCGTTGTGTGATCGAAAATGATGACGTCATTAGTGACGTTTTCGCCACGACCACAACGACCGCGGTCGCCTTGTGGAACGGCTTTTTATCAGTGCAGGAACGGAGAAAGAATACAATTTCCTGCGGCCTGGCGGCCTGTCGTAAGAGGCGACTAAACAACCCACAGCCAGGTGGTAGGGTATTTGCTCGACTAGATTGCGACCACCCCAGGTCTAGAGTATGCCGTCATAACAACTTTGTGTTGTGTTCCGGCATTAGTGACCAGGTTCCAGTTTCCCTTAAGAGAGCAGCAGCGCATTTGTAGCACCTTTGGTGTGTGTCCATAGGCGATGGTAACCGCTTTCCATCACATGGGCCGTCTGCCTGTCTGCTGAACTCCTGCAATAAAAAATAAACTGAGCATTTTGGGCCTTGTGAGCTACAAATGGAACGCCCTGATTACCAACCCACAGCCAAGTGCGTATTTGTCCGCTTGGATGATAGTAGTCCACCCTTGGTCTAGTCTAGAGTAATTTTTTTTATTACAGGAGTGCAGCAGACAAGCAGACGGTCCACTATATGGAAAGCGGTTACCATCGCCTATAGATATTTACAACACCAAAGGTGCTACAAATGCGCTTCTGCTCTCTCAAGGGAGACTGGAACCTGGTCACTAATGCCGGAACACAACTCAAGGTTGTTATGACGGCATACTCTACACCAGGGGTGGTATCCATCCAGTCAGGCAAATGTCCTACTACCTGGCTGTGGGTTGTTTTGTCGCCTCTTACGACAGGCCGCCCGGCCGCAGGAAGTTGTATTCTTTCTCCGTTCCTGCACGGTTAAATGGAATGCGCGGAGTATGCCGCCATAACAGCCTTGAGTCGTGTTCCGGCATTAATTGCCAGGTTCCAGTCTCCCTTTAGAGAGCGACAGCGCATTTGTAACACCTACGATGTTACGGCTTTCCATCAAGTGGGCCGTCTGCCTGTCTGCTGAATTCATGCAATAAAAAAACGTCTACCAAAATGGAAATTGCTATCTCGCTCGCACATTACTATTGTTACAAGTTGGGCCAAATACAATACCTGTATTTATTACCTGCCGCAGCTTGCATGCTGATAACGTTGAAACTGTTTTATGACTATCTTCTTTTGTTTTCTTTGTGTTTAAAATTTGCAATTATACAATAGCCTATTGTTATTGTACTTGTTTATGGCCGTTAGCAGGCATAATTATGCAGGTGTACAGAGTTATGTTTCCTGGGAATAGCGCCGACAGTACCTAGGTGTGGTTTTGGAAATCATTGTTTAAACGGTCATGACATATTGTAAGTTGAGTATAAAGGAATGCCCGAACGGAGAGATCGGC
Source organism: Dendrolimus kikuchii (assembly GCA_019925095.2). Lineage (NCBI taxonomy): Eukaryota > Metazoa > Arthropoda > Insecta > Lepidoptera > Lasiocampidae > Dendrolimus > Dendrolimus kikuchii. Next base: position 1,830,303 of record CM034392.1, on the reverse strand, counting down.
AGTCGAGCGAGGATTACGATACGAGTAAGACGTAGATTCGACAAGCGATATAGTGACGGACTTTGCGCGTGTTATTGAATCGTGCAGATTGTAACAAGTAGTGTCTAGTTTTATTTGTACCTGTTTTATACGTGTTTGTATAGTTCTAATAAACTCTATAGTAATTCCAACGGCATTTTAATTCGAGTCCCACACTCGTAAAACTATATTTTGGAGAATATCAATTACTAGAAATTACTTACGACAAAACTTTAAATATGTATTACACAAATTGCAACAATAAAACTAATTCACGTAACTATCATTTGAAACATTTTTCAATTCAATAAAATGTATTTATTTGTTTATTATTATTAAAATTACGAATGCTTTCAGAAAGTAAAACTATATGTACAAATTAAAATGAAACTGTAATGTATGTATCATTGTATTTTAATATTTTATTCTAAATCCTTTTTTTTTTATTTTTAAGTGTTTTTTTCTCAAATAACTTTATATATAATGTAAATGCATACAATCCCATGTAAACTACTAAAAATAAAACTATCTTATAAGAAAACTCACTTAAAAATATTGTTACAAATTAAAATACCGTTGGAATTACTATAGAATTTATCAGAACTATACAAACAGGTATAACACAGGTACAAACATAACTGGACACAACCAGTACAAACTGCACGATTTATTAACACGCGCAAAGTCCGTCACTATACAGCTTATCGAAGCTACACGTCTTGCTCGTATCGTAATCATCGCTTGACTGCCGTCCGTTCTCGCTAGACTGCCTCCCTTCTCCATCTTGCCGTCGTTTTATACTTCACACAAATAAGTGTGCCCGCCCGTATCGTCGACTTAATTTCCTAGAAATACGTAATCCGCACACCTGCTTAATTATTCCTGCGAACGGTCATAAACTAGTACAATACACAACAGACTGTTTTTCTAAGTAAACAAAAGAAGTTCAAATGCGAGAAGATAATAAACTGTGCTTTATGGCAGGCAGGTGTGCATTCACTCTTGTCGGCATGTAACAATATACATACAATAGTAAAAAAATAAAAACCTATACTAAAGCCCGTCCAGCCCACCAGACCCCTGTCACTGGGTATAGTGCCTAGAAGGCTGGCAGCATTAACTCGCTGGATACAGAGGCTAATCCTTTGAGCGAGGTGAGCTCCAGCCTTCAGGTCTCCTGTTGTAACGACCAGACGTTTTTTAATATTTTGAAATATTTTGTGGGCACTTGGCCCTCACGGGCCCAAAGTCTCCACCCCATTGTGTCATTTGATTCACAAGGTTTTTTTTTATTGCAGGAAATCAGAAGCCAGGCAGACGGCCCACTTAATGGAAAGCGGTTACCATCGCCTATGGACATTTGCAACACCAAAGGTGCTACAAATGCGCTGCTGCTCTCTTAAGGGAGACTGGAACCTGGTCACTAATGCCGGAACACAACTCAAGGTTGTTATGGCGACATACTTTAGACCGGGAGTGATAGCCATCCAGTCGGGCAAATGCCCTACCACCTGGCTGTGGGTTGTTAAGTCACCTCTTACAACAGGCCGCCCGGCCGCAGGAAATTGTATTCTTTCTCCGTTCCTGCACGGATTACTTATCTTGATTTCGCTTCATGGTCCGGTTTTCCATTAAGGCGGAGTCTGTCTCAACCATCTCCATAATTATCGCCTTTTTAAATGATAACTCCTCTTCTGGAAACATCCTTTGCCTAAGGATATCATTGCGCAATCCACATACGAACTAGTCTCCTAAATTTTCCTTTAAACTTTTTGAACAGAATCCACAGTTTTTTATTAATCGTTTCAATTCTGCCATATACTCGGATATACTTTCCCCCTGCCTTTGTGAACGTTGCCGAAATCTTAATCTGTCTGCTAAGAAATTAGGCTCAGGCCGTCGCTGTCCCATCCTCGTCGCCAGTTGATAAATATCAAGGCATTAACTTGCATTATTTTGGTATTTAAATAAGTATTCACTGATATACCTTTGGTATTGCAAATGTCCATAGGCGATGGTAACCGCTTTCCATCAAGTGGGCCGTCTGCCTGTCTGCTGAACTCCTGCAATAAAAAAATAAAAAAAATACACACATAAAACAGACCTTTCACAGATGTATTTATTACCACACTTAAATATTCGTAACTACCTTAAATTATCTTAATATACTTGATTGATTGACAACGTCAACTGAAAACATTATCAAGTAAAAATTAAAATTAATTTATAATTTATTTTTTCGATTTTATATCCTTATTAAAATTATAAATTTAAATCAACAAGTGTACCAGAAGTCGAAATAATATAGTTTATAACCTCAGGTTGTCCTCAATATTAGACGATTATACCTCGGCCAAGAATCTCCGGTCATGTTTTTTTTACCAGATTGTACATTTTATCAAATTCACAACCGAGAGCAGTCGTACTTGAAAGCAACGACCAACTAGCTGTGTTCCTGACCATTGTGTTCCCGAAAATTTTGATTAAATTATTCCAGTCGAATGAAATTGACGAAAAGATTGGCAAAATTTCAAGTGTTAATGAAACAAGATAGAATGATATGAGTGATACCAAAAGATGAATACTATTAAAAGAAGAACACTATCCATACTATCCTATATATATATACCATCCTACTTCTGCAATATAAATTTAATAGCCCAATTGAAAAAGAAAACGAACTGTGTGTGCCTCTACGTCAGTGTATATATTTTTTATTAATTTTACCTATTATTCGAATAAGTTTTTTTTTATTTTTTATTATAAGAAGTACATAAGTTATATTTGTATTTAAGTTTCAAAACTTAATTTAATGCAAAAGTCACAGACTGATTCATCACTCGAGAACTTAATTCAATGTCATAAATGCACCCAGGTACGCTTCTTTAAAGGGCAAAGAGGCTTGAGAGTTCATATTGGCAAAGCCCATAAAAACCGAAATGAAGTTTCAACCTCTTTGCTAAACCCCCCACCGATTCCGGATCCATTGTCCCACAATTTGACACAAATTCCTTTCTGGCAAAAAATTTCAAAATTTAAACAATTGGCACCAGTAGTAAAAAGAATCCCTCGAGGAGCTAGAATTAGTGTTTGCCAAATTTTTTCAGAGAAAATAAGAAAAGTGATAAACGAGAACTCCTTACGTACCTGGGAGCATTTATTGCTACTCCCCTATCAAATCCTTAATATTAGCAAGAACGAACATGGTAATGTTACATCTAAAATTAAACACAATTGCAAACATATTGAAAATATTGAAGACAAATTTGACTTTAGTAAAACAAAAAGATACAAGTATCCGAATAAACATTTAGGTCATATGGTCGAAAAAAAGCTTTCAGATGGTGATATTAAGGGAGCAGCAAGAATTCTTTTCTCGAATGATGATATAGCACCCAATGATGAGACAACTCTGCGTGCTTTAGAAGATAAACATCCACCTTCCGGAAGTACATGGTTGCAAGATATGTCCGAAGCCCTCAATGAGAGTAATTTAGACGTAACCCCAGAGAGCATTCTCGAAGCCGTTATGTCCTTCAGAAGTGGCTCGGCCGGAGGGTTGGATGGCCTCACTCCACAACATCTCAAAGATTTGTTGAGTGGGGGCACCGGCAATGCTGGTGAGCTGCTGCTCAAGGACATGACGGACTTGATTAATCTAATGCTCTCTGGCTGTGTTAATAACGACATCCTCCCAATAATATACGGTGCCAACTTATGTGCTCTAAAGAAAAAAGATGGCGGCATTCGACCTATTGCAGTTGGCACCACGTACCGACGCCTCGCAGCCAAAGTATGCTGTCGAGCTATAAGAAACCGGTGCTCCAGCTACTTTACGCCGATTCAATTAGGTTTTGGCACTAAAGGTGGCTGCGAGGCAGCGGTACATTCTCTGAGATCATTTGCTACCACTGATTCCTGTGAGGTAATCCTGAAGGTGGATGTCAAAAATGCATTCAATTCGGTCAATAGGTGCACTCTGCTGTCCGAAGTTAAAAAACATTTTCCCAAAATTTACAAGTTTGTTCATCAGTGCTACAACGAAAATTCTTATTTGGTATATCAAAATAACTTAATTCATTCGGCAACGGGATGTCAGCAGGGCGACCCTCTCGGGCCAGCCATTTTTTCACTTGCCATCCACCCTATCATTAAACAATTAAATTCTAAATTCAACGTGTGGTATCTCGACGATGGGACCTTAGGAGGTAATATAGATGCAGTGAAAAAGGATCTAAATTTTTTAATAGAAGAGTTTGGAAAAATAGGTTTATCTTTAAATTTTTCCAAATGCGAACTTTTTCTTGCCTGTTCGACGAAAAATAACATAAGCACTATTTCCGCTTTTACAGATTTGGCCCCCAATCTAAAAATTGTTAATAAAAATAATTTAAACCTCCTTGGGTCTCCCGTCTTTGATGAATCCTTCTCATCTTTTGTAGAAGACAAAATTGTCAATTTTCAGTCAAAATTATCAAATTTAAAACAATTAAATACACATAGTGCTTATTTTATTATCAGGCACTGCGTTTTCACTCCCAACTTTACGTATGTATTGCGTTGTTCCCCCCTTTGGAGACATTCCAGTATTTTAAACAATTTAGACAATATTATTCGGCAAACATTAACTTCCATCTTAAATATTTCTTTAGATGACCGATCGTGGACCCAAGCTTCCTTACCGATACGGCTAGGTGGCTTGGGGATACGCAAAATTTCCGACGTAGCACTACCTGCCTTTCTGTCCTCAGTCCATAGTACTGTGGACCTCATCGGTAATATAATAAATCCATCACTCAGTGATTTTGAGGTCCCATATTTGACTGAGGCCAGAAATGCCTGGTCTTTGGCTTGCCCGAATGAAAATTTTCCTTTAGATCCAAAGATGCAGAGGCTGTGGGATGGGCCGCTCAGTAAGTCGGTGTATGACAATCTCATGTCATCTTGCACCGGCGAAACTGACCGTGCTCGCCTCCTAGCTGTTTCTAACTGGGAGTCTGGTCTGTGGCTTCAGAGTCTGCCCTCGGCGAATCTAGGTACACTCCTGGATGATACTACATTCAGGATTGCTGCCTGCATTCGCCTGGGGGCAGACATCGTAGTCCCACATCGTTGTCGGTGCGGAGATAAAGTTGATAGACTTGGTCATCATGGCTTGTCGTGTTTGAGGAGTGCTGGTAGAACTTCACGACATGCGGCAATCAACGATATCATCCGCCGGTCTCTTGTCACCGTCGGGGTACCTGCTGTTCTTGAACCGAACGGACTGTGCCGCGACGATGGCAAGCGACCAGACGGAATGTCGTTGGTACCTTGGAAGATGGGACGCCCCTTAGTATGGGACGCAACTTGTGTCGATACGTTAGCGGCTTCCCATCTTCCAAATACAGCCGTCACTGCCGGAGGAGCTGCCACACTTCAAGAAACCCTGAAACGCCGCAAATATGCATCCATCGGTGACGGATACATATTTGTGGCTTTTGGGGTTGAGACTTTGGGGCCATGGGGACGTGAGGCTCATCAACTTTATCGAGACCTTTCAAGGCGATTGAAAGAAGTCTCGCGTGACCAAAGGGCTGGCCTATATTTAGGGCAACGTATTAGCGTTGCCATACAACGCGGGAATGCGGCCAGCATTTTGGGAACGCTCCCCACCGAGAGCGATCTGGACTACATCTTTTACTTGTAAATATGTATGTAACATAAAAAGTGACACATACATTACAGAAACTAGAAAGTCAGCTGTCAGGTAGGAACGGCCCGAAAAGACTGGCCGCATTACGTCTTGAATGGTAGTAATACAATTTCCGAGACATAAGTTAGGTAGGAGTCGGCAACTGCCTACGGCGGCAAAAAGGCTTGAACCACTAAAATCCAACAAAAAGAAATATAAACTTTGTTTTTCAATAAAACATTTTTTTTTTATTGCAGGAGTTCAGCAAACAGGCAAACGGCCCACTTAATAGAAAGCGGTTACCATCGCCTATGGACATTTGCAACACCAAAGGTGCTACAAATGCGCTGCTGCTCTCTTAAGGAACACTGGAACCTGGTCACTAATGCCGGAACACAAGTCAAGGTTGTTATGGCGACATGCTTTAGACCAGGGGTGGTAGCCATCCAGTCGGGCAAATGCCCTACCACCTGGCTGTAGGTTGTTTAGTCGCCTTTTACGACAGGCCGCCAGGTAGCAGGAAATTGTATTCTTTCTCCGTTTTTGCACGGATAGAAATCTTTCGTTAATGATATCTGTATTAATATTAATGTCTTAACTTAATTATATATAATATTTCTGGTTAACGAAGTATTCTTAAGCTGCGGTGGGGGCGGCATTTTTCCAGTTTTCCTACGACGGCGAAAAAAACTAGGACCGGCCTTGATTATGATCACGTGATATCATACGTTTGGAGATGTCTTGATAAAGCCTGTGCGTCTCAGAGCCCATGGTCCTAGGCTCTCGACCTGAAAAGCCCAAAATATGTAGCCATTTTTGATGGCTGAATATTGGCGGCGTTTTAACACCTCCTATTGTGTAAAAGCTGTGCCGACTGTCACGGGTATGGAAAATGGGACGCCGCCAGAGCATCCCATCTTATCCCATCGAGTCTCTAGTCTTCTAATCATATACCTTTCTGTTGAATTTAATTCATGTGGATCCAGTCGTTTCTTATAAAAATGACTGTGATATACCAAGACAGCCGGACAGATGAAGAGACGAATTAACGTTAGATCAGGAACCTACCTAAGAAGTGCATGCTCTTCAGCCAGGATTTGAACCTGCGTCATTTGAGTTTGGGGTGCGACACGTTAACTATTATGCTAACACGACAGTAAGTATTGTTGAACGTTTTGTTGAATAATCGGTCAATAGTAAATCACTATGACATAGGGTAATAGAACTTAGATTCTGTTGACCTCACAGAGTTCATTAAACTCTAAGACCTTCAAAGCAAAATCGAGTTAGCAATACGAATAAAACCAGTGACCTCCTTGTCTTTTCGGGCTTTCAACTCATATTGGTAAACCCTAAGGGTCATAGCTCGTTGGAGCCATCTGATACGATCTTCCACGTGTAGACATGAACGTCGCGTGACCCACGAACTGACCTCTAGCCTATCAGCTATTGGTGCTAGGTCTATACTCGAATCACACCGAGCCCCGGGTGTCATCAAGTGAACAACTTCTGAGCAAGGCGATCCGGTGTTGGTCGGGTGCTGGGTAGCTTTAGCGAACTATAACCTTAAGGCATATCTCGCCCTATATTGCCAAACTGCAGCAACCACTTCGATATACGATGGCTTATTGGAGGTCATGCACTAGGCTAGGAATTTCTGGCTATGCAACTTGCATCGATACTCTGGCGGCGTCACATCTTCCAACCACTACCATGACATAACTGTTACACAACAGGAGGCCCTGAAACGCCACAATATTTAGACGGAAATGGTGAAACGGCTACATATTTGCGGCTTTTGAGGTCGAGATCCTGGGTCCACGCGAGCTTCATTCGCACAAGCTTTCTTGAGACCAAACACCCAGTAGATGCCTCACTTAACCAAAAGACTGGTTTATATTATATACCTTAGGCAATGCACGAGTCTTTTGGGTGAGTTCCCAACTGACAACGTTCTGTCACTAGACTTTCTAGTTTAATTTGTGTATCACCGATTTACTGCAAGAACTCATTAGCTGCCAACTTATATGTACGAGTGTGTCAGCTAATGGGTTCTTGTAGTAATCTGGTTTTCTATTGTCGTACACTAAATTTGTCGAGACGCGATCTCCACTCCAGGACTCATCTGCTTCATCGGCCACCAGTCCTGCGGCATATGTGACTGAGCCACTGCCATTTCAGCTTGCTAATTTCGCGAGCTATGTTAGTAACCTTGTAGTCTTGCGCATTTTTTTTATTGCAACGAGATCAGCAAACAGGCAGACGGCCCACTTGATGGAAAGCGGTTACCATCGCCTATGGACATTTGCAACACCAAAGGTGCTACAAATGCGCTGCTGCTCTCTTAAGGGAAACTGGAACCTGGTCACTAATGCCGGAACACAACTCAAGGTTATTATGGCGACATACTTTAGACCAGCCAAATGTCCTACCACCTGGCTGTGGGTTGTTAAGTCGCCTTTTACGACAGGCCACCCGGCCGCAGGAAATTGTATTCTTTCTCCGTTCCTGCACGGATATACTCGCTTCTGATTTTATCCATAACAGACACTCCCAACATAGCTCGCTCCCGTTGAGCGACTTTAAAACGGACCAATACCACCGTCAGCGTTCACGACTCGGCATCATACGTCATGGCGGCTAGGACACACTGCTCGAAGACCGTCGTCTTCAGGCATAATAATATAACGCGTCTTATAATATTTCCCTTATGACGGTGTAAAAAATAAATTCGAACGACATCGCAGGCGGGTAATAGCTGTATAGTGGTCCTATAAATATCCAAGGCTATAAATTTCGCCTGTCTGTGAATATTTGTATACGTCTCAGATAGAAAGGTGACACTTGTGTCGCTGCGTTGATAGGGCGAAGCGGTTCTTGACCCCGCTGCCAGGACTCTCAGGACCAATGTCAGATATGCGTCAGACGTGTGACAAATGAATAACCACTCTGATATTATTAACCGATTTTAAAAAATTAGGTCTTTCTCAATTCGTTGTGTAATAGTAGATTGTGACAAGAGAGGTGAACGTAACCTATGTAGGCATGAGCGCAGCGAGGCGTTAGTAATTCGAGTGCCTAAATAGGCCTTTCACCCGAGTTTAACACTCGGCATCTCATTTCGAATATGAGGAAAGTGCCTAAATAAAAACTGATTAGTTGAACATATAAGTACTTCTCTAATAAAATCAGGCGTTAAATCCATATCTAAATCTGATGAAACGTCAAGTAATTTTTTGATGAAAGTCTTAGTGTGTGTTTGCGTGGGTCTGCGTTTGATTATTTAGTTTCACAATTGGAACCGGTAGGTGGCGCAGGGATCGAATCCTAGATTTTTATTTTTTCCTAACAGGACAATATCTGCCGTGACCTCTAGTAAAATATAAAAGAAGTTAATTAGTAATGTGAGATGCAATAATTCGACGAAATTTGTATATTTTTTAAATGTATAATTTCAGCAGACTGGCAGACGGTCCAACTGATGGAAAGCGTCATCGCCTATGGACATTAGTAACAACAAAGATGATACCAGCGTGTTGCTGCTCTTTAAATGGAGACTGGAACCTGGCCACTAATGCCGAAATACAACTCAAGGTTGTTATGACAACATACTGTAGACCAAGGGTCGTAGCCATCCAGTGGCGCAAATACCTTACCACCTGGCTATGGGCTGTTTTGCTGCTTCTTACGATAGGTCGCCCCGCCGCAGGAAATTGTATTCTTTCTCTATACCTGCATGAATAATATTGGGATTGTATTGTTGTTTTCGTAGGTTAGACGAACATGCCCAGAAAAATACACTGTGGTCGCATTTTTCTGGTGCTGTAGCGCCGTTGCAATTCATTAACAAATACGCCGTCATGGTTACACGAACAAAGTTTCGCTGTCATCGCAAAAAAAATATCGGTTTTTCACTTAACTTTTTCCATTTATTTTAAAACCACACACGCGCTAAATTTATTAATTGGTATAAATTTATTTATGTCAGGAGCCTTAAGAACAGACGAGCGTGCATGACAAGAGTTATGAATGTCAAAGAAGCAAGTGAGGTGTGTAAGAATAAGCCTAAATGGCGCTCTGTTGTGCGTGCCTACCCCGCAAGGGAACTGGCGTGAAGTTATGTATGTATGTAAGTATAAATTTATTAATTGGTATAAATTTATTTTTATTTTATTCCATTCTCATGCACGCTCGTCTGTTCTTAAGGCTCCTGACAATAAATTTATTAGATAGATAACACTTTATTGCTCACCAAAATAAACAAATACAAAAACAAAATGTATAATTACAATACTTCTTGGCAAAACAACAGGCGGCCTTATCGCTAAAAGCGATCTCTTCCAGGCAACCTAGCTTAAAAGAAATTCTTAACTAATCTGGCGATGTAGGTGAAGCAGAAAAAAAGATAGGACTGTACAATTTAAATATACATACTTACACTTATTTATAAATTTAATACATATATATAAAAAAAAAATATTAATTAGTATAAATTTATTAATTGGTGTAAATGTATTAATTGGTATAAATGTATTAATTGGTATAAATGTATTAATTGGTATAAATGTATTAATTGGTATAAATGTATTAATTGGTATAAATGTATTAATTGGTATAAATGTATTAATTGGTATAAATGTATTAATTGGTATAAATGTATTAATTGGTATAAATGTATTAATTGGTATAAATGTATTAATTGGTATAAATGTATTAATTGGTATAAATTTATTAATTGGTATAAGTTAAGTTGGATTACTGTTAGATTCTGTACTCTGTGGAGATGTGAGCGTGGAGAAAGTGTGGGCCACGCGTGGGTAGGCTATTTATATACGTTTAAACAATGTTTATTCGTTGTCATAAGTCAATTAAGTATTGTTGACGTGTTTATGGTTCAGGCTAATGTCATTTCTAATTATCAACACACGGCTAAGTTTGTTGTATAATTTATTCCTCGCGGTAAACATCTTATAATTATATGTACATATATTCTTAAAATTTTATTTTGTGTAGTATTTATATACTCATCATCATCATCCGAGCGTTAAATCCCGGTTGCGTTCGGAGCGTTCACTCCGACGCCCAGGGTCCGCTTTCCTACTTTTTCTACTCCACTTCGCGCGGTCTTCGGCATCCCCCGTTTTGAGACCATTGGCACGCATGTCATCCTTCACAACGTCAAGCCAACATTTCTTGGGCCTTCGCCTTCGACCGGGACCTGGCGGAGGCGGCATGGCTAGACATTTGTTCCCCACATAATTAGCCGGTCTTCGTAAAAAAAATTATATAAGATATATACAATATAGTATTTATATACAATATTGTATATATCTTAGGTTTTAGGTTTATAATTATTTGATTCTTGATCACCTGCCTTTTTTTTTTTTTTTTTTTTTTTTTTTTTATTGCAGGAGTTCAGCAGACAGGCCGACGGCCCACTTGATGGAAAGCGGTTACCATCGCCTATAGACATTTGCAACACCAAAGGTGCTACAAATGCGCTGCTGCTCTCTTAAGGGAGACTGGAACCTGGTCACTAATGCCGGAACACAACTCAAGGTTGTTATGGCGACATGCTTTAAACCAGGGGTGGTAGCCATCCAGTCGGGCAAATACCTGCCTTTTCATTGTTTGAGTTTGACATTGGCAAAACCAATGCCGTATGCGTTGAAGCCATAAATAGTAGAACGGTTTTAATTTTATATTTTTTAAATAGGGCCGCATATACATTACATCATCTGTCAATATGTAACATCAGTAACAATCAACTTTTTTTTTATGGCTTGGCAACTAGGACTTTAAGCCAGGCGCAATTATATTGTAGGCTACAATCGACACCGTATAACGGAGCTCTTGTGGAAACTCGAAAGGCCACATTTGACTATACAGTTCACATTTCTCACAAAAACACATAATTACTACTCAAAAACTAACAATATCCTACAACTATTGTTCATTGTCGGCCTCTGTGGTTGAGTGGGCTAAGCCTTTGCCTGTCTACCTCACTGCAACGCAGAGGCTCCGGGTTCGATTCCTGGTATAGTAAATTTCAGAAACGTATTTTCTCCGTTATTTACTATGGTCTGGGTGTCTGGGATCGGCCCCAGTGTAGTACTTTGTATATTACCCATAACACAAGCGTAACTTGCTTAATTTGGGAATATACAACATGTGTGTTTGTCTGCTGATTATTATTATTATTATAATCAATTAGATTATTATTACAATCAATTTAAGAGAGATTTTACACATTTTTAGAAAATAAAACTGCACAGCACAACGTCCCCTTTCAGTTCCCGCCAAAAACTCCAGTAACAATCAAAAGCAATATCGCCCCACAGATAACGCATTACACCCATACCCACAGCTGCGTGAAACGGCTTATAACTGTAACATTACCCCAGATGAGGTCCCTCTATTAGAGCAAATATTTTACTGTCTTGTGCAGCTAAACTGGTCAGATCGTAAATTTGGTACGTAATTTACATACGAGTACATAATATATAAACTTTATCCGTGCAGGAGCAGAGAAAGAATACAATTTCCTGCGGCCAGGCGGTCTATCGTAAGAGGCGACAAAACAACCCACAGCCAGGTCTATAGTATGCCGCCATAACAACCTTGAATTGTGTTCATTAGTGACCAGGTTCCAGTCTCGCTTAAGAGAGCAGCAGCGCATTTGTAGCACATTTGGTGTTGCAAATGTCCATAGGCAATGGTAACCGCTTTCCATAAAGTGGGTCGTCTGCGTGTCTGCTGAACTCCTGCAATAAAAAGAGTGCACAGAGGCAGTTCGGCCCACCTGATGGCAAGCATTTACCATCGCCTATGGACATTTGTAACACCATAGGTACCATTGTGCTGCCGCTCTCTAAAGGAAGACTGGAACACAACTCAAGGTTATTATGGAGGCATACCTTAGAGTGCCCTAGACTCTACAGTGTCTAGAATCTAGACCACGGGTGGTATATAGACGGCCTCTGTGGTTGAGCGGGCTAAGCCTTTGCCGGCGTACCCACTGCAACGCAGAGGCTCCGGGTTCGATTCCTGGTATAGTAAATTTCGGAAAACGTCTTTTCTCCGTTATTTACTATGGTCTGGGTGTCTGGGATCGGCCCCAGAGTAGACCGTTGTATATTACCCATAACACAAGCGTAACTTGCTTAATTTGGGGATATACAATATGTGTGTTTGTCTGCCGATTATTATTATTATTATTATTATATCTATTATACTAGCTGTGCCCGCGACGTCGTCCGCGTGGAATTTGTTTTCAAAACCCTCCGATTTTGAAACATTCTTCATTAATGCTCCTCTCCTATTGGTCTTAGCGTGATGATATATAACCTATAGCCTTCCTCGATAAATGGACTATCTAACACTGAAAGAATTTTTCAAATCAGACCAGTACTTCCTGAGATTAGCGCGTTCAAACAAACAAACTCTTCAGCTTTATATATTAGTATAAGATATATATGGTACCTGTCGGGATTGGTATCCAGACAGACAGATGCCACCTGCCATTCCAGAGTATTTAATCATGTTTAAATATCTTACTAAAATTAAGAAACGAATAACCTACAAGAAATTAATTTTTAAATTAAAAATCTAAATACATTAAAGTTTTATTCAAAAGGTTATCTCGTAGTACAAAACAGGTTATATATCAGTAAATGCTTTTAGTTCTCTAATATAATTTTATAGCTGAGGGCGTACGTAGGCTTGCAAACAGATGTTTGATCGTGGGTTAGATAATGAATAACCAGCCCACGCTTACCTGAAGGCTGGTTTCCACAAAACAAAAGGCCACAATCTTACTTAAGTTTTCTTTAAAGCTTCTAGATAAACATTTCTTCTGATTTATCCTTAACCCGAAAATGTCGCTGTTAATAATTTTCGACCTTACTTATAATAATCTCGTTAAGAAACGATTAGGCATCTCTTAAGTAAGAGAATCAGAATCAGACCCTAATCAATTAATATCTTTTTTATCACTTATACACATACATACATACATAACTTCACGCCAGTTCCCTTGCGGGGTAGGCACGAACAACAGAGCGCCATTCAGGCTTATTCTTACACACCTCACTTGCTTCTTTGACATTCATAGCTCTTGTCATGCACGCTCGTCTGTTCTTAAGTCTCCTGACATCACCTTCTGCTAGTACACGATCAATTTGATCATGGAAGGTGTGTCGTGGCCTTCCACGACTTCTGCATCCATCCACTTTTGCATTGTATATCTGTTTAGTCATTCTTTCCACATGCCCGAACCACCGGAGCATTCCTTTCCTTACCTTCACCCCGTTATCACTTATAAACGTGTATTACCTGTTGTTTACCTAAGAGGAGCACAAATAAACGAAATTTGATTGATTAACGTAGGTTGTATCCAAAATAGTCGACTAAAGAGTAGTTTATGGGTAACATTTTCACTAATCAGTTGCTGAGCAGTTTCTTTAAATTTAAGAAACGATTATAAGTAAGGCCCTTTATGTATAACTTATGATCCCTTACTATATCTTACGAACCGTTCATTTACTTTATTAGCGGTAAAATTTAACAAGTGTCGTCAAATCCTACTAATATTATAAACAGGAAAGTTTGTAGGAATGTTTGTTACTCTTTCACGCAAAAACTATTGAATGGATTTTGATGAAACTTTACAATAATATAGCGTACACATCAGAATAACGCATGAACTATAATTTATAAAGATACTAGCTGCCTTGAAGAAATAAAATTTAGAACCCGATTCCAGCGCTACCTACCGGCTCCAAATGTAAACTATCCTATCTTTCAAGTCGGATCAAACTGCACACGGTGTGCAAATTTGATTAAAATCGGTCAAGTAGTTTAAGAGTCCATCGCGGACAAACAACGTGACACGTAATTTAATATATATTAAGATTTATATTTATAGAGGTTGTAAAATCAAATATTGCTATGTTCGAGATATAGAGGTCCAATTTATTTTTCGCTTTATAGAGGGAAAGTAAGTACCGAATTTGCTTATAAGGACTCACTAATTATTTCGATTTATATAGGGTTCTGATTTCGAGCAACGGGGGTTTTGGGGGTTGAAGGGAAGGGACATAGAATTTTAAATAAAATGTATGGAAAATGACCAGCCTATCAATTGCTTTACAATACAGTCACACCTGATTTCAACACTTGTCGGGGGAAAATTCTCAAAAAGCTACTCATCTCGTTGTATTTGGATACCTATTTTAATATCTGTACTAATATTATAACGCCGAAAAGTTTGTTTGTTTAAACGCGCTAATCTCAGGAAGCGCTGGTCCGATTTGAAAAATTCTTTCAGTGTTGAATAGTACATTTATCGAGGGACGCTATAGGCTATATTGTATTTTTTTAAAAATTAGGGATCCTTACTAAAAGTCCAATAATGTAACCCAAGGTGTAAAAAAATGACCCGAAAAAATCCTTACACGGCGTGCGCTGCGAAAACTATTGATTATAGAACAAAACAATGTACTACCACTTTGCAGAACATATAATTGTCTACAAAAAATATCGCGTAACCATATGTCTAACTATTGTAGTTATCTCACAATAAGTGTTTTCTTTTATTTTTTTAAATAACTAAAATGCCGTCGCTTCAAAAACTCTATTTTGTACCTTGGTATTAATCCTTATCAAAATAAATTACTCCATATTCAAGACGAATTCAATACCTTTCTAGAACTTTTTGTATTATTCAATTCGGACGTTTCATTCAAAAGATATCGCGATATTTAAAATGTAAGTATTAGTGTTGTAGCCAAATATACTAATATTGTTCGATTGAACGCGCTAATCTCAGGAACTACTGGTCTGATTTGAAAACTTCTTTCAGTCTTAGATAGCCTATTTATCGAGGAAGGCTATAAGCTATATATCATCACGCTAAGACCAATAGGAGCGGAGCACCAATGAAGAATGTTTTAAAATCGAAGGGTTTTGAAAGCAAATTCCACGCGGACGACGTCGCGGGCACAGCTAGTATAAATATAGCTTCACAGACTAATATTATTAGAAACATTCATATTATTATAATCAACCGCTTTTACAGCAATTTAATAAGCTAGGCTAATAGTAGCTTCCATGCTACGAGTGTCGTAGTCAAACGTAGCGCGTAGTTCCGTAGCACGAGAGTAAACATATTATTAACTACCTACAAAATTCTCTTCTTTTTTTTAAATTCCAATACATTGTAGAGTTGACAGCTATAAACAATTTGCCAATTACCTTAAAACAATAGCGTAGTCAGATTACGAACTAAATATTTTTAAATAGTGTGAGGTGTGTAAGAATGGGCCTAAATGGCGCTCTGTTATGTATGTATGTATTTTTAAATAATAAAAAATCACTACTTGTCTCTTGTCATATATTATAAAGTATAAATAATATTATTTAAGACTGACTATTTAAATACTGCTTGTTTTTTTAATATATTGAAAAATATGCCAATTATTTATTTTTATGAATCAGATATTATCTGCCATAGGTATCGTAAATTCCACCGAATCGAATCCGGACGCTCACAATTTCAGTGAAATTGAAAATACACCTGCCTACAATTTTCTAAATAAGCCTTTTATAGACCGTTACTGAAAGTGCATCATCGACATTGCTAATTTCAACATCTTACGGCATCGGGAGATTACGGGCGAGCGCTGCAGTGCGGGGCGTGGCGGTGGCGCGGGGGAGTGCGGGGGGAGTCGCGGGGAGTGGAAGGGGAGTGGAAGGGGAGTGCGGGGGGGACGCCGGGAAGGTGCGGGGCGAGGCGCGACCCGGTCACCACTCGCACCCAGTGCGGCCGCCGCGCTCCGCCGGCGCGCACCGCGCCACCTAACTTAAATTACCCGAATAACCTCTTCAGGAATTTAACGTAACGACACTCCACTTATGAATATCGGCGCAGTGTATACAAATGTGGTGTGCTCCTAATAAAGAACGAATGTGGTGTCAGTGACGGGAAAATGATAGTCGAAATACAAGAGGTACGTTCAAGGCTTTCAAGGAAACCGTTCATGCTCCATATCGGGCAGGAATCGTATCTGCCCGTGTAATGGCTTTTCGAAGCTGCAGCGGACTGTAATGACTCCCCATCGGTTTTACTATAGACATTTATTGCCCCAATATTTGTGTGATTTGTGATGTTGGTTAACGGCGAATTTTGGTTAAGAAAGTTTGTGACCGTTCACAAGTTAAGTCCCGGTCTAGATTAAAGATCGTGCAGGGCGGCGATGTCAGTGGGTCAACGCACAGTGCGTGCGGGGTGGCGGCGGGGAGGGGCGCGGGCCTCGGGACTCCGGGGGCCGGGGGCCGGGGCGCAGGCCGGAGGTCGCTCGGGCGTTGCACCGCTGCATCCAGTGCAGGCGCTACGGGCGGCTGCTACGCACTACGAGGGCGTAGCACGTAGCGCCAGCAACATTCGATTCATTTATATGATTACACTGGTCAACAGTGGTTTTGTTGCCCTGGATATTATTATTCGAATAATTTTATCTCAACAATTAATTAAACTGTGAATTATTTTGAAATATTAGCTATAGTTTTTTTTTTTAATTTCCATTTTTATATAACAGTAAAAACCAGTAAGTATGAAATAAAACATTACAATTATATGCATTAATATCTAAATTTATTGAGAAATACTAATAATCGTTTTGTTTTATAATTAATTAATGTATATATATAGACGTAAAAAGAGAGAAAATCCTTCTATAAGATTTTCTTCTATATTATATTTGGGGAAAATTGTCGTTGTAAAGACTAACAGTAATCTGCCGTCATACAACGGTCCCGACTACCCTGATACCATTCCACCATCACTATTAAGTGTTGGTAGAAGTGCTCACCCTGTTCCACACTCAAATTCTCAAGATTATAGAAGTGCTCACCCTGTTCCACACTCAAATTCTCAAGATTATAGAAGTGCTCACCTTATTCCACACTCAAATTCTCAAGATTATAGAAGTGCTCACCCTGTTCCACACTCAAATTCTCAAGATAATCAGGAAATGTAAACCATGAACTGGTGCAAGTAGAACTTTATCCTCATATTCACTCTAAAAATCTTAAGAACCAAAGCCAATTCAGTACTCTCATGAATATATTCGCAAATGTTGTACTGGAAATTATAAAAAGCTGCAGACATAATATCTAGGGCAACAATTATTTTTTGTTAATTCTGTTGACTTGTGTTATTAAAATTTGTTTTGAAGTATAAAATGCCATTCATGAGACGAAAATGAAAATCAATGTATTTATTTGAAAATGTAATCTTAAAGATTACTTATTGAATGTCATGAGTCTACCACAGCTTCCTAGGTGATTTTAGTTACTGTTAAAGGAGAAGAAGCGGCGTATCAAGCGACCAAGCAACATATCTTTACTTCATCATTATATTAATACGTGAAGCAAAAACTTTGTACCCCTTTTTACGAAAATTGCGCGGACGGAGGAGTATGAAATTTCGCACACTTATAATTTACTAGCTTCTGCCCGCGACTTCATCCACGTGGAATAGTACCCCCCCCCACGATTTTGAAAAATTCTTCATTGGTGCTCCGCTCCTATTGGTCTTAGCGTGGTGATATATATAGATAAATGGGCTATCTAACACTGAAAGAATTTTTCAAATCGGACCAGTAGTTCCTGAGATTAGCGCGTACAAACAAAAAAACTCTTCAGCTTTATATATTAGTATAAGATAAGATATAGAGAAGGAGTGCAGAATACTAATTTTTTTTTTTAATTATGCATAAAAAAATACATGTATTTGACACACACGCATATGGAATACTCTTTTGTTTATTGTTAAAGTCAAATTAACAGTGTAGCCTTGGCGAAATCTGTGATTATAGAAGTATAGTCTTTGACAACAGAACCTTAATGGTGTTCAAATGTATAATTTAAATTAATTGAGCCACCACTAGTAATTATTATTACCTATTCATCTTTTTTAATATAATTTATACTAAAGCAAGTTTTATCATAATGACTAGATTTATATAATAGTTATTAACATCAATGAAGTTTGAATCGTGGAAGGCCACGACACACCTTCCATGATCAAATTGATCGTGTACTAGCGGAGGGTGATGTCAGGAGCCTTAAGAACAGACGAGCGTCTATGACAAGAGTTATGAATGTCAAAGAAGCGAGTGAGGTATGTAAGAATAAGCCTGAATGGCGCTCTGTTGTTCGTGCCTACAGCGCAAGGGAACTGGCGTGAAGTTATGTATGTATGTAAGTTTGAATCAAACTAGTAACAAGTGGCCTCTGATTTTAATTGTAAGATTGATTTAGTATTAATATAGTACATGAACTCAATTTGGTACAGACAAATGCTTTGTAAAATACTCTTCTAAGCCGATTTCGCTTAAAGCGAATATGTAGTGTAAACATAATCCTGCCTTTTGGACAATAAAATCATATTAAAAATATGTTTACACGTTTTATTAATTCATAATACCACTATTCACATTGCTCCAATTGTACTTAGTACTAAAATTTAAAACACGTACATTTAATATGTAATCATTTAGATGTAGAATATTATTATACATACATACATAACTTCACGCCAGTTCCCTTGCGGGGTAGGCACGAACAACAGCGCCATTCAGGCTTATTCTTACACACCTCACTTGCTTCTTTGACATTCATAAGTCTTGTCATGCACGCTCGTCTGTCCTTAAGGCTCCTGACATCACCTTCTGCTAGTACACAATCAATTTGATCATGGATGGTGTGTCGTGGCCTTCCATGACTTCTGCATCCATCCACTTTTGCATTGTATATCTGTTTAGTCATTCTTTCCACATGCCCGAACCACCGGAGCATTCCTTTCCTTACCTTCACCCCGACACTCTCTTTCAGACCAACTCTCTTTCTTACTTCGGTATTAGGAACGCGGTCCGCGAGCGTCACTCCGCAGATTTTGCGCAGTGCTCGCATCTCGACCGCGTTTACTCTACTTTCATGCTCTCTCTTCCATACCCAACTCTCGCTTCCATACGTGAGTGTAGGTACCAGCACCGCGTTGTGTATGGCAAGCTGGGCTGGCAGCCTTCTGGCTGAGGTTCTTAGCGCCTAGAAGTATTATTTATTAGTATATAATATACTACGATTTCGGCGGTTAAGCGATCTCACTGGAATACAAAGCCTCCAGGTTCGAATCCTAGCATGGTAAATTTCGTAAAAGAACTCTCCATTATTTACTATGGTCTGGGTTTCTGAGATCGGCCCCAGTGTGTTCCGTTGTATATTACCAATAATACGAGCTTGGGGTTATATGATGTGTGTTTGTTTGTGTTTGACTGCCGTATGATGGAATTGGTACTAATGTCTCCGTCTGTTTAAAATAATATTACAATACCACGTAGGTTTTGTTAGGTTTCTTCAAATAAAGTTTTTCTTTCTTTCTTTCTTTCTTAGGTTTTGAATTTTAAAAAATATTTTGGCAATAGTAATCTATACCCCGTTCACGATAACTCGACGCGTAGGGTTACCAGATTCTAAATTAACTTCACATAATGTCATATTATAAACTAGGTTACAAATAGAGAGTATTACAAAATGTAATAGTTTTATTTTTTGTTGGAATTTTATAGTAATTATCACGATTTTAGGTGTTAACATTTTTGATGTTGGTAACCCTGCGCGTCAAGTTATCGTGAAAGGGAATATACGTGCATATGTGGACAGTATTTCGGTGGTATAGTTGAACCGTTCTTAGAAGCCCCATTTGACGTATCAGTACAAATACTAACGAACTAACTTTGTACATACATACATAACTTCACGCCAGTTCCCTTGCGGGGTAGGCACGAACAACAGAGCGGCATTCAGGCTTATTCTTACACACCTCACTTGCTTCTTTGACATTCATAACTCTTGTCATGCACGCTCGTCTGTTCTTATATATATCAAATTAAAACTCCATAATTAGCTTATTTCTATAGAAACGTAACACATGACAACGTTATGTTTGTCAACATGTTTTTTTCTTGAATATTAATGACGTGGCCTGGAAATACATGTATAATAGAAAAGTTTAACCATAAATCGTTATTAAGGTATGCAAACTTTCTACATTTTAAAAATAAAAAAGTCAACGACACGTAAAATATATTTTCAAAAATAATAAATAGTTTTATTTTAATCGATTCGGTAATGTGTGGCTTTCTTAATCGATTCCAATTCTAAATTGCATCACCAACGATAGTTCACGTAACTACTAAAATCGCTAGAGAGCGGAGGATGCATCCCCTGTTGACGAAGTGAGTTTGTCCTGCTTCCTGGGGCACTCAAGCACTGATGCGCGGGATCAGCCTGGGCGTAACTACGATCTAAGTCTTACGCTCTTCCTACCATAAGCGCGGGGCACATGGGAGGAGGTTTTAGTGCAGTATTGGACCATGGGTGACCTCTCCACATAGAGGGCGGTACCTTGCTGAGTCTCCACACATGCCGGCAATCGACTGCGCTATCTGCAGTGGCTAACTCTCATCGCTCTGGTCTAATCCCTAGCAAAGGACCCGGTAGTATGCGAAATGCATTTCCCCCGCCTCAAAAAAAAAACTACTAAAATCAGTTTGATAGATGTCAAATGTGACTTTATAGAACGGCCGAATTATACTAGATCTATTTGTCTAATTTAATAAGTGTCAAAGTTTAAGTGACAACCTGTCAAGCCGCCTTGGACAAGCGTGGCGCGTAAAATGTAATTTCTCTACAGTGGGAGGCTAAAGCCCAGCATTGGGACGTTTATGGGCTGTCATTATTTATATTATTACTAGCTACCCCGACAGACGTTGTTCTGTCCTGAAGAAATAAAATTTAGAACCCGATTCCAGTGCCACCTACCGGGTCCAAATGTAAGCTGTCCTATCTTTCAAGTCAGATCAAACTGCACACGGTGTGCAAATTTGATTAAAATCGGTCAAGTAGTTTAGGAGTCCATCGCCGACAAACAACGTGACACGTAATTTATATATATTGAGAAGATTATAAAGTCAAAGTGTATTGTGGAACCGAAATGCAATTCGTTATCACGCGCATTACCCATTTACATTGACTGTATTTATTTACGACAAATCGGTACTCTATGAATATCAACAACAATATTATGCATCTCTCTTTTTTACTCTTTTCTTTCAACTTCTCCCAATTATTTGGGGTCGCTACAATATCTCTTTTCCTTCCATACTCCTCTATTCTAACATACGTCCTCTCGAGGCCGCACCTGGAGCGGTTTTGCTTGCGGCTGATAAAGACGCTGTGAAGCGCTACAGCACGACGTCATGGAGTGTTTCGTCACCTCTGACGTCATATATGTAATAGACATACATACATACATAACTTCACGCCAGTTCCCTTGCGGGGTAGGCACGTACAACAGAGCGCCATTCAGGCGCTATGTAATAGAGAATACATATAATAATGTGTGTGTGTAATATGTAATGTATTATAGAAAGGTCTGACTTGGGAAAGAACACCTAATATTAAAATAGTTATATAAAGATCTTGACTAGGTTAGGGGTGAAGAGGGGTCTGCAGGGCCCTTATATAAAAAAAAACATACGTCCTTTGTCACATCAAAAATTATCATATCATTCTACACACAATCTATGCAGCGCTTCTTTTTCTCACGTGACTTGCATCCAACCTCATTACATGCGCATACCACCTTAGTCTGCTTCCTCTCAGTTCTTCAGTCACGGGTGCAACTTTCAAAGGTCCCCTTAAGTACTCATTTCTCACCTTATTCATTCTTAATATTTTCTTAAGTTTTCGCGACTTGTATACATAATAAAACTACGTTTTAACGGTTTTTAAGCGCGGTAATTTTATTTGATTTTGGTTTTTCCGACGTTTCGGCCACTTTTCAGTGGCCGTGATCACGGAAGACAAAGATGTCAAGTGTCAACGAGTATTGTTAAAGTTTTATTTAGCCTACCGCCAACTTATTAATTTTAATTATTTAATTTTAATTTTGTTTATGGTTATTATTTAATCTATGGGAGCCTAATCTAATTTACTACCGCTTCGCAACATGTTATGGCTTGAAGAGAAGAAGCGGCGCAAGAAACTCTTCAGCAAACATGCCTAGCTCTAATAATTTTATATAATATTAAAATGGGTGGAAGGAAAAATAAAAGTAATTAGCAGTCAAGTTGGTTTGTGTTCCGTTGTACGCAGAAAGAGCTCACAGTGTCTTGAGGTCTGGCAGCTGGTTTTTGCTGGGTTTGGGTCTTAATAGTTTTGATAATTGGATCCCAAACAGGTGGTACTTGTGGAAAAACCAAAATCAAATAAAATTACCGCGCTTAAAACCGTTAAAACGTAGTTTTATTATTTATTCTTGTTACAGCACACACCCATCTCAACATTCTCATCTCAGTTGAGTGGAGACATGTATTACATGACTGGTCGTATGATAGTGAAGGGGTGACTGGGTGACTGGGTAACCCCGTATAGGGTGTAGGGGTGAGATGGAATGCTCCTGGGTCTCAAAGGAAGATCTTCCAGCGAGGCTAATGTAAAATGTTGTTCCTCGCAGACCTAAGCCCATTTGTTATAGTTGAAAATTTGTATATATTCTTTGTATGTTTCGGGAAACGTTTGTGACATCAATTATTGCACAGCGCCATCTATTGGCTTGTAAGTGTTCCACTGCAATATTATATCTGACCTTTTTTAATTTTAGTGGTATTAGTCACAGAGTAATATTAATAATATTTCATTGCATATATAAAGAGTATTAGTTTTTTTTTAAGGCGGGGGAAATGCTATTTACGCACAATACTGGGTCCTTTGCAAGGGATTAGACCATAGTTGATCATGGAGGCTTTACCCTTTAATAAGGGGCAATCCAAACAGTAATCAAGCCAACTTGTGTGGAGACTCAGAGAAGTTGCACGGGCAACAACCACTACCCACTAAAACCACCCTCCTCCTATGTGCCCCGCGCTTTTTATGTAGGAAAGGCTGAGACTTAGAACGTAGTTACGCCCAGAACGATCCAGCGCAAAAAGTGCCTGAATGTGCCCCGGGAATCAGAACACATTCACTTCGTCAGCGGGGGTGATGAATCCTTTGCTCCCTTGATAGCTAAAGGCCCCCCGAAGCGGTATTAAAGAGTTTGTGACATATCGCACCAACTGACCCCAGATTCGGAAAATATATAAGAATAAATGGGTGTGGTCAAAAGCACAGATCACTTTTTTTGCGAGCCAGTGTAATTTACAAATTGTGAACAATTAATATATTTTGTGAATATTTTTTCAGGAGGTTAGAGGAAAGAGGCCTTTCAAGATATGGGACAGTTCGAGAAACGTGAGAAAGGGTTTGGTGGTGACTAGCTTCGAGGAATTAATACATAGAGGTAAGTAAGTATCAGTCGTGGTAGCGTAATGGCTAGTGCACGCGTCCCAACCCCAAAGGGCGCGGGTTCGATCCTGGCCGGAACGCATGCACCACTTAGTCAGTTTTATGATCTAATGTGCATATTCTTACAATTATCACGTGCTAATAACGGTGAAGGAAAACATCGTGATGCAACCTGCACATCGAGATAACCGATGTGTCAAACCTGCCAAGCCGCCTTGGACAAGCGTGGCGGGTATACGTCCGTTCCCCTATCATGGGAGGCCCGAGCCCAGCAGTGGGACATTTATGGGCTGATATTATTTATTACTATATTATAAGTAAACATGTGCAATCCAAAGAAATTTGGCACAAACATAGATTAGAGTCTGGAATAGTCAGGAATATTGCTGGTTTGCACATAGGTCCAAATACCAACAATGGTAGACGACTTTAAAAACTTATATACATATTATTACTCCCGTCTTCATAAGGATATAAGGATGTAGCAGCGCAAGGTAGACGGGGGTCACCAGAATGTAGCAGCAAGAGATAGAAGTTAAACTGGACCTATTTACGCAAAATGGAACCAACCCACATACTGACAGTTTTGAGAAAAAGCCGTTTTTATCAAAATTTTGGGTACAAAAAAATATGTCTATATTTTGGAAAAAACATTTAGAATATTGTAAATTATATTTTCTAGTTATGATTTTTAATGAGTCGATAGAAGGTGCATTTTGAAAGTCTTCTGCATCCTTAACCCAATTTTGGCATGTTAGTGGATTGATGATTGTGATAGCCATCCAGTCGGGCAAATGCCCTACCACCTGGCTGTGGGTTGTTAAGTCGCCTCTTACGACAGGCCGCCCGGCCGTAGGAAATTGTATTCTTTCTCCGTTCCTGCATGGATAGATAGATACCAATTTAGATTTTTTCGAAATTTTTTGTTTCTCCGTTTGTCTGTCTGTTTGTACCGACTAAGCTCCGAAACGACTGGACCGATTTAAATGAAATTTTGTATGGTGGTAGCTTATATCCCTGGTCAACATATAGGATACTTTTGATCTCGAAAAGTTAAAGAATTCCCGTGGGATAATACAAACAGTAGTAGTACAGTTTTTTTCGGCTCGAAGGACCAAAAAATTTTTTTTATTTTTTTATTGCAGGAGTTCAGCAGAGAGGCAGACGGCCTACTTGTAACTTGTAAACTGTAGTATGTATACAGTTTTAGTATAGGAGGGAAGGATAAAATGTACGATATACCAAACCCAACGAGCGCTGTAATGACACTGATTTAATTACTGAAATAATCCATATAAATATGTTGTTAAGCATTAGGCCGCAGTTGTTTATTTGTAAAACACTGACTATTGTACATACTTTGTACAGATTGTTAAAAAACCGCACCACGCGGTCAAAGTCGCGGGCATCAGCTAGTCTATTATATCTTAACATAAGAATAAAAAGAAACTTTAAAGGAAGTAAAAAGAAATATCGCCCACCTAAAGCTTCGGAGCAAAGCCCTATCGGGTCGATGGACGGCCGACGACTATTAATAGATCCATTCAAAGCTGGTTACGGGTTTTTCTTATCTATCTGTAATATTGTAATATTATAAAACAACTGGGAGGTTTTGGCGGGAACTGAAAGGTGATGCTGTGCTGTGCAGTTTTATTTTCTAAAAATGTGTAAAATTACTCTAAAATGAACAATAGTTGTAGGATATTGATAGTTTTTGAGTAGTAATTATGTGTTTTGTGAGAAATGTGAACGATATAGTCAAATGTGGCTTTTGAGTTGTCACAAGAACTCCGTTGAATGGCACTAGCTGATTACCTACAGTTCAGCTGTGCTACACATAGGCTTAAGAAAATGAAGAAACTATATTGTAAACTAAGATCTGGCCTAAAGGCCTAGCTGCCAAGCCATAAACTTAAATAAAATAAAATAAAACAACTGGAATAGAGTATATGTCTGATAATGTTCGAGATTCGCGTAAAAACTACTGGGCCGATTTCAATGCGGTTTTCGCTGATCGGCAGAAAATTCTTAGACTTATCTGTGCTACTTTTTTTCCTGGGAATCCCGCGGGAATTTTTCTGGGAATTATTTAAAAAGGCCAGATTAAAAAAGATCCAAATTTGTGCTGGGACACATAATAGAAGTGAAACTTCAACGGACAAGTGGCAAAACGAATCGCAAGAAAATGTTAACTTGAAGTTTTACGGGCAGATAAAAATATATCCATTGATATTTTTAATTCCTCCTTTTTTAAATTCAAACGTGAAATTCGGGCTATTATTTGCACCAATATTTCTGGCATAGTTGCATAATAATTTTGTTACCTAACCACTGTGAAACTCACTTCATAATAAGTCATACTAACCCCTAAACATCTTGTCAATGTATGGTACATTATGTGCTCACATGTTTAGAGTTACAGCTTAGACCTAATAATTTATACATAATATGAAATATGTAACTTTAGCTGTTTCTTGTTTTGTGTGCCAAATAAATAAATAAAATAAAAATAAAATAAAGATTGGTAATGTACTTGTCTAATTTTAAAACCTGCGGGTAAAACTTCAAGCCATAATTTTGTTGCGACTCGTTTTGCCACTTATCCGTTGCCATTCGTTTTTCACTTGTCCGTTGAAGTTTCACTACTATGTGTCCCAGCACATATTTGGATTTTTATAATTGAAAAAAAAAAAAACAAAACAGTCTTATAAAACAAATATTTCAAAAAAATATTTCAAGAAAAAACATTTAAAAAAATATTTTTAAAAATAAAGCACATATTTATTTATGATTAATTATTTTATTTATTTATTCATTGACTTTTCCATGTGTATTTATTACTACTTTTTGCTTTTAAAATCATCATAAAAATCTGAACAAAAAGCGCGACAGTTGAATTAGCGATGAAAATATAGTACATTTCGTATTGCCTATTCGTATTTGCCAGGTGGTAGGGCATTTGCCCTTCTGGATGGCTACCACCCCTGGTCTAAAGTATGTCGCCATAACAACCTTGACTTGTGTTCCGGCATTAGTGACCAGGTTCCAGTTTCCCTTAAGAGAGCAGCAGCACATTTGTAGCAACTTTGGTATTGCAAAGGTCCATAGGCGATGGTAACCGCTTTCCATCAAGTGGTCCGTCTGCCTATCTGCTGATGTCCTGCAATAAAAAAAAAAACTTATTTTTCTATAATACACACCACAAACATTTTATGCAAGGTACTAGGAGATACGGTATTTATAACCAACACAGACACCCTATTTCAATCACACAGAACACAACTCAACAACCAGAACACACATCACAATCACCACTCATAGACCGAAGTGACATACACACATTAGCCACGCAAACACAGACAGAGGAAGAGCAAGAAGAAGACGAAGCAGACACACACACGCAACCCATCCAGAACCAACAGTGATGACATAAATATCTCTTTTCCCGTGGGTAACGGGACGGGATATTTATAAAAACCGGCAAAAGTCGAGAGAAAGTTTGTGTAGATTATAATTCAAAATCTCTCAAGGACGGTATTCACTTCATTTTATTTTCATGTTGGCAGACGCGATAGATTATTACTGTTCGATTTATTTTATTGCATGTGAAACTTTAAATAAAATATTTTATATAATTTTTATTTATAAAAAGAAATATATAATATTTTCCGGTGGTTCGGGCGTGTGGAAAGAATGCATGAAGAAAGAATGACTAAACAGATATACAATGCAAAAGTGGATGGATGCAGAAGTCGTGGAAGGCCACGACACACCTTCCATGATCAAATTGATCGTGTACTAGCAGAAGGTGATGTCAGGAGCCTTAAGAACAGACGAGCGTGCATGACAAGAGTTATGAATGTCAAAGAAGCAAGTAAGGTGTGTAAGAATAAGCCTAAATGACGCTCTATTCTTCGTGCCTACCCTGCAAGGGAACTGGCATGAAGTTATGTATGTTTATTTATATATTTGTTAACTTACATTGAAACAACACTAATATGTAGTACTATTTATTAGAATATCACCTCCATAATGTGAATGTATTATCTTTATAGCCTCATATTATGAACATTGTTTTGAGAATACCAGTTATATATTTTTAAAACGTCACAGCAATGATGATTGAATCTGTCAAGTAAGCTATTATGTCATATATGTAAGATATTAGAAGTGGAATAATCTATACTAATATTATAAAGCTGAAGAGTTTGTTTGTTTGTTTGTTTAAACGCGCTAATCTCAGGAACCGCTGGTCCGATTTGATAGTACATTTATCGAGGAAGGCTATAGGCTATATAAGAAGGCTAACGCTAAAACCAATAGGAGCGGAGCACCTATGAAGAATGTTTCAAAATCGGGGGTTTTGAAAACAAATTCCACGTGGACGACGTCGCGGGCACAGCTAGTACTGTAATACATGTGCTTTTATTGTAAAAGTATTAAAATAGTTTGCTTAGAAAACATTGTTTCAATATATTATAGAGAAAGTTTATTTCAGAAATATAGTACAATTGGCTAAAATATATTAGGATACTATATATTACAGTACGGTTAGGAACCTCAGGGTTCTAACATCTATCCGATTGTCTTGTCAAATCTTAGGCATCAAAAACTGAATATTGTTTAGCCTACTTTAGCAGACCTGTCAATTTGGGGCTTTCACGTCTAATTAGAGTCGTGTTAAAACGGTTAGACGCAGCCTGGCGAGGGTGCTCGGTCGAATGCCCGCCTGACCTGCTTCCTACATTATATAACGCTCTACTAATAGAATTACCTGCATATACTAGAAAGACTAGTCTAGGTCATCTTAAAATTAACCAAATAATAAGGAAATATAACTCATGATCTTTGTTACAAAACGTTCAATGTGATAGTTCACATCGTGAGCTATAAATACTACATACATACATACATAATTTCACGCCAGTTCCCTTGCGGGGTAGGCACCAACAACAGAGCGCCATTCAGGCTTATTCTTACACACCTCACTTGCTTCTTTGACATTCATAACTTTTGTCATGCACGCTCGTCTGTTCTTAAGGCTCCTGACATCACCTGCTAGTACACGATCAATTTGATCATGGAAGGCTACTACTACTATAAATACTACCATATACAATTTACTATTGTTAACTATAAATTTGTACAGTAAAGGAAACTTAGCTTATATTATATTCTACCTATGACGCTGCCGCTGGATGACAGATGGCGCTGCCATCAAGTAAACAGTGAACCGTACTCAAAATGTTTATAAAATTCTAATAAAATCTTTTAATCACCGAATCTTATTGTGCAAAGTAAAATAGTGAATAATATACTACAAATATCAAGTGAAAGTGTTATCTCAATAAAGTACCAATGATTGACTATGTTTTTAAATAAAATCTTAGTGTGAACAATAAAACTGATTAATATAAACTTTCAACCAGAATACTGTTAATATTTTGAACAAAAAGTGAAAGTGATCAATAGTGCACTCTTACGACTATAACAATTGTGCCAGTTGTTGTTATTTTCCCTTTCTTTTAAAACCGTTTCCGTTAAAATTTTGAAATATGGAAAATTTTTACAATATTGAATGATTGAAGTGACATCTATTAGCTAGTAGCCGTATATAGTGATAAGGTCCGTACAAGAGGAACATCATTTAATTTTCTACCGTAAAAAGCCAATAGATGGCACTTTCTATAGTAATTTAATACAAACAACAAGCGAACATAGAACAACGAAGTCTGAATTTGGATTAAATATACATAATATAGTGAGTTGAGTTACATAGTAAACTCAAATCATAATAAATTAATTATTGATTACTCTCAATTATAAATAATCATTTATAACTTAAAAAATTTAAACACTAATTAGATAACACCGTGACCGTATTACGTCATCTTCTGTCGAATTACCAAACTATAAATTGAAGTATTGTAAAAACGTTATACAAAGAGATATTAAGCACCACAATAACCACTAGGTGACACTGCATTTAAGATTAAGCAATCACGTTAATTAGTGCTACTTAATTTTTCTGTTCTATTGTCCTGTTGTATGCACATAGAACTTATTTTCTATATGAAAAATGGATTCATCGCCGAATAACATAACCTACCGTAGAGTTCGAAAATCATGCTCACTAAATGATATTTCAGATGAAAATTCATCTATGTTTGATGCTACAATACTAAGTCTGCCAAATGATTATCTTAATAATAGTGACAATAGCACAAACGATCAAATAAAAATATTAAATAATGATTTGCAAATAGCCCATCAGGAAATTGAAAATTTAAATATGGAAATTTTAGAACTGAAATCAGAACTGCAAAAGAGTTTAAAAATAATCGACACACTGAAAAAAATTAATATTATTGAACAAAAAGGTACGACGCCTCTGTCTGGAAACAAAAAGAAACTTAATTATGTGGAAAACCGAGAATCATTGAAAATATCTGGAAAGACTGTATACACGGACCCTGAATCAGTGGCTCATACCATAATGCCCGTAATGTGTAATACAAAGACGGCGCCAATCAAAGTGATCAACTTAACATCGACAATGGATGGCTGTTTAAGGACTGAAGATGTAGTAATTGATAATGTAACAGATAGAATCACTACTAAAGAAAATGATTGTACTAAATTAGAAGATATAATTTCAAAGGAAAACATCAATAGAAAAATTATGATAGTTGCTGACGACCAAGGGAAAAATATGCAACGAAATATCCAAAAGTTAGTAGGAAAGGAATTTTTTGTCAGCTGTTTCTGGAAACCGGGTGCAAACATGCACGAAGTACTACTGTCAGAAAAAAC
This sequence comes from Dendrolimus kikuchii, assembly GCA_019925095.2. Taxonomy (NCBI): domain Eukaryota; kingdom Metazoa; phylum Arthropoda; class Insecta; order Lepidoptera; family Lasiocampidae; genus Dendrolimus; species Dendrolimus kikuchii. The sequence goes on along the minus strand of CM034392.1, from coordinate 1,799,387 downwards.
TGAGATCTGTAAATTAAATAAAAATGACTTTGTTATTATATTAGCAGCGACAAATGATAGAAATCCTCGTGATTTCCAATTCTGGGTACAACACTTTCTTAATGATGTTACAAATACTAATGTAATTTTTTTATCTATTCCTTATAATAAACATTTGCACGAAGGGAAGCTTAACCATGAACTTAAATATATTTGTCGCAAAAATAGTGCTCATTTTGTGAATTTGGATAGATCAGCATACATTCCCGGACGTATCTCTTTTACTTTATTTAAATCTCAGTTGTTGCTTAGAGAAATTCTACATTTAGATTATCATATCAAATACAACAACTATATATCTAAAATGAATTCTTTGAAAGAAAATAATTCAAAAAAGTGTGATAAGTACACACAAACAGACGCAGATTTTAGTCAAGTACCGACATTACAAAAAACCAATTTAAAATGTTTTCGTTTATAAAGAAATCAATATTTTACATCAAAATATAAATGGAATTATATCGAAGTCTGAACAATTAGTATTAGCTTTGGACTCATATGAGTACCATAGCTCTAAAAGCCTTGATGTAGTATGTATTACAGAGCATAACATGACTACAGCAGATATCGAACATCTTTTAATACCTAACTTTACACTCGGCTCTATCTTTGCGCGTCAAAATCGTCATGGCGGTTCTTGTATATTAATTCGTAATACTCAGAAATTTAAAAAACTTATAAATATCGAAACATGCTCAAAAGCAGGCATAGTGGAATGTTCTGGGATAGAATTAATAAACCACAAAATATATATTATATGCGTCTATCGTCCTCCAAAACAGAATAAAGAATGTATGGATATATATATTAAAACACTTGAATCAATCCTAAAAGATCTCACATACCATAATAAAAAAATTATGATCTGTGGTGATTTCAATATAGATATATTAAAAAAATCAAAAGAAAGTAGTTTTTTGTTAGAATTATGTACGTCATTCAATTTACGTATACAAATAAAAGAACCAACACGAATAGTATCCGGTACCTGCTTAGATAACTTTATACACAACATACGTGGCTGTACTTGTGAAGTATTAGAATTTGCGCTATCTGACCATACAGCACAAATCTTAAATTGTCCTGTGCAACCAACTAGTCACCTTCAGCATTGGTATGTTGAAAAAAGGGATTATAATAAAACAAATATTACAAAATATAAAGCATGCATTGAATCATTAACTTTTAAAGATGTATTTGATTGTGATGACGCAAATACCGCTTTTAACATATTCCACGATACAGTACTATTGCTATACAATTTGTGCTTCCCTAAGATATTGATTAAAGTGCCCCTTAAAAAACGTCCTCAATGGATAACTAAAGGTATAAAAAAATGTTGCAAACGCAAAAGAGAACTTCTATGGAAATACAGAAAAAACAAATCTAGATCGACTAAAAGTGAGTTTGTAAAACTATCGTCTAGATTAAGACGTATAATTAAGTTAACCAAAAAATCACAGAATAATTTTCACATTTCCAATGCTACAAATAAAAGTAAAGCCATGTGGAAAGTAATAAATGAGTCTAAACTAAATTTACCTAAAGCAGAAATTGAAGAGATATATAAAGATGAAACAAGAATTAAAGATCCTCTACAAATAGCAGAAACATTTAATAATTTTTTCATCAACCAAGTATCTGAGCAAAGAAATAATCATGACAGCATTAGTAAAGACTTAATCAATAATTACCGACAGTTAAATTCCTTATTTATGAATCCCAAAGCTCCAAATGATATAAAGAAAATAATATTAAACTTAAAAAATACTCTTAGCACGGGGTATGATGATATAACAACTAATACATTAAAAATAGTAGCCACATCAATTTCACCGGTCCTTTGTCATATAGTTAACTTGTGTATAATTCAAGGTAAATATCCTGACAAATTAAAAACAACCATTATTAAACCATTGTTCAAAAAGAATGATAAACGGGATATGACATGCTACCGACCTATAGCTCTAATTCCTATTATATCTAAAGTGTTTGAAAAAGTTATATATAATGACATATACACCTTTCTTGAAAAGAAACAAGTATTTTGTAAGGAGCCGTTTGGATTTAGAAAGTCTAAAAGCATAAATATGGCTATCTACTCCTTTTTGGACACTATCATGAAAAATATAGATAATAACATGATAGGTTGTGCTCTTTTTACTGATTTATCTAAAGCTTTTGATTGCGTTAAACATAGCATACTACTACAGAAACTATATATTTATGGTATCAGAGGAAATGTTTTGGATCTTGTATCGTCATATTTGAGTAACCGCAAACAATCTACAGTAATTACTAAGATATGTCCTAAACAAAAAAAGGAAATCAAATACATCTCAGAGCCTAAAAATGTTACTGTAGGTGTACCACAGGGCAGCGTATTGGGGCCTTTGTTGTTTATTTTATACATCAACGATCTACCCTTAACTACTAACCATAAAACAATTCTTTATGCTGATGATAGCACAATTCTATTTCAAGGTACCACTAAATCTATTATTGAAAATGACCTTAATGATACACTAAGGTATATAATTCAATGGTTGACAATAAATAATCTAACAATTAACTTGACAAAAACTAACTTTATGATATTTAAAAATCGTTTAACAAAGATACATGACATTTCAGTAAATTATTTAGGACATAAAGTGGATGAAGTGGAATGCACAAAATTCCTTGGCTTAAATATAGACAATAAATTGGATTGGAAATTACATATTGAGTCCCTTAGTTCAAAAATAAATAAATGCTCGTATGCCCTCTATATGCTTGCTAAAGTGGCACATATGTCTACCCTAATGACTGCGTATCACGGAAATGTATCATCCATTCTCCGCTATGGGATAATTTTCTGGGGGAATTCTACCAATAAAGAAATTGTATTTAAGTCACAAAAGAGATGCGTAAGGGTTATGTGTGGACTGAAGCAAACTGATAGTTGTAAGCCATACTTTATAAAATTAGGCATCCTTACAGTTCCTTGTCTTTATATATTTGAAGTAGTACAGTTTGTTAAAGAAAATCTTAACCTATTCACACACCCTGTAAGCATAAGACAAAGGAATAGAATATGTTGTCCGCTAAACAAGACGGCTTATTTAAATAAAAGTATATTTTGTATGGCATCAATACTGTACAACCGTCTACCAGATGAGCTTTTGAATATAACTAATATTAATATATTTAAACGTAAGGTTAAGACATTTTTAATACAAAAAGCATATTATACAGTGAACGAATATCTAGGACATAAATAACTATATTATAATTCATGACGACTCACATAATGTACAACAGCATAATTTTGAAATTGATTATTTGACGATGAAATATAATTTATAATAATGTGACATTGATTTATGGTTCTATAAAGATAAAATTTTATAATAATTTATTGATTGATGAAATAATATACTTATGGCCAGGCACCATTACAATCGCCTGTATTGTACGTCCGAAAGGACAAACTGTCGTTCCAACAAAAAACTCGAACAACTTTGTAATTTTATGATTGTGACAGTTTATACAATAAATGTTTATTCTATTCTATTCTACCTATAATCCCTTAAGACTAAGTAGAATACTGAGCCTAGGTCAACGAAGTGAATGGGTAAGGTTCTTCCTAGGCTACGTTCCACAAGAGACTCACAATGACTACGTTCACGACCGCGATTTTTCTCGTTCAACTTGCTTGCCGGTGTCACAATCGTAAACTCAAGTGGAACGGTTATTCGACTCACCCCTTGACATGGGTCGTTGTAAGCGAAAATCATGACGAGGGGAGTATTATTGCGGAGGGGAGTATTATTGCGCGTGCTAATGCGACTCCACGCGGATGCCGGTGGTTGGCTGGCATCCGGAGATGCAGGTATGCGCATGACTTCCCACCCTGAATAATACCGCTTCGGGGGGCCTTTAGCTATCAAAGGAGCAAAGGATTCATCACCCCCGCTGACGAAGTGGATGTGTTCTGATTCCCGGGGCACATTCAGGCACTTTTTGCGCTGGATCGGACTGGGCGTAACTACGTTCTAAGTCTCAGCCTTTCCTACATAAAAAGCGCGGGGCACATGGGAGGAGGGTGGTTTTAGAGGGTAGTGGTTGTTGCCCGTGCAACTTCTCGGAGTCTCCACACAAGCCGTTTGATTACTGTTTGGATTGCCCCTTAAATTAAGGGAAAAGCCTCCATGGTCAACTATGGTCTAATTCCTTGCAAAGGACCCGGTATTGTGCGTAAATAGCATTTCCCCCGACATAAAAAAAAGCGAAAATCATGACGTCATTAGTGAAGTTTTCTTCACGACCATAACGATCGTGGTCGTCATGTGGAACGGCAGACGCAGTATTTTGGGCGTTATGAGATACTAAAGGAACGCACCCCTAGAAGTCTGGCTACGTTACCTCGCTGAATCGCCATACTGTCCTATTAACGACTTCAGACTTCAAAATATTTCCAACTCTATCTATATGACTATAGTGTTTATATTATTAAAAAATAATTGAAATGGAAATAGTACTTTTTTACATTTTTCAAAATTTGATATATTTTTACTTATTCTCTCTCGCCAGTAATGGTGAGATAAAGGTTGTATGCGCGTTTAGCAAAGTTATATAGTTTTAAGCGTGTTTTTATACGTTCTGACTTACATTCATAAGATGCTATGATTTTTAGAAGGTTAATTGTGGTGTCTTGGTGCAGGTAAGGAGAAGTTGTCCGTGGGTGCCAGTGAGCCAGTGCGGCTGGTGCTAGAGAGTGACGGCACTCAAGTAGAGGACGGCGACTACTGGCGGACGCTGCCCCCGAACACCGTGCTGCTGCTGCTACGGCAAGGGGAGCGATGGTACCCCACGGGAGTGGACGTCATCAAGGCCGGTGAGTACTCGCCAAATGCGATACCGAAGCTGTTTAATGCGCTTCATACTTACCTTTTACTTTTTAAACAAGTAAATAAATTAGGTATTACTTGGTCGAATTTGGTAAGACATCAAATTCAATGTTCTCTTTCCAGCGATATCGGCGATCCCAAAAATAGTATGCGAGACTATCCACGCGCTGGAGCTCCACGATGAGACGCCTTCATGGAAGATCATGGACAACAAGGGGCGCGTCACGGTGGTGCTGCACTGGGACCAGCGGCCGCAGGCGTCGCCGGCCGCGCGCTCGCCCTCCCGCCAGGCCAAGCCCGACCGGCGGCCCTCGCTCGTGATCCAGACCTCGCTCGACCGGCCGCAGCCGCCGCCGCCGCACATCACCGTCGTCAACCACGACGAGCCGGGCCCCGGGCCGGCCTCGGTGCGGGGCCGCCTCTCCCGCGGGCCCGGCTCGCTCGAGCACACGCCGGGCGGCGTGCATGTGCACACGGCCGAGTGCCGCGCGACGAGCACCTCCCCCGCGCCGGCACCGCCGCCGCTCGCGCGCCCGCCGCTCGATGAGTGCGACTTCCACTGTTGTGCGTTGCACGAGGAGGGACGGCGGATCGCGGTGCACAAGAGCGTGGCCACCTCGCCCATACAGGACGCGCAGCCGCGCGCCTCGCCGCAGGGCCGGCCCAAGGGGCACGTGCGTTTCCTCGACGCGGAATCGGCGCGCCGCGGCGACCGCGACTCCTCCGAGAGCGAAACAGAAAACACTCTAGTCGAAGACGAAGCGGTCACCTCCGAAAAGTTCCTGCTGCTTATCGATCAACTAAGCGTCGATCAAAAGCGGCACCTAACTATCAAAGACATCGGCATAATATTAGAGCGGCTCAGTTCGAAGATCCTCGACGTGGAACGACTAGACCGTGAATCTGAGTCGGATGATTGTTATAACTGGACGATAAAGGCTACGATAAGAGGCGACGCCCTCCGCGAGCTGGGTGTGATATATAACGGGAACTACTATGCGATCAGCGAGCACCCCGGCTACCGGGAGGAGAACGAGGAGGCCGGCGACGAGGGCGAGGAGGAGGAAGAGGAGGACCGGCTCTGATCGGGCCTGTGCGGCGCCGCCGTGCCCGCCGCCGCCGCCGCCGTGCGCCACGCGCTCTGCCGCATCGCCGCGCGCTGACGGGCGCCCGCTCCGCACCGCACCGCACCCACCACGCGGCCCGCACGCGACCGGGCCGCCGGGGGCACACGCCCCACTCTAGTTCATAAATAGCGGAATTATAATAAGTGAAACTGACTTCCTATCGATTTCTAAGGTGGTACGTAAGTGTACATGCCGCGCCGCCGGACGAAAACGCATCGCAGCGACCGCCAGCGGCGTCACCAAACCCGTTCACACATACGACACAACGGCACCACAGATATACATCATCGAGATTGTCGTCAATGTTTATAGGTAATTAATAAATTATACGCATGTTAGCGACGAACGACGTACTCCCCATCCGCATGCGCTGCTCTCGCGCGCTCACCCATCACGTTACACGAGTGTACAGTTGGCCTAACTGATTCTGGGTGTGAGTTACAACTCTGCATTTCATTCCGTACGATCATCATCGAGGTCTAAATTAAAATAACACCACAATGTATCGTGAGTAAGACTCGAATGTTAACAATAAATATAGAAATCTTAGTATTATAACCATACGTGCGGCATCGGCACCGATGCAAATAAATTTGCTCATGATATTCAGTTATTGTTATATAAAGGGTATGGGAAGGAGCTAAACTAATTAATAGCGATCATAGCAAGAGAACGGTGTATTGAATGCAGAACTTTAAATAGTCCGTAAGAAAACGACTTATGCAGAACGGCTGTTTTAGCGAACAAGAGGGTGAGACGAGACGCTGTTTCAGAGAGAGCACATAGCACTTATAATGTAATAGAAATAATAAAATTATATTAATAAATAAAAATTGAATGTTAAAAAAGAGGTTGTATCTTAAATACGAAATATACCATCACCACTTTAAGACCCTTTTACACTCGGTGACAGTGCTGCGTGGAATTTATAACGAGTGTTTATAAAAGTGTCTGTTGTTGGTGATTGTTCGATTTGATTGTGGTTTCGTAGAGTGTTTGGAAGTATATATAAATTTATGACATCAAAGGTATATAAAGGAGCGGTCCTAGAATTAACATAAATATTACTCCTTGCAGTGTTATCTCAAATAATAACCACGACGCGTGTTATGTAGCATTTAAAAAATAACTCCAGCATCAATTGCGTGCTATGTACTACATTATCGTTAATTAATCTAAATGACCATGGTATAAGCTCATAAAAGCAAATTTTACAGCAATGTGATTTTTGAAGTTTTCAAATCGATATTTTTCAGTTTCTAATATTATTTGGTTAACTTCATTTAAATATTAAAAATAAAAAAATAACTAGAGAATTATTAGTTATTAAGCTGACTGTATTTTTTAATTAATAATGTTATTTATTGTGATAATACCTTAATCATTGAAATAAGCGATTTGTCATCAGGGTACTGATAGTGGAAAGTCTGTACACATTGTTTTTCTGTAGAAGATCATTTTTTGGTACATTACAAACAGGATTTTTGTAATGAATGACACTATTTAATGAAGTTTAAAAATCATAGACAACTTAAGTCACATCTAAAGTTAGATGTTACAGTAGAAAACTTTCTATATTAATCATCTAAAGACACAATTTAACTAAAATTTTATTCAAAAATTTATCTTGTAAAAAATACAAGGTATAGATGTAATACCGTGCACTGCGGTCGCACAAGTGTAAAAGGGCCTTTACGTCATCGTGCCAAAAATCGGGTATTTGGTAGTGTGTAAGATTGGTTCTTGTATTTACTAGCTCTATGGTATGGTAGTATAATGTATAATGTTTTTAATTTTTTGTATAGTACCGAATACGTGGTGATCACACACTAATTGTATGATATTGAGGAATGAATTAATAATTTTACATCCCCCAAAACGTGAATGGGGGGGATCTCATAAATTGTATAGTTATTTAAGGTAATTAATTATTAAATTATTATTACGTGATTACCTGCACTTGGGTAAGGTACAGTTCGGTTAACGATCGCGACATTTTTGTGTTTTTTGGCGTTGTCGGCGAACGACTGTAGTATTATGTACGGGAAGAAATCATTTTACTGACGATACTCTTGGCTCATGATTAACGTCTGTTGGTTCGAAAACGTTTTTCAACTTTTATTAAAACACAAAAGTTAACGTTAACTTTTGTGTCGTCACGTTAACTTTGGTGTCGTGCCGTTAACTTTTGTGTTGACATATTAACTCCGACTGACTTCAAAGAATCTAAGGAGGTAGGTACCAAACAGTAGCGTATGAGCCTTGTATGAGCCCTATATCAATTGTTAAGGGAGGGAGGACAGCGGGGTTATTTCACTACTCGATTGTGGCAATTTAGATTTTCAATATTTTCTATTTATTTAGACATTCATTAGGGGCCTCTCTTAACAATAGCAATTTCAGATTACGGATACCATTCTACGTAATTTTGCTCTCATGCTTTGATATTTTTTTGGTACATAACACCGCATCACTCGCTGGCGATTAGAGTTATCGCCCACTACCATCACACTTGTCTATTTGATATTTGACATTAGAAGTTGTCCCCTGTGCGCCACGGTCGCTGCTTTAAGCCAAACGTATGCAAGCAGGGGAATGAACTCCCTCGCTCGGTTGCCCAAAGCTCTTCAGGAAAAGGCGTAAACAAAATTTTTGAAGTCTTAACGAGATGAACAATACATTCGCTACCTTAATAATACAATGTTCACGAGAGATGGTAACCACCTGCGATCAGATGCAGCGGTTCCTTACAAGCAAATATAATATAAACATATATCGAAATTTCTGTAGGTAGGAAATTGCCCCCTGCTACCCAATAAAGTTATTGACGGATACATTACTTAAAGGAAATAGTTTCAGAAAGCAGTGTCGTTAGTAAAATGATTCGCACGATGTTAATGGCGTCTGTATATGTTTGCTTGCATTTTGTGGGGGTCCATGAAAGATGTTATTTGAAGGTATTAATTTATAATCTGTTTAAACTGTTACATATCTCTTGTTGATTTGCGTTTCTATTTTCTTGGACCAGCTTCAAGTTTGATGTTTTTAAAGGTTTATAAATTGTAATGTTTTACGCAAGTAGAAATTATTATTATTTGTCAATTTTGAATATACTTCATCAGATCAGTAAGGACGGCTTCATTGCTAATAACTGAGCGTCGTATATTGAGCGTCAGAATAAAATGATTATCAAACTACATATGTGTATCTATAAAAAAATACTATAGTGGAACCTCTTTAAGTCGAACCTCGATAAGCCGAAAACCTCCCAAACTCGAAATCTGAATCCTCTATAAGCTTTTTTTAAATACAAGCTTTTGAGTTCCTGGATATCATGTAGCAGCAGAGTGCTAGCCAAGTAAAACGAGCCCAAACACGACATCTGTCTTGTTTAGTACATGAGTTCCTATGGCCACCTTCCGACTCCATCATCAGATCAGCACCATGGTACCATATTATTGCATTGTCACGCGATATACATATTCGTGTAAAATTTCAGCTCAATCGGAAACTGGGAAGTTGGTCAAATTTAACTTGCAAAATTCCACCCGAACTTACATACATACATAGGTACATCCATTGCAAAATAGAAGCTTGTAATAAGTCGACATAATTAGTGACTCCCTATAAGCAAATTCAGTACTTATTTTCCCTCTATAACTCGAAAAAATTAATTGATCTTCTATATCTCCAACATAAGCAATATTTGATTACAGCCTCTATAAATATAATTTTCAACACACTTGCTCATAAAGTGGCTCTATGGTCACCGCAATTATGCACAGAATGACACCCATTATCAAACTGTGAGTAAAAAACATTATAACTCACTAGTGAGTTATAGATTTTTTTTTTAAATTTTATTGGTTGAGTTGCTTTGTTCTTAAAAAAGTTTTTATTCAAAAAAAAAAAAGATCGTGTTCTATAGAACAAATAAATTAATGTTCCTATTGCTTGCTCATTTCATGCAACTTCTTATTTAAATAGATAATTTTAACCCGTACGTGTTTAATAAATAAAACTTTCACTCATATATAACTTTTTTTATCTACTAAATAAAATGAGTTTTTGTTGTTGTCTTATTCACAAGTGTGTTGAAAAACGTCGTATGATACACGTGTGTATTGATGATTACCGTCCTCGGCTCTCTTAAGACCCTCGCCTACGGCTCGAGTCTCAATGGCGCCTCGGCGGTAATCACCAATGTTACACACTAGTACCATAATGTACTATTAAATCTTAACCTCTACAAGTCGAAAGTTTCCTTACAAAATTCGCTTAAGTTGAAATCCTCCGTAAGAAAATTCTATAACTCGAATTTTTCGGCGTCTCCCTTCAAGTTCGACTTACAGAGGTTTTACTATATATTAATGTCAACTCACCTATTATTTAGATTGAAAATGTATTAAACATTATTTGTTATAGCATCTATTGACTTCAGATGTGGTTATGTTTTTCTACAAAAATTCTATTTATGTAAAACATTGCATTAAACTATATTTATTTATAAGTTTTGATATCGTGTCTGGTCTTGAAGTTACTTATTTTGAAAAATTATTCGCTAATAAAATATAGGGTGAAGAATGTAAGAATTTCGTTGAATAAATTAAAATAAAAAAATAACATTTCATAAAAAACGTGGCCGAGGTTTGTATGAATATGGTACAGTGCATGCCGGTTTTTAGGGTTCCACACCGGGAACAAGGTGGAGTGAACCCATTTTTATATGTATCAATACTTTATCTCGTATAAAAATGGGAATTTTGGCGAATATCTCAGATGCTATACATGCGAGATTCGGTTAGGAAAACATTTTTAATATAATGTAGAATGCGCCAATGGGTATGGAAGTTGGTGGTTTACTTGTTGGATGGAGTTTTGTTTGAAAGTAGGATACATGCAACAGTCTGTGTTAGGGCTTGGCCACATCAACAGACGCGATGTCGTGTCGTGCAAATGCGCGACGTGGCGCCCAACTCGTCTAATGTATGATTGGTAGTTCAGTTTGCAAGTTGCTTATATTGTAAACTATGTTGGACAGTATTGATATTCAGAAAGATACTACTCATACATCACTGAAGGCTTACTTTTTTTTTTATTACAGAGATTAGCAGACAGGCAGACGGCCCACTTGATGGAAAGCGGTTACCATCGTCTATGGACATTTGCAAGACCAAAGTTGCTACAAATGCGCTGCTGCTCTCTTAAGGGAGACTTGAACCTGGTCACTAATGCCGGAATACAACTCAAGGTTGTTATGGCGACATACTTTAGACCAGGTGTGGTAGCCATCCAGTCGGGCAAATGCCCTACCACATGGGACCTTTCAAAAACCTTTTATCGCTTTTTTATGTGGAAGATATTAAAATTATACTGGAGAGATAAGGTAGTACTTTTGTAGTCACTTGATAGTAGTGAAAGCTTATATTTGTCGGTGTGTATATATATACTATTCTAAAACAGCCAAGTATTCTCAGTCGAATAATTTCTGTAAATTATTTTGGGGATTTGAATAAAAGGAACGACGATGTGTATGAGAGTATGCCCTTAAATTCGAAAGTAAAAAGACGCAGTGGCGTGGGGAAGTTACGCAGGTATGATACCGTATTAACGCGCGGTGACGCAACGTACGGCGACGACATCGCCTCGCCGCGGTGGTGTGGCCAAGCCCTTAGACCAATCTTATAAAGTTATAGAAATAACTGAAGAACACAGAGTGCAGGGATTTCGAAACCTTTATGATAACACTAAGCGCACATAATAAATTGTAATAACCTTATTAAATAAGTGATGAATGTTGAGGAAATATGCAAATATACTTTTTGAATATATTTCACTTTGTTTTGTAATGATATGCAATGATCTAGTGACGATAAATAAAATCGTGTGATTTCTTAATTTTTGTATAAGGTCTGTACATGTATCCTACGGTTTCCTAAGCGCGGTATTCAGTCAGGATGTAAAGAATTGAAAGCAAATTCGTTTGTTTTTTTCTGTGACTCATTTGTACAGCTAATAGCGAATCTATTATTACGATACGTTACGCACATTAATAGATATTTAGTATTAGTAGGTTTGCTAATGCAATAATTCGTAACCATACATACATACATATTGTCGTCTGTTTCCCATTTGGGTAGGCAGAGACGATGGATTGCAACCTGCTATGGTCTATAATACTACATAAACATAATTATGATTTTTTACTATCATGAATTCCTGCTCCAACACAGTGACCAAATGCGATTTACTTATAGCTTTCAAAAATAATGCATTAACGATTAGCTACATCAGTGTATATGTTAGGGGCAATTTGATTGATCCGGTCACTATGAATAATGACCGGTCTGTATACATAATGCCCGTATCAAATGAACAATATAATAAAACACAGATGAACTGTACTTTTTTGTTTATTAATTGTGATTAGGGTATAGTTATATAGCATTTTTATTTATTATTTGAGATATGAAGTGAATTTTGGGTGTTTACAAAAAAAATAACCACGAAGGCTAAGATGGCAGCGATTCGCTCCCGCCGTTAGGCTTCTAATCTATATTGAAAAATTTAGATCTGTTAATAATAAGTGCCATATAAATATACCCCACCCTTAAATGAATTAAACTTACATAATTCTTAAGGATACTACTACTTGGACCGGGCAGTATGTATACTTATTCATTCTGCCCCATCCAAGTAATAAATTCAAATTATCTCAAACCATGATTTTTAAATGGACCAAAGACTATCAGGCATTATTAATATGGGCCGGCCAAAGTAGTTAATTTATCAAATTGACCGACGCTCTTAGTCATTGTTCATAATGATCGGTCCATATTAATTATTGCCCGGTTAATGAAATTGCCCGTAACATATACATCACTAACATTATCCAAGTAGATGAATAATATAAACATTAAATAGATATCAATTGTAATATCCCTGTTATACGTCTAAAGTAAAATAAATGAAAATGAATGGACCTACCTTTGAGCTTGGCAATCAGAGCAGGTGAGACAGTGATGTACATTTCCGCTAACAATTCGTGACGCGTCGCGATAACAGACTCTGACATTTAGCTGCAGCGCGCCTCACCTGCACAGAATTGAATTTTTTATTGTTATATAATAAACTAGTGTTTACTTTTAACATTGAAATCCTAAACAGCTTATTGGCAATGGGAGGCATTATTGCAATTTTGCGCCCCGTACTGCCAACCCTATCGCTTGACTATGAGGTTGTAAACATGAATTATTACATTAGCAAAATCTTACAAATTACAATTTTTGTTGTATTTTTACATATATAAGGCATGCGTATAAAGTTGGTTTGCGATTGATCCATCTTTATTAGCATTGGAATAATTAATATATTTAAAACCGTATTAAAGAAACACTGTTTCCCAGCCTAGAAAAATCATAAATTATATTAATTATTCTAATGTAATTAAAACTTTATTAATGCACAGTTCAACAGTGGTTTGTACAACATTTCATATAAAATTATTCATTCATAAATTACTCTTCTATAAACTGGGGCATGTAACTAACAAACATCCAGGCTACCTTTCAAGTTGAAATATTTAACCAGTTTTTTTTTTTTTTTTAAGGCTTGGCAACTAGGCCTTTAAGCCAGACGCCGTTGTATTGTAGGCTACAATCGACGTCATTCAACGGAGTTCTTGTGAAAACTCGAAAGGCCACATTTGGCTATATAGTTCACATTTCTCACAAAAACACATAATTACTACTCAAAAACTATCAATATCCTACAACTATTGTTCATTTTAGAGTAATTTTACACATTTTTAGAAAATAAAACTGCACAGCACATTGTCTCCTTTCAGTTCCCGCCAAAAACTCCTATTTAACCAGTATTTATGAAAAGTTACAGATTATGTAGGAAAGTATTGCCAGTAGAAATTTGTTTATTTGTTAACGTGTTCTCTATCGTTTATATAGTCTATTCCAGTTGGGTTTTTTTAACCTTTAATATACACGGCACGTTTAGCATTTTATAACATTATAGATATATATTCAGTAAATACCTTTTTGTGTTAAATAATTTATAAATTAATATTCAATATCAAACGCAATAAAAATAAGTTTATTTGAATTTTACACGAGGTGTTGTGCAAACCTAATACTGCATAATGCAGTAATACTCCCATTGAAATAAACTGTTACTGTTGGATTTTAGCGAATCAACTATAGCCATTAGGAATGGAGAATTTACATATTAATACATTATTATTATACTAGGTGCTTGCGACATCATTCGCACGGAGACTGGGTTTTACATTCACATCTTTTAAGTCCTCTTAAGGTGTTGGTAAACGAACTAGTTTTGCGATAATTTCTTGCGATAACGGTCTTATTAAACACTTCTTTAAATATTAATTTGTTTGTGGACTGTGAATATTTTAATAATAAAAGAAAACTGCACGTGCGTAATATTAATGGAGGGAAAAAAATATACAGATAAAAGGAAAAAAAACTTCGTTCTAAATTCAAATATTTAGTATTGGTGGCCAGTACTATGCCGCACTAAAGTAATAAATACTTTTTGTTGGAGATTCCAACAAGTCTAGTTATCGAGTTGCCATCTATACCATGTTCGACATATGTTGTGTTTACGTACACCATGTTCGACATATTATGTTATATTTACGTAAGTGTATATCGTGTTTACGTATGTCATGTTTTTTTTAAATCTATTATTATAGGTTTGCGTTTGACCATGATCTCGCCTGATAATAGGCGAAGATATGGTCCAAAATGGAGCACGCTTACTAAGAAGATATCTTTACACGGGACTTGAAGACGCCTAGGTTGTAGGTATTGGGTAAAACAGGCTCCGGCAATAAATTCCACTCTTGCTGTTCAACATATTTTATGTTTCACGTATGCCATGTTCGACATATGTTGTGTTCACGTACTCGCACTGCCCATTTCCCTCGCCACTGCCGCTTTACATTCAAGGGCAGTTTGAAAATCTGTAAAAATAATAAAAATATGTTGACCGCTTTTAATTTTTGAAATTCGTCGGTGAGATACGTTCGCGGCACTTGTCTGTCTAGGTCGTTTTGCGAGGTCTAAAAATCTAGGTCAGGGCCAAACTTGGCTGTTTTTAAATTTGCAATTAACACGAAATACTTTTACCTATGTATGCACAACGAGCAGAATCTATGAAATGTTAATTTATTTGAAAATATATCTTTCGGCCTTTCCCCACTTTAAAAATTATTTAAGCGATAAAATACAACATGAAAAGATTAAAAGTTACATTCGAATGAATAAAACAGTTGAATTGTTTCACTTTTACATTCAGTCAGATTATAGTTTAGTCAATGGGGGGTAACTTTGATCTGCTGATTGAAATAACGTCTCTGAATGGAACATCAAATTAAAATAATACAGGCGAAAATCCAAGAACTACTTGACATCTGTTAACTTATATAAACAAGGCCCGGGGTTCGTATATCTTAACAATCGTTCATTTGCCTTAATATCGGTTAAAATTTGACATGGTAGGGCAAGTGAGATATGAGAACCGGCCACAAGTCGCTTAGACACTTTTTTTTCGAGATGACCGTTTGTGGACCAGTCACTGCGGGGAAGCACGGTGGGGGCGTGTAAGATTCGCCACGTTTGGCTGGAAATATGACCCCCGCAGAAGTGCTATTGCCCAGGAGCGCCGACTCCGTGGGTGCTCGAGGGCTCAAGGACCCATGACCATCATGACCACCATAATAACTAAAATAAAAGTCATCAGCGTGTGCGACGCGTTCTATTGTCACTATAATTTTTTTTTATTGCAGTAGTTCCGTAGACAGGCAGATGGCCCACTTGATGGAAAGCGGTGACCATCGCCTATGGAAATTTGCAACACCAAAAGTGCTACAAATGTGCTTCTGCTCTCTTAAAGGAGACTGGAACTTGGTCACTGGCATACTCTGGACCGGGGGTGGTAGCCATCTAGTCAGGCAAATACCCTACCACAGGTCGCCCGGCCGCAGGAAATTGTATTTCTCCGTTCCTGCACGGATAATGTAAAATCTTCATTCCTAATCAATTAAACTTAAAAATCGAAAATAAACATAAAATTAGCTAATTGCAAAATAAACTTTATAAATAACTGATTTACCGAACGAACTTTGTTGTATTTCCTTTTTATAGATTGTAATTGTATACCACTGTAATGATTCTTTTTCATAAACCTATAGAAAATTGTATTTTCACTGGATATCAGAGACATCTTGGTAATACTTTTTATGTGCATCATAAACTTTCTATCGTAGTTACAACATGATGCCGGCTATACACTCTCGTCGAGGGACGACGCGGCTGGGCGAGCGCGAGAGTGTACAGGGTACACTCGCTCTATCTTGCGAAGCCTCACAGTCACTCGCGGGCTCTCCATCCGAGTCGGTGTTTTGAGCGCGAGTCAAAAGACCTCGCTTACCCTCGCGAGGCGGCGCAAGTGCATCACTGTACACTCTCGCGTCATTCAGTTGAGCGCATGCTTTCTAACCGTACGGACGTTTTGTTGCCCTAGCAGCTGTGCAATTTTAAAACCTAGCAAAGAGCACAAAAAAATGTAATGAACTCGAATATGTCATTTCAAAACTAAGTAACAAATTTATTATAACTATTGGGTGCGATATTATATTTTGATGCAGTCATTGCATATTTTAGCAAACACAACAAATACCTATCAAGACAAGAAATACACAAAGATTAATTTATAAAATTAATATCAGTTGCTATGTTTTGAAATTGAACAGCTGAAATATGCAATTTATGTTATACACAATCAATGAGAATATATCGTATGATATATGTGCACGTAACTATAATAACTGATAGCGCATAGGGTAGCTGCCGGAACTTGTAACGCGTCCATCTTCTCTGTGTTCGCAAAGCGTACTGAATAAACGAGGGTGTACAGCCGGCGTGAAACAGATCCATCTTCCTATTGTCTGAACCTTACCTACTTGAGTGCCGTTACGATCAGTTCGATCTGTGATCACACCTGGCTATTATTTCTTTCCCAAAGTTTATTTTTTTAGTAATTCATTTATTATCGTTTTAGGGAAGATTTATATTAGACCGGGCCGTGTCCGGGGCGTGCCGTGTACGTGGCCCGGACGGGGCACGAATTCGAAACGTTACATACATTTTGTATCGCCCGTGATTTATATTAGACCGGGCCGTGTCCGGGGCGTGCCGTGTACGTGGCCCGGACGGGGCACGAATTTGAAACGTTACATACATTTTGTATCGCCCGTGATTTATATTAGACCGGGCCGTGTCCGGGGCGTGCCGTGTACGTGGCCCGGACGGGGCACGAATTTGAAACGTTACATACATTTTGTATCGCCCGTGATTTATATTAGACCGGGCCGTGTCCGGGGCGTGCCGTGTACGTGGCCCGGACGGGGCACGAATTTGAAACGTTACATACATTTTGTATCGCCCGTGATTTATATTAGACCGGGCCGTGTCCGGGGCGTGCCGTGTACGTGGCCCGGACGGGGCACGAATTTGAAATGTTACATACATTTTGTATCGCCCGTGATTTATATTAGACCGGGCCGTGTCCGGGGCGTGCCGTGTACGTGGCCCGGACGGGGCACGAATTTGAAACGTTACATACATTTTGTATCGCCCGTTTAGCACCCGGTGTAATATAAACGTGCAGCACGGAGTGGCTCCGCTCCGGCCCCGCCCCGGCCCGGACACGGCCCGGTCTAATATAAATCTTCCCTTTGTTTTTCGGGTAATTTTTCTAAGCCTGTTCATTTTATTAAGATTATAATCCTCTGAAGGGAAACATTTTTTTAATTTCTGCGCATTATCATGAGGACTGAACAGGCATTAAGAACTGCAGTTTTAAATCTAAGAGAACTGATAACCAGTGATTAGACAATTAAATATACCATAAATAAAAGAAATACGTAAGATAAAAATGTTATACATAGCTAAATGATAATCAATACAGTGTAATAGCACTTAAGGATCAGAATATCGCGTTGTGTTAATTGTGCCAAAAAGATTTTTTTCATTGTTATAAACAATTACGTATTGTACTGCAGATGAACATGAATCCGTAACATATATATGCAATAATCATTTGTCGACGCTATAAGCGGATTCGCTGTAACCGACAATATTCATAGATAATTACATCAAAGTATAATAATGTCAGGAGCCTTAAGAACAGACGAGTGTGCATGACAAGAGTTATGAATGTCAAAGAAGCAAGTGAGGTGTGTAAGAATGGGCCTAAATGGCGCTCTGTTGTTCGTGCCTACCCCACAAGGGAACTGGCGTGAAGTTATGTACGTATGTATGTATGTATAATAATGACTAAAACAAGATTGAAAGCAAGATATGTTCGTATTCATCCGTTCGAAAAATACGTACATACGTCAGATATAACTTGATGTTGCTGATAATAGACGGATCAACCATATTGAATCAATTTGGGTGAAAGGAAAGAACACGATGCTATTTAACGTCATTGAATGATTCAAGCATACGTTTATAAGACAGAATTTAACCGTCTTTTATCGGCTTAATGGTCATAATAGACAGATCAACCAATTTTTATCAATTCGGTTGAAAGGCACCAAACCGAATACACAGGACAGTTTTCAATGTCATTGAACGATTCAAGCTTACGTTTATCAGGATCACTGGTTGATTTACCAAAAATGAAAAAAAATGAACCGTCTAATATCGGCTTAATCCTGATAATAGACAGATCAACCAATTTGAATCAATTCGGCTGAAAGGCACCGAACTGAATGGACACGACTGTATTTAATGTCATTGAATGATTCAAACTTACGTTCATAAGGTACACCTTGGTTGATTCATCCAAAATGAACGACATAATTGAACCGTCTAATATCAGCTTAAAGGCTTGAGATTAACGTATAGAACTTACACTTTTATTTTACGGCCGCTTTCTATTATCGAACGTTCATTTGTCTTACAATCGGTTAAAAATTGACATAAGCGCCATGCAAGTAATATCAAAATTCAACCGATATGAATGAATAGTAATACATACGAACCGGCCATTAGTGCGTAGTGTTCAGGCATGTTGCACGTCCAATACCTAATTGTTTAGTGTCATGTCCTATGTTGAAATAAAGAGATTTTAATATAAATATGTATAAAAGCATAACTATATAAGAAACGCAACACTCGCCCTTTGTTTTTGAAGTCTTTGGAAGCGCAAAAATTCTTCACATGCTCACCGTCGTTAGGTATAATTTTGTACCTACTCAAAGATATTAACGCAATGTTTTATTTAGATCTTCTTATCAGGATTGTATCAACCGCTCTTTGAACCGACAGTTTGATTATTATGTAATTTGTCTCAACTCTATACATTCGGATCGTTTTTTTATTAATGCATCAGTTCAGCATATAGGTAGACAGCTCACCTGATGGAAAGCGGTTACCATCGCATATAAACATTTGTAACACCAAAGGTTATCAATGTGCTGCCGCTCTTTAAAGGGAGACTAGAATCTGGCTAATAATGCCGGAACACAACTCAAGCTTACGGCAGCATACTCTAGCCATCCAGACGGGTAAATGCCTACCACCTGGCTGTGGGTTGTTTTGTCGCCTCTGACGACAGACTGCTTCAACGCAGGAAATTGTATTCCTTCTGCGTTCATGCACGGAAATGGCATCACGATAGAAAAGAGTTTGGCACTGCAACTCAACGCTTTGTCGGTTTTAATTCCGGCACTGAAAATGCGGCTAACATATGCCCATTTTTTTATTTTTGGTTATAGTGATGTACGTCGCTATCTCTTCAAATTAAGTCTTTATTTTAAAGTTTATTTATTAAACCATTTTTAATTTAAATTATTATAAAGTATGCATTAAAATAAAACTGAATAAAAAAATTAAACTGTCTTAAAAAATAATTTACTCTATAAAAAGAAACAAAATTAAATACTAGATCTAAATAAAAAAGGTTGTATAATTATTGATAAAATATTGGTCCCAAACCACTGTCACGTATTGCAATTTTTTTCTTATTAAGTAATTTTAAATGCATCAACCGGTAATCATTAAAAAAGGGCGTTCTTGAAAGACTTCGAAAACTAGTAAGGCGGAATTTAAAACGCAAGTAACTAATAGTTATTAATTCGTGATTGCGTTTTGTTTGTTTGTATGTATGTAGTTGATGCTCAACGACTGAGGCGACACCGGTTTTGGTTTTACACTCAAATCGTACCCGACAAAACTTCACTGCCACTAATTTAAAAATAAAAATATTGGAAAAGAACTTTGTACTTTTTATTTCGAATCCTTAATCGCTCTATTTTTAACACGCCTTTATTAGCTTGACCTGGGACCCAATTCTACTGTCAATATTTTGATGTTGCGATAGTGTCAAAGATTCTCCTAAGTCCACAATATCTCCCCGATGTCATTGTGGCAGAATAGTTGGTGACGCCATCTAGCGATGTTGGGTAAATCGGAAATAACTTCACTCCATACGTCATTGCGGCCGCCCACTCGCCAGAAGGTGGTGCCTAGACTTTTTGAATTTGAATACGTTACGCTTACGCGTCGTCGTTGGTCGCTGCTGTACTAGTTGAGCAGGCGCACGTAATAAATAATAATATTTAAACCTTATCAAATAACTACTCTCTGGTGCTTAATAAATCGGCCCCTTAATCAAATACACAAAGACTAATAAGTGTTGCATCAAGTGGAAGGACTGGAATTTGGTTATAAGCCGGCCGGCTTCCCCTTGTGTCTGGTGTCGTGGCGAAGAAGGTGTGGTGAACTTATGGTGATCACTGATCTGACAACGTACTTCTAATAAGGTGAGTGTCGTTATTATAGGTATAGGTATAGTCGTATGAGTTATTATCTTGATTGCCCGGCATCGCATACTTTTGGTTTATATCACCGTACTTTAATTTTGGGCTGAACGTTGGTTCATCATAGCCCGCATACTACGTGTTAGGGCTATTTACACGCCTTAACAATAGTAGTAACAAAAATTGGTATTACCATTAACAGAAATGGCGTTAGCCCAAATGAATATTGAAGAGCTACATTTTAAATAGTCGTGGTAGCGTAATGGCTGGCGTACGCGTCCCAAACCCAAAGGGCGCGGGTTCGATCCCGGCCGGAGCGCACGCACCACTTAGCCAGTTTTCTGACCTAATGTGCATATTGTTACAATTATCGTTCCTAAGAACGGTGAATGAAAACATCGTAATGCAACCTTCACATCGAGATAACCAACGTGTCAGACCTGCCAGGCCGCCTTGGACAAGTGTGGCGGGTATACTGTCCGTTCCCCTATAATGGGAGGCCCGAGCCCAGCAGTGAGACATTTATGGGCTGTTATTATGTATTATAATTTTAAATATTTATTTCACGAGTGTGACAATGGGTGAAAGGGGTCCTAAGATTCGTGACGTCACATTTCAAAATCCTACTAATATTATAATCGCGGAAGTTTGTATTATAAACGCGAAATTTGTTAGAATGTTTGGATGTATGTTTGTTACTCTTTCACGCAAAAACTACTGCATGGATTTTGATGCAATTTTATAATAACATAGTTTACACATCAGAATAACACATATGCTATAATTTATAAAAAAAATAGTTTGAATTATCCAAAATATAACGATTTTCCATCACCACGCAGCCGAAACCGCGGGGCGCAGCTAGTCTAATATATTTAAGCTTTAAACCACGAAATTTGAACTATTAACTAAGAACTTCAAAACATTTCTAACTCTTATAATTATAAGCATACTGTTTAAATCATTAAAATAATTTAAATGGAAATATAACTAATTACGAAACTGCTGTTTTAGGGCCGCTTGCATAACGTTGCTTAAATTTATTTAAGAAACACAAAACGTATTTAACACCCTTAAATACAATTAGAGTCTTGCACAACGCAAAATTTGCCACTAAATATGTTTAAAGAACTATACGTTTTGTGTAAAACGTATTTAGGCAGTTTAATATGATTAACTAATTTTATTTAAAGGCGATCGTTATGCAAATTTCTGATGTAAAATTGCAGAATATGTGACGTCACAGTAGGGAGGGAATCTCACGAATGTGACCAGCTGTGGCAAGGACAGGGGAGAGGTCAAAAAATCATGATATTCGTGTGATGTAATTTGTGGATGCCTGTAATAGAACGACAGAAATTAACCATTTCCTATCGGCCGAGAATTAATACGTGTAGCGCGGCTTTCAACTTGCTATGGTCGCTTATGTAAAGGCAGGTACTTTTAGGATTACAGTTCATATGCTTGTAAAAGGAACTAATTCGTTCGTCAGACGGTTGTAGCCCTAATTACAACCATACTCCACGTGCATTCGGGATTTTCTTTAAGTATGCTGAAGCTTCTTTTGTATGATGAAGGCGGAGATGTTTCGAGTGCCACTCATTAATGTTTTTGACTTTAGGAAGTTGAATTTTAGTTAGTACTAGCTGTGTCCGCGACGTCGTCCGCATGGAATTTGCTTTCAAAACCCTCCGATTTTGAAATATTCTTCATTCGTGTTCCGCTCCTATTGGTCTTAACGTGATGATATATAGCATATAGCCTTCCTCGATAAATGGGCTATCCAACACTAAAAGAGTTTTTCAAATCAGACCAGTAGTTCCTGAGATTAGCGCGTTCAATCAAACAATATGAGTATATTTGGCTACAACACTAATACTTACATTTTAAATATCGCGATATCTTTTGAATGAAACGTCCGAATTGAATAATTCAAAAAGTTCTAGAAAGGTATTGAATTCGTCTTGAATATTGAGTAATTTATTTTGATAAGGATTAATACCGAGGTACAAAATAAAGACTTTTTGAAGCGACGGCATTTTAATTATTAAAAAAAAAAGAAAACACTTATTACGAGATAACTACAATAGTTAGACATATGGTTACGCGATATTTTTTGTAGACAATTATATGTTCTGCAAATTGGTAGTATATTGTTTTGTTCTATAATCAATATTTTTAGCAGCGCACGCCATGTAAGGATTTTTTCGGGTCATTTTTTTACACCTTGGGTTACATTATTGCACTTTTAGTAAGGATCCCTAATTTTTTGAAAATATAATATAGCCTATAGCCTTCCTCGATAAATGTACTATTCAACACTGAAAGAATTTTTCAAATCGGACCAGCGGTTCCTGAGATTAGCGCGTTTAAACAAACAAACAAACAAACTACAGCTTTATAATATTAGTATAGATTAATATACATTATTTTTCAGAACTTAGATGTAGTTTACAGATTTGGGCGCGTTCCTTTAGTATCTCACAACGCCCAAATACTCCGTTTGTTGTTCCACATGGCGACAACGGTCGTTATGGTCGTGGCGAAAATGTCACTAATGACGTTATGATTTTCGCTCACGCAGCACTCACGACGACCCGTGTCAAGAGGTGGGTCGAAAAACCTTTCCACTTGAGTTTACGATTGTGACGCCGGCAAGCAAGTGAAATGGGAAAAATCGCAATAATAATATTCGGCAGACAAACACACATATTGCATATCCCCAAATTAAACAAGTTACGCTTGTGTTATGGGTAATATACAACGGACTACTCTGGGGCCATTCCCAGACACCCAGACCATAGCAAATAATGGAGAAAATACGTTTCCGAAATTTACTATACCAGGAATCGAACCCGGAGCCTCTGCGTTGCAGTGGGTACGCCGGCAAAGGCTTAGCCCGCTCAACCACAGAGACCGTCAAATCTCTTATATAAGTATTTAATCCACAACATATATGAAACTTCAATAGAATAGTTTAAAATACGTTTTAAAAACATGCCAGTGCTTTGATATAGCCTAAACGCAGGTTTTAACACCATCTCTTGAATCCCATTACTCTTGATCCTTCTACCACATCCCTCTAGGCTGAAAACGCATTAGCTTCGCCCCTGGTGTTGCAGCCGACGGTAACCACTTTCCATGAGCTGTGCCGTCTGCTCGTTTGCTAGCTTCGCAATAAAAAAAAATCATGTCATTAAATACTGTGGCGTCCTTTCTGTTCTGTGCCTTTTGTGGAGGTTATTTTTAAGTTCACTGATGCGTCTATGTTGGTTACCCCGTTGGATAAGTGGCCCATGGCCCATGGCTCAATCGCCGAGAGGCGAGTACAAAATAAGACGACGAGTTATTGTACTCTTGCGGTATATTAATTTCTTAATTATTCCTGTACAAAGTATACAATAGTCAGCCTTTACAAGTAAACAACTGCGGCCAAATGCTTATCAACACAATGGGGATTGTTCACTTTTTTTCAATTTAGCTTTTTGAAAAACCATTTCGAGGAATAGTGTTCCTAATCATTTCTGTCTAGTTAAAATTCCAAAAAACGTACAATCCCCTTGTATTTTGAAAGAAATGCGTTTGACCTTTATTTGACCTTACTAAATCATATGACGTCATTTACGTCTGGTGAAATGCATATGAATACCGAAGCCATTCAGTTTCAAAATACAAAAGGACCGACATTTTCCTTTTTATGTCATTGTTATGTCATACAACATCAACATAAACAAACATTTTATTCGACGTACTCCAGAATAAAATTAAGTATATATTATCTCTTCAGACCAATATTTCTTAAATATCTGTAAAGAGAATACTTACATATGGTCTCTAACTAAAAGTCAAAAAAAAGTGCATTATATAAACGAGCGTCTTCGTAAATGGCGATTGGAACATGTGGAAATCTTTTCAAGAGATACGATCCAAAAAATAACCTGTTTACTGATGAGAAGATCATCACGGTGGAAGAAAATTTAACTGGCAAAACAATACACCTTGCGCCAGAAGTTAGAAGGACGTCCAAAATCACATATTGGAAACAATGATTTAAGCATTAAGTGATACTTTATTCGCTGGATAGCAGTGGATTTTCCAACAGGGCTCTGTACCCTCCCATGAAGCTAATTCAATCCAACATTGGTTGCAAGCCAATTTGTCAGACTTTGTTCAGAGCATAGGTTGGCCTTCATCGAGTTCTGACTTGAATTCTTTGGAGTATTCTTTATGAACTGCATTGGAGCTAATGGCATACAAAAAGTTCACCAGAACCTGAATTATCTCAAGCGAGCCCAAATCAATAAATGGACACTGATTGAAAAAAATAATACCACCATAGAAGAATGGCCTATATCTTTAAAGCTTAATTAATTGAAAACAAGGATGGCTATTTTAAATAACTTATTTTTATATATACATAAATCTAGATGTTATTAGTTATAATTCATGTAAACAATATATGAATATTTAACATTCCTCCAAAAATATTTTAGCTTTACTTTGACTGATGTCTTAAGAGTTCACATTACGAGTTATAAGAATAAGATGGTTTCTATACTGAAAGCAAACTATTGTGAGTTATAAATTTGTATGTGTCATATATTTATATGAATTGATTAATAAAATATATCTTTTGACTTATTATTTTGCAAGATGAAATAATAAATAACTTTTAGCAGTTAAACTTGTTTATTTACTTAAACACTTATTAATAATAATTTAGGACATATTATATAATCTTTTCAGAAATGTTCAGTTTTATCTTTTTCTTTTTTCTGCAGGCTAGCATTTGGTTTTTTCTATACATAAAGTTTTCATGTAAACTGCAGTGGATAAGTCATAAAATTCTATGATCAAGCATAACCCTTGCTTATGTAGAAAAGTTGTTGCTAATTTTTTCTGAACCTGAAAAAAAAAGATATAAAGTGTCTATTTAATTACTTGCATAGTCCTTATTTAACTCATAATTTTTCATATTAGTAACTATGTTACACATCAAAATCATATTATTAAGAGATTTACAATCATTAAGGTATTTGTCACAAATCTTCATATTCCATGAAATCCTTCAAGCCATAGATGTGCTTAATTAATCACTTTTAAGCCGGAAAGTGAATATATTTAAAACTACTGGAGAGTTTCATATTTTCCGGTAATTTTTTGTATAAGATCAGATCCATAACATACGTTAGCAATCAAACACACTATCTAACCGCCAGGGCAGTGGTGCAATGTCTGTTACTTTATTTGTATGTATTTATATGAGATACTTTACTTGTATTATAGATTATTAAGAAAGTAATATAGGTTGCTGATTTATTTATTGTACCAAATTATCAAATAAGTAATTAATATTATTTTAATCAGTTTCTAATGAATGAGTGAGACATGTAGCTATTTTTCTATAAATAGGTGCACATTTTAGATGAATTTTGACTTCAACACAAAGTATACTTACATCAATCATATATTAACTAATAATTAACATTACTGATTTCTTATATAGATGAAATTTACAGACAGGAATAGTAATATACTACACAGGTTATAAAAGGAAAGAAGGAAGGAAGATCTATGGACGAACATGTTGAATTTAGAAACCTTCACAAAACTACTTACATCAGAATTTTAGCTCCTCTAATTTCTCCAATATGTACTACGAGTATAGCTATGTACTCTAATAACATTACATGTTAGGTAGGTTTAGCGTATCAGCCTTTACAAACTTAACACTCCTATTTGAAGATCCGGCCATGTTTAGAAAGAGAAAATATTTAATACATTTTCATTAATAAAACAGTTCACTTTTTTGTCGGATGACTTTAGAAGATTTTTCTAAGGACGAAATTAATTGTAATGAATAATATTAGAATTTAGAAATGCTGCATTAACCGCCGATCTAAAGCCTAAATACCTAATGTTGCCAGGTTGCTAATAGTGAAATTACTAAAATTTGTAATTCTTATAGGTACACACGTGTGTGTAGGAAACTAACTCCCAACATATTGACTTAAAAAAGACCTTATCGAACATCGCCATGATTTTTAAATTGAAAACTTCGGTAGATACTTCTAGGATGGGGAAAATGCACTAAATTCGCACGACCGTCACGCTCAGATACCAAGTTTTTATCTCTGAAGTGCAGTCCTAACGACTGATATTTTTTTTAAAGGTCTGACTAATAATACTGCCCCCCTCCCCCTCAATTGAAACTGACAATACAACCTTTTTATTTTAACTGGATCGACAACATCATTGGATAATGAGACTATGTCTAGGTATCAGACATTAAAAATGATAACCCAAATGTGATACCAAATCAAAGTATTTTAGTGGTCGAATGAGCTTTATCTGTTGTAATCGCCGAAAGAATACTTTATTACAAATTAATAAAGGTAATGACATCGCAATGGTGTCTAATAGGTAATTTATGGCTGATTATCAATCCATGGTATTCAGTCTAACTGTACATTATTCAGTTTAAGTTATATTATATTGATTTTTGACTAAAGGTCACTTTAAATAACTTAACAGTAACTTTAGAAAATAATAAATGTTGAACACCAAAATATATAAAATAAATCTACCGATAAAATTGCTAAGCTGGCCACACTAAAATGATCACGATGTGTCATAATGAATAATGACAGTAACATTTAAATAGTAGCACAGATTAATATGATTATTTACTTTTTATAGGCAAAGGAATTAATGTAAAGTTGTCCCCAATGACGTCATCGGATAATTTGTTTAAAAACCGAATTAAAAAAAAACTAACTCTTAAAACACAAAAATATTCAAATTAGTATCTTAAAATACCCTATTTTACATAATAAAAATATAAAATCAGAGGGTAATTTTTTTTGAACAATCCCCATTATTTGTATTCGCATATATTGGGTAATAAAATCAGTGTCATTACAGCCTTTGTTGGGTTGGTAGGAGGGAAGAGTAAGACGTAAGAAATACCAAACCCAACGAGCGCTGTAATGACACTGATTTTATTACCGATTTTTTTATTTTTTATTGCAGGAGATCAGCAGACAGGCAGACGGCTCACTTGATGGAAAGCGGTTACCATCGCCTATGGACATTTGCAACAGCAAAGTTGCTACAAATGCGCAGCTGCTCTCTTAAGGGACACTGGAACCTGGTCACTAATGCCAGAACACAACTCAAGGTTGTTATGGCGACATACTTTACACCAGGGGTGGTAGCCATCCAGTCGGGCAAATGCCCTACCACCTGGCAGATATAATATATACGAAAATAAATAATTGTGTTGATAAGCATTAGGCCGCAGTTGTTTACTTGTAAAATGCTGACTTTGTACAGTTCCTAAATTAACTTAGACTTTAGATACAGAAACCTTACCGTTTACGTGATATGCGCACTATCTGATCATTATTACATACATACATAACTTCACGCCAGCTCCCTTGCGGGATAGGCACGAACAACAGAGCGCCATTTAGGCTTATTCTTACACACCTCACTTGCTTCTTTGACATTCATAGGTCTTGTCATGCAGGCTCGTCTGTTCTTAAGGCTCCTGACATCACCTTCTGCTAGTACACGATCAATTTGATCATGGAAGGTGTGTCGTGGCCTTCCACGACTTCTGCATCCATCCACTTTTGCATTGTATATCTGTTTAGTCATTCTTTCATCATGCATTTTTTCCACATGCCCGAACCACCGGAGCATTCCTTTCCTTGCCTTCACCCCGACACTCTTTCAGACCAACTCTCTTTCTTACTTCGGTATTACGAACGCGGTCCGCGAGCGTCACTCCGCAGATTTTGCGCAGTGCTCGCATCTCGACCGCGTGTACTCTACTTTCATGCTCTCTCTTCCATACCCACCTCTCGCTTTCATACGTGAGCGTAGGTACCAGCACCGCGTTGTGTATGGCGAGCTGGGCCTTTTTGATGATATAGACAAATGCCCAATCTTATCGGCAGCTCTAATAGCAATATCATCTATCTGAATTTACATACTATCACGTTCATGTATTTGCCGTGGTCTTTAATTATGCTAAATTATACATCAAAAAACTGATGGATAAAACGTGACGCAACACATTTCAACTAGATTGATTCAATTTGATTGATCACTCTAATATTAGCATTATAGAAGCCTACTGCTGATGTTGGATGGATATTATCCGACAGTTTCGGTTAAGGAGTTCTGTTGGGTCACGTTTCATCACCAATTTATTGATGTATAATTTAGTATAATTAATATAATTATAATTGTATAACAGATATACAATGCAAAAGTGGATGGATGCAGAAGTCGTGGAAGGCCACGACACACTTTCCATGATCAAATTGATCGTGTACTAGCAGAAGGTGATGTTAGGAGCCTTAAGAACAGACGAGCGTGCATGACAAGAGTTATGAATGTCAAAGAAGCAAGTGAGGTGTGTAAGAATAAGCCTAAATGGCGCTCTGTTGTTCGTGCCTACCCCGCAAGGGAACTGGCGTGAAGTTATGTATGTATGTATGTATGTATAATTCAACACGGTTAAAGACCACGGTCATCACAAACGTGATGCTTAGAGCTGTCGATAAAATCATCAAAAATGTCCAATCTCAATAAACGTGTAAATATAATATTTATTAATGATTATAAATACCTTCACCTTCACCCCGACACTCTAAAAGAGAGTGTCGGGGTGAAGGTAAGGAAAGGAATGCTCCGGTGGTTCGGGCATGTGGAAAGAATGACTAAACAGATTACAATGCAAAAGTGGATGGATGCAGAAGTCGCGAAAGGCCACGACACACCTTCCATGATCAAATTGATCGTGTACTAGCAGAAGGTGATGTCAGGAGCCTTAAGAACAGACGAGCGTGCATGACAAGAGCTATGAATGTGAAAGAAGCAAGTGAGGTGTGTAAGAATAAGCCTGAATGGCGCTCTGTCGTTCGTGCCTACCCCGCAAGGGAACTGGCGTGAAGTTATGTATGCATGTTTGTAAATATTTTGAAGTGATAACTTCTTATGGAAGGGTAAACTGCTTCGTTACGTCACGCGTTACGGCGCCAGTCTGTCTGTTCAGTGATCACGGAAAAACTACTGGACCAACTTAGATTAGTTTAAGTAAAAAAAAAAAGTTATCACTTCTGTCGGGTGTCCCAAAGACACCTAATTTTTTTTTCCTTGTTAATAATCATTACGCTATTTTATACATACATACATAACTTCACGCCAGTTCCCTTGCGGGGTAGGCACGAACAACGCCATTCAGGCGTATTCTTACACACCTCACTTGCTTCTTTGACATTCATAACTCTTGTCATGCACGCTCGTCTGTTCTTAAGGCTCTTAACATCACCTTCTGTTAGTACACGATCAATTTGATCATGGAAGGTGTGTCGTGGCCTTCCACGCTATTTTATTACTGCGCAATAAGATACAATTAATATCGCAAAGATAGAAAGAAATCATAAACAAAGCTTTGGATATTTTCCGTTATTACAATATCCTCGACCTTACTTATAAGGTTATTATGAAAACACATTGTGGAAATTCACATTTATTAATTATTACAAAGAAAATCATGTTTACATGTATTGTCATCAACGATTCTTATACCCGTATTAGTGAAGCAACAATAATTTTATCATAACTAATATTGTGTACACGTCCTATTTATTCTCTCGGTGTTTACTTCGTCGTAAACATAATTGTAATGAATATTACGAGCCTTTATCGCCATTTTGTCGTAAGCGCCATTTGGACCTAAGTATATTTTTGTTGCAAAAGGTAATTTAGACTATATGCTGTCACGAAAAAGCGTTACGGCCGCGTGGAGGGCGGCATAATTTTAGAGTAGACGTGGTGTTTTTTTTTGTTCCGGAGCGAATTCAGTTTTTTTGTTTGGTAAAATAAAATATGTTTAAATAAAATATGCATTAATTAAAATGTATCTAGCCTAACCATATCATAATTTGCAGTAAACCAGCGACAAATCGAAACGTGTGCTCGGACACAGTAGAAGCGAAACTTCAACGGACAAGTGGAAAAACGAATGGCAACGGACAAGTGGCAAAACGAATCGCAACGGACAAGTGGCAAAACGAATCGCAACAAAATTTTAACTTGAAGTTTTAAGGGCAGATTGTTAATGTACTTGTCCAATTTGAAAACGTGCTCGTAAAACTTCAAGTTAAAATTTTGTTGCGATTCGTTTTGCCACTTGTCCGTTGAAGTTTCACTTCTACTATGTGTCCCAGCACACATTTCGATTTTTCGCAGGTTTACTGCAAATTATGATTTGTTTAGGCTAAGTACATTTTAATTAATGCATTTTTTATTTAAACATATCTTATTTTACATACATACAACATATCTTATCCGTTTTGATTCACTAGAGTCTAGTATTAAATTGAACACGCGCAGAAATTTGCTTGACGACCACCCCTCCAGCTTCCACCTGTTTTTAACCTTTTTTTGGTATTATGAAGTTACGCATGGCTGCAAGATTCAGCGCGTGCGAACGCCCTTAACTCAGCAGTGCGCATCTTATCTAAGGCATCTTGCATCTCCGGCCAAGGCTCGTAACGTTGGTTGATAATAATAATCTTATGTACAGTCGGATTGCGTAGATTCATCGTGCGAGACACGTTCGCACGATTGTGTGTTGTAAAAACAGTATCAACCTGTAAATTATCGAAAAATTATAACAAGAAGATGCAAATTATATAATAATCATTATGTTGTACACTTTATCTTAAATAATTGAATGACAAATGTATGATGATGATCGAGGTGATCGGACGGCGAGCGACGCGGGTCTTGCGCGTGTCGTATGAATTCGGACTGCCGGTGCTACTAGCCGCGCGTTAGGCGATCGACGTCCGATATAAGTATACATAAAAACTGGTTGCTGCAGCGAATGAGCTGTGCGTTCCCAATGCACAACTAGTACAATATTATATTTAATTAATTGCTATACACATTGGCTATCAATATGAGAACTATAAATAAATAATAGATAGGCTACAAGTGGCATTAGTGGCCAGATTCCAGTAACCCTTTATCCGTGCAGGAACGGAGAAAGAATACAATTTCCTGCGGCAAGGCGGCCTGTCGTAAGAGGCGACTTAACAAGCCACAGCCAGGTGGTAGGGCATTTGCCCGACTGGATGGCTACCACCCCTGGTCTAAAGTATGTCGCCATAACTACCTTGAGTTGTGTTCCGGCATTGGTGACCAGGTTCCAGACTCCCTTAAGAGAGCAGCAGCGCATTTGTAGCAACTTTGGTGTTGCAAATGTCCATAGGCGATGGTAACCGCTTTCCATGAAGTGGGCCATCTGCCTGTCTCCTGATCTCCTGCAATAAAAAAAAAAAAAAATGTGCTGTAGCTCTCTTTTTTTTTTTTTTTTTTTTTTATTGCAGGAGATCAGGAGACAGGCAGATGGCCCACTTCATGGAAAGCGGTTACCATCGCCTATGGACATTTGCAACACCAAAGGTGCTACAAATGCGCTGCTGCTCTCTTAAAGGAGACTGGAACCTGGTCACTAATGCCGGAACACAACACGAGGTTGTTATGGCGGCATACTCTAGACCAGGGGTGGTAGCCATCCAGTCGGGCAAATGCCCTACCACCTGGCTGTGGGTTGTTCTGTCGCCTCTTACGACAGGCCGCCAGGCCGCAGGAAATTGTATTCTTTCTCCGTTCCTGCACGGATAAAAGCCTAGGATAGCGCCTTTGGTGTTACAAATATCCATAGGTGATGGTAATTGCTTTCCATGAACTGCGCCGTCTAAGCGTAAGTCAAACTGCACCGCAGCGTCATTTCTTGGTGATATTCATCTATCCCACGGAAACGACGTCATTTATCGAGTTAAAAATATCATAAGTGTTGACCCGGGATATTTTTTTTTTAAATCGGCAGGCGAACACACATATCGTATATCCCCAAATTAAGCAAGTTACGCTGGTGTTATGGGTAATATACAACGGACTACTCTGGGGCCGATCCCAGATACACAGACCATAGTAAATAACGGAGAAAATACGTTTCCGAAATTTACTATACCAGGAATCGAACCCGGAGCCTCTGCGTTGCAGTGAGGTAGGCCAGCAAAGGCTTAGCCCGCTCAACCACAGAGGCCGTCGTAATATAATTTATCTACGTGTCGAGTTTCATTGAAATCCGTTCAGTAGTTTGCACGTGATGCTCTAACAGACAGACAGACAAAAATTCTAAAATTTGCCATTTTTGGAATCTGCTGGCGCGTATTAGTAGTCCTAACATTCTTCTCATTTTTAAATTCGTTGTACAAACTCGGAGGACCAGCATGTGTGGCGCCAATTTGTGAGGGTTATGTCCAGCAGTGGACTGCGATTGGCTGATGACGATGATGTATAAATTCGACCTCTATACAGATTATTAATATTATATATATATGCATATTATTGCATGGGTTCAGCAGTCAGGCAGACGGCCCACCTGATGGAAAGCTGTTACTATCGCCTATGAACTGGCGTGGCCTGAACTGGCCACTGATGCCGGAAAACGAGTGAAGGTTGTTATGGCAGCATACTCAAGACCAGGGGTGGCAGCCATCCAGACGGGCAAATACTCTACCACCTGGCTGTGGGTTTTTTTTTCGCCTCTTACGACAGGCAGCCCGGCCGCAGGAAATTGTATTCTTTCTCCGTTCCTTAATTTTAGCTTAGTGGTTACTGAATTTTAAATATTAGGGGAACGGAGAGGAAGTGCAGAATGGGGAGGAGTAGGGGAGAGGGGGGGAGGAGTACTTCTCCCTTCAGCAACCCCCATGTCCAGGAGACATGTAGTACTTGAGTTACTTTCTTTCGTTCGTTCGTTTCGTTATATTGCGACGATGGTGACCAATTTGTTCTGACACTCGCCGGCCGCTACCGGGTCACGCTCGCTCACTTTATAAAGTAATTCGAAACTTGTTTACTAAGCTTAAAAACAGTTTTAATGTTTATATATTAAGCGTAAGTGTATTTCTAAACGCAAATCACGCTTTGTTACCAACAAGTGACATAAACTTGTTTATCTAAATCTAACGTATTTTTTTTTGAATAATGGATTCATTCAAAACTTGTTGGTGGACACTAAAACGTGATTTATACCGCTCAACTCAAATTACCTTTAATCTCATGCCACTCTGGGTCAAAGCGCAGCCTAAATTAATAAAAAAAAAAATCTTTTTCATTTAATTAATATGTTTGGTTTACAGGTAAAAAAAAGGTTTGTAGTTCTAGGGTTAAAATTCACTTTCCGGATATCTATATATTGGCCCTATACGGGGCCCTGGCCCTATACGGGGCCCCGATATGGGCGGAGTCCCTGGCGGCCAAGAACGCCGCGTTGCTGCGACGTCCGCAGCGCGCGCTGGCCGTCAGGGCTATAAGGGGGTATCGTACGATCTCCTTCGAGGCGGCCTCCCTCCTAGCCGGATCCCCACCATGGGATCTAGAGGCGCGCGTCCTTGCGGCCGTGTACGACTGGCGCAAGGACACCCTCAGTCGGGACTTCCGTCCTGCGCCTCGGGAAATCGAGGCTAAAAGGGCGGAGTTCCGGCGGGATCTCATGGTGGAATGGCAGAACCGACTTGCGCACCCCAGCGCCGGTCATAGGACCGTAGAGGCAGTTAGGCCCGTCCTGCCAAAATGGATAGACCGGAGGCACGGCACCCTGACGTTCCGCCAGACGCAGGTACTGACCGGGCACGGCTGCTTCGGTCGGTACCTGTGTCAGATAGGACGTGAATCGTCGTCAGGGTGCCAGCACTGCAGTGCCAGCGTCGAGGACAATGCGACGCGGGTGACGGTCAGGGGAGGCTATAAGGCCGTCGCCCGCATCTAAAGCCGCTGAGTAGGGGGCGCGTCGGTGCCCGCGCGCGCCCCTCTCAAACACGAGCACGGAGAGGCCCGCCCCTTGCTGGGGTGGGCCCACGCCAGCCGGGGTCGCGGAAGAAAAGCTCACGCATATCCCGTGACCCCGGCTCATGGCGTCAGGTGGCACCAAGGGGTTTTAGTGGGTATTCCGGCTTCTCTAGCCGGCGAGTCCCACACTCCCCCGCCGAAGTCTCCCCGGCGGGGGGTCCGCAAATGGATTTCCCCTTGTAAAAAAAAAAACCACGTGAAGTTTACAACGACCGCGGTTTTTCCCGTTCCACTTATTTGCGGGCGTCACAATCATAAACTCAAGTGGAAAGGATTATGGAGCGTAGATGTCAGTTACAACGAAATAAACAAATGGTTAGGAGTTTTTGGCGGGAACTGAAAGGAGATGTTGTGCTGTGCAGTTTTATTTTCTAAAAATGTGTAAAATTACTCTAATATGAACAATAGTTGTAGAATATTAATAGTTTTTGAGTAGTAATTATGTGTTTTTGCGAGAAATATGAACTATATAGCCAAATGTGACCTTTCCAGTTTTCACGAGAACTCCATTGAATGGTGTCGATGGTAGTCTACAATACTATGGAGCCTGGCTTAAAGGCCTAGTTGCCAATCCTTAAACTTTTAAAAAAAACTAGGTTCCACATGAAGTTTACAACCACCGCGGTTTTTCCCGTTCCATTTGCGGGCGTCACAATCATAAACTCAAGTGGAACGGATTATGGAGCGTAGATGTCTTTTACGACGAAATAAACAACTGGTTATTTCATTGGTTGATTTGAACATTGCGTCTTTTTCAATTTTAATCGATAGGGAGAATTAATGCTCTCTCATCAACGCCCCACTTCGACCCACCTCTTGACATGGGTCGTCGTGAGCGCTGTGTGATCAAAAATAATGACGTCATTAATGACGTTTTCGCCACGACCATAACGACCGTGGTCGCTATGTGGAACGGCTGACGAAGCATTTCGTGCGTTGTGAGCTATAAGAGGAACGCGTCCTATATGAAAATACTACGGTTAGGGACTCACAACGACCACGTTCACGACCGCGATTTGTCCCGTTCCACTTGCTTGCCGTCGTTACAATCGTAAACCCAAGTGGAACGATTATTCGACCCACCTCTTGACATGGTGGAACGGCTAACGGTGCATTTTGGGCGTGGTGAGCTACTGCTGGAACGCACTGTCAGTAAAAGTTTTATCTATGGTCAATGCTAGTGACCATAAATAAAAATGGCAATAAAAGTAGTTTAATTGAAAACGTCGTTTAGTGTTGAAAATTTTTGTACATTAACACTTATCAAGCTTTTTCATTGTAAAACTGTATTTTTTTAACCGTAAGGTTATGCTTAATTATATTATGCTGAATTATATTTTGGTAAAATAAAACAGTCAAACTGCTTGTCAAGCCACGTAAAATTAAGAGTTCAATATTTGTCACCTGAATAAACTGATTTTTTCATTTTCGTAATTTGACTTAGGAACCTTAAAACTGGCCATATCCAAGCCAAAGTAAAACCTACTTTAAATCTGCTTGTCATTAATCTGAGAACATGTAAATGACAAATAAAGTCTAATGAAATTCAAAAGTCAAATATAATTTACATTCATATTATTTAAAATAAAATTATAACAATAAGCGTAAATATTTGTTTAATAGTCTATGGTATTTTTTTTTTAGAAACACTCGGGCATAAAAATATGGAATGTTTTTTATATGATGAAACCTGTACATTATTTTTTTAAATTTTACGCTTTGAAAAAAGGTTAGTGTTTGATACTCATAATAATATATAGAGAGAAAGCTATTACATACATACATACATAACTTCACGCCAGTTCCCTTGCGGGGTAGGCACGAACAACAGAGTGCCATTTAGGCTTATTCTTACACACCTCACTTGCCTCTTTGACATTCATAACTCTTGTCATGCAAGCTCGTCTGTTCTTAAGGCTCCTGACATCACCTTCTGCTAGTACACGATCAATTTGATCATGGAAGGTGTGTCATGGCCTTCCACGACTTCTGCATCCATCCACTTTTGCATTGTATATCTGTTTAGTCATTCTTTCATCATGCATTCTTTCCACATGCCCGAACCACTGGAGCATTCCTTTCCTTACCTTCACCCTGACACTCTCTTTCAGACCAACTCTCTTTCTTACTTCGGTATTAGAAAGCTATTCATAATAATATATATAGAAAGAAAGCTATTTCGATATCAGATGGTACATTTCTCTTTAAATTTTGATGAGTCAACTAAAGTGATGCATATAAACACAAACTTGAATCATTCAATGTCATTCTGTGCCTTTCAACCCAATTTATTCAATTAGGTTGATCCGTTTAATATCAGCATTATCCTATTATTACACTACACTGTTTAGGAAGAATGCATGATGAAAGAATGACTAAACAGATATACAATGCAAAAGTGGATGGATGCAGAAGTCGTGGAAGGCCACGACACACCTTCCATGATCAAATTGATCGTGTACTAGCAGGAGGTGATGTCAGGAGCCTTAAGAACAGACGAGCGTGCATGACAAGAGCTATGAATGCCAAAGAAGCAAGTGAGGTGTGTAAGAATAAGCCTGAATGGCGCTCTGTTGTTCGTGCCTACCCCGCAAGGGAACTGGCGTGAAGTTATGTATGTATGTATGTATGTATGTACTGTTTAGGAGACCCGGTACAAAGGGTGTACGTAGCCTTGCTAAAGATTCCGACTGT
Organism: Dendrolimus kikuchii; assembly: GCA_019925095.2. NCBI lineage: Eukaryota > Metazoa > Arthropoda > Insecta > Lepidoptera > Lasiocampidae > Dendrolimus > Dendrolimus kikuchii. Next base: position 1,761,828 of record CM034392.1, on the reverse strand, counting down.
CTTTTACATAGACGCTGTGGTGAAGTTTGGGAATGACCTTACGGACCCCACGTCGACGCATCTCGCCCCGGACCAAGCGAAGGTACCGGGCTATAAGAGAATTTTTTCGCCGAGCCATAGGTAATCTACTGTTCTCTCGAATAAGATACGTTTACTAGCAAACCTGGAATGCTCCATCGCGAGTCTTTGTCCGGTTGTATTTTCTTATGTATATCAATTACACTGTCATAACAGTCCTAAGCGACAATGTCCACACTTTATCCTTACTCTGTAGCTAAGCTCTTCAATGTAGTTGCTGTGAATTCTCACAAGGGACACATGGCAATAACTAGATCTAGATTCTCTTCAAAGTTGTAGATTTAAAACGACAGTGGATAATGATTCATCATTTCATCTTTAAACTTTTTAATTTTTTTGCGCGGATCCCTAAAAATTTTAATAAAGTAGCCTAAGTTACTCCTTCAGTGCAAGTGCCGTCAAAATTAGTCCAGCCGTTTCAGAGTTTAGCCGGAACATCCAGATAGACGAGAAATTTAAATATTGATTTTTTGATATAGGTACTGTTTTACTTTAGTAAAAAACTGTTATTTTGACATTACAAACTGACACTAAAATTTTATTTATCTGTATAGATATAGATCCGACATTAATATGAGTCCGCAATTATTTTTCGCAGGAAGTTCGTCACAACCTGAAATCGAAGCAGACAACGTTACAGATTTGAAGCATAAGATAGTAGGTTTAGAACAACAGCTTAACCAAGTAAGCCAACATTGCCGCAAAATTGTTTCTTCGGAAAATTATTCTAAGAAATCTGACAGTGTAGTCCACACGCAGCTTCTAGATGATGTAAAAGCGGGTACAACACTATCTTTAGACAGAAAAGTGGGTGGTGAAACTAAAGTTCTATATAAACCTACAGCCAATAACTATCGAAAATCTGAAAGTGATTGTACTCCTAAAACATGTCATTCGAATGAATCGAGATCTGAAAATTTTGAAGTAAATAAACATTATTCAAAGATAAAGAAAAAAAAGAGTAAATTGGACAATAGTTATGATTTACGTAGACACAGGCCTAGATCTGTGTCTGATAACTTTTCTGCTGTTTATTCTGCAAGCAGCTTTCATTCTTTACTTGAAGCTAGAATGGCACAAGTGGAACCAGAGTTCTCTGGACGCCATAATAGAAAACAGGCCAAACGTGAATATTTCAAACCAATATCTGAACAGGTAAGAGATAATAAAATTAGAGAATATTTAAAATATAGGGAACAAAACTTTATAAGACACCCTGAACAGAAACAAGGCAGACCTCGAAAAAGTAAACATTGCGAACGACAATTAGACCAAGGTTTTATAGCTGATATAATCAAACGACAGTATAGACCAGTAAAAATGTTTGGTGGTCGACGGGAATCAGATGTTAGCCAGTTCTCAGCTCCAATTTGTCGAGATCAGGAGTTCTCACATCATGAAGACATTCAGGAGGGAACAGAACTATGTTCTTGTTGCTATGACAATCACAGACCCATAAGGACACGTCATGATGATTTGTGCGAAATGAGAAGTATCTGTGACACACGCTTGTACAGCTCTAAGAGGCACAAACGCCATAGACATAGAAGAGATTGTGGAAACGTTTATAACGACTCTGATCTATACGATCTAATACCTGTTAAAGAAAGATCTAGTCCTAAGTCAAGGAGAAAATTTACAGAAGATAATATGACAGCTTATTGTTATAGGGAAGTTCAACCATCGCCTAGGACTCTCCGACCTAAATTAAACCTTAAAACACAGTATTACAATGACTACGAAGACTACTCAACATATAATAAACGACCGAGCAGAAAATGTTCTCCAAATCGCGTAAGACGTCCACAAGAAGTTGTCGATACTTTTGAAAGTGACTTATCTTCTGAAATACAAAGGCACAGAAATTTAGAATATCGAAACAAATTAACACAAGATCGGATCCCAAGCCAACCTCCAGAACAAATCACGCAAGATGCGGGTACTATGAGTAGCTTACAGTATCCAATTTATAATGACCCAAATGTAACACCGAATACTTCGTTAAATAAAACTCGAGAAACGGACTTCTCTGTAGATAAAACTGATAAAGCTTTATGCGAAATCAAAGACATTTTACAAAATTTCCTGCATGAAATAAAGAAAGAAACTGCATCTCAATGCGACAAGTCTGATATTTCCAATAAGGTTAACAGTAAAGATATTGGTGAAATGCAGCAAAATAATGCAAAAAATAACACTAGTATAATGCCAAACAGCGGTCACAGCTTTAATAACAATTTAGCTCATTGTAGTATGCCGCCTCCATATATGCCTGGTTTCCCGAACCCTTGCTGTTACCCAATATTGCCAATTTGTCCAATGAACTGTGTTCAAAACGGCTACATTGTTCCAAGTCCAAGCTATACATGCACAAACTGCGCAAATCCTACTCCAAAAGAAGCGCTACAAACCGATAAACAATGTAAAAAAACCACCAACAAAGCAAATGATATTTGCAATCCAGAAACCGAAGAGTTAATTAAAGAAATCTATAAGTACGTTGCCCAGAGTCCTAGAGCCCACAAAAACGATCGACCTGATAAAAGTATAAGGGAAGGTAAACGGATCGAAACTAAGATACTTACTTCAAGAAGCGTCGGTGGAAGTTCAAAAGCTTCGAAACATGATGCGAAAGTAGGAACGCCAAGAACGAAGTGCTATTCCAAAAGTTGCGAAGCGATAGGTTCAAGGATGATATCAGATACTTACTACAGTGGTACTAACGCTACTTATTCTGATACAATACTGGAAAAGCTAAGCCTAGAAGCAACGGCAACAGATAGTACGTCAGAGACAGATTTCGATTCTACGGACGTCGAGAAGGTATTTTCTTATATAAAAAATTCTTAACTGAATTAATGTATGGTTTGTTAAAATGAAACTCATCAGTATTAAGACTTTATTATAGCTTTACCAGAAAATTTAACCGTATTATTAAATAGCATCTATCCCATATAAAAATAAGTAAAATAAATAGTAAATAAATTATTTCTTTGTAAATTAACATGTTTACTATTTCAGAAGAAAAAGAATAAATTCGCTAATGTTCTCCGATCGTTTGGCATATTCAAGAAGAAGAAAAAAGATGTAATAGAAGAGCTTAGTGAAAGCGAGAGTACAATAGAAGTTGATATTAAGCCAAAATTACCCCCTTTTCGACAGGATATTACGAATTATTCGATGTACGGGCAAGAATACTTCCAGCGTCCTCTTGTAGGGCCGTATGAACCACGAAACCCACAATGCTATCAAGATTACCCCCACCCACCTTGTAATCCTGAATACCCTCCAGTCAATGATATTTATAACTCTCATAGACCTCATCTGAGACAGCATCACGAACCACTTCATTACCAATCCGCTCAACAACGAGAGCTGTCTCACCACCAACCAGGCCCCTCTCACCATTATCCAGGCCCCTCTGCACCACCTTACCATTCCTACGAGAACTACAATCACTTACACCCTCAGGTACCGTTATGTCTAAAAGAAATCGAAGTGAAAAGTATAGGAACACAAAGTGAGCGGAAGATGTCGTTTTTGAGGAAGATGAAAACAAAGATACAGACACCAGGACAGATTCCACAGAATATGGATTATCGAAAGACGTGTTCTACACAAACTGCTCAAACCAAGCCAACTTTGTTCAATTGGAAAAATCTTCAAAACCTTGAGCCTAAGATGAATGATCCAATGAATTTTACATTAAAAACTCAGAGAGAATTAGCACAAGGTAATGTAAATATGAAAAAAGCATTAATGAAGAAGTTATTCTACAAGAGAAATCCGTTTTCGCCGAGGAATCTGATTGTGAAAACGTTGCTTGGCAAGGATAAATCCAGCTTTGGTGCGCCTCCTCGGATGTATAAACCCCGAATGTTCTTTTAATGTCAGTGAAGGAATTGTGCAGTCTCATGTTTTGTTAAAAATTGTTGTGTTAAATGATTTAAAATGTGTTTCCTGGTTTTTTTACACTGTCCTAATCATAATGTCTTCCAAGATTTCGTTAAGAAGTTACCACGTTCTAATGTGTACAATAATCAATTTTATCAGTAGCCATAATTACATAATCCTCTCTCACTTAATAATTATAATTGATATAATCTTGGTTTTAGTTATTTGGCAGATCAATATGTATACAATGAGTGATAAAAAGAGACAAATATTCGTCAAACCTGACAGAACTTTCCGGTGGACCTAATATTTTTGTTATAAATCGGCAGACAAGTATAAACATTATACATCTCCAGACTAAGCAAGTTATGCTTCGTCGCCAGCCATTCGTAGTCCACTGCTGGACGTAGGCCTCCCCCCAAGACGGCGCCACTCATCCCTGTCCTCTGTTTTCCTTGTTATGCTTGTGTTATGTGTAATATACAACGGACCACTCTGGCGTCCGTTCAAAACAAAATTTTAACTTGAAGTTTTACAGGCAGATTGTTAATGCAGTTGTCCAATTTGAAAACCTGCCCGTAAAACTTCAAGTTAAAATTTTGTTGCGATTCGTTTTGCCACTTATCCGCTGCCATTCGTTTTTCCACTTGTCCGTTGAAGTTTCACCTCTTACTATGTGTGCCAGCACACATTTCGAGTTTTCGCAGGTTTACTGCAAATTATGGTTTGGTTAGGTTAGGTACATTTTAATGAACGCATTTTTTATTTAAACATATTTTATCAAACAAAAAAACTGAATTCGAACCAGAACCAAAAAACGCATCCATAGTCTACTCTAAAATTATGCCACCTGTCACCACGTTTAGTCTAAATAAATTTATGCCGCTCCACCACGCGGCCGTAACGCTTTTTCGTGACAGAAAAATCCTAAGACCCCCTCTATATAGAAGTTTCACTTCAATAACGGAAGGTTCGTTTACGCAATTTACCATGCCAAGAATCTCTCATATTAATGTACTATATGCAGGAATGGAACCGGGAGCCTCTGTGGTGCAGTGAAATGGGCCTGCTAAAGCTTAACCCATGCTTAGCCCACTCAACCAGACAGGTGGTCGATAAAATTAATCTTATTAACTTTGACCGTTGTTGCTATAGTTATAAACATATCTACAATATTGTTACGAGTTGCCGGACTCGAATTATAATACCGTTAGAATTCTTATAGAATTTATTACAACTATACAAACACGTATAACACAGGTACAAATATAACCGAACGCAACAAGTCCAAACGTAATGCAGAAGATCTTAATTCAATAACACGCGCAAAGTCCGACACTAAATAGATTACTACACACTATTACTACACTAAATAGAGTTTCGCTCGTAGTTATCGCCTGACTGCCTCATCTTTCAATTGGGGCATTGCTTTATACTGCACAGATGTAATATGTCTGCCAGGCCACGTGGACCGAATTTCCTAGAATCAGTTTGTACTATAAATCCAAGACACCTGGCAGTGATCACATCCACAATACAACAATAGGCCGTAAAAGATTACAATACACAATGGGATTTTTTTAATCACAAATTTTAAACACAAAGTAAACAAAAGATGTCCAAATTCCGAAATGTAATAAAATGTGTTTCTACAGGTATGCAGTTGTGAATTTGTCTTTGTCGGCGTCTAGGTCGTAACAATATATTATTGTTCTATTAAAGCAGTACCGAAATTAAGTTAGACCATCAGTAATTAATTGTGTTCTGCTGAATTTCTCGTCCCTTGTTCCACTGGGCACGAGTGCGTCCAATAAAATGGACAAGCTGAGAAGGCTGTTCCTGGCTCAGCGCTAATAACAAATCTAATCTAAACTCTTCAACAATCATAACCAAATTATAGCCAAACTCCTTTTCATTTGCTTAAAATTATTCATAGAAATCAAAATTACTAAATGTCACTACAAATCAAATGTTATCACGATAAATATTTTTGCTAATTTGTTTTCCACCTTTTCTAAAGTATACACAAAAACATATTTCGGCAAAACAAAATGCAATAAATGTATTATTTAACATAAAATATATCGCGAAACATAAAGAAGTGAGACTCGAGTGTGTCTCGCAATGGAAATGAATGAGCAGCAACAACAAGAAAACAAGTGTAAACAGCGTTTTAAAGGAGTAGAAAACTTCTTACGAAGAATTGCCTTTAACTTAGGTAAGGTAATTATATTTCAGTTGATCATCACATCAATATATTTAAGTTAGAATAAAAAAATAATAGTCTTCTTAGTGAATTCGAACCCTAGCCGGAAATATTGCACTGTCTGAAACCCGCCAACCCGCCTTAGATATGCAAAGTAGGTATATTCCGTTCTTCTAAAAATTGAGAGGTCCGCGTCCGGTTAAGGCCTGATGTTATTCGTGATTATTCACTTATTTGTCTGTACATTTTCAAAGTTAGGAAAAAACTGAGAACAGGATCATAGAAAAACGAAAGTATTTAACTTGTAATCGATACGTGCCAAGCAGGACCTGCAACATAAATTAAAATTATTAAGAATAAAATACTTCGTGTAATAAACGTAGCATCGCGCCTTGAACATATAACGAAGTACACCACTGTTCAGTTGACCGGTAGCATATGCCCGCGACGCAACGTACTTACCTCCGTTATATTCGCAAGAAGTGCTGTTTTTTAAACTACAAACTGTTCATAAATCTCGGATAAGGAAATATTCGTAAAGTTTGTCTTGTTTTATGTTCCAGGAAACACACCGTCCCAGACAGAAGTAAAAATAATATCATGTATACCAATAGATGTGACGGATCTGCAACAAAAAATCATTCAGCTCGAACGACAGCTGGACGGGGCTACAGCTACACCTAAGGAAGTAAAAGAAGCCGACCCTGAAACTCGGAAAAGTTCAACAGGCACTCGCAAAGAAAGTGCAACAGGCTCACGCAAAGGCAGTGCTACCAAAGATACTAAATCCGGAAAAGAAGATGCAGACGCCAAAAACGGAAAAGAAAGTCCCGAGGCGAAAATCGCTAAAGAACCAGGACCAAAGAAATCTACAGCAGGTGCTCAGAAAAAGACTTCGGTAGTTAACACTGCTTTCTGCGATTCCAATTTTGATTATTCTAGCACAAACAGTATCAGAAACGTGGAGTATGGACCAACTCATCAAGGTTCTTTGCCTTGCAGAGATTGTACAGCCAAACAAAGAAAATCGGCAGTATCATTCATTTTTCCAGCAATTTCGAATAATGGTGACAATTGTATGATTTCATCGGACGATGCCTATAGCGACTGTAAAGGAAAATGTAAGAATGATTTTCGCAGGAATCTCTTTAATATTAAAAGAAAAGTTCCTAAAAAGAAGAAATTCAACAAAACTGAGCTAGTTTATTATGCTAAGACTAACAATTTGGCTTCCAATGGTAACAATTTAAAGAGCGGTGTCAAAAATAACACCGTTAATCGAACATACATAAACGATATGATTCGTAAGCAGTTTAAGCTTGGAATGATACTTGAAAAACTTTCCGACACGAGCGAGTTTTCCTCGCCCGTGTGTAGAGATGAAAATCCGACTCGCCCAGGGCCCTACTCTTACGAATCTGACGTTTGTTCCTGTTGCCACGGGGGCTTTGAAGATGTAGATTATGCAACGAATATGCACCCCAACCAAACCAGAGGAAGCCAGCTTCAAGCTTCAACTATATATGATAAAGGTATATACTACGATTCCAGTTTATATGATGTGGTTCCTGTTAAGGAAAAACCAGTAAACCTCAAAAGAAACATAGATTGTCTAAAGAGAAAAGAGGACACAGTCGACATCAAATGCTGGCCGCAGAACGTTCGACCTAAACCACGTTTTCAGCCATATGTTGTCAACTATCATACAGTTATACCAACGAATGACCTAGGAAAAACAGTAAGATTAAATACGAAGCAAGACTTAAAAAATATCACATCTAAAAGAGATAGAAAAATGCAGCTTGCCGAACAGGTCAATAATGACACTTCGAATAGTTGTTGTGTAGATTTAGGCGAAGTACAAACGAAAAGAGTTAATAAAAAATTAATTACAAAACAGTTATCTGAATCGGTGGGACCTGTATACAAAAATGCAGAATGTTTAACCACAGTTATAAATAATACAGACTGCCAAACAACATCTTTCAGTGTGGAAGATACACGTACATTCGATAAGACTGAGGAAACATTAAATAATATTAAAAGTATACTTCAATCTGTGTTAACTGAAGTGAAAACAAATAGCCAAATTAAACAAAGTGAGAATAAAGTGAAGAAAGATGCTGTAGTTCAAAAGGGAGTATCACAGACTAATATGCAAGGGTGTTCGAGACTATTAAATTGTTTAACGTACAGCCCTTTTAGCATGAACCCTTATGATGCAACATGTTCGCGGCAAATGCCAGCGGGACATCCATGCTGCAGTATACAACAGCATCCAATGAAGTGCATGCACAACTACCCCGTTTTCATACAATCGCCAGGTCGTAGGAGATGTTCAAGTTGTTTCCGAAGCTCACAAATTACTAAATGTCATGCAAATAACGTTACAGCTGCCACAAACACAGAAGATATCAAAGAGGAGCACAGTAAAGAAACGGAAAAGCTCATAAAAGAGATATACAGATCTATGGCATTAACGCTGGATTTACCAACAAAAGACACATCATACAGCAACTATGATGATTTAAAATCAGTCAGGACGACACCTGTTTCTACTCATACGTCTTATTCTCAAAGTAACAATAATAAAGAATTTAAGGTTATAATTTCTGAGATATTCAAAAAATCGTCACTGAGAGCAGATACATTAAGAACGCAAGACACGAATACAACTCTTGATAGTAAGTTTCTATCAAACTCAATAAATATTCAATCTCAAGGAGTTAGTACTGACGATACTCAACATACAAATATCGGTCAATTAAGAAGAAATTTTATCGAAGAAGACCATGATGAGGATGAAGAAGATGATGAAATAATCGACGAAGATGGTGATAAGTCGACTGCAACAGAAAACAATGACAAAGAGTCAATCACCGAGTTACAGAGTATTAGTACAACAGATCATGATTCTGAATCTTCAACAAACGACAGCGAGTGTGAAAATGAAGTTATAGTTGAGGGATCAGTAAACGTCTGTATATTTATTATTGTATAGCTTGTTTTCCGTCAGTTATTTTAGATTTTTGTTCTAATAATTACTTTCATATGTTATAGGAAAAGAAAAAGCCCGGATTGTTTTCCAAGATGTTCAATACAATGTTCAAATCTAAAAACAAGAAGGAGACAAAGGTATCAATAAGAAAATCCGAGAGCAGCGACTCTGAAGACTATCAGACAATCTACAGCCACAAAGTTGAGAAGGTATCACAACCTAGGACCAACCGGAATTCAAAAAGAGCTCACTCCAAAATCGTATATGCTAGAAACCACAATAGAGAAAAACATTCTGACCGTTATAACAGAACACCATACATGGAGCAGGAATATAGAAGGCATTGGAACGAGAAGCTTATGTTTAACGAGCGAGCCAGAAGATACTCTTCAGAACAGCCGTTCTCTGCTGAACCCAGAACAAGACCAGTTTACTACCAGAACTACGAAGCAAGAAGTGTTATGGTTGATCCCAAATTGTGTGCATCAGGACGTTTAAGACAAATACCAACCAATAACATGCATTATAGAGCCTCCTCTAACCATGGAAATTTAGATTGGCCTAGGTGTCAAATTGAAAGAAACTTGTCTAAAGATACCGCTGCTAGGAAATCTCCTGATAAAGTTACAGCCAAAGGATTAGCATGGTTCAAAAAACATAAAATGGGACTACATTGTGGTGAACAATGGAAAAAATTCTTACTTGAAGGATAATCACATGGTTGTCAATCATCATTATATAAAGTGTTCTTTAAATTCCAGTAATATATCTTTGTGGTGTAAATTGTGTGTTATGAATACATTAAAAGAAAATTGAAGATATGTTTTTAATAATGTTTTTTACAAAGGATGTCTGACATAGCAAATGGGTTACTATGTCCGATTTATAATATTGTTACAACCTACACGCCGACAAAAGTGGATACCATAGAAGCACACTTTATTACCTTTCCGCACTTGGACTTCTTTTGTTTACTTTGTGTTTAAAATTTGTGATTAGAAAACAGCCCCTTGTGTATTGTAATCTTTTATGGCAGTCATTAGCCAGGTGTGTCGAACTGATTCTAAGAAATTCAGTCCATTCCAAAATCTATTTAGTGACGGGCTTTGCGCGTGTTATTGAATCGTGCATTACGTTTGCACTGGTTGTGTTCAGTTATATTTGTACCTGTGTTATACGTGTTTGTATAGTTCTAATAAATTCTATTGTAATTCTAACGACATTTTCCTGCAACTCGTAACAATATTTAAGACTACCAACATTACCTTTAAATTTTTGTGACTACCCCTTTTATATTCGTAACATCGCAAATGCAGGTAGAAGATGCCCTATTCGATGTCATCAAAACTTTTCAAATATTGAAGGAGCTACAATAGGAACACACAAATTCTAATATGAACCAAAACTTCCAAAATAAACTCCTAGCGGTAGCAAAATAAGCCGGAGTTCACAGCTAAGCAATATGTCACTCAGAACATCGGCAGAGCCAACTAGATCCCAGTACCGATACGTGCGAGACATAAACGCCTCCCAGAGTTCAATATTAGACAACTACTTGGAATCGATAAGAAGATCAATTATAAACACACGAATGTTTATAAAGGTTAGTGTGTATGTAGTTACCAGTCATAGGTAATTTTTCATTTATCATATTCTGAAAGTATGCTTCGATTTGCCTGATCACAGGGATGAAAGTGGTACTTTTCGCCCCTGTGAAATTATTTTCTCTGGTGTCAGAATTTAAAAAATTTGCGCGAAAATTTTTTACAGGCTCTGTTAAATTGCGGCATAAAATGTAATAATAACGTAACACAACACAAGATATAAATTAGTTTTCAATAAATTATTACTTAATTTACATAAATTTGAGCTCACTATCATCAGTGACAGAAAAATACGGGCTAGTAGAATGCCATAAAAATAGTACATTATGGTACTAGTGTGTAACATTGGTGATTACCGCCGAGGCGCCATTGAGACTCGAGCCGTAGGCGAGGGTCTTAAGAGAGCCGAGGACGGTAATCATCAATACACACGTGTATCATACGACGTTTTTCAACACACTTGTGAATAAAATAACAACAAAAACTCATTTTATTTAGTAGATAAAAAAGTTATATATGAGTGAAAGTTTTATTTGTTAAACACGTACGAGTTAAAATTATCTATTTAAATAAGAAGTTGCATGAAATGAGCAAGCAATAGGAACATTAATTTATTTGTTCTATATTGAATAAAACCTTTTTTAAGAACAAAGCAACTCAACCAATAAAATAAAAAAAAAAACTATAACTCACTAGTGAGTTATAATGTTTTTTAGTCACAGTTTGATTATGGGTGTCATTCTGTGCCTAATTGCGGTGACCATAGAGCCACTTTATGAGCAAGTGTGTTGAAAAAGAAATTTACTTTCGTATGTGACGTATTAAATGAGTTCATCAGATTAAAATATATATATACATATATATTTAACGGCTGATTTCATTAGAGAAGTAGTTGTTTACGTTTTTATTTACTTTCCTCATATTCGAAATGAAAAGCTGAGAACATCGGGTGAACGGCCTATTTAGGCGCTCAAACTATCAGCGCCCCGCTACGCTCGTACGGCAAACCATCTCATGCCTAAATAGGTCACTTTCAATTCTCATGCAACAATCTACTATTAAATATTGTCTAAATAATAATTACCTAAAGCGCCTTTTGACGCTACTTGTACAAACTTATAGCGCCATAAGTTTGCCAACTTGAGGCTGCAACGTTTTGTAAGAAGATAAAAAATTTTCATCCATGAAATAACAGACACTACTAAAACCGGTTACAATAAAACAAAACAAAATAAATCACAAACGTTTATTATAGCAACATTTTTAACTTACGATATGTTAATAATAATTCACTTTGTTGCCTCACGGTTCATGCATCAATATATTGATGTATCATTTAGCACACTTAAAAACTATGGTCAATGCATGAACGTGTTGCTATGTAAATACAGATAGATGATATCGCTGTTAGAGCTGCCGATAAGATTGGGCATTTGTCTATATCAGTGGTTCTTAACCTTTAAGTCATGAGGGACCATTTTACCAAATTTCTGTCTTGCCAGGGACCACCCAGTCGGTCACATGTATAGATTCGAAAAAGTCGGCCAAACAAACAAAATGAAGTTGAAATTGGGGCTCGCAGAAATGATCAAGCAACTCTTTGTTATCCTTGTTGGTCAAGAATATTTGTACTCTCGCTCTTAGATCGTACAACCTTGACAGCATGCTGCCTCTCGAAAGCCAAACGCACTTTCGTATTAAAAAGCAAAGTTTCACGTTCACTTTTATAGCTGTTCTCATCAAAGCATTCCGGGAGCGTTTTGGCAGCCAATGCTTGATAATGAATAACGCAGCGCGTAGTAATTGCGGATGGATTTTTAGTAGAGCAATTGCGTATTGCCTTCGGACTTGTGCCGTGGCGGGGTTTACGTTGTGACGACTCGACACAACACGTCACGTCACTTGTTGATTACGATGGCGTCGCGGACCACTTGAATTGCCTCCAGGGACCACCAGTGGTCCGCGGACCACCGGTTAAGAACCACTGGTCTATATCAATAGAAATGTCCAATCTCATAAACGTGTAAATTTAACATTTAATAATGATTAGAATATTGGTGTGCACATCACGTAGACGATAAGAATTTTATAGAATATAATAGAATATATTTTACATACATACATATATAACTTCACGCCAGTTCCCTTGCGGGGTAGGCACGAACAACAGAGCGCCATTTAGGCTTATTCTTACACACCTCACTTGCTTCTTTGACATTCATAACACTTGTCATGCACGCTCGTCTGTTCTTAAGGCTCCTGACATCACCTTCTGCTAGTACACGATCAATTTGATCATGGAAGGTGTGTCGAACCACCGGAGCATTCCTTTCCTTACCTTCACCCCGACGCTCTCTTTCAGACCAACCTCTCTTTCTTACTTCGGTATTACGAACGCGGTCCGCGAGCGCCACTCCGCAGATTTTGCGCAATGCTCGCATCTCGACCGCGTTTACTCTACTTTCATGCTCTCTCTTCCATACCCAATTAAATCGATTAAATTACAATAATTATGAGGCAAGTACAGACGGTTGTGATAAATATTATTTATAACATCATTATATCCCAAATAAGAATATGAACTGAATGCAAAGAAATAAATTTTACATTGATATAGGTCATGTCATGAGGATGTTTTTTTTTTCAATATAGCCTAAGATTTGTAAATTAACATTTATACAATTGTAGCCGCAGACGTCCGATCACCACGGCGACCGCTCGCAAATAATCGGCAAGCGCGCCGCTTCTAGTCGGGGCTAGGGATGCAAACAAAACATCGATGTTTCCAAACATCGATGTATCGTTCCTAAAAATCGACGTTTTAACATCGATGTTGAAACCAAAACATCGACGATACATCGGTGTTTAAGAACGATGTTTTATGAACGACGATGTTTTATCATACATAGACATAACGCGCCATGTTGCGCTCTATTTTTAATATTTTTTTCTTATTGCCAGTAATAATTTATAATATAAAAGTTGATTATTATACCTATTTCTTTCATTTCTATTAAAAATAATCATTTTTCTTAGATGTACATTTATTTTAAATGGTGATAGGGATGTGTTAGCGTGTGCCCACGCTGTTGAATAGTAAGTACGGTAATGAATGTGGGTTAGGTAAAAGACATATAAATAGAATAAACATAGTATTTAGTAGGATGAGAGCATTGAGAAGTGCATCGCAGGAACAAGCGTCAAAAGCTTATGTTAATGGTGATAAAAAACATCGATATATCGTTCATAAACGTCGATATTTTTAACATCGATATTTCACTTTTGAAAACATCGATATCCTAATATCGATGTTTTTTATGAGCGATGTTGCATCCCTAGTCGGGGCCCCCGTGTTTCCCTCCGCGCATACCTCGCCCCACCTCACCGCGACACGTGTAATCGTTCAAATGCGCTTATTATTATCACATGTTATATTTTGTTTAGCAGCTAAATGTGTGATGTAATATAAAATATTAATCGGTACTTTTATCTTTTATTAAACATGCATTTCCTTAACTGCAATTCAAACTCAACGGTATTTATTTTCCACCTGAAGACCTCCAAACAATAATTGATTTTAAGACGATTTCATTGGCAACTTTTCATATTGTATCAAACGGATCCTAGTGAGATCGTCTATCACGAACCTGAAACAAAGGTATTTACGTCAAAATATCTATGAGTTAACTTCTATCTATTAGAGTGAGATCCCAGTCACCCCAGACTTACGTGATTTTAGGAAGGATGAAATGGTTAGGATCGGTAGTTTAATATAAACTTAGAAAGGAATGGCTACTCGCTAAGCTGAAAGCGGGGCCGTTTTAGTAGTAACAAGGCCAATTATTATATACGTCATATATGATATTGTTATAAACAAAGATATAAAGTTGCTAGACATTTCCTGTAGGCCATTACTTTTGACAGACACTTTAAAAAAAATATGGGAACTTATGTCATGTTAGGAGGGCTGAATTTTATATATATTATCAAGGCTATTATTATTAATATATATTATCTTTTTTTTAAACACAATTACATTTTATTTGTTAATAACATACATTTAAAATAATTTAATGACATTTACTAAAAAAAATATAATACTATTTAGTTACAATAATTATAAACTTAAAAATAAACTATACAATATAAAAACTTAAACTAAATAAAAAAAGGGGAAAATATCTAAAGATAAGTTATTGGTCCCAAACCACTGTCACTTACAGGGAACGTCCCCAGAAGGCTGGCGGCGTTGCCACGTTGTATGGCAATGCTTAATCTTTGAGCGAAATAGACGCCAGCCTGTTATTATCAAGTATAATATTTTAAAATATTTTCCAGACAAATCTGACGAGTCAAACCTCGTCCCTGACTCGTTAAGAGTTCCGCTGTGTGAGGAAGCACGAGAGCATTATTCAAGTCAAGGTGGAAAAAAACTGCTAACTTGCGTCAACGTAAGTTACATACCTTTTGTTTTTTTTTAGTTTTTTTTATTGCAGGAGTTCAGCAGACAGGCAGACGACCCACTGGATAGAAAGCGGTCACCATCGCCTATGGAAATTTGCAACACCAAAGGTGCCACAAATGCGCTGCTGCTCTCTTAAGGGAGACTGGAACCTGGTCACTAATGCCGGAACACAATTCATAGTTGTTATGGCGGCATGCTCTAGATCAGGGGTGGTAGCCATCCAGTCGGGCAAATGCCCTACCGCCTGGCTGTGGGTTGTTAAGTCGCCTCTTACGACAGGCCGCCCCAACGCAGGAAATTGTATTCTTTTTCCGGCGGTACAGGTTACATTGTATTAAACTTTTATGTATTATCCCCTACCTATCTGTAAACTACATAAATAACAAAACCTGTCAAAAATGACAAATAAAACAAAATGGACAACATGGACAAAATGGACGACATCGACAAAATGGACGGACACAATAAATAATAAGTATTTTGTAGTCATTTATTATATACATACATTTTATTTTTAGTTATTAATAATGACAGCTGTTAGCCCCCCAAATAAAATAATTTTTTTTTATTTTTATTGCAGGAGTTCAGCAGACAAGCAGACGGCCCACTTAATGGAAAGCTGTTACCATCGCCTATGGACATTTGCAACAGCAAAGTTGCTACAAATGCGCTGCTGCTCTCTTAAGGGAGACTGGAAGCTGTTCACTAATGCCGGAACACAACTCAAGGTTGTTATGGCGGCATACTCTAGACCAGGGGTGGTAGCCATCCAGTCGGGCAAATGCCCTACCACCTGGCAAAAAATAAAATAAAAATACCTCGCATTATTCACAATCTTTTTACATGGCAATGATTAATACAAATGTGTATTTACTGCGTTTTAGCATTTGCGAACTTAAAACATGGATTAAACCTGTGAATGTAAAATTAAAAATGTAGCACCGGCACGATAACCAAATTCGAGAAAAATCAATAGAAAGAAGACGCTAGATTCTAAAAAAAACAAGATTGTTTACGTTGTGCATAAAATACTCTATGGTAATTTGGAGTTGCTATAAGGATATTTTTTAAATTTGCCGCGCTTTTTCAGTCTCCAATTTTATTGTACAGTCACTTAAAACTTACTTGTTTTAATTTTTTTTTTTATCCAAGTGGTAGGGTATTTGCCCGACTGGATGGCTACCACCTCTGGTCTAGAGTATGCCGCCATAACAACCTTGTGTTGTGTTCCGGCATTAGTGACCAGGAGTCTCCCTTAAGAGAGCAGCAGCGCATTTGTAGCACCTTTCGTGTTGCAAATGTCCATAGGCGATGGTAACCGCTTTCCATCAAGTCAAAAAAAAGAAAAAAAAGTGAGTTAAGTTACTACTACTAGAGTCACTTGAGTTAAGTTAAGTACTAGAGTTACTTGAGTTAAGTAAAACTGACTTGCGGGTGACGGTCAGGGGAGGCTATAAGGCCGTCACCCGCATCTAAAGCCGCCGAGTAGGGGGCGCGTCAGTGCGCGGGCGCGCCCCTCTCAATTATGAGTACGGAGAGGCCTGCCCCATATCCCGTGACCCCGGCTCATGGCGTCAGGTGGCACCAAGGGGTTTTAGTGGGTATTCCGGCTCCTCTGGCCGGTGAGTCCCACACTCCCCCTGGGGAGACTTCGGCGGGCGGTCCACAAATGGATTTCCCCTTTGTTAATGCAATTTTATACATAAATAAATACTGAGGCATTATCCGGTCCGGCTCGAAGGACCATATGTACGGGTTGTTAAGGTGCACTTTAATTTCTTGGATCGGATAACTGTGGTTTCGAGTAAAACAAACGTGTGTATGCTACCAATATTTATTAGCGACTAACTGCGATGGGGGGCTACAGATAAATAAATACTGAGGCATTATTTTAGTATAAAATTGCATTAACACCCTTGAAAAAAAAAACTAAAACTCACTTGTAAAATAATAACGGCAATGGCGCGGTCGAGAGGTGCCATATGGCGTGTGCGTCCCACACATCACCCAAGGGCGGGAAATCGAACACTTCGAGCGCTAGAGTCACGCCCGATAGCGTCGTGAACGCCACGAGGCGCCACATGTATCCAGCGCCACGTATAAAGTGGTAGCAAGCCCACGTCAGCCAGATCAGGGAGCCTGTCACGCCTGAAAGTGTTAAATCAGCATATCAACTACTCCGACTGGTACCGCCATATAAACCTCCTTTCGACCTATACGATCTTCTAACATATTTAAATTCTTCCTTCAAATCTGACGGCGCAATACCTTTTCGCACGTCACGTTAATCATTCATTGTCATATCATAAAAGAAATTAAATATAAATATATATATAAAATATCATAAAATATATCGCGCTCGCAACACTATAAATATATAACTTGTAAATAACCCGCTCCGCACCATAAATATAAGTATATATTCTTTGTAAATTCTTGACTGTGAATAAAATTATCTTATAATAGATTGTATAGTATATATATATTTATTATTATATATATCTCTACGGACTCGAGTTCCGTACCCTTTTTTAATACTTAATTTCTATGAAAAATTTGAGACTCCGTACACGCTTATTGTTTATTTTTGTTACTGTGTGTGACATTAATTTAGTGATTTTTATGTTGTGGTGTACCTTAAGAATAACTTATTATATTAATTTATTCTAATTTGAATACTAAACTTATACTAATGTAGAGTGTATCTGTTACATGCTGGTGTTGTGAGGAAGTGCATGTGCAGTGCTAGCCTTATATCTATACTTATATATAGTCGTATCTAGTTCCATGTGTGTTGTTTTTTTCTTTTCTGTGCCTGGGTTATTAATCTTTAGGCTCTTTGTGTGTCTTGGTTTGTTTGTGAAGTGTGCGTGTAATGCAATGCGTTGGTTTGAGTATGTTGTTTAATATTGAACTCTGGGAGGCGTTTATGCCTCCGACGTATTGGTACTGGGATCTAGTTGGCTCTGCCGATGTTCTGAGTGACATATTGCTTAGTTGTGAACTCCGGCATATTTTGCTATCGCTAGGAGTTTATTTCGGAAGTTTTGGTTCATGTTAGAATTTGTGTGTTCACATTACTATTGCAGCTCCTTCAATATTAGAAAGGTTTTGATGACATCGAATAGGGCATCTTCTACCTGCTTTTTCGATGTTACGAATATACAAGGGCTAGTCACAAAAATCTAAAGGTAATGTTGGTAGTCTTAAATTATATTTATTAATAATTTGAATTTGAACATAATCAAATTCTAAATTTATAACAAAAATTGAATTTTAGACCATAGCAACTTTGGTCCATAAACTAAACATATGTACATAGTAATTTCTTATATTCTCATACATACATAACTTCACGCCAGTTGCCTTGCGGGGTAGGCACGGACAACAGAGCGGCATTCAGGCTTATTCTTACACACCTCACTTGCATCTTTGACATTCATAACTCTTGTCATGCACGCTCGTCTGTTCTTAAGGCTCCTGACATCACCCTCCGCTAGTACACGATCAATTTGATCATGGAAGGCGTGTCGTGGCCTTCCACGACTTCTGCATCCATCCACTTTTGCACATCATTCTCATGACAATATTAAAAAATTATTATTAGCAGTTTTAGTAGCTGTAAAAGTTCGATGTATTTATAATATAATTTAAATTTATGAAAGGAATGTAAAAATATGCATATTTGAAATTATTCTTACCATAAAATATATTAACCTTCATATTAAAATCGTAGTCAACTCTTCCAGTGTACAGATATGTCACATGATTCGCGAAATAGAAGAGTGGGTATGCCAACGTCAACAACGTCAGGTTCCTTCTCCCATAGAACACCCTGAAATCATTTCCATATACAGTAATTAAAAAGCAAAAGTTACGTGTTCACGAATGTATAGCCCAAACAACCTTATACCCAGGGCGTTAAAGAATATCTGCGCCACTAGAGGCGCTGGTATTTAATTGCCTGAAACTGTCAAACAGGCAGAGGGCCTACCTTATGGAATGTGGTTACTGTCGCCTATGGACGTTTGCAACACCAGGGGCGATGTCAGCGAGTTGCCTCTAGGATGAAATAGAGGGGATTACAGAGAGATGATGATATAGTAGAAATAGGGGAGGGAATCGAATAGAGGGGTAGGATTACAGGGATGCAAGAGAGGGGATCGGATAGGGAGGTAGGATAAGAGGGATGTAATAAAGGGAATCGCATAGGGAGGTAGGGTAACAGGGATGTAAGGGAAGGGATCGGATAGGGAGGTAGGATAAGAGAGATGTAATAAAGGGAATTGCATAGGGAGGTAGGGTAACAGGGATGCAAGAGAGGGGATCGGATAGGGAGGTAGGATAAGAAGGATGTAATAAAGGGAATTGCATAGGGAGGTAGGGTAACAGGGATGCAAGAGAGGGGATCGGATAGGGAGGTAGGATAAGAAGGATGTAATAAAGGGACAGGAAGGTAGGATAAGAGGAAAAGAGTATTTAAAGACAGGAAATGCTAATGTAGCGGAAAAGGGATGAGGTGAGCGAATTCTAGGTACTCGGGACCGGGAAAACCATCGCGAAACACGATTAGCTCAAGACTTAACCACTTGACGCCGATATCCTGTGATCCGGCGCGGCTCTACCACTTACAGAATATTTATGTGGCAACTAATTAAGACATAGTGTTTTAGATTTATAAATATATTTTGCACGCAATAGCAATTAATACACAAAATGAAATGCAATTAATATAAATGATGTCACATACCTGACTACAGCAGCAACGAACAACGCACCGACCATAGACAAGGCACACACATAGTCCATGAACTCTGTGAATGGTGTGTCCTTTATGTGGAATATCATTGACCAAATCCATGCATTCATACAAATCTGGAAAAATGTAGTGAATTACTTCAAATCAAATCAAATCAAATTTATTTGTTCAAAACATGGTTAAACAGTTGGCAAGCCTAAAAGATGGATGACAAAGAAAAAAATATACTAACATTTAACCCTTAAGACAATTATCAATATACTTATTGATATACCAAAAAGCCGCAAGACTAACACTATCACTATCTCGTAATATACCAAGAAAATATACCCATTTCATACAAATCATACAACTCCTATATAAACAGAGTGAGACAACAACACAATTAACGATCACGTGCACAAACGCGGATCAGCACTGTCATCGCGGACACATATGTGCTAATAGTGAGCTAAAGGGTTAAAAAAATATATTATTATAATTTATTTATTTTTATTGCAGGAGATCAGCAGACAGGCAGACGGCCCACCTGATGGAAAGCGGTTACCATCGCCTATGGACATTTGCAACACAAAAGTTGCTACAAATGCGCTGCTGCTCTCTTAAGGGAGACTGGAACCCGGTCACCAATGCCGGAACACAACTCAAGGCTGCTATGGCATTGTTAAGTCGCCTCTTACGACAGGCCGCCCCAATGCAGGAAATTGTATT
This sequence comes from Dendrolimus kikuchii, assembly GCA_019925095.2. NCBI lineage: Eukaryota > Metazoa > Arthropoda > Insecta > Lepidoptera > Lasiocampidae > Dendrolimus > Dendrolimus kikuchii. Next base: position 1,741,113 of record CM034392.1, on the reverse strand, counting down.
CTTTCTCCGTTCCTGCACGGATGAAGAAAATGTTATGTTTTTATATAGATTTAACTTTCTTTTTCCGATTTAGTATTCTAGAAAATGGTAGGAAATTCTATGCATATGTGTGTATCCATATGTCAATCTTAGAAAGTAAATTATTCTAATTTAACAATTTTCAACTTACAATAGCAAACACATGCCAGAACAGCACGAGTGGTGTTGACCTGACTGGGAAAAGCATTCGCATTTTGGAGTACATATACACATTGGTTGCTAGGTTGAGTATTGATGCAAATGCAGACGCTGGCTCCTGGGCACCCAGCACCCTCACGAAGGGCCACTGAAACAACAAATAAAAAACAACTCCCTATACTAGCATAAAAACAGTATAATGAATGAATGAACGATTGAATAAAAATACTTTATTGTTCACCAAAATTTAAACTTAAAAACTAGACACAATAAATGTTGAACAAAGGGCGGCCTTATCGCTTAAAGCGATCTCTTCCAGGCAACCCCTTAAACTAAGGAAAATATTAAAACATGACAGTGGCGGTGTAGACATAATAATAATATAAAATTTTCAAAATATATAAAATAAATAAAAATCTTTATTATATACTATATAAACACAGTACATATCATAATACATACAGCACTATTATACCTGAGAGGACCAAAAATAATTAAAAACCATGATTTTAAAACAGGATACTGAATTAGCTTGTCTGCTGTTGAGTGGCAGTGAGTTCCATAAACGGACAGCCTGTAATGTGAAGGAGTCGTCAACGAAGGAAGAAGTGTGTGCAGGTGTCATTAAGGAGAGATTATTACTAGAGCGCAAATAACGGGAATGAGAAAGATGTAGGAAGTCAAAACGTTCCTTTATATAAGGAGGAGTACGAGGATCAAAAAGGTGGAGTATAATGTGTAATTTCAAAACCTAGCACATGACATTTTCAAAAATAGTATTTATGCACTAATTGTTTATAGAGGACGCGCCAGTGACGCTGGGGTCTTTCGAACATGGCTGTGAGCGGGCGGTGCGAGTAAACCCAGACCCTGTGGCAGGATTTTTCACCCACCAATAACAAAGAAAAGAAAGCAAGAAAAATAATTTTATTTAGGACAAATTATATAAATATTGTATAATCGCTAACAAATTTAAAAACTAGAGTAATATAATTTTGTCCCAAAACACACACACATACATACATAGTACATACACAATAGGTTCCTAGATTCCTATTCCAAAATATAATCCCCATGCAGTCATAAAACTAGTGTTACTGTAAAGACTGTCAATCTTCAATACTAGTCAAAATATGACATAGATATAATACATAATTTTTTTATTGCCAGAGTACAGCAGACAGGTTAGCAGCCCATCTGAGGGAAAGTGGCTATGATTACTTAAATTATTATTTTATCAATATAAAAGTAAAATAATAGATATTATGAAGATAATTATATAAACCTAGCAATTTTTTTTTTTATTGCAGGAGACCAGAAGACAGGCAGACGGTCCACTTGATGGAAAGCGGTTACCATCGCCTATGGACATTTGCAACACCAAAGGTGCTACAAATGCGCTGCTGCTCTCTTAAGGGAGACTGGAACCTGGTCACTAATGCCGGAACACAACTCAAGGTTGTTATGGCGGCATACTCTAGACCAGGGGTGGTAGCCGTCCAGTCGGGCAAATGCCATACCACCTGGAAAAGCCATCATAGCCATCTGTCGAGGTTTATGAATGGCTGTTCTTTAGCTATCTCTGTAACTTTAGTTTGTAAGACTACAGCTGTTAATCCTCCCAAATAAAATAAAATAATAATAAAATTATTAATTAATGTCCTTAATCAAAGGACAATTGCTTTCCTGATGCAGACCTTTCCATAAAACTTAGGTACAATGCCCAATCTCTCCTGAAATGCGTCCACAGTTTGCCACATGCATTGGTACTTGCACTCATCACTGCAACTCCACATGAATATTTTAGACCATACATCTTGGATAACTTGGTTGGATTTGAATTTGTCATCAACTGAAATGAGATAAATATTATAATACAAACAAATAAAAAGCATCACAAATAAACATGCATGTACACAGAGATTAATAAAAGTAGATGAAGCGAAGTGTAAATGCATCATCTCTGCCTACTCCTATTGTACAGATGTGATAATGTGTATTTAAGTATAAAATTGAAGCTAAGTAAATGGAGGAAACTCGCTACAAAACGAAAACATAAAATAGCTAATTTGGGAATAATAATCAGCAGACAAACACATTTTATATCCCCAAAATAAGAAAATTGTAAAGATGGGATATTGACTATACCACATGGATTTATAGTTTATGTATGTAACAAAACAAGCAGAACGTGAATGATATTGTAATGCTTCAATAGAGTGAACAATATTTGGAAATGATAAATTAAGAATAAACCTCGATGAATTGTCTCTATTGTTTAAAGTAGTAGTAGTAGTAGTAGTAAAGCAAGAACTTGACAGTACATCAGCTGATAAAACTTATGGAAAAATAGTTATATGAGTTTCATTTAAATAAGATTAGATACTTGCCATCCGTGCAATTATCAAAAATGCAGTTTCTTAGACAATTTTGATATATTATAGATCGATCGCCGTTGCTACTTAATATCGAAAGGAAATTATTAAACACAATTAAAACTAAGAGACTAAACTTATACATGATCTGTAAACTTATTGAACACTGTTCTAAGGAAATAGCTATCCTAAGCAAATAATAGCTAAGTTTTGTTTCACTCACATTCACACTAGCAATAGCTATTTATTTTCACAATAACTCGTAAATACAAGCCCATACATAACAAACATCTTCAAGGAACATATTACTCTCTTAAGAGAATTTTCTTGTTTACATAATTTGTTTTCTTTTAAAGTGTCCCCCAAATGTCAAATCGTATCCCAGTAGACATATAAAATTTATCAGTATATGTAACATTTTAAAAGATGGAGATATATATATAACCTCCTGACGCCCAGGTTATGCAACGCTTTTATTACGTAAATGCCCATAGTCCTTAAAAAAGGTTGAATGGCGAAACGCAAGACTTTAAACTTTAAAATTTTTACCTTACAGTAATCCCATAAGTATGCTTTTTTTTCTTGTATCAGGTGAACGAGGAGAAGCAAAAAGGACAAAAATAGATTACCTTTTGGTAGGCCTTTGGGTCAAAAGCACTAGACTTCAAGCAAGAAACTTACATTAAATTTTTTTCAACTACCTTCAAAAGCATTAAAAATTAAATTAAATTTAAAAACAAAAATCCTTTGAAATTAAGGGAAACATTTATTTTATTAATATTTATTTAAATCATTCGAAACAATCATTATAGTCTTTATTAATCCAAAGGTCTATTAATAAGTCTTAAATTTTGAATTATGATACATACATACATACATAACTTCACGCCAGTTCCCTTGCGGGGTAGGCACGAACAACAGAGCGCCATTTAGGCCCATTCTTACACACCTCACACACACCCTTGAATTATGATAATTTTCATTATATCTCAGATCCATATAAAGTTTTGATGTAAACAGCAAATATAGTATATAAGCACTTATTTTTTATAAGCATATGAACACAAATCGTAGGTTTCATTAATAAATTAAGATTAATTTTCACACTCGACCATCTTATTCCACAATAAGTCAGAAAAGACAAATTTGTTTTGTTTTTGTTGGTAGTGGTGCTTGATCACAGATAAATAAAAACTTCGGACATCTGTTTGGATACACTACTTTATAGAAAAAACGAACAGTAATGTCTAGAGTTTAGTTACTTAATATAGTACCTTGGGCGTTTATTTTATGAAATTCGATTTGGTGCTGGGCTATAATCACTATTTCATTAAAATACTTTTTTAAAGAACGTGGGCGCTAAAGAGAGATCTTAGAAAGGAAAATAAATAAAAAAGAACGCAGTAAATCTGCGTCCTTATCATTAGGATACGGTAAATGGAACACAGCGTCACAGAATTATGATATGATCAATCAACGTCAAAAATGTGTGGCATTTCGATCAAGTCCTGACGGAAAGAGAAAACAAATAACCTTTATTTAAAAAGTAAACATAAGTAAAATATTGAATCTTTTTTCACTAAATACAATGGTGTTTATCCTCAAAACTCTATTTGCAAAAGAACTAAAAAGGCCACGTAATTATCTTCACAGTAAGTTCATCGATTCCATTCGACTCCATGTTAAAGGTGGAACTGGTGGTACTGGACTCCCCAAATTCGGTGGATTGGGAGGACAAGGCGGCTGTATTTACTGCGTTGGAAAAGAAAACGCAAATCTGAAGAACATAATGTCGAAATTTCGTGGCAAGACAATTTCCGCCGGTCATGGCGAGGATAGTAGAAAAACAAAAATTGTTGGAAACCCTGGTTCCGATATACAACTCGAAGTTCCACTTGGTGTTACTATATACAGAGAAGATGGTAAAGTTCTTGGTTCAGTAAATAAAGAAGGCGATACAGTCATTATAGCTAGAGGAGGACCCGGCGGCAATCCACAGAACAATTTTCTTGGTCATTTTGGGCAGATCCACCATGTACGCTTCGACTTGAAGTTAATCGCCGATATTGGTCTGGTCGGTTTTCCAAATGCTGGAAAAAGTTCATTGTTGAAAGCCATATCTAGAGCCCAGCCACGGATAGCGAGTTATCCATTCACAACAATAAAGCCAAATAAAGGTGTTATGATGTATAAAGATACCCGACAAATTTCAATAGCAGACTTACCTGGTCTTATAGAAGGTGCTCACATGAATATTGGACTTGGTCACATGTTTTTAAAACATGTTGAAAGGACCAAATTGCTATTATTTATAGCCGATGTGCAAGGATTTCAATTAAGCACAAAACATCCAAGAAGGTCATGTTTAGAGACTGTATTATTATTAAATAAAGAATTGGAATTATACAATTCTGAACTATTACATAAGCCTGCAGTGTTGGCAATCAACAAGATGGATTTGCCAGCGGCGCAAGATATATTGAGAAATGTACAAGAATCTCTTCAAAATATAGATAGTGTAATCCACACGATACCTGAAGAAATAAGGCCAGAAAAACTGATTTCATTTGAAGATGTGATAGGTATTTCTGCTCTAAATGGAGGAGAAAGTATAGAAAATTTGAAAGAGTTGTTAAGAAAACGACTGGATGAGTTTGCAGATGAAAATGATCCTAATATAGAAGATTCAAGTGTAGTGTTAAGAAGAAATAGAGCTATAGTAAGAGAAAGAGGACCTCAGATCACCTAAACATAATGAATAAATATTTAGAAATTATCATTTTTTTTCTTGAAATCCTATCCATAACTTTTGAATTTTCTGATTGTATACTATTATAAATAAATACAGCATGAACTCTATATAACGACACTGAAGGGAGTGCATTTTATGGCGTTATAGAGAGTTGTTAAAAGGAGAGAAGTCAGAAGTTATTTTTGTCGGATGTCTTTTACTGTACCAGTAATTTTGTTGTACTTTTTTTACTTATTTTATCTTGCGATATTGAGGCATCTTGGTGATGAACGAAGTACTTGGAAATTTCGGTATGCATGATGCCGACAGTCAAGTTTATTACGGGCTAGGATAATAAAGTGATAAAAGAATGTACACAGCTGTGCAGTTTTTACTAATTTTGGCAAATTAAAGGGTACTTTTTATTACTTAATTGTTGTCGTTATTAAGAGTGGGTGTAATGCTATATAGAGTGTATCATTGTATAGAAGACAAGCTAAACCAACCAAAGCAGTGATTTCGACACTTAAAGGAGTTTGTCGTTAAATCGGGTTATAGTGAAATTTAATTGTCAAGCTATTATTTTATTACAGCCTTAATAATAATGACAATCAACCAGTAATCGTTATTTACGATACTAGTGTGGTACGTACTAGCAGAAGGTGATGTCAGGAGCCTTAAGAACAGACGAGCGTGCATGACAAGAGTTATGAATGTCAAAGTAGCAAGTGAGGTGTGTAAGAATAAGCCTAAATGGCCCTCTGTTGTTCGTGCCTACCCCGCAAGGGAACTGGCGTGAAGTTACGTATGTATGTATGTAGTGTGGTAAGCTTGATTTTACAAACGAGTAGACGAATGTATGCCTGAGACCAAGTCGAGGGCATACCATAGTCATGAGTTTGTATAAACCAACAACATTTTTCAACACTTGCAAATAAACTGTACAATAGTTAATGAAAGAAAGATAAATATCAGTCCGAAAGTCGCAACAATCTTTCAATTAAATCAAATTTATTTGTTCATTATTCAAAACATGGTTAAACAGTTGGCATAGATAGGGATGCAAACAAAACATCGATGTTTCCAAACATCGATATATCGTTCATAAAAATCGATGTTGAAACCGAAACATCGACGATACATCGTTGTTTAAGAACGATGTTTTGTGAACGATATTTTATCTTACATAGACATAACGTGCCATCTTACGCTCTATCTCTATACAGATATCCATTATATTATTTTTTTCATATTTTTTTCTTATTGCCAATAATAATTTATAATGTAAACATTGATTATTATACCTATCTCTTTAATTTCTTTTAAAAATTCAATATTTTCTTTGATGTACATTTATTTAAAATGGTGATAGGGATGTGTTAGTATGTGCCCACGCTGTTGAATTGTAAGTAAAGTAGTGAATGTTCGGTAAGGGAAAAACATATGAATAGAATAAACATAGTATTTAGTAGCAATGAGAGCATTGAGAAGTGTGTGTGGTATTTCTTTGAAAGATGGAGTGACAGTGGTGTAAAAGGATGATGTTAGTGAAAGCAAGAATTAAGAAAGGTTTGCTAGAGTGGTTTGGGCGATACATCGATGTTAAAAAAAAACGATATTACATTTGCATCGCAGGAAGAACCGTCAAAAGTTTATGTAAATGGTGATAAAAAACATCGTTCATAAACATCGATATATCGTTCATAAATATCGATATTTTTAACATCGATGTTTCACTTTTGAAAACATCGATATCCTAACATCGATGTTTTATATGAACGATGTTGCATCCCTAGGCATAGATGTTATAGTGTAGTGCACAAACTACTATGGATACTACGTATTACGTATGTGTAGTGTAAGCTTCTTGGTGTACACATTTTTTCATGTTTCTAAAATGAAAATGACGTCTCCTACTATATTAATATACTCTATGATACTAGAAAGTGATGACAGTTTTTGGCGGGAACTGAAAGGAGGTATTGTGCTGTGCAGTTTTATTTTCTAAAAATGTGTAAAATTACTCTAAAATGAACATTAGTTATAGGATATTGATAGTTTTTGAGTAGTAATTATGTGTTTTTGCGAGAAATGTGAACTATATAGCCAAATGTGGTCTTTCGAGTTTTCACAAGAACTCCGTTGAATGACGTCGATTGTAGCCTACAATACAACGGCGCCTGGCTTAAAGGCCTAGTTGCCAAGCCTTAAACATAAAAAAATGACAGTTTTTGGCGGGAACTGAAAGGAGATATTGTGCTGTACAGTTTTATTTTCTAAAAATGTGTAAAAGTACTCTAAAATGAACAGTAGTTGTAGGATATTGATCGTTTTAGAGTAGTAATTATGTGTTTTTGTGAGAAATGTGAACTCTATAATCAAATGTGGCCTTTCGAGTTGTCAGAAGAACTCCATTGAATGGCGTTAGTTGCTAACCTACAGTTCAGCTGAGCCATACATAGGCTTAAGAAACTATATTGTAATCTAAGATCTGGCCTAAACGCCTAGCTGCCAAGCTATAAACCTAACTAAATAAAGTGATGACACGCATTTGGCGTCATATGCGCGTGGTAAAAATGAGAAGTTTTATCTATGATTAGAACTACACCTTTCATCTCATTTTTTCTATAGTATTAAAGCGAAACAAATGTATTGATCAATAGCTATTCCAATGAAGTTTGATTATTCAGCTTATTTACTCTCGTAATGTGAAACTCCTTGGTAGAATCTATAATATAAAATTATAACAAGCCGTCTCTGTACATTAAAGCTATTTAAAAAAGCAATAGAGTACATCAACGAGAACACGATGCAAATTTTTTTCTGTTTATTCGGGATTCACATAAAAACTACTCGGCCGATTACGATGCGGTTTTCATTAATCGACAGCAGATTCTTAGACTGAAAACCTGCTAATATTTATCCAATATAATTAAATCAAATAACTCTATTAAAACCATTAAAACTTAGTTTTAATTATTCTATTTCAATAGTTTCAAGGAATGCTCCGGTGGTTCGGGCATGTGGAAAGAATGCATGATGAAAGAATGACTAAACAGATATACAATGCAAAAGTGGATGGATGCAGAAGTCGTGGAAGGCCACGACACACCTTCCATGATCAAATTGATCGTGTACTAGCAGAAGGTTATGTCAGGAGCCTTAAGAACAGACGAGCTTGCATGACAAGAGTTATGAATGTCAAAGAGGCAAGTGAGGTGTGTAAGAATAAGCCTAAATGGCACTCTGTTGTCCGTGCCTACCCCGCAAGGGAACTGGCGTGAAGTTATGTATGTATGTATTTCAATAGTATAACATTTTTTTAAACATTTCCCTTGAACATGTTGAGTTTTCGTGAGTTATTAAAACTGATATATACACTAATAACACCATGGTGCAAAGGCAGACTATAAATTAAACCACAAATTATCTATAATATTTATTAAAACAATCATAATAATATTAAGCCCTTAAAAATATGTGAAACAAATTACAAAGAATTTCTTGATTTACTCTAAAACTTAGCAAACCATTTTATACACGTTTATCACAGTAGCCAAGGGATAACAGTTCACCAAAGGAGACCAAAACAAATTCAATTATAAATAATTAAAATAACAACGTACGTGTTTGAAACAATAATCCTTTAAAATCACATGATACACAACCTTACAGCTTAAATAAGTAAAACATATCGAGGGTTGAAAGGCTATTTGTTTTAAGCGACATTTTGTGTGAGACTTAGCACTATGGGGTTTTTTATCCTAATATCTTAACTTAAAGAAATATAAAGAACCTGACATATAGTTTCAATCTATGGATGTTTTTTTTTTTAAAGTATGGTACACAGTTCGTTAGTGATGTGTTTTTCTGGGTCATTTGAAACTTCAAACTTTTCTCCCGACAATTTTTAAAAATGTCGTTTAAAACAAATAACATTTCACCTATCGATATGCATTTTTATCCGTGCAGGAACGGAGACACTATACACGATAACATAGTCGTGGTAGCGTAATGGCTAGCGCACGCGTCCCGAACTCAAAGGGCGCGGGTTCGATCCTGGCCGGAACGCATGCACCACTTAGGCAGTTTTCGGACCTAATGTGCATATTGTTACAATTACCATGTGCTAAGAACGGTGAAGGAAAACATCGTGATGCAACCTGCACATCGAGATAACCGATGTGTCAAACCTGCCAAGCCGCCTTGGACAAGCGTGGCGGGTATACTGTCTATTCCCCTATAATGGGAGGCCCTAGCCCAGCAGTGGGACATTTATGGGCTGTTATTATATTATAATATATTAGGAACGGAGAAAGAATACAATTTTTAATAATATAATTCTGACGTGTAACATAGTTATGAATACCGAGTTTATGTGCTATTGTTGGGGTTAGTTCTGGTAATCGGCCACTTTCTCCCCTTGGTGAACAATGTACAGTAGACTCTCGATAACTTCAAGGTTTTTCCCGGTCCCTTGAGAAATACTTGATGAATTCCTATCCATGCAGGAACGGAGAAAGAATACAATTTCCTGCGTTGGGGCGGCCCGTCGTAAGAGGCGACAAAACAACCCACAGCCAGGTGGTAGGGCATTTGCCCGACTGGATGGCTACCACACCCGGTCTAGAGCATGTCGCCATAACAACCTTGAGTTGTGTTCCGGCATTAGTGACCAGGTTCCAGTCTCCCTTAAGAGAGCAGCAGCGCATTTGTAGCACCTTTGGTGTTGCAAATGTCCATAGGCGATGGTAACCGTTTGCTATGGAGTGGGCCTTCTGCCTGTCTGCTGAACTCCTGCAATAAAAACATTATATTTTGGGATTATAAATTATGTCAGGAGCCTTAAGAACAGACGAGTGTGCATGACAAGAGTTATGAATGTCAAAGAAGCAAGTGAGGTGTGTAAGAATGGGCCTAAATGGCGCTCTGTTGTTCGTGCCTACCCCGCAAGGGAACTGGCGTGAAGTTATGTATGTATGTATGTATGTATAAATTATCAAATCAACTTCTTATTCTCAAAAAAAAAAAATATTTAAATAGGAAATAAACTCTAAAGTCCTGATTTAAATTTCGTAAATTTCGTGTATTCTTTGTAAGTACCATGTAAATAAATCGTTGAAATTAAATAAAGTAAATAATCAATAAATACTTTTTTTTTATATATTTAAATAATGGTCCCGGGATGGTTTAGATTCAAATTTGAACCAGATAGATAGATGGTGCTGCAATCGGGTACCAGGATTTAGGTGAAATTATTTTTTGTGTATACGTTCAAGTGGGTCCCGGGATGGTTTAGAATTAGATTCACGATTGGACACGGTAGGTGGCGCCGCTAAACTCCTCATAAACGGTGGGACCGATTTCAATAAAATTTTATTTTTGTTCAAATGGATTCGAGAAAAGTTTAGATTAACATTTGGTCCCGGTAGATGGCGCTGCAATTTCGGCGGGACCTCTAGTGCTGTGCCTCTTAAACTACAATCAGTCACACTACCATGTAACCCCGAATTCAAATACCTTGGTTCACTACTGCAGAACAATTGTGATATAGAGAGGGATGTAAGGAGAAGAATAAATGTAGCATGGCTGAAGTGGAGACAGGTAACCGGTGTGACGTGCGACAAACTAATGCCACTGAAACTAAAAGGTCAAATATATAAATCTATCATACGACCAGTCATGCTATACGGGTCGGAATGTTGGGCCACTAAAGTGATAAACTACGGACGTATACCCGCCACGATGAGAATGTCCAGAGGCGGCCTGTGTGGTTTGACACGTGGTAATCTCGATGTGCATGTTACATCAGGGGATCTTTTCCTTCACCATTATTAGCACGTGGTAAGAGTAAGAAGATGCAGTTTAGATGGACATATACTGACTAAGCGGTGCATGCGTTCCGGCCAGGATCGAACCCGCGTCCTCTGAGTTTGGGACGCTTGCACTAGCCATTACGCTACCACGACTCTCGTATATAATATATATATATACAATATACATATAATATACATATAAAAACAAAAAAATATCTATTTATTCTTATGATGAAAATGTTATTTTATGGCTAATCTTTAATATATATTACTTTATACAAATTTGTAACTAATTATATTATATATTATAATATATAGCTATTATGTATTTATCAATACTGCAGAAAATAGATGTATATGTGTATTATGAATAAAATATATGTGTATATTTATTTTACTAAACAAATAATGTTGCTGTCTCTGTATTCGTCACATGTACTGTCTAATTGGTAATGTACGAACTCATTTTTTGTGTGCTGACAAATTATTTCAAAGGTAGTTTGAAACAAATATCTTGTTAACTTACGGCACGTGAACTTACTCTGCCGTATATAGCACATGTTTAAAACTAGTACGGGGAGTTAATGTAGCTTTCGAACAGTAAATGAATTTTTTAAAGCGGTTTAGTATATTGTACTTGTTTAGCTTATAACTGAAAGCAATAAATTATTTCTTTCTTATTTCTTATATAAATCTGTCATACGACTAGTCATGCTATACGGGTCGGAATGTTGGGCCACTAAAGTGATATACTACAAACGTCTCCACTCAGCTGAGATGAGAATGTTGAGATGGATGTGTGGTGTTACAAGAATGGATAAGGTGAGAAATGAGTACGTAAGGGAATCTTTGAAAGTTGCACCTGTGACTGAAAAACTGAGAGGAAGAAGATAAAGTTGGTATGGGCATATAATGAGGAGGGATGAAAGTCGCGTGACAAAAAGAATGTTAAACTACAAGACGGATGGTTACAAATTTAAAGGTAGACCAAAAAAAGATGGATGGATTGTGTGAAGGGTGATATGATGATATGCGGTGTGACAGAAGAGGTATGTCAGAATAGAAGAGTGTGGAAGGAAAAGACATATTGTGCCGACCCCAAGTAATTGGGATATGGTGAAAGAAAAGAGAACAGGACTAGTATATTATATCCTTACCTGCATACCTACCCCATCCATACCGAGTTTCTGTGCATCCAAAGGTTGTCTGGAAGAAATCGCTCCCAGCGATAAGACCGCCCATTGTACTTATCCTAACGATCGTGTGTAAGTATTGTCGACCGATTTGGAAGTAGGTATAACTAAAATTCGTGAAATCAAAACATGACTTTCATCTGTACTGATATTAAATTAAACACAGAATGGAGGTGCTATTTTCATCTTTTAGATGCGGATTTTTTTTATATCTATTAAAATTTGGTATTACTTGCATACTAATGAGTAATCGCTGATGCAATACAACCTGGCATATGGTTCATGCTACACTTCTATCGTTTTTAGGAGTATTTATAAGTAAATGAGTATGAATACGTATACCTATATGTGTATATAGGTATACGTATGCCATACCAACTCTATATGTTCACCAATACTATCTGTCATATACTTGTTTTGTGATTCTATTTTCTTGCATCACTCTCTACATGCCCAAAGCACCTAGAACATTCCCTTTTCAGCTCTTGTTATTACATATTCTTTCAATCCACAACGCTCCTTATTCATGCTTACCTCATATATAATCTCAAAGCTCTCATTATTTATTCTGCTTTCATGCTTCTTCACATACTGACACATATATTTTAGTGACTCCTATATGCGGGGGGGGGGGACTTACGGGGGTTGGTTTAAATAGATAATCTATAATATTATAAAATTCCTGTGTAAGGATACTGAAGCTTTAAAAAAAAATTCAAACGAACCACAACAAAATTTTAACTTGAAGTTCTACGGGCAAATTGTTAATGTACTTGTCCAATTTGAAAACGGGGTAGGCACGAACAACAAGTTAAAATTTAGTTGCTTATTCTTACACACGTCACTTGCTTCTTTGAAGTTTCACTTCTACTATGTGTCCCAGCACACATTTCGATTTTTCGCAGGTTTACTGCAAATTATGATTTGGTTAGGTTAGGTACACTTTAATGAATACATTTTTTATTTAAACATATTTTATCAAACAAAAAAACTGAATTCGATCCGGAACCAAAAAACGCATGCATAGTCTACTCTAAAGTTATGCCGCTCCTCTACGCGGCCGTAACGCTTTTGCGTGACAGAAAAATCCAATGACCCCCGTCTATATAGAAGTTTCACTTCAAAAACTGTAATAAACGATGGTGAACGTGATGCAATTTCTTTTAGATTCTTCTCTGTTTGTTCGAGATTCACGTAATAGGTACTGAGCCGATTTCTATGTTGTTCTCGCTGATCGACAGCAAATTTTTAGACTTGTAGCCTATCTATTATTTATTTATAGTCCTCATATTGATAGCCAATGTGTACAGCAATTAATTAAATATAATATTGTACTAGTTGTGCATTGGGAACGCACAGCTCATTCGCTGCAGCAACCAGTTTTTGTGAATACTCGTATCGGACGTCGATCGCCTAACGCGCGGCTAGTAGCACCGGCAGTCGGAGTTCATACGACACGCGCAAGGCCCGCGTCGCTTGCCGTCCGATCACCTCGATCATCATCATATATTTATCATTCAATTATTTAACATAAAGTGTACAACATTATAGACTTAACATCTACGCTTCTTTCTATTTCGCGAATCCCGCGGGAATTTTTCTGAGAATGATTTAAAATGGCCAGATTAAAATTTCAAGTCAAGCGTGGACTAAGTCGCGGTCATATCCTAGTAGTTCTTTAAATGTTCGTAATTAAAATTTAGGACCCCGCCCACCCCTTCGCATGTGACGTAATGTATGGATGCCCCCCCCTCACAAAATTTTTTGGTGAAATTGTTTTTGACGAAAAAACACTAAAAATATAGTTACAAGGTCCTGCACTTACGCCGACGATATTGAGGGATGAAAGATGTCGCTTGAAACATATATCCTTTCACCCCTCGACATACTATTTACAGCCATACCGTATAACATAGAGTGAAAAGAATATGTCTCGCGATACAAATAGCTGCTTTCTTTATTTCTAATATAAAATTATTAAAAACTAAATCTCATCGTGAAAATGAATTTTAAAATCAACCAGTAGTGTTCCTTCCATTGATAATCTGAAAATAATTACACAATATTTCAGTTTTAAAGTAGGGTAGTTAACGATCACATCAATTGAGATTGTCGTCGTATATCATATTATATATCTTAAAGTGATAACTTCTTAAGGGAGGTTAAGGCCAACACTGCACATGCACTTCCTCACAACACCAGCATGTAACAGATACACTCTACATTAGTATAAGTTTAGTATTAAAATTAGAATAAATTAATATAATAAGTTATTCTTAAGGTACACCACAACATAAAAATTACTAAATTAATGTCACACACAGTAACAAAAATAAACAATAAGCGTGTATGCAGTCTAAAATTATTCATAGAAATTAAGTAGTAAAAAAGGGTACAGAACTCGAGTCCGTAGAGATATTAATAATAATAAAAAAAAAGGGAGGGTAAACCGCTTCGTTACGTAACGCGTTACGGCGCCAGGCTGTCTGGTTTCCCTTTCTCTCACACATACGGCAGCGGTAGGAAGGCTCCTCCTCTCTCACTATAACCCATAGCGCTAGCCGTATTTCTTCTAATGTACATATTCAAGAATCATAACTAAGAATAAAATATATTTTATAATCAATAAAAGATTTTCTTAATAAATAACCTTTCCTTATACTATCATATTAATATACATAAAATTTAAGTAATGACCTAAGCTTTTCTCAAGTTAAACAATTTCAATATTAAATAGTTCAACTGGATTAGTTTGAGTTGTCACTTCTGTTGGGCGTCCCGAGAAACACACGTTTTTCGGCAGAATTTCGGCAATTTCGACAAATTTCGGCAGATTGAGTCGAACTTCGGTATTCGGCCGAAATTCGGTTTAAATGCCGAACATTCGGTGCAAGGAAAAAGTAAAATACCTATTTGCACTATCTAGACTGAAGGTCATAGAAATCATATCTATCATAACCGTAATATAAAAATTGGCATCTATATACTCGTGGTCATTTATTTTAGTTAGGAACATGTAAATCTTAACGTGCAATGTGATAAAAAATAAATAAAATTTGTTCTTGATTGAGTCTTTGCCTAATTAAATAGACATCAAATTAAAATAAAATAAACTTATTATTCCTCTAAGAAACATCAGTAACTAGTGCAACTGCTTAATTATAATGCGTAACTAGAATTAAAAAAAAAACACGTCTAAGCAATTCATCAGCAATTATAATTTTAATTTTGATTGAACCCACTTTTTACGAATTAAACATTATGAATTTAGAATTATGAAATGTTGATTTTTTTTTTCAATCAAAGGTCTAAAAATCTATTCTTTTATCCACCTACTCATACTAAAAATTTACTAGAGGCAGGTTAGGGTGTAAAAAGCCAAAAATTCGGTGTTATCAAGTTGACATTGTCATCAGGTCACGGTGTATTGCTCTTGAGAAAGCGTGGCGAAATTCAGCCGAATTTTTTATTTTAACCGAATGTTTGGCCGAAGTTCGTATTCGGTTCAAACCACATTCGGCCCATCCCTAATAACAACTTTTGTACATAAATCTAAAAATTGTTCTTTTTTTAAATTTTGGTTCGCAAACTGGCCAACTCAGTTTACTTTTAAACAAAACTAGAACACAGATTATATGGTTCCTGACTGAACACAGCATGCATTATATAAAGACATTGAGTACATATTATTAATTTTTTTTTAAGAAGAAATTAATAAATAATGAAGTTAAATAAACAATTAAAAAAGAGTGTGAAACTTCTTGATATGCTTAATCAATGCATTGAAAATATCGAGATCGTGGCAGATATTATTGTAGATAGCACAAAGACGGTAGAGCGGTGAGTGTTGACAGTACACAGTGCGACATGCTGCATATGTATATACTGATATTATTTTAGGTGGTGGCAGTCGCGAAGTCCAGTATTACTGGAAC